>OY978016.1:4373022-5573022 GCA_963854515.1 Pandemis heparana | reverse complement strand
GATTTATATACTGTAGCACGGTAGCGATGTTCGCTTCTGACGGAACCACGTACGTCTGTTTTGGTCGCGTGAGAAACACGATCGTCATGTGGCTCGCTTAATGGCAGTGGCGTTGCGTGTTTTAATGTGCAAACGTGAATTTAAAGATACTGCAGCATAAATTATTGTGCCTGATTTTAGTATATAATCTATGTGTTCGCGGAGTCGCTCGGGGCTAACTTGGCGCAAATTTCCGCGAGAGAATTGTTATTTATGCCGTGAACAATGACCATACGCAGCTTCACGTCATAGGTCAGGGCTTGAGGGCACAATGATAGATTACACGAATCACGCTGGATAAACGTAAGGTAAATTCTTGTGGGCTTTAGTACATTTATCTTAGCAATTTATAGTGCATTGGGACGCTGCAGTAGCCAGTTTCCGACTATGAGATGAAAGCTCGACGGTCTCTAGAATTAGCGGCTCTTTTAGACGCAGCAAGCGTGCCGACAAATATTTAATTAATTGCTTTATTGTGGCGCTTCGCATTTGGCGAGCTCGCCTCTGCTAAGATTTAGTCGCGGCCGTTCGGTTTTATTGCTTGCTTATGGTTTAAGTTACGTACTTAGACTCTTTACTCGGCTAAGATAAAAGTAATCTTTATTTACCTTCTAATTGTCGTACCTACTCGCTGTTGCATTTCGGTATATCTGTCAGTTTTTAACCCACTTCAAACAAGTATTCAAAGACTTATGATATGATTCATTATTTTGTGTTGAACAAAATTGAATTGTTGTAATCAGATTTGTGGTGTGGTCGCAGCAGATGCAAATTACCTTTCTAATGTATGATCATAGCAAGTTTGTTGCCAATAGACAAATTTCAACATTGTCTGAATTATTTGCGAATCAATGTGATTTGAAAATACATAGATTGTATATTAAGAAAAGGACAGGTCAGGGTTCACGAGTTTACGATCCGATGATTGCATGTTTGCAACAATTGGATTTGCAACAACAATTGCTCCGTCGTCAATCTTAAATAATTTCATGTCTGTTATTGATTCAACGAACCCCAATTGTTTGTGATGTATACCACGATCATTATTAACAATTACTTCTTATCTGCGATTGTTTTATTCTCGTTTGGCTTGAAAATATTGTGTCAGATTGACGTATCGGGCGGCAGCGACCGGTCGCCGACAGCTAGACAATGCAGAAGTTGATTTTAGAGCAATCCAACTTACATAATTTGCTTCAACGTATTTCGCAATCCCTCGTTCGGTCAGATAAATGTCGTAACTTTAAAACGGATTAACCGTTTGAAATATTTATTGTCCACGATGTTTGTATATTCCATCTCGATAGATGGATAATAAATCATGGCTGTTTCCTATTTGTTATTTATTGTAAGCGTTAGTACAGTACGTCCGAGCGATTCGTCAATTGATCTGGAGTCAGATCCACTCACCGGATGCTCTATTGCTGGTGTTGCAATACCGAAATGCTTATGCACATTGCAGCTCTTATCAGATGTAATTGTTTTATGCATCCGCGTCCGCTCTAGTCGGGATCGACCAATGTATAATGTCGAATGTATCGTGGCAAATATCTGACTAGATTGAATAACCTCGTAGATCGTGACGAGTCGGGAGCGGGATTGTGAAACTGAGCACTTTATTGCCCCTGTGAATATTTTATGTTTTACACTGTGTGTGGTCCCATTTTCGATAATAAAAAGTTTGTTTAGAGAAGCATTTCGATATCGGTCCAATCGATTTTAATATATTGTTTTTGAGAGTTCGCTCTCAATTTATGTCTTAAGTTACGAATTATGTTTTGGGAAACTTCGTCGTCTTGGTTGGAAAAGTGTGTTTTGACAACAGGAAATTGAGAAATGATATAGGTTTGCATTTTTATCGCTGTTTGACATACAATTTTCAGAGTGAACGGTTGGATAAATATTTTAAAGATTTACTAGTCTGTGGTCATTAAGTAATGAAAGGGAGGTGCGTTAGTAAATGATTGCAAAATCACGATTCTCTAGCCTCGTAATTTTATGTGGGAACTGTCGTTGGGTGGTTATTATCTAGGATGCGTTTCCCGTAGCCGCCACGCGATTTGCTCTTATACATATTGATGATGCGGACTTACGGCTGTCTGATTCTGAGCTGAAACTCAGTTCAATGGGCAGCTAATAGCCTCGTCTATGCACGTGTAATTACGTCAAGTTGATCGGACACTCCCTCGTACCTCCAAGTGCCATTGTGCTCTCTTGTCCATCAGGAATCTCTAATTATGTGCCCACAATCGATGTTATTATTACACACACGGCGATTAAGAAGATATTTATAATAATTATACATGTTGTTAATATACATAATAGTTAATCTCTATTCAAATGAACACAAAATATTTACCTTGCTACTCCGCTACTTACGTGCAAGATAACCAAGCTTGTGCGAAATATATACCTATTATATATATATCTATTCAAATGGTGATTTTTACTATTATTTAATGCATTAAGAAAAACATCAGTAACAAAACAACCAACCCTACACGTATATTTATTATGCAGATCAATCTATACCGCTTATTTATACAATAACGAGACCGTCTGACTGGTTTAGACAACGTACAGTCTAAACCACTGAAACTAGACTGGAAACTAGACAGACAAATACCCTGCGTATCACAGAGGTGCACTATGAGGGGACTTTTTAAACTAAGGAATAGCAAGTGGACCGAAGTAGTCTCTGCCTACCTCTATGGGAAAGAGGCGTGACGTGACGGAATGTATGTATGTACGGGATAGGAACGAGCGTTTTTTTACAATACATGCTACGTAGTATAAAAACAATAAGTCTCTCTACATTTTTTTATATAAAACACTAGCTGTTGCCAGCGACTTCGTCTGCAAAGAATTCGTTTATCGCTATCCCGCGGGAACTACGCATTTTTCCGGGATAAAAAGTAGCCTATGTGCTATTCCAGACTTTTTTCTATCTATGTGCCGAATTTCATCTAGATCCGTTAGGCCGTTCTGGCGTGATTGAGTAACAAACAAACATCCATCCATCCATCCATCCATACTTTCGCATTTATAATATTAGTTAGATATCTAGTTCCAACGCTTAAATAAAGTTTAACTATACATATTCGCCCTCTCATTCTAAGAGGGGGCCTGTGCCCAGCAGTGGGACGTGTATAGGCTGGTGATGTGTTGTGATGTGATACATATTCGTGTTGCTGCCTTACTTGGCACGTCATATACAGCTCTAGCGTCTGATGTCGACAACTGTCTTACGCTTGAAAGCTTGCCTATAAGTACACTATCTCCTGCGATCAGATCAGTCGCATACAGAATACCAGATTCACACAGAACGTGGACTTAATCCACTGTAGCAGCGCCTCTGCTTCACTTCATAAGAAATGACACGTCACACCATAAGCAAGAGTATTCTATCCGTGTCACAAATTGGTCTATTGTTCTTCGCCTATCTTTCGACGCCCAATTTATTTCAAATGAAAGCTGTCTGAATGTTTTACGAAACATAAATACTTTACAACAGGCTATAAACGTTCAAAGGATCAAATTACAGAATCAGATTACTCTTCCTACAACGAGTTTGGGCCCGTACCTTATGCTTATCAATCTTACAATGCAAAGATCAGCGGCTACCCGCAACTTTCACTAACTTTTAAGGAAAGTAGGTAATTACGACATCATGCACATGTTTAAGACATTGCAGCGATATTGTACCGGGTACGAGTATATAGCACAAGGTCGATATGCACTTAGAGCAGATGATATATTGGACATAAAAGTTTCAAACACCTGGCGTGCACGGTATTGTGGTAGAAGTGCTATTTTAGGCTTCACTATTTAAAGATTTCCTTGTATTATATCAGAATATTCGAGCTATTGGACAAAGAATGAAACGGAATCTAAAATGTGCTAGATTCAAGACTAGAGTACGAGTATTACAATGGGTTGTTGTGTAATTCATACGTTCGCAGTTGAACCGGTCCTTTGCAGTGGACTTAAACGTAAACAACAGCTGATTTGATTCTGTAACGGACATGATACGGCTATCGTGCCTAATCAGTAGCACCTCGTCTCAAGTTGCAGTAACGTAAGCTTATTACGTGGACCTACAGTTCATTTAAATTCTTCCACGGGCGATTATTCCGGTTTTCGACATCGACTGATAGATTTTGAGCGATGTATGATGTGATAGGAAGCGATGGGACGCAAATTCAGAAACCAAACACACATGTGGGTCATGTTATGTGCTCGTTACAGCATCGTTTATACATTTCATGTTACATAACAGTAACACATATTAAACGTTGAACTTATATTATATACGTCCAAAGAGATCAATTCCACAAGGTAAAAAACTAAATCGATGGCAAAAACTTTGCTAACAGAATAATTTTTACGTTTTACCGTTAGAAATTTAATTTCTAAACGACACTGAAAATTAGAACACATAGAAAAATCCGAAAAGTAAAGCTATGGCCGGGAATCGAACCCCGGTCCTCGTCATTCCGTGATGCGTGCTATACCCCAACACCACCCATAGCAGGTGAGTAAGCCTCCGAATTTTTCTATCTGTTACCAACTGTCACGTGACCTTGTTACTATGCGAATATTTGTCCGACACAATTACAAACTCCCGTGGAACATGTACTGCTCACCAGGGACGAGAGAAGGGGCTGTTTTTCAAATGATAGGAAATATCAAATGAATCAAGAAATTTTACTTCTTCATTTTAATGTTTACTTAACAGAAACACACAGTTGTTTTGTTAACAGAATAATTGTTTGGGACAATGCAATAGCCGGGTAAGTCGTAAGTCTAAGCGAGTAAGTCGCCCCGCGAGACAGTAGAAGCACAAAAATGGTGATGACTATGATCAAAGTCGCTCCGAAATTCATTGTGTCGTAAAGCGACTGACAAAGCCAGTTAGGTACGAGTACCTACCCGCCTTTTTTATACTGTGTAAAGAGATTTTACTTTCAATTGAACTTCATTTTTTACCCCACTTAAACTAGACAATCTTGTGTAACTAGTTGCCTTGTAATTGCCGGTCGAGTTACAGTGGTCTAGGTATCCAAGTAGGTACCTCTTCTAACTATGGTGGGAGTGGGATAGCTGAAGTTATCGAACCAGGCTGTTTCTGGGTGGTTCCGTAATAGGGGTGCGTCGGCAACCAGTTTACGCGGAAGGACGTTTTAGGCAGCTTGGCAAGCTTTATGCAGCGAACCGATGTGACAAGGCACCCTTTGCATGCGTGCGAGTAGGTACGCTTACGCGCTCCTTTGGTCAATTAGACTTGTCACGACTTGTGATTTTAAATATCAACAAGCTTGTCGGTGAAGTACTTTGCAGTTCTTTAATATATTTAAAGTAGTAATTTAAATTTGTTTAAGCCGTAAAGAGGACTTCCGGAGGTTTTAGTGTGACGCACTTAGACGAAGTTCAAGCGCCACGTGTACTTGAATAGTTTTTGTGATATTTTTTATTTCGTGATTTGGTCATTTTTAAGTAGGCTTAGTCTTTAAATGGCTGCTGTCTACGAGTAGTTAGTGTAGATAAGATTAGTCTTTAATCTCCGAATAGCATATCTGAAATGGGTAACAAATTACGAATACGTGTAGATCAGTACTTAACCTACAGGTCCATAATGATATACTAGTTGACTTAAATTATGAGTTTATCTTTAAAAATATTTAATTACTAGCTTTTTCCCGCGACTTCGTCCGCGTAGACTTCATTTATTGACAAATAGCTTTTGCCCGCGTGTACCAGGAGTATTTAAATCCCGTTTTTTCCCGTTCCCTTAAGAATTTCGGGAAATGATCTTTTAATGCTCCCTACACTCCCCAAGGAACCCACTTGACAAATTTCAGTTTTCTACGACCAGTAAAATGAAAAAAACCCGTTTTTCCCGTTCCCGTGGGAATTTTGGAGATTCCTCTCTTAATGCTCCTCTACACTCTCCAAACAACCTAACTGCCGAATTTAAGCGTTGTACAACCAGTAAAACGAAAAGTCGCGTTTTCCCGTTCCCGTGGGAATTTTGGAAAATTATCTTTTATAGCTTCTTTGCACTCATCAAGCAACCTACATGCCAAATTTCAGCTTTCTACGACCAGTAAAACAAATCCCGTTATTTCCCGTTCCCGTGGGAATTTTGGAAAATTGTCTCTTAATGCTTCCTTACATTCGCCAAGCAACCTACATGCCAAATTTCAGCTTTCTACAACCAGTAAAACGAAAAGTCCCGTTTTTCCCGTTCCCGTGGGAATTTCGGAAAATTGTCTCTTAATGCTTCCTTACATTCGCCAAGCAACCTACATGCCAAATTTCAACTTTCTACGACCTGCAGTATATAATAAAAAATCCCGTTTTTTCCCGTTCATTTCCGTCAAAATTTTGGGAAATCCTTTTGTAGTGCTCCCCTATACTCCCCAAGGAACCTGAAGGCCAAATTTCAGTTTTCTACGATCATTAAAACGAAAAATCGATCCCGTAGAACTGAATAATACATCCCGTTTTTTCCTTATCCCGTTGGAATTTTCGAAAATCCTTAACCTTAAAACTGTTTTTTACTATTACACTCACTTACTTCTATGCCAAATTTGAAGTCTAGTAATTATAATTCATAGGATTTCGTTGTACTGAATATATAAATCCCGTTTTTTCCTTATCCCGTGAGAATTTCCAAAAATCCTGAAATTATTTTCTTAGTTTTATAATCATCTATTTGTGTACGAAATTTGAAGAGTCTATATTTATTAAGTATAGTTACCTACTGAGATAGGGTCACGCGGAATCGAATAATATAAATCCCGTTTTTTCCCGTTCCCCTGGAAATTAGTGTATGTGTGTGTGTGTGTGTCAGGTAGGTATGTGTGTTGTTGTTTTCTTAATCTGCGACCCGATAAACCGTACAAACAATACTACCCACTATAATATAATAATAATAACACCCACGTTGATTTTCAGACTTTGTCATCCCCTATCCCCTTTTAGGGGTTGAATTTTCAAAAAACCTGAAACAGGTGTTTACTCATTTATCGTTAGGAATACTCCTGTGAAGTTTCGAATAAAATAGTTTAACTAATCTTGTTTCCCCATACAAACTTTGGACCCCCATTTAACCCCTTTAGAGGTCGAATTTTGAAAAATCCTTTCTTAGTGCACCCCTAGACCTTATAAGGAACCTACGTGCCAAATTTGGAATCTCTAGAACCAGCGGTTTGGGCTGTGCGTTGATATGTCAGTCAGTCAGTCAGTCAGTCAGTCAGTCAGTCAGTCAGTCAATCAGTCAGTCAGTCAGTCAGTCAGTTTCTTCTTTTATATATATAGACTACCTACCCTATAAATATAAATAATATAATAACAGGAAGTGCCAAAAATATAACGAAAGATAAAACAAAACCACAAGGTAATGGGTAGTCAAAGATGTCATAACTCACTTGAATATGAGAATCAAATATTTTCGGTTACACCAACCGCAATTGGTCCGCATGCATCATAAATCAAAAGCTGTAATCAATAACGTTCAATCAGATGTTTGCGTAAATGGCTATGATTATAATGAATTCAATCAATCAGAATGTTATGTGACCGATCTCGACGCCCGACCACACTCCTACGCATGATTGGAATTTGGAACCCGTAACTATGATAAATTTATTCCAACCGTGAAAATTTCATTCGCTTTCACATGGTACTTCAATTGGTCTATTGTTCAACAAACAACGTTGTATACCGTCGCGCTTGAATTGAATTTGCGCTAAAATCGAATACTCGATGATAAATTGAAAGATAAAGACTCCGTTAGATCTATCGCAAAAATAACGATCCCAAATCCCGATTCGTGTACGTGCTCGATTCGGATCGTTTAGCGTCTCTATAAAAACGGTTTTAAGGGTATCTTTTTCTAAAAATAGCTGTTAAAGAGGCCAATGAAAACGAAAAATGTGTTTAAAGTGAGCCGGGAAGGATGCCGGCGATTATCGGGCGTCATTACCGCGTTGAATGTCGCCCGGTCCGACTGCGTGTCTGTGCGAATAACCGGCACCTGTGTGTTGGGAGACGCCTTTGACTATGGTGAGCGGGTAGCGGCGCGTACAATTCCAGATTGTTTTTGTTCCTTTGTGATTAATTCCTTAGTGTTCATTTATAATGCCATCGCTCTATCAAGTCTCATAGAATGATATGTAGTGAAAACACGTTTTAATTTCAAATTACATTTTTTTTTATATGAATAGGAAGGCAAACGAGCTATACCAGAGAAATAGCCGAAATCGATGTAGAATATTTTCTGTATAAATTTATATTATCTTTATCAAAAAGCCCAATTAAGTATGATAAAATAGGTGGTCGAATATTTAATAGGTTAGGTAGTGAAAAGATGTATTTTTTTTTCACTTACGCATATTTTTCTGCACCACAATAATCTAAAGTATACTTAAAAAATTAGAGATTCAGTATTTCTTATTTGTGTTCAATATGATGATGCTCGTACATAAATAATGTAAATCCAACTACTAACTTTTCCAGCATGTCTCTTTTATGAATGTTACGTATCTTTCATCTCTGCACAGTTAAAAGAGCTCTCACGCGCCACTCCAGCTAGTTTACCTTTGAACTTCGTTTTTGATGCACCCTGAAAGAATTTGACTACCAAAGCAAGTTCTTTGTTTGCAACACTTGTTGTGTAGAATACTTCACTTTGACGTCTTTTCCCGGAAATTCTATTTTAAACAGTTTTGTCAGCCGTTCTTTTTCTACAGTGTAGGTGTTAGCATAATATTAGTGGATGTAAGTAGGTACCTATATAGTTATTCCAATTGTAATGCGGTCTGCAAAAGGCACAGCCTTATAATCCCTCGATTTATTAGCCAATTCCGTGCCTCTATACTCGAAGGCTATCGAGATGGCATTTCTAGACTACGCTTCAATTTAGTTATCCATCGCGCGATTCGAATATCCCTCATTTTTGCATGGCTTTTTCAAAGCAATCAATGGACATAATTGCAATCTTCTGCTGGAACTTTTGAAGTATTTCATGATAGAAGATCTACCTCTAATTGCACTGTGGCTGGAGGGACGATTTCGATTTCTGTTCTTTATAAAAATGCCTGTATAATAATAGGTATAGTCAGAAAAAGTAGTTTATTTTGTAAGACATAATTACTGCGAGTTGGTTTTGGAAAGAGAATTAATATGAACAGTTATTTGCCGATCTGTCCAATAAAGTAAAGGATAATTGATACGGCGGTAGAGCTCGGCTTGAGTGTGAATAATCTGAAATGTATTGCAGAGACAAGATTTAATGGCACCAGTATAGTGTGTAACGTAATGATCATTACTTTATCATTAGTATTTGCTATTTACTTGTGTAGATTTATTAAGAAATGCGGTGTTTCCTCATTGTTTGTGTTAGTTAATATTTATTGCTTATTCTATTATTCCAGATACTAAAATATGCTAAAAATATATAACGAGGCAACACGACATGACTATATCGTATTGTTACTTTCTCAAAATTCCAGGTGCACTATCTTTATGTGTGGTGTCTTCAATGTGGTAGCATTTCATAATCATTGCTTTTTCAACATAGAATAATCATTATATTCTGATACTTTAATATGTTCAGGTTCCTTTCTATTAATACATCACATTCACGTCTGGGTCACAATCACAACCTACTTCCAGCTATAAACATAAACGACCTTCTTAACATCAAATGTTATTTGTATGCAAATTCTCTATACTCTTGCCCGTGGCGTTTCATTCTGTAACGCAATAAAGTTGTACCAACACCTACTTCATTTAATTACGGTACGAAGGAGTCAAATTCTAATTTGCCATCGGTTTAAAACCGTATATAACACGTGAGACAATAAGACGGGGCTAACGAAGTGGCTCACATTTCATTTGAAATTTGCAAAAGCAGTCAGGCTTGCCTCGCGACATAGAGGGTCATAATTCAGCCTCAAAGTTATAAACAACATTATGCTCACTCGCGGCGGAGTTACGGGACAAGGAAACCTTCCAGTGTGACAGTAACTCACTCGCGAAAATCTGCAATCATTCACGTGACAGAAATACCATCTGATACAAAATGAGAAGTGGGCTCGACTGATTTTCCATTTCCCGTTGAGTTTAACAATAAAGCGAACTTGCTAATGGTGTTAGTATTATTGTGTGCATGCTAGAATAAATAAAAAGTAACACGGTGAGCTACTGCACTGCCGTTCTTCACTTTAATTACACGTAGGTAGTTAAACATTGTTTATTGCGCATTTCTAAACGTAGTGATTTCCATGGAAATACTGTTTCGCGTAAGAATGATTAAATAGTTTGATGTCGATAAAATTACACGGTTAAAATCATGCGTACCTTTAAACGTAAGAGTCTTTGTGCTACCAGTGAAATGAATGCACTATGCAAAATAGTTTGTTTGCAATTAATATGCACAAAATGATGGAGAACTCTCGCCATTTGTCTTCGGTCACAGTTGGAACTGAACGCGATATTTTCAAAACAAATGCATGTCTTATACGAAATATAATAAACACGTCCCGTTATCCCATTATGCATTACGAGGACCTCGTTTGGAGCTGTGGATTGTGGACCCAACAAACATTTCTCAGGCATGCAAATGTCACCAAGCACGTGTACATTTCGCGCCAACGAAGTAATTTGTCTGTTATTTATTGTCGCCGACTAGATGTATTTCGAAAGGCGGGAAATCGTGAAATTATACGGCGCCACGTGGGAGTGTTATGACAATGTGCAAATCAGCATTGTTGAACTGAAAAGACTTATGTGTCATCAAAATTCCTCTGTACATAAGCTCTTTTCGTTAAGATGACAGTCTCGTTATCTGGTGCTCGTTGCGAGTTGTCACGCCTTAAGAATACATTTCGCTGTCATGATATAAATAATGTATTTAAAGTGATCCAAGACAAGTTTAAAAGATGATGGGTACTTACTTATGTCACTTACTTATCAGTCTAGAGAGTTATTTTAATCCTGAGTGTCTGTTAATGCATAAATAGATTAAAATATACACTTAGGTAGTTTTTATTTTACGGAGAAATCTAACAGGTCCTACAGTATAAGTTAAACACACGTAAGAATTATGAAAAACGTACTAACGACGTGAGACAAAGTTAATTAATGCTTATAATAGAAGTTTTTTCATAATTATTGTGCCCAAATAAACATAGACGCATTTTAATCATAATGTAAACCTAGAAAAATTATTAAAGTCAAACAGACGTCCAGAGTAGCCGTCGTACGTACCGTACCTACGTATCTACAAATACATGGAAACGGTACGGTCGTTTATGTATTCTTGTATGTATATTTAAACGGTCATAAATTTCCAATATAGCTCTGGTGAACTCGGTAATTTTCTTTAGATTGTAATATTTTCCCAGAATTACTGGCTGCTACTTTCAAAGTAGGTACCTAGTTCGTGCACTAACAATTTGGACGTACCTGTAGGTTTTAGTATATCCGGCTCGAAGCGTTCCAGACACCAATATTTACTCCTCATCCTTTGCTAGCACTTTCTATTTATTCCTATATTCCTGCAACAAAGAAACATTCTATGAAATAAAAGGTACATTCACTCAATTAGGTACAATTAGTATGAGCAAAATTGAACTTCCCGGTTTTCAGTGTTCAATTAGCACTAGAAGTGGAACATTCCTCATTAGGAGAGCAGAGTGTGGCAAGAGGTAGATGTGAGATAACATTACGCATGCGCGGGGCATTGTCTTTGCCCAGATGCCTAGATAATGCCGCGAAAGCTCGGCACCAAGTAATATGCAAAGCTTTCAGATGTTGCTTCGGATTGTGACTCACGCAGTATACGAGGTGTTGCCAGATAATTATTGTGATTATTCAGTTTAGATCATTCATGAGTAGGGGCGCTAGGTGATTTGTTAATGTGAGCCATTGTTAACTTACATTACGTCTTGCTTATACAAATGTAATGTGTTGTTCGTCTGTGTGGGTGAGACGACGGTAACAACATTGTTACGATACATAACATAACTTCGTGGTAATGAGTATTTGACCCTTATTTTCTATAATTTAGGTAAATGTGTCTCATTAATTAAGCCATTTTTAATCCCGCAAGTAAAGCAGGTCGCGTCGCTGTAAATTACTATATTCACTCACGTAATTTCATTAAAGCTAAGCCTATTAAGTGGGTTCAGAACTGGGTCACTGACCGCTACAATTCTTTTGCGTGTTGAATATTTTACTAAACACCACTTGACCACTGACCGATAACAAGTTTACTCAGTTGATTCACTATCAACTAGATACCTGATGCCGTTTAGCAGGACAACAAACCTAGGGATATCGGGCGAGTCAAACTTCAATTTGGACGGTAAGTTTTCTGATCGTATCTTACATATCTACATACACACACAAATCACGTCTATATGCCTTGCGGGGTAGACAGTGCCTAAAGTAACAATATCTAATGGCCACGTTTAGCGAGATTGTAGTCGTATAGGTGGAAAGGGGAATCAAAATCATGATGGGTTGCTAGCAGCATAGCCTAACATGATTCCTAAGATTTTTGCCCGTTCCCTCGCTTTTATCTACGCGGGAAGAGAAGTAACTGGTACATTATATCTTGATGTAGTGTAAATGGAGTGTTTGCAGATAAATTTCACAGCGAGCGGCTTTCTTGGGGCGTGGCTTGGTTGGTAGAATGTTGTGATTCAGGGTGTACTGTGCTGGTTAAGCAAGCACGGTGCACGTGCGGGCGCGGCGTGCGTGCCGCCAACGCGCATAGCTAGGCAATAGGCATTTTTGCTACCGGTCTAGCCTTTTAGTTTTTAATTTGCAGAATATTAAATAAGCAGGATTTATGTGCCAGGATTTATTTCATTTCAACGGCGTATCGGTGAAGTGGCAGTGGGCGGGGCACATTGCTCGCAGGACCGATGGCCGATGGGGTCAGAAGGTTCTCGAATGGCGTCCGCGGACCGGGAGACGAGCTGTTGGTAGGCCTCCAACAAGATGGAGCGACGACCTGATCAGGATCGCGGGATCGCGGTGGATGCGGAAGGCACAGGACCGGTCCGAGTGGAGAGCCTTGGGGGAGACCTATGTCCAGCAGTGGACGTCTTTCGGCTGATATGATGATGATGATCGGTCATGTTGGTTTGGAGAAAAATGCTTTTGTTTCTTTCGTATTCGAAACCATTTGCTGTGTCTGGTCAAACGTGGATTGGAGTTCATGTGTATAATGTTAATTTTCAAGAATAAGTAAAAATTAGAAAATTATATTTAAGTATTATTTACTCTTACTGTGTAGCTTCTGATGGCTTTTATAGCTTGCCGAAAATAATGTCAGCTGCTACGGGCTTTCAACAATTTCAGTTTTACTTAGCATACCCAAGGAAAAAACCGAAACAAACATCTTTCTTGAAAAATAACTTTGTGAATTTGTCATACTCATAAACGTATATTGAAATATATTAATTATGATATATAGGTAGTAAATGAGTTGAGCACACCTTTATCCATTGACCTATCTTCAGCCTATTCCTATACATCCATGTGCAGATACCACTGCAGCCTTACTTCACCACGTTGAGTGTGTATGTGCAGGTAATACCAAAAGTTAATAGGAAGGAAAACGAGCAAGTGGGTCACCTGATGGTAAGCGATCACCACTGCCCATAGACACCCGCAATCCCGGAGGGATTTCTGATGCGTTGCCAACCTAGAGGGCTAAGATGAAATGCCTCTTGTGCCCGTAATTTCCCCGGCTGTCTTACTCTCCACACCGGAACACAGCAGTGCAAGCACTGCTGCTTAGCGGCAGGATTAGCGAGTAAGATGGTGGTAGCGATCCGGACGGACCTTGCACAAGGCCCTACCACCCGCAAGTAAATTTTAATCTACGACAAAGTAATCACAAAATTCAAAACACACCTGTTAATGACAACGACGACGATTACAACATACCACAGCATTAAATGTCAAAGCTTTACTCCATCGCAATATAGTCACCATTTCTGTAGTCTTTCGTCGCCATGCGGACATAGCTGTAGTTTATCAAGATCTTTCAATGTCAGTCTTTCCGCTAACATTTGCAAGGCCTTGACGCGAGATAGCATTGATAAGCCCGATGACCGCTTCCAGAAACCCCTTATCAGCGGATCTTGCATCATTCTTTCACTTACAAGGAAACGCTGGTAATTGGCTGAGTGGACTGCGTGTATGCACATTAGTTTGACCACGACTTGTTGATGGTACTTTTCGCGAATTGTCGTTTTATATGCAGCTCTTACAGTAAATGGTGACACGTTAAGATTCATTTATTTATAGTGCGTTGGGGTTAGTTGAAAAGCGAGGTAAGATAAAAAACCGTCAGTAGCTTTTTTATTATTAGGGTTCCGTACCTCAAGAGGAAAAAACGGAACCCTTTGAATCACTTTGTTGTCCGTCCGTCCGTCCGTCCGTCCATCCGTCTGTCAAGACCCTTTTTCTCAGGAACGCGTGGAGGTATCAAGCTGAAATTTATATCAAATACTCAAGTGCACTGCCTCTTAGAGCTGTGAAAAAATCAAACTTCTAAGCCAACGCAATCAAAAGATACAGCCGTTTGTGCTGCAAATTTCCGCAAATTTTCTAAACTCGCAAGAATCATAAAATTTGGTATGAAGTTAAGTCTTATAGCACAGATATAGGAATAATTGCGAAAACCGTAAATATGTATGTATGTCTGTATATATCAGTGACCAATATAAAGTGACCACACACTGCATACATTTTGCTTTGGAGCAGTGCTCTGCTTACACTGGTTTTTAGATATTTATAGATAATGGCACGAAACCATCGGTGCGCGAGTCCGACTCGCACTTGGCCGGTTTTTTCTTTTATCTTACCCCGCTTTTCAACTTACCCCAACGCACTAAACCTGAAATTGAGTTAGCGCAGATTTTTGTCTTTGTTTTGAATTTGTAGTCTTCCAGTTACGCTGACTAATCACGGTCTAAAATAAACAAAAGACTAGAAGCAGTTGAGAAACGGTACAGTTTTGTATGAGGAAACCAGAGACTACGAAAGACCGTTTTCATCAGTATTTCGTAGGTATGATCAGTCCTATGCAGTTGTCTCTTTTATTCTTTTCCCAGAGTAAGATGGAGGGTTGGCAATATTTTATTCAAATATCTACTTTTTTAAAAGTTTCGAGTTTAAGCACTATTCTACACACATAAAAAAGCCTTGGGATAATCATTTCCCCTAGACAAATTTGATGATTTGACTCGGTAGGAATAGTTATAAGTATGCCTTTACTTTTTTGATGCTATACTTATGCAAGTCAATGTTTTGTTGGCATCTATAGTGATATGTGTGTCGGTACTATTGACAAAAACAATAGGTAATACGCAACATTACTGAAGCTTAAACATGACAAGGAAGTACACCAATCAATTCAGCGTACAGTTACAAAACCCTATGTCAACCGATCGTCACTTGTAATACCGCGATTGATTGTAGAGCTTTCATTCGAAGCGCAAATCGTCTTGGACTGATTTGGCCCAATGAAATCATCCGGCCATCTCATTGTTGCGAGAGAACTGTTGCAATCTGGATAATCTCAAGATTGCGCCATCACTCCTACTAATGTATCGGATATGGTATCCTTGCTAATATTATAAGCAAGACAGCACTTGAGTTCGGTTCCGATGAATATCTTTGTCGTAACTCCACTGAATTTGTTTTCGCACTGGTTATTTGTTTTAATTTATTTACAAAACGATGTTGAACAAAATGTACCTACATCTTCTTAACTAAATTAAAGTAAAAAAAAAACATAATTCAAAATTGATTTATTTGTCAAAATTTAGCGTTTAACTTCTGTTTTTTTATTAAATTAGAATTACCTGCTATGGGTGGTGTAGGGGTATAGCACGCGTCACGGAATGACGAGGACCCGGGTTCGATTCCCGGCCATAGCTTTACTTTTCGGATTTTTCTATGTGTTCTAATTTTCAGTGTCGTTTAGAAATTAAATTAGAATTATTTTTTTATTGTCAAGTTACCTGTCCGCAAACAGATCTGCAAAAGGTTTGCATGTAAACAGAGATTATAATTATGTCACCCAAACTTAGCTATTTTGCACGTATAGTTGCGGAGTAGTAACTTTATTAATTGCTTTTGCTCATTGATATGGACCACAGCAAAGCCCGATTCAATAATTAAACATTTAATTTAACAAATTCTTATAAATTATGATAAAATGTGCGAATACCAGACAAAGTTATATGAATTTGTGTGAATTGTTCCCAAATATTTATTTATTTATTCATTTATTTATAAACCACTTCACTTTTTTACCATGTCTAAAGCAAAATAAATTATTTCATGTCATTCCATTTCAAAAGAGCAGAAAATATATTTATTGAGTAGACTAATTCTATTGTGATCTCTTAAGTTACGTAACACTTAGGTCTCGGGAACGTACTCTAGAGTGACACAACTTGTTTCAGAGTTCAAGCTTCGCGCTATCAGCTAGCAGTGAATAACTTCAACGTTTACCTAAGGTTCGAATCTTGAAATTGTGATAGATATAAATAGAATTGCCACAAACGGTGATTAGGTTGGTATTTACTATCAAAAAACCGAATACTACTGAATTGAGAACCTCCTCCTTTCTTTGTATTTGGTTGAAAAGGAGACAAAACACATGAAGGAGTAAGATTTTTTCGATTCGTACAGAACGAGTACCTACTCCTTAATGCTCCTTAATGCTTATTTTATGTAAGTATAACATTAAATGTAAGTTCATTAAACGTCATAATTTTCCCTTAAATATCACCACTACGAAAGGACAAGTTGCAAAAACTTTGATCAATCTAGATACAGCATCGGTATTGTTTTTTGTTTAAGCAACGTAACGTAGATCCAGCGACTTCACTGGAAATAAAATATTCTGAACTACATAGGTTACGTATGATTTTATTTTTAAAAAGGATAGAGTTACTTAGTACTTTTTTTAAAGTTATTATTGTATGTAATATGAAGCGGGTATTATAACGGGTATATATTATAAACCTATTGATGCTTTTATGACGTACCAAACCGATTGACAAGCTTACAATGCTACCTACTCAATACCAAACTTCGAACAACTTCAAGATCCATTGTTTTGTTTTTGTAATGTCCAGTTAGCATCCGCGTTATTCCACAGACAATACAAGGAAATTCTTCCCGATTGATTGGCATGTGTCAATTGGTATATTTATTCAGACGCGTAGGCAACACAGGTTTCCCATTGTGCGGATATTTGCCCAACGACTGCCCAAACTGAGTTAAATGTAACGGCAAACATTGAACAAAGCGGGCTTATCTCTGGCTGGAACTAAAATACTTGGGCATACGTGACTGTGATTACGTTCGTTTTGAGGTATGATCTTGGTTTTTAAGACTTTAGACAAAAAGTATTTCCAGGTTCAATGAGATTTAATTTCAAATACGGGGTATGTTTTAAAATAATCTAACTACAGTACTATCTAACTAATATTATAAATGCGAAAGTATGGAAGGATGGATGGATGGATGGATGGATGGATGTTTGTTTGTTTGTTACTCAATCACGCCAGAACGGCCCAACGGATCTGGATGAAATTTGGCACATAGATAGAGAAAAGTCTGGAATAGCACATAGGCTACTTTTTATCCCGGAAAATTGCGTAGTTCCCGCGGGATAGCGATAAACGAATTCTTTGCAGACGAAGTCGCTGGCAGCAGCTAGTAACATTATAAATGAGAAGAAAGTATGGATGGATGGATGTTTGTTACTCAATCACGCCAGAACGGCCCAACGAATCTGGATGAAATTCCGCACATAGATAGAGAAAAGTCTGGAATAGCACATAGGCTACTTTTTATCCCAGAAATTCCCGCGGGATAGCGATTCTTTGCAGACGAAGTCGCATGCAACAGCTAGTCCTAATATAATCCAGCAAATAGCAGTTTCATGACCTGTTGCTGCCTTTAAGTTTCAAATGGAATCAAATATGTTTTTCTAAACGCGACTCGCGCTTCACTCGTATTTTTCATGTTATGCTTAATAGGCGTGGCGTAGCTTATGCATAGCTTACGGTCATTTTAAGATATGTACATGTTTATTTATCAAGATAACACGTAAAGTACATTTACACATGTTAAAGCGGTGGTAAACCTTTTAAGCTTTCTTGAACTTTGACTTCAGATAATGAGAACATTTAAGTACTCGTATTTTTCTTACAAAAACGTATTAAAGCGGTACAACCTGAGATTGCAATTTAGTTTCTCCGGGTTCTGTCTAGCATAAGATACGAATGCTTAAAATTTTCTCAATATTTAAAAAAAATAAATTACATATCTCTAAAAATCCGTCAGTTTTATTGAAACATTTCATTACACGTGGATTTCTGAACTTGATTTGTTTCGACTATTAAACGAAAGAATTTAAATTATGAATCAACAATAGAGTGATGTGTTTCACGTGGCTTTGCCCGCTTCACATTATAATAATGTATAATGCTGTATTTTTTTTTTATTGGTACACTATCACTGCTCTTGACAGAGAAATAAATAGTATTCACTTAGCTAAATAAATTACGAACAATCACGTATAAAATGGTACCAGGGGCGATAAAAGTGTACCTACATTACGGCGTGTTAAAATTACTGGCCTTATCAACATAGGTTATTCATTATATTTGAGACCTGCAAAGCTCGAAAAGTATCGAGTTAGCATTTAAATTATTTAGCGCGAATCTTGACTGGATGAAATCTCCTTTAGTCTACTTACACTAGACCAAGCTATCAACCGTAACAGAATTTGTTTTTATTTAAACTGTTCGCAAAAGCAAGTTGAGCCTTTAGTAGATAGAAAATCTAGAGGGAGGATTGACATAATTGCCAAGTAAATTTGTGTAAAAGTGTAGTTCCATAGTTTATTTGACGACCGGATAGCCCGGATGACCCTGGCTTATGTAGCTCAGTACTTACTTATCTTACTGCGTATTTATTGCTTTAGTACTCTAAGTAAGTCCTGAGTAAGTTCTGAATCACCAATGCCTGTGTTAGGAACAATATAAATTATCGATTTGTCGTAGTACAAAGCAACGGATAATTACTTTTGCTTTATTTGACTTTTGTTGGTAATGCTGGAGCTGCCTTTACATAAATAACAAATAAATATTATAAATGCGAAAGTATGGATGGATGGATGGATGGATGGATGTTTGTTTGTTTGTTACTCGATCACGCCAGAACGGCCCAATGGATCTGGATGAAATTCGGCACATAGATAGAGAAAAGTCTGGAATAGCACATAGGCTACTTTTTATCCCGGAAAATTGCGTAGTTCCAGCGGGATAGCGATAAGCGAATTCTTTGCAGACGAAGTCGCTGGCAACAGCTAGTAACAAATAAAATTGAAAATTAAACTTACATTGTAATATATACTGGTATATGCAACAGACGTTCGACCATTAAATGCAAAGAAGTCCTAAAGTTGGATTTTTTACCTGCTCTAGGTTGGTTAACTTTCCAAGGGATAATAAATAGGAATTAGTAATCATATCAGTTCAAAGACCGTAAATAACATTCCATTAGCGGCGCCTGTATTTGCTTTGAGCGCAGGCATTTATAGGTATTTAATTTACTGCCTATAAAGCTCATGTACGCATCAAGTGTATACAAAAGCACGAATGTTCCACATAACAAAACACAGCCTAGAACGATTTACTGAAGTTTCAAAAGAACTTGTTAAAATTTCGATGTCGCTTTAAATGAAGACTGAAAGCAAAAGGAAATAAAATCGAAAGCGAGAGTAATATCGGTATGCATATAAATCTTTTTGAAAAGCCAGCTGAGGTGCGGTAACCGATCATTGCAAGACAAAACCTTAAGGCCTTTCCTCTTGCGCTTGAGTCGTTTTGTTTACTATAATAGCTCCACTATTGTTGGTGGCCAGTAGCAAATTCAACATGCCACTTTTGCAACCGCTAACTACTTTTTGTCCCAATGTAAAGGAGACCGTTTTTTAACCAATGCTGGTGACAAATATTTGGCTTTTGTTCGAATTCATTCGCGTTGGTTTTTGTTATATTGTTTTTTTTACCTGCCTGATTTTTAATAGCTATATCAAATTACGATAGAGTATTGTTAAAAGGACATAATATATTGTAACAAAAATGGAATGAAAATTGTACACTGCATTTTTTTATATACAACAGTGAAGGCAAACGAGCAAGTAGATCACCTGGTGGTAATTAAGAACTACCACCAATGGATACCCGCAACGCTAGAGGATTGCAGATGCGTTTCCAGCATAGAGGGCTAAGATAATAAATATATTCCTTAATATAATAATATTCCGTAATTTCACCGGCTGTCTTACTCTCCGGTCTCCATGTTTTTTTTGGTAAATTTGTTTCGTCTAAGAACGTCCTACGTTCATACAACATTTGGGTTTCGGGCACGATCGGTCGATTCAAGTATGAACCCCTAAGAGCGAGTAAGACAGCAAGACAGGCCCGAATGTTTTTTAATGCTATCGCACTGTAAATAATATTAATTTAAATGATTACTATTGTTACAAGCTTTTAGTTAACTTACAAGGTATGCAAGTATGTATGTACGTATCTTGTATTAAAAAATGAATTTTTTGACAGAAACTTATTATTATTTATCGTTTATAAGCAGTGAAGATCCCCTAGCGAAGGGTTAATTTAATCGTATCTAATTGTTTTACTATTATTGTTTTTGATTTTGACATTTTTGTAATATTCAATTGTTTTTTTATTTTATTTTATTTACTCTTGACGATTTCAATCTAAATTCTCCTAACTTGACAATGTAATATAATGATGTAATTTTTATCGAGTGAATAAATAGGTAATCTAATAAAATCTAATCTAATGACACTTATTTCGTGTATACAAGTAACATTAATATCAGTTAAAATTATTATGAACGCCAGTTAATACCAAACTACAAATCAGCAACATGGCCTAACTAACAACTCGAGCGCAGATTTCGGGCGTGTTAAGGAAAGGCAGCTTTAATAAGTCCGTTTATTTAACACCATTCTAATTTCTGCATGAACTGGAACTATCTCGTTTAATATAGTTTTCGCAACTCGTAATTAAGTCGTGATCAGATAATCCACTATCATACTGTTACTGTACACCGAGATTGACTGTAGTGGTACAATTACTCAATTAATTATCACTAAGTAACGTTCGCTGCGAAGCCGTAGATTTGTAATTTAGCGTTATTAAATTTACTTACAAAAAAAAATACTAACAGTCAACGTTGGCTACTGGCTGGTTTGCGGCCTATTTTAGTTTTGATACGTGCCAATGTATGTAGCTGCAGTCAGCCTGCCTTGCCTTGTGTTTAAAATACTGTTATACCTTTTCCTTTAAAATAAATATTAATACGTTGAGAAGGTGTTTCCATCATTATCCATTTAATTTAGATACAGTCTATACTTTATTTATCTATTGAAGGCGCAACCAAAGTGTGTCACGTTGGTTAAGATGAATAAAATTTCATAGCGTTTGTATTTCGTTTACTGAGAATCTCTCAGTTCTATTTTTAATAGTTAGCGTTTGTACTGTTCTACAAAATAATCATCAAAAACACCGATTAGGCGTAATATCTGGCAAAATTAAGACGTGTTGCGTAACAGCGATGGTTATGAAGAAGTCATTTAATTGTTATAAAAGTTTCAACAGTAGTTTTTTTTTTTTTTTTATGCGAATAGGAAGGCAAACGAGCAAGTGGGTCACCTGATGGTAAGCGATCACCACTGCCCATAGACACCCGCAACCCCGGAGGGATTGCAGACGCGTTGCCAACCTAGAGGGCTAAGATGAAATGCCTCTTGTGCCCGTAATTTCCTCGGCTGTCTTACTCTCCACACCAGAACACAGCAGTGCAAGCACTGCTGCTTAGCGGCAGGATTAGCGAGTAAGATGGTGGTAGCTATCCGGACGGACCTTGCACAAGGCCCTACCACCCGCTCTAAGAAGACCCACGTCACTTCCAGTGACTATATAAGTATTAATAATTCTTACTTTCCTTCAAACATATGGTTTTAAGTTTACAGTAAAATAAATTGCATGTTTTTCAGTAAGTGGTAAATATATAGATAAAATACCTATACGCGATAAAGAGTGCGATCAACGAACTCGCGCGCCGGACGCGACGCGGCCTTGGCGCGTCTGCGAGAAGGCCGCGGGCCGCGCCTTGCGAGCACAGGCAACTACCGAAAGAAAGGATTTAAGAACCTCCTGCTGAAGTCTGCTATCCTAGTACAATTTTTGATAGGAAATAATGTATTTACATCCGAAGACAGTTGTTTGATAATGTGCAGATCTAGTAAGTGTAATTTACTGCACTAAGTCAGTTTAGCTTTACCAAATGGAGCTTTGCAAGAGCAAATTCACGAGTATGTGTTCGTATCTACAGTGTCTGAAGAGTTTCCTCAATTTCTACAGATTTTTTATTAGATCCTGACTGGATTGATTATGGTAGGTATGTATCAGTTAATGTATCATGCAAAACTAAAGAATAATTTTTAGTATGTATCGGTCTGCAGGCTTATTACGTAACTCGCTCGCAATCGGCATCGTGTTCATTTTGACAGTACTTGTATGAATGTGACAGCTAGCTGATTCCGATGCCAATTGTCAGCCCATACATGAACTGTCAAAATGAAGACGATGGTGATCGCGAGCGAGTTACGTAATAAGCCTGCAGGCCGTCTAAGAGTAATCGGAAATAACGCTTTAAAAAACGATACAGAGAAACTCATAACGTTCTGCTTTTTTTAAAGCCGGTTAAAAATGCTCTGTACCTACTCCTTTTTTTAGTAAAGCATGCTTTACAGGATATATGTAGATTTCAATTGTAACTTCTCTTATCACTTTTAAAAGGCGAAAATTCAAAGAAGCGGTTCATCAGTAATATCGGATACCTTCCGTATTTACTCACAAATCGAGCGCAGCGGGCGAAGGTAAGCAGCTTTGCACAACCCGACCGGCGCGTGGGCGGGATCCACTAGACTAGGACTTTCTATTCGCGACGCAAACGCATCAATAAGTTACATAATAAGTTCATGTAAATAAAACACCTTTTTCTTCTTATTCTAAACATCTTTGTATGATGATTTGAATTTTATAAATTTACAAAATATGACCTATGGAAGGTTACTCGGATATTAAATATTGTATCATTTTTATGAAACAGGGTGGTACCAAATTAAGCAACTGGGTCACTGTCACTGATGATAAGAGAACGCCACACAAGAACAAACTCGAGACTAAAACCACACGCATGTGTACAAAAATTACTTAAAATTTTTTAATGAAATATTGAAAACTCAAGTAGTTAATGAGGGTTCAATATTGAACTGCTTAATAAAGGTATACGTTTCAACGAATTACGGTACGTATAACGTAATCAATGCATCGACGGCTGACAGATTATTCGATAAACGCACAACCGATAACTCATGGTTTTCTATGGCCACATTTGAAATGCAAATTTTACCTATAACGTACTTGCTGACTTTAATTCTGTTTGCAGACCTACAGCGTAATATTAATTACTTTATTATGACATTTATAGAAGCAGTAAGCTCAGTGTACAAGTTATTAGATTAATCAGAAGCGTGCACTTTGAAATAATTTCTAGCTTTCACAACTAAACAGACGTATGTCTTTACGAAATTTACATGCACTTAAGCTCTTTTAAATAAATGTTTCTCTCTCTCTCTCTCTCTTTTGGAGGCAGACTGGGAATTAATAATCGGTGTAGCGACGAACTATAAATCATAGAGGAAATTATAGAACAAAGTTTCACACCCTTTCTTATAGAAAACGAAAGTGGGCGGGTAATAAGGAAGCGAGATTAAACAGTAGCTTAGTTAATGGCCGAGGGAGGCTCTAAATCTACCACAATGTAGCTTTCTTACTTGCGCAAGTCTTCATTATAAACCTTTATTGGATAAGATAACGGAAAAGTTATCCGTTAGGTACCCACAATATTTTACAACTGAATAGAATTGAGCCTAGTTCGTCTAGACCACACTTCGTGTAAGGATTATATACCTACATACGCGTGTAAGATGTAAGCAGTGTGACCTGCGAAGTTTTTCTTATTTGGAACTTAACCATTCACCACAATCAATGTTCGATTAAAAATGAAATACATTACAACTGCACGCAAACTGATCACTCAGAGTGCCATGATTTTGCCGAATAGACTTGACGCTGGACCCATTTTAGTATTTTACAAACTTTTTGAGCTGCCGCATTAGTTTGTATAGATGACAATTGGCTAAGTAAAGTTTTTGGAAGAGGTGCAAATTATATTTTTATTCGACAGTTCACGTCTTAATAACCGAATACCTGCAGCTCTTTTATTTTTATTCCCTCTTGTTAATTAGAAATATTTTTTTAAGTGGTCGATTTGACATTTGTGAAATTTAATGGATGACCAGCTACGCGTGCCTAGAACTAGCTTGTAATAAAAAAAAACTACGTCAACCGTACGTCAACTGTCACTTTTGACTGAAAAAACTACGTCAACCGTACGTCAACTGTCACTTTTGACTCAAAAAACTACGTCAACCGTACGTCAACTGTCACTTTTGACTCAAAAGTGACAGTTGACGTACGGTTGACGTAGTTTTTTTTTTATTACAAGCTAGTTCTAGGCATGCGTAGCTGGTCATCCATTAAATTTCACAAATGTCAAATCGACCACTTAAAAAAATATTTCTAACTAGCAAGAGGGAATAAAAATAAAAGAGCTGCAGGTATTCGGTTATTAAGACGTGAACTGTCGAATAAAAATATAATTTGCACCTCTTCCAAAAACTTTACTTAGCCAATTCAGTTAGTTTTCAAACGCAAACAAGAGAAATAAACAGAAAAATAAAAGCGGAACAATTTAATTCTGTCATAACCCGTCATTTTTTAACAAATGTTTTGTAATGTTTAGAATTATTTCAGTACCTACACTTTATATTAAACGTGCGTCTGTAGTGCACTTCGTTTTTAGTGCATTTATGTGTCTAATGCAATGATTAATCGTGATGGACTTTTATTTTCGTATTAAAGAGATAAAATAAAAATAATTATATCTCGTTTAATACGATCAATTATTGCATTAGACACATTAAAAAATCATTAAAAATGCGACGTTGCCAGCTCATTAGGGATAGACGCTCCTATATAAATAATAACGGATATTACAAAAACGTGTAAGGTCTAAGACTTCACTCTCTGCACCTTATCCGGACCGCCCGTAGCGGGTCAAGACCTTACATTGAGTAACGATGCTATAAAACACTAAAAGGCAACGATAGACTAAATTCTCTCTTGACCGCTTTGATTTAATCGAGCCATGTTTCTGCCCTTAAAGATTTGCACATCCCGAACACCATTGAGAACAAGTTGTGCACAAGCAAAGAAACTGCATTCCCAGCATAGTCGTAGGTACCACCGTTGACTTCCCTTTTTTAACCTCCGACGCAAAGAGAGGGGTGATATAAGTTTGACGTCGATGTGTGTGTGTGTGTATTTGCGTATTTGTCTATAGCATTGTAGCTCTCAAGCGGATGGGCCGATTTCGATGCGACATTTTTCCTCAGAGAAATTACTTAATTTTGAATAAAAAAAAGTGATGATGCTATTGTTAACCTAATTACTGATTGCACGTGCCAAAACGCAGTTCTTCTTCAAGCAGGCTGGACTACCAATTGAATAAAAGTTTAAACAGATCTTTTATTGCCCGCCAACGACCAAAAATTACCGCACACTGGATAGGTATATTCCGTTATATTTAATTTCAAATTTCCAACTTTCGGAACGGCCGTAGTAACAGGACGTAGAAAGTTAGCATTAAATTCGCAACGGCACAATGTAACAAATAAAACGTCATCCCTATAAGGGTATGCTACGTAACTGGGTATCGTCAGAGCGGTCCTTTTAAGTGAGTAAGCCGCTTATGAAATGTGTGGGCAGTGACGGGTTCGTCCTCAATGAATGCGGGTAAGGGCTTTATCGCACTTGGCAGGACGTTCCGGCCTTATGCTTTCATTGAAATTGCTGTAGTAAGTGTGAAAATTAAGTTGAATCGCGTTTTTGTTCAGCTAATTCGAGGCCAGATTTAGTTGCGATTGCAATTTGTTTTGCATTATGTTATTTATGTTACCTCTTAAAGATAAGTAGTTTATAACATGTTAATTCATGAAAAAGTTGAACTCGATCTACGTTATCCTTTTAACTCTTAAATTCACATAATTAAAAAAAGAACATGGTTCAAGCCTCACCGTAATTTTAGAGTCCAAAAACTTCTGTGTTAAAAAAAAATACAAAAAGGTATTCTTAGAACTTGTATATATAGAATACATTGCAAAATTAAGGGTTTAATGTCCCTTCAAAGGCGGTATGGCGGATGCAAAATGCATTCGTTACCTTATTTTATTACACTCTGACATATATGTTAATTAATAAACACTGTTAACTGACTAATAAAATGAATATAGCTCAGGAATATAATTAAGGTAAGAAATTATTCATCGCCATAAAGCCGTTTAATTAACATCCCTTTGGCTTAACAGCTTTTGTCTTCAAAAACTGTATTGTTGTGGGCCATTTTGTATTTCCGTTTGAACATTTCAAATAAATCCACTCAATGGACTTATAAGCTTTACAATCAGCAGGGTACTGGTAAAGGCGGAAATAATGCGTCAAAAACACGTTTATCCATCTCTATTCTCACACGATTGAGATATTGCAATACCCTTTTACTACCGTACTTCTACGTACGTAGTGTATAGACTATACAGTATAGTGTATGCAACACTGAGATAAACTTCATCTTTTATCATTCAATTGATGCTTAATGTGTGTGTTATGTATTTTAATCTATTTAACAAAACAATACCACATAAACAAGCTTACGATGTACAAAGGCAAAATTGTCTCCGTATATAATAAGGCAAGGCGGATGGTCTTTAAAATCGAACGTTAGAAAGATCTCCCGTGGAACTGCGTTTTATTAATGCGTCACGATTATGTCATAGCAATATATCACGAGCATGTGAGCCATCCCGCCGTTCCCACAGTAGCTGACTTTTTCTCCATCGAAGAATCGAGTTCCGGGTATTTGTACGGCTACAAACAGTAGAAACCCAAGGGTACGTTACTTAAATTACGTCTCTCACGTCCGCAAATTGCTTAAGTGAGCAATTGCTTGTAAAAACTTTGACAGCTCCGTTTTCGTGCTTTGATGAAATACTAGTAGCTGTAATAGTTTCATAGTTTTTGACGTGACAACGTCTTATAAATTGGTTTGCCGGGTGACACTTCAAGAAACTGCGTTACGCTCCGCTCACGTTATGCGCTCACAATGAGAGCGAGTGAGAGGCACGCGGGCATGGTTAGCCCGCCTAAGAGCGAGAGAGACAGAGCGAGAGAGAGAGAGTGAGAGAGATAGGCATACACACCGGTTCATGTCTTGCGCTTCTATTTCGCTTAGGCGCCTGCATACAAGTTTACACGTCCTTCTTCCTACTATACGAATGAATATTCACATTAAAATTATTTTACCACTCAAAGTCGTTGTCACGTAAAACTTTCGCCCGTATACCGACTTTACAGGCAACCAATTTTTTTAGGAGAGTTGATTAATTGGGTGTAGTGGCCCGATTAACAAAAATTGCTGAAATGTGTTAAGACAACGTATTTTAATTAGCGTAAGTTAGTTTTGTAAGGTAAAAAAAGGTTAAATCAAAACTTCTGAATTTGAAGTACATTTTTATGTAGGTACCTATAACAAAAGCTCGTAATTTAGTTATTAATTTCACAAAAAAAGCGAACGGCATTACATTATTCGAAAAGCGTCATAAAAATACCAAGTGAGCACGCCGGCATGCGACCCATTCGGCCGCTATCTCGCGATTTCTATTTGCTTGAGAACAAAGCATGTGTCGCGCGGAGCCGTGTGATGTTTATGTAATTTCACTCCGGTAACCTTTGCTGTGGCCATTTGTACTGCACTAGTTTACAGAGCGTGAGCTAGAAAGTGGACCGGCGACAGACCTTTAGTGGCGACCTTTAGCCGATAACTGCGATACGACCCCGGCAGATACGAAAATCGTTACAAATTCTGCTACGTTTCGTGACGGTAGTGTTTTCCGCTTACCCTCCGGCGGAGTGGACAAGGCTCGGAGCAACAGGTCTGATGTAATGACGTTCACTTTTCCAGATTGAGCTAACAAACGGAATACCTTTTGTTTGTGGAAAAAATGGCCCTTACGGAAAATAAATATTTACCTGTTACGGTTTCCTTGAGTTTCGTAATAGTTTCGGTCCGTTATAGGATTTATGATGGAGACCTACTAATTGAAATATTCCATCTTATGCCTGTAATATGATTTGGAATAAATTATTTTGATTTTGATTTTAACAAACGCACGCTCGCTGTAGCTTTTATAAAGTTTAACAAATCATATCGGTCCAAATCAATGTTGTGTCCAGCAGACACGTATATAATAAATATGGGCTGGAAAATCAGGACACTAATTATGTATGTTATTCTTAGGTTTGAATGCTAACGTTTTTCGTGAGTCCAAGACAATCAACATGTTTTTGGAATCGTTTTTAAATCTCCACGCTCAGCCACGTTTTCACAAAACGGTCCAAATCCCATTCTTCGCATGTCAGTCATGCGAGGTAGAAATGGCACTTTCTAATCGTACATATTCGAGCTATTGAATAGAGGCTTTCAGGGGATTTAAGTGGGATATTCCGATATCGCTCGTGGATTGGTGTAAGGTGGGCGTGAGCATCGGTCACGTATCGCCTGAGTTATAACCCTGGAATGAAATAAATCTAGCTCCGAGTTAGGAGCTTAAGCGCATACCACCCACGCGTAAAATTTACATACGTAATACTGCGTTCGCTTCGTCAATTTTAACGAGTAAATACGGTAATGAATCAACAATCATATTCGCGAGATTTATGTTTGCTTCTTTAGGGTGGAATTACTTGGCGACATATAACATTCGGGTCTGTATTTGGTAGCTCAAATTTGCATCTAACCCCTTTTGCGGTGCTTCGTTGTCACCTTTAAAAAACTGTAATCACATTTCTGGGACGAGTTCTACTGCGAAAAGAAAGAAAGAAAGAAGACACTTATTCCTTTTTGCATGACACACAATAGTATGCGATAGTATTTAAAAAACTTTCGGGTCTGTCTTGCTGTCTCTCTCACTCTTATGGGTTTGATACTTGAAACTCGAATGACGTTCTAGGAGATCACGAACTGTAACTCCTTATCTTAAAATGAAATATGCTTACAGAATACGTATTTCATGAGTGTACTCGACAAAAACCATTAATTCAATAGCCAAAAGTCATTTAAGCTATACCTATAAAATACAAGCAGAGCAAGTCATTGATAATTATACTCATTGATCAAAATATCAATGAACTCTTTCAGACTTTCGCGTCACAAGGTCTTACGCACTAACCATAGAGTAAAACGGAGGTGAAACAAAGTGAAACGTTCACAGCATGTGGCGGTTATGGTTTTCTAATTCGGTCTTACAACACTTCATTATCGGTCCACTACATGGCTGAACGTTATTTACCGCAAAAAATCGTTATTTCTCAAATTGCAACACTTAGATCAATTTATAATAATGATAAAATAAACGTGACCGTAAAAAAGCAGAAAAATAAGCGATATCTTTACGCACTGTGTAAATTGCTGAACCGCTTAATTGTTAATTGCCTCCGGCAGCAAA
This sequence comes from Pandemis heparana, assembly GCA_963854515.1. NCBI lineage: Eukaryota > Metazoa > Arthropoda > Insecta > Lepidoptera > Tortricidae > Pandemis > Pandemis heparana. The sequence continues at coordinate 5,543,144 of OY978016.1, read as the reverse complement.
TCAACTATTAAAGCTTATAATAAGACGTAAGAGCAAAGTTTATTCATATCCTTTACGGTCGTTACTAATTTTGATTATGATTAAGTAATAATAATAAGAACACTGAATATTACATAATATATGCATCATATATCGTTCAAGTTTCATCGTTGGTAATTACATAAACCGTTGGTAGATGCGTCTAACTGTAATTTGTAACTGTCACGAGTTTTTAACGTAAAATGCTAGGACATGGCAACAATTTCTTATGAAAAATCAAATTCCTCTTTAATCCATTTTCGATTTTTTAAATCTTCTTAAAACAGTTTTAAATTATAGAATTTTATTTCACTCCACCTTAAAATTTTTCGAATAAAAACATTTACGTCCATGCCTCATATATTTTTTCAAAGTTTTTTCGTTTTTATGTCGTTTTAAAACTTTGTTCACGCATGCCGATCGATTCGTCGCGGACTTAACCACCGCGAGCACGGTTAAAATTTTTGTAAAAACCATTCTGCGGTAAAACCACTTCGTGCGTGCAAACTATTAGTGAAACAAATTAAAATGATGCAACGGTCAAATATATGAACGGTGTTGATTCGTTTTGTTTGTCGTATTTTTAGTTGCGCAAACTTTGGAAAGCGATACAATTTACTTGGCCATTAAAACTGATAGATTGTACGTAAATAAAGCTATCCGATTGGCTTTGGTTTCACTCCTACTGTTACAGTTTGGAAGTGTGTCGAAATATTTCAAGTTTTTTAACAAATCTAACACTGTTACATGGACATAGTCTACTGATTCCAAAACTTGAACTTTGTTTTTATGTTTCTTGTACTATGATGTTTGTTATAGTAAAAGAATGATATAGGAATTATGCATTTTTACTATTGCTTCGTATTGCTACATTTTGTTTTGTTATATTTTATTTTATTTTTGTAATTTGACGGAGTTCCTATTCTCTTTATTTTTCCTCTCATGACCAGATTAGCTAGAGTTCCCTTTATAGGAAAATTTATTACTCCAAGGTTACTATTTTTTATTGCGTAAATTATTACAAACAAATTATGTACAAAACTATCATTAGACCGATCTTGATGTACGGGTGCGAGGCATGGACGCTGACCCTGAAGGAGGAACATAAGCTGTTGGTGGCAGAAAGAAAAGTCTTGCGGAAGATTCTGGGACCAACTCAGAGAGACGACGGGAGCTGGAGGGTCAGAAAGAACCGGGAAATTGAAGAGCTAGTGTCCGAGCCCAATATTATCGGGGAGACCAAAGCGTCCAGACTCCGGTGGCTTGGACATGTGGAGAGGTTGAGTGAGGATCGAGCCGTTAAAAAAGCGTACTTGGGCCGGCCGAGCGGGCGTAGACCGGTTGGCCGTCCTAGGTATCGCTGGGGCGACTCGGTCCAAAGGGATCTCTCGGATCTCGGGGCCGATGGCTGGCGAGAGCTGGTCCAGGATCGCAAGGCATGGAGAAGTCTGGTGTCGGAGGCCAAGATCCACTTCGGGTCACTGCACCCAGCCAGTAAGTAAGTAAATTATTAACGGAAACTTTAAATTAATATCTGTATATATATTGCACACGAAAAACAATTAATTGCTAACTGAAAACATCAAAATGTTCCATTCCACATCAATATTAGATACAACACAAAATGCAAAAATCGTGAATCGCGTGACTGTGTAGATAATTTAATTACATCCTTTTGGTAAATAAAGCTATTCAATTTTTTTTTTAAAACATCTTTGTAAACACAATGTTAAAAATCTGTTAGAAAGATTTTCGATATTGTGCTGTGATGCTTGCTCAATACGTTTATTTGTATTGGATGTTCCTTTATCTTTCAAATGTTTGTTTTATCCAACTAGCCATTTGGAATAATATGAAATTATAACTGTACCCAGTATACTTTCGGTATATTAATAAAATAGGGTAGACCGGGGGCAATAGTAACACTTTGCAAATAACGGCGCATAGCACAGAAACTGAACATTTCTAAGAAAAACTACATCAACGTATTATATGCCAGGTTCATTGTTTATACGTTTTTGATATCATTTTTTACTAGAACATAACAGTTTAGCGTATAATCGAGTTTTTGTTCAGTGATTCCCACTGCTACTATTGACCCCTACTACGGGTCATTTGTACCACAATTTCCGAAGTGAATAAAACATACATTTATATCAAAACCTTAACAATTTCAATATTTATTTCTTGAATTTAATCAGTCTGAACAGTTGTACCAGTATCAGCAATTAGGATCTACATTTTCAGTAAAAGTATAATTACTCAAGTCTAAGAAATTTATATTCAAGTTATCTCAGTTTCTACAATTAAATTAATCGTTTTTATGAAATAAAATGGCTTCTAAATTTTCTAGGCATAATTTTCTGGCCTGTAAAACTACGTAAACCAATACAATTCCATACAAAACTAGTATCGCAAAATTGCATACAGTTACAATTGACCCCTGGTACAATGGACCCCATTTCTCGAATTTAACAATACTCTACAGTGTAAAATCACAATACTATAGCAACTTCAAAAGCAGCTCATAATATATGATAAAAATATAGAAAATGGAAGTAACTAATCAATGACTCAACCAATTTTAGTTAGTTAGGTATACAACATTAGATTCACCTTAAAACGTCTGCTAACTTTGATAATATAAAAATATTATTTGGGGTCATTTGTACCACGGGGTCAAATGTAACGTTACAATTGACCCCGACTGTGCTGGTACTATTGCCCTCAAATCATTTCAAATTACTTACATTCAAATATCTCAGCCGTTCTTATTACCTGATAACCAAACCATTACTTGATTCAAGCATTGATAACCGTAGCATGATAATTGACTAAAAATATTAGACTAACAGCTATATTGGGGAAACTATAAGCCAAAACAATCAACGGAATTATTTACTTTGGTTGTGCGAAAACAAAAATAGTTGTCTAGCATGTTCATTCTGCACGGCTCTGCGCCGCCGACTGGTGAGCAGGTCGGGACACACACAACGCACGTACGCACGCACACAGTTATGCTTAGAATGTTATAGGGTTAGAAATATCGACGATGTTACTATTGACCCGTGGTACTATTGCCCCCGGTCTACCCTACTATAATTTCAGCAGAGCGTCGTGGGTTCAAATCCCGGGCTCGCACCTCTGAGTTTTTCGGAATTTATGTGCGAAAATTACATTTGTAATTTGCCATGAGCTTTTCGGTGAAGGAAAACATCGTGAGGAAACCTGCACACATCTGCGAAGAAATTCAATGGTGTGTGTTAAGTTCCCAATCCGCACTGGGCGCGCGTGGGAACTATAGCCCAAACCCTCCAATACACGGAGGAGGCCTATGCCATGAGACACGCCGAATTGCGCGACAATTTAATAAATAAACGACAATAACAACAACAACAACATGTACTTACTGAAATTGTAGCAAATTCGGAATAAAAAGGCTTATAAATAAATAAATAAATAATTTATAAGTATAGAAGAATTAGTGCACAGTGATCAGTAAGCTTATTGTCTAACTCGCTCGCAATCGCCATCGTGTTCATTTTGACAGTTCTTTTATGAATGTGACAGCTAGCTGATTCCGATGCCAATTGTCAGCCCATACATGAACTGTCAAATGAACACGATGGCGATTGCGAGAGAGTTAGACAATAAGCTTTCAGGCCGTCCCCGGGGATTTGGATCTGCTAATGGCTTCCCATAATTTTCACATGATTTTCAGTCATAATACTCACAGTAAAATATTGGAACAGCATCATCCTTGATCTTATCCTCATTAACATAAAACAATACAGCACTATCAGAGCGTATCAGCCTGAGTTAACTGACCTGCACTTAAAGGTTTATTTATCTTGAATATCTCGCGACACATCCCAAGATTGATTTTCGATGTATCAGATAAGATTAAATTATATTAACGGATGTCCCTAAAGGAATGGTGTTGTTTACTACCAATAAGCGGGGGGACCATAAAAACAAGTGACGATCGCCCGACGGTGACTTTAAGTTTACGAGACACGGCCGGCCCACACAAGCTAACTGAAGTTTAGCGTCGAGTTAAAGTAACAATAATATTATATCGGGTTACCGGCCTTTCATGTTTTGAATCGGATTTTAAAAGAATGAGCATGTCCGTCGAACGGTCTGATGTGATAACAGTGTCAGTTTTATGGAGGCTAGAGTCGTATTACGAGTACTACATAACGACTCATAATGTGAGTGGAGTTTTTAAAAGCGTTCGCTTCCTTGGCGGGTCGGTTTCTATTTATAAATAATGTTAGCAACGAGTAAGACTCCGAAGCTTCGACTAAGAGGCGGATTTTAGAACGATCTGCTTTTCTGAAGAGTTCCTTTTGTGTTTTTATTTTACGTAACATTAATTTAAGTAAGTCTAAAGAAGCCATAGAAATAGAAGAAAATTCTTCAAATAACATCTTATTTTTACTCCGATACCTAATTTTCTAAATAGAATTCACTTTATTTGGATTCACAAACTCAGACTCGGAGTTTGATAAAACTTAAGATCTATTTTTAATATAAAACTACCGTGAGGCTCAGACATATTAATGTAAAACGTGAGTTATTCGTTATCCGTTTGTTTACATTAATATGTCTTAAGATCTATCTTTAAACTACGACATATTTGAAATTATTTCATCACAAAGTAACAACAGAACCCAAAGATAATCATAAACCATTCACGCTAATACAACATATTTCATATCACTTTATTCCTATCGTATACGGCATATTAAAAGACCTCATAAACGTCCACAAAGATAAGGAAACCTGTAAACAATGTCGCTGCAAAAACGGTGACAATTTCGCCAAAGTACTTTACCGAGGTGCGAGCTCTGTAAATCTCGCAACGATGTATTCGTACCTGTATCTAGATGCGAAGCCGGCGAAAGAATGCACCAGTAATTGTTAAAGTATGCAAATTGCGGACAACGTCGAACCCTTTGGATTAAAAGTTTCACGTTCTACGGAGATAATGCTGCATGTTAATTAAGCTAGCCGTTTTGTAGGACAAAGGCGTAGCTTTTTGTCCGCACAAATGTTTTATCGCGAAGTTGATACTCGCCAATTTCTAAATAAGTTGAGCGACTTTGTTATTTGGTATGGAAAGCTTGGGGATTTGCTCTGTTTCTCACGCCAAGGATTAGAAAAGACATCCAAAAATAGAAAAAGAACATCAGTTTAATCTGCCTTAATTTACATTCGTAACAAATTGTGTTGGAATTACTTGATAAGATTTATTTTGATATTTTTTCAATTGTTTTCGCAACCAACGTCAACGACAACGCAACGTTGCAAATCGATTGCTGTTTATCATCTCTCTATTTAATATGAAACGTCTCTTTGTTGTGTCCTGCTTTTTATGGCATGTCAATCAGAAAATTTCGATGACTGTAGAATCAGCAATATTTGTAATTAGTATGTATATATTTTTATTCATAAGAAATAAAACAGACATGATCAGCAATAAAGATGCTTTAAATAGGTACAATTGCTTGCTAGCCATCCATAAAATTAATTATTGCAACGTCAAAGCATTAACTTAAGTAATTATATTTCTGTAAATAAATATTTTTAAAAGTATAATTTGTCTTACCTTATAGTTATAGTCTTTAGCTTTAATCACAAAATGAGACGTTCTCTTCGTATTCAATGATCCAAGATATAATTTATGGCATAAACTATTTCGCAATATTTACGAGCAATAAATTGTGATCAACATTGTATAATTTTCATTGGACTGATCCATCAATCAATTTGTTTTTTTTTTATCAATTTGCGACCGTAAGTGGTGGCCCGTGGCGGTTAAATAATGGAGGCAGTTCGGAACTATTAAATGCCTTTTTAAACCCGATTGGAGTGAAAGAAAATTTATAATAACACGCCATTTATAGTTACGTCTGAATCTATTATCGAAATATGTTTTATTTTCTGTAATACTCGGAATCCATCAAATATAAATGGTATTACGCGGTATCAATCTACTGTCAGTGCAATCGACCTGTCCATTGTTAGTATGTATTGATTCTGTATTTACAAAAAGGCCGACGGAACGTTTCTAAAGCAATCCAACAGACAGACAGACGCTATTAATAGAGATTCTGTTTTTGTTCGACGATAAAAACCAACAAAGCTCAGCCTCCATATAAAGGCAGCTTTAACGTCCTCATTGTCTGGACCATTTTATATTGTTTTCAAAATCTCTTGAAGTTAACATGACGTTGGCAAGGGGATATGTTAGATGTATTTTGTAACAAAAAGCTGCATTGTTTTTATGCCTTTAAAATTAAACTTAAATGAACGGGTTTTAAGTCGCAGGTAAAGATAACTTTGAAACTTACTTTAGTTAGGGGTGCAATAAAGTACTCGACACATGGAAATTCTTCTTCTTCTTATGGTACCTCTCCAACTAGTGAAGGTTGGCAGTCAACATGGAAATTACGAGTTCTATTTAAATTAAGTAAGTTTTATGTTTAAGGTATATTTTACGAAGTTTCAATGTAAAGCTTTGCATATGATTTTGGAGATTGGCTACAACTACAAGTTTCAAAGAGTCCAATTACACATACACTGTCAAAGTAATGAGGAAACGTCATTCATGATTAGTTAGATAGTTCACTTGGTAATTAATCAAAACCAATACCGAGCCACCGCTTAATTTATATAGACTTAATGACTTCCAGTAGGTAACGCAAGATTTTCATAGCAAAAACTACGTTTTTTGTTTACCTGTCAAAAGCAATTATAGTTAAAAGATTATTTTTCACATGTATAGATATCACGTATTACTTAGTAATGGCCTTGGCGTGTCATGCAAATATATAAAGATGATTTAAAGATAATACGCGTGATAATTACAATCAGTTACAGTGTTTTAAATCACGGAAGGCACCTATGATTACTTTATGTAAGTTTTTATCAATTGTTTTTATCTTTTTTAATTTATAGACATGCAATAAACACACGACATTGTGGCCTACATTGTTTTCAAAACGGCATGAACTTATAATATACAGGCCGTTTTGCGTGAATGGAACATGCTTAATTATCCACTGTGACCCAAATAATGTAAATGGACGTAAAGTAAAACAACACCCTTACACTAACCGGCTTTATTGGGTTATTTCAAAACATTATATTTATGTTCGACCCAAATGAGCGTTGTTAATAAGATGTTAAAATGCAAAATTTCGATAGCCATTTACGGAATTGAAGATCTTTGTCAACTTATTAGAATACACCTACGCAAATTACATAAGTAAAATTAATTTTACAACTTGTAGAATTTCATGTTCTTGCCAAAGAAATGTTTCGAAGCACGTTTGTTTTTGTTAAAAAGCACGTGGTTTGTTAAAGTTTAACGCCTATTGAATCGTTTCGAAGAATTTTCACGCAATATTCATTCATATCAAATTGAAGAAAGTTAAAAGCATCGACTAAACAAAAACGATGGCAAAACTGTGTCGTCATTAGCAGAAATAGAAAAAGTATAACAGAAAACTGATTCAGCATTAATATTAACGCAAATGTTTTCTTGAAATTGCAATCAATTTTTTATCATCTTAATATTAACAAAATACTCGCAGTAGGTAGCTGGCAACATCTTAATTAATTTAGAAAAAAATGTTTGAACCGAGAAAAATACACTACAAAATCAATATTATCACTATTTCATGTTATATTAACTTACGTTACAGAGCCAAGCAATTTCCCATAAAAAAAACATTTGAGAACCGTCATACAAACTTCATCGATGTGGTTAATTCGAATCACTCACATTAAATCAACAGCCGGTGCTTAACTAACGTACTAGCCATTTAATTGGAAATACAGATAAGAAATAAAGGTAACGGTCCAAGTGACATTTAAGCGCTCGTATGGCGTCAGCGGCGCCGTCTTCGGTGGACAATTAGCCGTATCCATCTGTTAAGAGCACCGGAATGCAGCTTTGTTTAAATCAAAGTCGCACTTGGGCATTTTCTGTCGGAAAATGTTTATTCTCAAGCCTTTCCTTTAAATCAACAGCCTACAATTAAAGTTTCTACTGACTGGTATTCATTTTGTTTTAATCCACGACGGAATGGCTAACGCGTTTTATATTTCTTTTAAATATTCGCGTCATCTTGAGGAAAGTTAAAAGCATCGACTAAACAAAAACGATGGCAAAACTGTGTCGTCATTAGCAGAAATAGAAAAAGTATAACAGAAAACTGATTCAGCATTAATATTAACGCAAATGTTTTCTTGAAATTGCAATCAATTTTTTATCATCTTAATATTAACAAAATACTCGCAGTAGGTAGCTGGCAACATCTTAATTAATTTAGAAAAAAATGTTTGAACCGAGAAAAATACACTACAAAATCAATATTATCACTATTTCATGTTATATTAACTTACGTTACAGAGCCAAGCAATTTCCCATAAAAAAAACATTTGAGAACCGTCATACAAACTTCATCGATGTGGTTAATTCGAATCACTCACATTAAATCAACAGCCGGTGCTTAACTAACGTACTAGCCATTTAATTGGAAATACAGATAAGAAATAAAGGTAACGGTCCAAGTGACATTTAAGCGCTCGTATGGCGTCAGCGGCGCCGTCTTCGGTGGACAATTAGCCGTATCCATCTGTTAAGAGCACCGGAATGCAGCTTTGTTTAAATCAAAGTCGCACTTGGGCATTTTCTGTCGGAAAATGTTTATTCTCAAGCCTTTCCTTTAAATCAACAGCCTACAATTAAAGTTTCTACTGACTGGTATTCATTTTGTTTTAATCCACGACGGAATGGCTAACGCGTTTTATATTTCTTTTAAATATTCGCGTCATCGCATGACTAGCGTCTTCATTTTCTTTTTTGTCTTTGCTATTTGTTTTGTCTGTAAAAGGTATATTTTCGATTGATTCTTGCTGATTACAATGCCAACCACTACCACAACCACTGCAATGAAATCATACATATCTATTAGAATAGCTGTTCGTCTTTTATGTGTCAATGTCAAACGATTATCTACTCGCGACAAAAGTAAATTATGTAGGTATGGGTATAAACTATTGATTGGAATAATACGGCAATGCTACTGACCGATTCAGGCGACAGTACTTTTGTAGTGAACTAAAGTATTCATAGCTCCTTGCACTTTGACCATCGCTGTGGTCAATACACTCTGATGCATAGACAATATTGACATCAGTCTTAAGGTCAAACTCATGGAGCACAATAAATTTTACGACGGCGCTTCGTTGTAAATTAGTCTGAACTGATACCTTCCAGTTTTCAAACTAGCTACTGAAGGACGTATTTTGAAGGCAGGAACTAGAGCCTTAAATAACGAATTATCTGTTCATTGTGCGGTCGAGACTTGTACAGCACAACAGTTACTTGGCAACACGCGCAATGTATTTCAAAAACGTTTGCCGCGTTCTGACATTCTGCTACTAATTAAGGGATTATGGAAAAAAATACACATACATTAAGCACGTATAGGTATTCATAAACGCATAGTAAATTATTTCAAATTCAGACTTAGCATCATTGACCATGATGTGTTTCGCCTATGCATGCAGCTTCTCTGGGATATTGTAGTGCTTAAACCAATCCTTTGGTAAATACATATTGCACAGCAAAGGCCTTGCCATGCGGAAAGCTCCTACTGGTTTCACAATGTATCTGCAACTGCGAAGTATAACGTGTGGAAGCACCATAACGCTCGGACAATCAATCCCCAAGTCAGTATAGGTACTTACTGCACCACGCGTCTCCATGGTAACGCAGACCACACACGATCCACCACCGTACATAGACCCCTGATACGTATGGCTACGAATGCAAATGAAGACCCTCACATATTCAACGACCGTTGAATATTTTACGTGCTTCGTCTTGCAAGATTAATCAATTAATTGGAATTAATTACCACAATATGACCCTTAATTGAATTATTAATGGTCAATTTCGCACATCTTAAAAATGTTACGTCACTTTTATGATGTGACATAACCGACATCGGTCGTAGTGCTTATTCGGAGCTTTAATTGACCAAAACCTGTTCCATCTCCAACGAAGTCAAAATAATGTAGGTTTTAAATATTTTCTCTTCACTGGAATTTCGAGACGGCATTCCGAGTAACGCCGCAGACGCCTACACAAACGCATATAAATTAATGTTTTTTTAGGGATTCGTAAATACAAATAGGTTTTAAAAGGTTAGATTGGGTTGAAGGGGCGCGGACACTGACATCGACAGCGTGGACTCGGTCCGTCCGCCTTGCACCCACGATCTACTTCAAGCGAGCTATATCGAGCAGACAATTATCTCAAGACCGCGAAACGCGATAAATCGCTTGTCCCGCTGACCGTTCTAGCCATCGCAACATGCCCTATCTGATCCTGTACTCCCGTGACATATTGCTACGAACTACAAGTGCCTACAATTCGAGTTCCAGTCACGAATGGACGCAGATTGTATTCCTTTGTCTCGAGGCGTGTATCTCGAATAGCAAGATAACTACGCGAAGTACAGTGTTTTGAATATTGAATGCTTGAATGGCGCAATTAGAAACGTCTACTAAACTCTTTTTACATTCAGTACATTATGTTAGTCGCTCATTGAATGCCATCCTATTCATTCAAGGCACTGGAATATACGCATTCATACTTTCATTTAAGTCTCATGTTTCTTGCGCGTTTATTCTAATGAAAACTAAATATATCTTAAAGTACATGATGTAAAGTAACGTGTGTTCCCGCAACGTTTAACGGGCGTGTAAATAAAATGGTTCGTTTTTATCGACTGCAAAAATTGATGTGTCCGCATTTTCCGAGTTTTAACGGCGTCTGGCAATGTTCCACCGTCCTTTTATGGGCGTGTGACTGAGTTATCCTGGCGCGGGGTACGTAGAAGCCCGCCTGTCAATAAATAAGCTGTCAGCGAGCAGGCCAGCGACATACGAGCCGCGGTGAACATTAGGCAACTGTATGTCAAAATTGTACCTTGTTTAAAAGAATTACAGCCATTGATGCTACATGCCTGCTTCTAGCACTGTTGTTTTTTTCTACCTACACACCTATAACCTCAAAGATTATTGTGTAGTTTAACTTGTAGGGACAGAAGAAGACTGTTTCATCCCGTTTATGAGAATATGTCTCTAAATATGTGAAGTGGGTACACCGATTTACGTATCTAATAAGATTGCCAAGAGTTTAATTTTCATTTTGGTTTAGCCAGTAGGTTTTAGCAAAGTTTATTTCGCCGTTAATCTTACTGGAGCTAATTGAACTGCACATCTGTGAGCATCGACAGAACTCGAGTCAATAAATTAAACTAAATCGATACGGATATGCAAGCGGCGCCGGCGCGGCGTTGCTGACCGCTTCGAAACTAACATTATTATACACGGGAGCGATCAACGGACACGTGCTAACCGATCTAGATTGGACTAGTTCCCCTTGAGGAAATTATGTTTCGCGCAGCCAAGCGGAAAGTTAAGATTTAACTACGATTAATACCTCAAACGTATGTAATTTATTAAGACATTTTTAATTGTTATTATGCGTCAATCAGCCACAAAAATGCTTAGGTGCTTAAATAATAGTAAAGTTAATCAGTGAGTAAGTTATGCTAATATAGCGGCCTAAAGGTCGCGTTATTCAGAGCTCTGACGTAAAAATTGAAGTCATGATTCAGGCTTTAATGACCGGGGATTTTCTATGAAAGCGTTCATTTTGTACCGTTGGTAATACCACGCGATGCTGATAGCGACATTGACATTGAAAAATGCCATTAGATAAGGCAATTCAATATAAATGTAACGCAATTACAATAATTACCAATGTATATTATTTCGTGTGACATTGCTTTACGAGGTTAAAGTGTTGAATTCGAATCCGGGTAACTTTGACACTGCTATTTTATTTATTAATCTTGTCGGAATTCCGTTTACATTGTCGCAAGGCAAATTTCGGTGGCTAATTAAGATAAATAATTTATGACTTAGTAAGTAGGTAGGTAGTACCTATTATTTAAGCAGTTCGAGTTCGTCGTGAATCTATTCATCCCCGACGAATAAAAGAAAGAAAGAAAAAGTTTATGACAATGACAAAAATAGTTAAAAACAAAAAAGTGTATAAAATTACAAATAAAAAGGTCTTCCGCAGAGGCCTAAACTAGTCTGACCGTTTTTCGTACTATCGTGTGAGCTGAACCTTTAATTTTAAATAACTGTTATAAATTATCGGCTTACTTACTTTCTTAGACACACACACACAGACACACACACACACACACACACACAAAAATCACGTCTTTATCCCTTACGAGGTAGACAGAACTTAAGGTAACAAGACCTAAAGGCCAATATTATATTTTCTTAAATTTAAATAATTAGATTAGATTAGATTAGATTATTTATTCATTCAATATAAAATTACATCATAAATTGTACAATGTCAAGTTACGAGAAGTTATATTGAAATCGTCAAAGAACAAGTAAAATTAAAATAAAATGATAATAATATGTCATTTAATAGGATGTCAATAATAAATAAGCAACATAAATAATTACATTTTACTTATGAAAAATAAAAAATCAAATAATTTATAACAATAATAATGTCACCCAACTGGGATCGTCCAATTAAAAATGTAATTAAAATAATTAGGAACAAAACCATATTTTGTTGCTTCACAACTAAAGATGTTGCTTTTGCATGCGGAGTAGGTGCATACCAAGGTTAGCTTACAAAATACGGACATGGAAAGTAACTCCTAATTCATACAACCATTTTAATATTAATAACATAAACAATAGGTAGCAATTGTAAAACATTATCTAAATATTCAAAATCCAAAAACAGATTTCTAAATGGGACCTGTTTTTCTATTATCAACCCGACATATAATATTTCAAACGCCGCGCAGCAAACAAAATACTTTTACCAGTATACTATAATTTTAATGCCCTCAGTTGTAAATCTAGCTTCGCTATGCGGTCAGTTTAGGTCATATTGTTACATCAAAAGTTCGAAGGTTAGGTCCAATTTAGTTGATATAGTGATAACAGTCTAGTGGGCGCGGCACGCGACGGTAGCCCGCAGGCCTTATCACAAACTATGCTCTTCCTGCTTCACAAGTCTTGTATGTAGGTTAATAACTTTACACAAAGTAGCGTGATAGAGCTTGCTTCAAAAACAACACAAGAAGTTAAGATGGAGCAACGTTTAAAAGCAAGCTAGGCCGCGGTTGTAATTTCTACTTTTTGTACATTGGAACAATATTTTAACAGCGGCTTGATGATCCGAAACTAACCATTTATCAACGTAAAAAAATATTTTTGAACTAGCTTATGACCGAGACTGCCCCGTTCTAGTTATTTTTCTCAAAATATTAGTTTCATACAAACGTTGTCCTGGCAATAATGAACAGATCAAAAAAAGAATTAGGTATCTAATTTGGTGCTGTCGTTCTCAAGTCATAGTATGATCAAGGGAAATAGCGATTAATTTCTATACAAATTAAAGATTAATATTGAATAATTCGCTTAAGAATTAAAAAAACTATAAATAAAAATAAATAAATATCTTGGGACAATTGACACCAATTGACCTAGTCCCAAACTAAGCAAAGCTTGTGATATGGGCACTAGACAACGGATAAACATACTTATATAGATAAATACATACTTAAATACATATTAAACATCCAAGACCAAAGATCTATATTTTTACATATCCACAATCTCACCGTTTTCTTTTCTTACGTAGAAGGCGTCTAATGAGTACAAAATTGTTTTTACTCGCAACTAAAACAAGTCAAACCTTTGTTTGTTTTATGATTTAATCAAACACATTGCTTCGCGTAACTAAACTAGTTCAATATTGTTAATACCATAGAGGCAAATAGCCGCCCACGTCTTATCGACCCATTACATGTGAATGTCAAGAGCGGGTGACAAGTCTCATGTCACACAAGGACAATCAATTGATCGACACTGTCTCACCGCATTCCGGACTTTAAACCTGCTTTATAACCACGCCAGCAAAATACCAGTGCATTTCGCAATCCAGCCAAACCAAGTACTGAAATCATTGTAATTTTTGACAGTTATTCACGACAGACATGAAACTATGTCTACTCTTATCTGGTTACTATATCAATTTAATCAAAAGCTGGTCAAATGTATAATTCAGAGCCAGATAGAGATCTTATAGATAATACCAGGGCAAAAAGCGAGGCTGAAACTTCAAAGTAGCCCGTTTCTTTAATGAGTCACCGAACAATTATACGTAGCGAAACAATCACATGAATAATGGAAACCACGTGAGGGGGTCTAACCGACCCAGATCTGCGCTGGCCGTTACTTAACTCGGGCCCTTAGTCGAAATACAGGCGAACAATCCACGAATCTTTATTACGTAAAATCACGTTTTTTACGCCGAGTAGGTAAAGTAGAACGCCAGACGTTTGGATTAAGGACGATCATAGTTTCCTTTAAGTTGCTGAAATATTGAAGAGTTTAACTTCTATGTTAATAGTTATCAAAGTAAAAAGACAGCGACGCAAACACGTGGTAGTTTCACGAGCGTTTGTTTAAGTAGGTTATGTCAACAAAAACACAAATACTGTTAATACAAATACAATTCAAGCGAACATGATTGTTTATGCTTAAGGGATAGTCGTTACAAGCTCTAATTACACTTACCGTATGCGATCTTGCGATTAATACACGTATCAAGAAACAGAGTAGCTTACACCCACGGTGCAGATATCTTATTAATTAACCGATTTCGCGTAATCACCGCTAACTACCAGGAAGCTGTAAAAGAAAATAAATGATACGCGCAAAGTAATGCTATATCCACAGCGTCAAGACTTCACTTCTAATGCTGGTATATATTTTAGGGAAAACTAGTCGTATGTTAAGGCACAGGAAAGAACTTTCGTATCAAAAAAAAACTGGTTTTTAAGACATAATAATTGCATAGGTAAGTCTTTAAGATAAAATAATAATATGATAAAAAATATGATTTGAGAACATTTTCTCCTCTTATCATCTCTCTATCTCTCGTTTTATGTTCTTTAACACTCTACAAAAGATATTGCTTTATTTATTAGAGATAGAGTTAGAACGGTTTTCTTTTCAATAACAATGTCAAGATTCTCAAAAGTTTGCGGTTAATTTTTCTAACAAATAGCCTCAAATCATGTTATTTAGAGTTTCATATTCGTACTATTACAAAAAATGTGATATGCTGATATGTGCATTTACCCCCTATTCATAGACATTCAATAAGTTTACGTTAACTTAAAATTACTTGTCTTTACCCGACGCTTTCAAATGTCCTTTCCCAGACACAGATAAAAAATAATTTTTGCTATATTTAAAAAAAAGACCTTTAAGCTTTTTTTATACCTTACTAAATAATTCAAGTTTACGTTAATTCCGTGCATTTTCCCAGCGAATTGTGTTTCAATATTGGAATAAAACGGTTATATTTAATTGCTACCATATTCGTTACCCACGTTTAGTTAAATAAGCGTGAGAGTGTGTGACCGCGGCCGAGGGTGAAAGGTTAGGTGGACCCACGGTAAACCCACTCGAATGACCAGATTAACCGCCATTATCGGTAATTGGTGATTCAGCATCGCATAAATTTGCCTAATAGATGATCTTATTTAGTTGAATTTATTTTATTTATTTAATTAATTACTAAACGATTCAACGCGGTAATGCTACCAGCCTTCTGGGGCACAATGAGCAGTGACAGTGATTTGGGCGGTGTGTTTTACTTGTAGTTTAAGTTGGGCTAGGTTAAGGTTAATTTTGTACATAGTAAAAATAAACATTTCATTTAATTTCATTTAGTTTTTTTTTTAAATTATTTATTGTACAGATCTATTTTTAATAAATAATAACTGCTTCTGAAATAATCACATTGAATTACTACGTTAACTTGTTTAATGTGAAAACAATTACAAAGATTATCAAATAAATAGGTATGAAGTCATATTAAAGAGGAATACAAATATAAATCACGCTAAACGTGGCCTTAAGGTTTTGTTACCTTAGGCTCTGTCTACCCCGTAGGGGATAAAAACGTGATATATGTATGTACGTATGTATGTACAAATATAATTTAAACAGCCTCATGGAAGTTATGATTATAGATTAGATAAATTCTATATGTACCTACATTACATTACGGCGATTAAAATTGAAATGGTTTAAGTAGTAGAGTAAGAATACTTTTAAAATTACATTGTTAGGCTAGGCTATCCTGTATTACTTAATTGTTGTAAAGTGCAAATAAGTTTTTTTTCTGTAAAATTTATAGGTATATTTTTTAATAGGATCGTTTTTGCTGACTGTAATTTTATTTCATTGTCATCCATTCTACATGTTTACCGAATGTCAAGTCAATCTGACTACTATAGAAGTAAGACCATTTAAGTCGCACTTACTAACACAGAATACGGCAAGTTAAGATAAAATGTATAATAGAATAAATCATAAATAAAATCATTAATAATAAAAAAAAAAAAAAATTAATTATTTTTGAACAAAATTTACAATAATAGTAAAAGCCGTAATGCATTTAATCTTCTTTCAATCAAAGTATTATGTAAGAACTTTGGTCGTAATAGATGCGCACGCGGCGCCCATAGCAAAGAGTTCAACGCGCCGCTCAGCCGATAGAGTCCTCGACTGCGCAGCGATAGTATCGCAGATTAAAGACAATTCTTAGAATAAACATTACTTGTATTTTTTCCTTTTGTTTTGCATTGTTTGCGTTGCGAATCTTTAATTAAATAGAATGTAATCTTAATCGTTTTGATAAAAAAAATCGTTTCCATCTTTTATGGCTTAGTATAAAATGGAAAAATGTATTACAATATTAAAACAAGATTGAAAAAAATAACATGGTTCCTTTATAGGAAAACAAACTTGACCGTTCTTACATTTTTGAAGTAACTTTATAAAGACAGCCCTTACACTAACCTACGTCACTCTTTTATACCTGTCCGAGTGGCTTTGCGCATCAACCTGCTTCACTAGTGATAAGTGACCGAGATGTGTCGTTTAGATACGACGATCGCCACCACGGCTCGAGATCGATACAACCTTTTTAAGGTTAAATCGAAAAATCCAGTCTAAGGTTGGTGGTCGATTTACGCCAGTGAAGTTTTGAGACGGTCTGAGTGCTTAGTGTAAAGTTTTTCGTTGCAAATTCGTCTCGATGCGTTTGCGTTGAAATGTCGAATACCATAAGATTAGTTTTGTTCCATAGTAATTGAGACGTTGACGTGAACGCGTACGAGACTTTTTCTTGTTAAAAACTTACACTAGAGTCTCTGGTAACGATCGTGAGAAGCAATTGGCTGTGGATAGCATTAATGATCGTAGTGGAGATCCTAGTGAAAGACCTATGTCCAGCAGTGTTTCCAACTGATATGACGATGGCGATGAGGTCAGTTTAGTAAAACTCTCTGTAATTATTCTTGAGTGGCTACCATGAGCAGGAAGACGCAGCGTTGGCAGTTACGGGCTTGGCTGTGGATAGCATTAATGATCGTCGTGGAGATCCTAGTGAAAGACCTATGTCCAGTAGTGTTTCCAACTGATATGACGATGGCGATGAGGTCAGTTTAGTAAAACTCTCTGTAATTATTCTTTAGTGGCTACCATGAGCAGGAAGACGCAGCGTTGGCAGTTACGGGGCTCCGGTGGATGCTAGTGGCAAGTTGTCGTTCATTGTGGAGTTCTAAGGTAAGGTTCCTTTGTTCATCTGTGGCCGTCCTTGGGCTTATGATGATGATGATGATGAAGTTAGTTGTAGGAGTTTTAGTGTTAGCGCCGGTCAGGATTTCTACATAGCTCCGTAGCTTAAATAAATAAGAACTTAAGTATACCCGTTTGTAGTTGGCTACTCTTGACATGTTTCGAACCAATTCCTTAGAGTTTTACGGTAGTTTTATATTGAAGAAACGTGATTAATTATGGAAGCTTGGAAGTAGATTGATGCAACATCTGATGAGCCTATTTCTCAAGCGGTGCTGACGCTGCGGAGCTTTAGTATCGGCTGTAAAAGTGCTAGAAGTACATTTACTACCCACAAGACAACTGATGCCGAACTGTAAATATTTAGCACGAGAAAAGAGCATGATCTAAAGTCTTTTTCAAGTTCTCATGGCCTATTCTTTATTACCAATTGACCTGAATTATGGGATTTATAAATAACGTCGCAGAACTAACAAAAATACACAGCGTTTCGCAAAGGGCAGAGTGAGGCCGGTTCAAACTTTACCTTGTTCGTGCGAGTGTGCGAAGCTTAACTAGTTTGCTTGGCGATAGGTTGCACTTGTGTGCGTTTAACTGTGTGTACACGTTAAGGCGTAGTTTTAACAAACCCTACTTTACCGTCTGTAGAACTCCGTCTGAACTTTTCATTTGATCTGACTAGTAAAACTACTTCTCATAGATAAATTGGTTTATAGGATTTAGTGTTCTAGACGAAAAGCCAGTTTTAACTAGTAATAACTGTTTACTTATTACTGTTTCGATAGTTGAAGTCGTCTAACTATAATTAAGTCAGGCCCGTTTAATTTTATTTTCAAATGTCAATTCCGGTTTTCATGCTGAGTGGCATTGTTAATTTAAAAGTTTAATGAGCTAACGCTCCTTAAACTTTGACTTGAGACAATGCTTCAAGCTCAGTCAGCATCCTACGAGTATGATAATTATCCGAGTGTTAGAAATATTTTAACACATTTTATCACTTTGCCCCTTTGAAGTACCTAGTGCTGGTTTTACCTTTAAGTTTTATATTTTTAGGGCTCTTTACCCAAAAGAATCGAGAGGGATTTTAGATACTAAGCTACTGTCATTCCGTCCATTTATAACTTTAAATTTTCACAGAATGTGTATTATTGTGTCGTTATTTATAATAATATACACTAACGGTCTAGATAAAGAATTGGCTTCGAAACTACTGGACCGATTTGAAAAATTCTTTCATCATTAGAATCCTACATTATCCCTGATGAATATAAGCTATATTTTAATACTGCGCGGACGAAATCGCGGGCAACAGCTAGTAAATTATAAAAATGTATGACCATAACAGTGTCACAAAATTATAAAGGAATGTATGATTATTATATGTTGTTAAAAGTTATTTTTCAACGCAAGTGTTTTCCTGTTGGAGCCCTGTACTTAAGTATGCAACCCTACGTATCACGACTGTGGTGTGCACATGTTATTATACCTATAGTACCGCAGAGGTGTGTGCGTGCATACCACATAAAACTCATTCACTCTTAACTCAGTGAAAAACTAACCTACTATTAAAGGTCTGGTACATATATTGTAGGCAACAAGAAGTTGTGAATGTTGATAAAAGATAGTAAAATATAGTATGCATAGTATAGTTGGAAAAGCGCCAATCCACGCGAAAGCTTGCGAAATACTTCAGCCAAATCGGTTTACAAGCTTAAAAGTCATTCACAAACTCGCACCCGATAAAAATATTTCTTACATTGGCGTAGAGCTTTGAAACGGCGAATAAGCTTCGAGGAGCTCAACGAAATATGCACTTTATGAACCTGGTTATAGAAATGGAAATGGCAGCACGAAATGGGAAAGCTTTTCTTTGATACATATTATGATAATTCTTTAAGGTGAACTATAGAGGTAAAAGGTTTATAGTTGTAACCTTGTGTTTTTCGTACCTCAAAAGTTATCTTTCTTATATTTATTTAAGGCTTTTTAGGTTGAATGCTAAAAACTAAGTATTTTTATTTAATGAAATCAAAACAAAACATGACACGTGCATGTGATAAAAATAACAAAATACACAAGACGAAATTTAAAACAAATTTATAATATAACATAAGTTGAAATCGAAAGCTCTTAAATACATGACATAGGAGCCAATTAAAATAGAAAAAGTAAAAACTTACACAACTTACAGGAAACAAAGAAACCTAGTTCTAAATACAACTAAATCAACTTACTGTTATCAGTATCACGTAACAACAATATCATGAGCACCCGCGCCCGCGCACTGGCCGAAAAGAATATTCAAAAAGCGAACAAGAATTCGTTATCACAGTTTTCACAGATCCCACAGATGTCACACGTCAGTTGTGTTTTGTTTTGTATGCGCGCGCCGAGGGGCGTCCGCAGCGCTCCCAAGCCGGTCGTGTACTACGGACTACCTAGCGGCCGCGAGCCGCCGGCCAGCCGGATTCTAATCTAACTGGCGAACTATGAGGTTTCGGTAAGGTTTAGGTAGGTCGAGGGTTTGTTAAGAACCATCGACCTATTTTTACAAGCTTTTGTTTTGTTTGACTTGCTATGTTGATATTTGAGTTGACCGTTTCAATTGCGGCGATTTTTGATCGAATCCCCTTGGTCAAATTGGCTTTTAGTTTTGTATAAGTACCTAGGTGTTAAATAAGCGAGTGTTGTAAAAAAATGTTGCTTATAGTTTGCGAGATTTGAGACAGTTTTTACAGCGTTAATTGATGGGTTAATGGACTATTGACCCTATTTTTAACATATTAGTGTGAAAAACAAACGAAAGGTTTCCAATGTAATTTTTTGTTTATTTATTTTTGCATAAAGAATTTTAATGTTCTTGACTTATTCGGTTTTGTCCAAACAAAATCAACCGTAAATTTATAGTCGTAAATTTAAACCGTACTTTCAAAGAAACTGCACCTAAACTTCAGAACACCATTTGTTAACTAACTTGAAATACCAGTTCCGAGCGACTACACAAAAGTTCAACAGCAGTTGTGTCATAGAATCAGGCTAGCCATACCCCACAGCACTACAGCGCTCATATATGAAAACTTATAGTCCGTTGGCTATTCTTATTGCACGTTTTACCGCGCTCGAGACTTTTTGTAATGGCTGGATTATGCGCCTTTAAAAACTCTGGAGTAGACTTCGTTGTACACGAGCCACTTAACGACATACTTTGCCTATAAACAGGCCGCACAATGGAATTATTTAAACCGAGAAATTCCTTTGAAGAGTTGCATTTGTGCTCCAAGTATCTCTGATGACAAGTACACATGAAATCGAACAGGAACTCTGGGGGTTCTATTGGAAAGTTAAATACAAAGTTGCATTTTGTACTCAGCGAGGGGGTTAAAGTTGGAATGAATATTTGTTTATACGATTCGAAGTTCGAGGCAATATCAATACGAAGTCTGGAACAGATTAGGTGGCGCGAAGTTCGCGTGTCGCGGCCCTCGGCCGCCGTCTCGCATGTAATTACACGAACGGAAGTTCGTTCCTTTTTGGGGCCAGAGCGTGACTTTCAGCGAACCCTACGATTTAGAAATATCATTAGTTGGCCATAAAAGGGTGCTCTATGGAGTCCCCGACACAATCACAAAAACTAATTCCTATCGTAACTTTCGGGTGATAAATCGTCACAACCAATTACACTGTCTACATTAAAAGAGTAAAAGAATAGCCAATTACTATTCAGTCATTTATTAGCTTAATAAAGATTAAAAAAATTGATTAATTCCTTATTTCATGGTCGAGGAATGTGGATGCGTTAAAAAAGTTGAAAAATTCGCATAATTTATGCAAATGAGCCGCGGCGTGTCAATATCAAAGAGGAGCGGATGGCGACTCCACGGCCCGGCTACAATGGCTAATCAAAAGGCCGTATCTCATTCGGCGGGACCTTGCGGGGCCAGACGTTACGTTATTTCGATTTCATTTGCGTGCTCGTGCGCGCGGTTTTTTACTTCGTGCTAGGGCCGCTAGATGCTCAACCTACCTCGCCTCGCTCAGCGGAGGTCATGGCTTGATCCCGCCTTTGTTATTCCCAGAGAAATATGAAGGGAAGTCGGCGGGCAGCGCGCTCGAAGAAATGGGATTCTTTCGAGGAATATTGAAATATCTCTAGGCGATGCTGGGAACTCGAAGAGATTAATTCTACAATGATGAATGGTTGACGTAACTCTTGTTTGTAATTTACTGCTTGTTAGTGATCGCCTTTGTTTCGGTTGCTGGTGATACTGCTATTTATCTTGAAAATCTAATTTTCGTAATCGAATACCTACCGTTTACTGTTAATTCAATACTGTTTACAGGGTGCTCGTTTACGCGTATAAGAAAGCTGCGTATCATCGCTCATTGTTCTCCTGATCCGTTACATTTTTTTGTCCTAAACAAGAAGAGTATCTTTGGAGTAGATTTATTTTTTGTAACAAAAAGTGATTACGAGTCACGAGTCGAGCCGCCGAGCGGGTGCATGAGATTAATTGAATTCTAAGGTGTGAAGTGAAGAAGAGGGGCGTACTGTACATTTTTTTAACGTATTCGAAGTTCCAATGTATAAGCGCGCGCTGTTTTTTAATCGGTAAGTACATTCACAACATCAAATTAGTTTAGTTTCTTAATTTTGTGCCGTCTGACCATTTCTTTTACCGCCTTTATTTTAAGTATAAGAAGGGTATTCGCATCCAAGGCTTCAAGCAATGTTTTGGTGCATAAAAAACTTCTAATATATTATGTAAAGAAAGAATGAAAAAGAAAGTAGACATTTATTCATTTTGCAAGACATACAAATGCATACACACAATTCACACAGTTTTATGTTCATAATTTTTACCTACGTGTAATTTAGGCCCCGAAAGGTACATATAGCCTGAATCTGAACCACGGAGCTACGCTCCAAAACTCACCTTATAGATGTGGCACCCACAACGATCGGCCCAAATTACCAATCATAGGATCCCGCGGGTGACCACCGAAGCAGAAGCAGACCAAGGAGGAGATTGCGGGACGACTTGGATGCATAATGCATAATTATAGAAAAAGTGGCAGGAGCCTGCTCTTGACAGAGACGAGTGGGAGAATGAAGGCAAGGCCTTTGCCTAGCAGTGTAACAGAATAATAGGCTAACAGAAGAAAAAAATATATAGGCCTGAAGTGAAGACGTCAGGTGTCGTCAAGATTCACTAAGGTTTCCTACAACGTGCTGTGCCGTCATATAACAGTCGCTATATAAAGCGTCGAATGGCGTCACTGAAACATTGACTATGGAAATAAGATAGCGTGCTTTTCTAAAGTAAGTACCATGAGGTTATACTAAAAATATCAGGAACGATAAAAAGCAACAAAGTTCCTTTGTTTGATAGAATTATCGACCTTGAATTGAATCATTTAGGGAATGGACGAAAATCTTAGGAATGAACTTATAGGCGACGCGGCTAGCCGCTAGCAATCCATTACTATTCTGATTCCCATTTCCACTAATACGCCTACAATCACGCTAAACGTATCCTTTAGGTCAGTAGTTCCCAAAGTGGTCCAGGTGGACCCCCAGGGGTCCACGGAAGACTCGACGGGGGTCTACGTTGGGCGTGACCAAAAATGGGGGTCCACAATCGCAAGCGGGGGTGCATGAAAATTAATTTGGTCGATAGTGAAAAACTAAAATGTTGGCTTGACTTCTATCAATATGCCTTATAGGCCATAGGCAGATAATATTTTAAGAAGCTCAGCGACTGTTACTTGTAAAACTTGCATTTTCCATATTCAGTAGTTACAACGCGTCGAGACACACGGAAATAAACTATATTTATTTTTACCACTCCGAATGGGACGTTTTCTGAATAAAATTTGCGAGAATTGATTGGTTCTTGTGCTGTGAGTCATTGTAGATTTCAAGAAAGTAAAGTAGGATGGAGTCACTCGCAGCACAAAAATTAAATTTAATTGAAAACTTATACTTTATTTTCAAATAATTAACCCTATCAAGCAATCAATTCTAACCTATTTTTTCGAAAACTGTTAATATATCGTTGAAACTCAGCAACAACGCAAGTTTCCATAGATAGAGCTAATCTTAATTTTTTTTTTCGAGATTTAGTTTAGAAATTAGTGGTAATGTACTCATAGCTGCAAGGGGTCCACCGGATCCAGCAAAATTTTGAAAGTGGTCTATGGAACAAAAGAGTTTGGGAACCTCTGCTTTAGGTTTTGTTAAATGTTAACCTAGGCTCAGTGCGTGTGTTAATCAGTACGTGTTGCCAGTGATGACTTATGGCTCTGAGATGTGGTCTTTGACTGCTGGCCTATTGGAAAGGCTCAGAGTCGCTCAACGAGCTATGGAGAGAGCTATGCTCGGAGTTTCTTTGCGCGACAGAATCCGCAATACAGAGATTCGCCGAAGAACTAGAGTAACCGACATAGCTCGAAGAGTATGTACGTTGAAGTGGCAATGGGCAGGCCACATCGCTCGTAGAACAGACAACCGTTGGGGGAGAAAAGTTCTCGAGTGGCGACCGCGAACCGGAAGACGCAGTGTTGGCAGGCCTCCCACTAGGTGGACTGACGACATCGTAAAAGTTGCGGGAAACCGGTGGATGCAGGTGGCGACTTGTCGTTCAGTATGGTGTGCTAAGGGGGAGGCCTTTGTTCAACAGTGGACGTCTTCAGGCTGATGATGATGATGATGATGAACCTAGGCTCTCTCTGTACCTTTAAGAGATTAATGTGTACATAATAATATGTAATATGTAATGTGTATTGTTATATGTGGTGTTCAATAAAGAGTTATTGTATTGTATTGTATTGTATTGTACATTATGTATCGACCTTGACGGGAACAATCACACGATAAACTAATATCTATTCCTTATTATATCTAAGGCATTAAGTCTAAGGCATTATGTTACTAATGTACCTTAATTGAGAGCAGATCAGACTGATATTACTCTAATGAACACAAAATATTTACCTTGCTACTCCGCTACTTACGTGCAAGATAACCAAGCCTGTGCGAAATATATATGTTTTGCAGACAAGCCCTCCCTCCACTACTGCCACACATAACGCACACAAATCCCACAAACTTAATTAACCCTAACACCACAACCTGATATTACTCTGTTCCTACTTTTGCATTACTCCTTTTCTTCTCTTTGGCCCGACGTTACGTTACAATGTGAAAATCCTGTATCTGTGAAATCACGCCATTTTATTTTCATAGACAACATCAACGTTTCAGTGACGTCAATCAAAGGTTTATAGCGACCGCTATATAGCAGCATCGCAATCGGAGGAACATCCATCTGCGTTTACGGTCTATCGCCTGTGGCAGCCTTACGATATGTTTACAAGTTCAGCTAACTCGGTTAATTGTTTGTTTTCTTGACAAGGAAATTAAAGAAGGGCCATGGAGCTGAGGTTACCGACGTCCACGTAAAGTCTAACGCCATCATTCACTGCCTGTAGTAAAGTTTCAAAATTGGTATGACGGACCGTTTTTTTTTTGTTTTTTTTTTTTTTATTTAGGACTATTAAAGTTAGTGATCTTATTTCTTGAAACCATTAAATTGTAGGTCCATATCCATATCCAAGAACTAAAGATCCCCAAGAGATCATTCTAAGGGATACGTTCAACTTTTTCCGTGTTTGGTGTACAATAAAGAGTTGTACGTTGTAAAATCAAACAGTCGTCAGAAAGCAAGGTAGTTCACTGATAAAATGGAATAATAATTGATCAAGTTAAAAATAACGTAGGCCAATCTGAAAATTCCTATCAAAATTCCACATTTATCTTGAGCAACAAATAAAGCTCTTAATCACATGGAAACGCATACTCATAACTGTTTAATGAATAAACTTTAATTTCGGAGGCATTTCATTCAATCACAAAAAGAATCTCGCTTGATCTTTTATTGAGATTAGTTGAATCATAACGTACCAGAGTTGTGTTTCGTAACTTATCGCAAGCATCTATGACTTGGGCTCATTTTGTCGACTGGTTCCTAAAAGGTCCATCATCGCTTCGAATACGCCCGCGCTTTCCGATGTTAATATAAAGATATTATGTAATTTCTAGTACGAGCGATACGAGGCGACATAACACTTGGCACTGTATGTGCTACATATTATAATGTAGCACGTGGAACGGATATAGGTTGACGGCTGTTGTTGTCTTCTCTTGATAGAAAAGATATTGTACTGAGGATTAACCCCATAGCCTTTATTCACAAAAATAATGGTATATGGGGTCTTCTCTCAAATCCGAAACTTGATATACGACCACTTTTTAGAATTAAGAAATGTTTGACATATTGTGTGTATGGGCTATAGTAGGCCATAATAAATAAATATAAATACAGCTATTAAATATATGCGAATGTAATTTAATTGACACACATTATTTTGAATTTTGTTTTTTTTTTTATATAATTGACATATTTTATTTAATACTATTTAACTATTGTACGCCAAAACTGGCTGATTGTTTTGGATCTTTTATAATACATGTAATTAACAACTATCTATTGATGTACCCTTGGTCTACAATAAATAATACTTTGACTTTGACTTTTGACTTTGAAGTTCGTAGTATACAGCTCCTCTTATTCTAATATTAAACACTATTAGAGTGTAATTTGTAAATTGATCGTAATCAGGTATGAGAAAAGAAGTAATGGTAACGTTCGGTTTCGGTAAGCGAGTACTAGCACCCAGCACCCAGCACCTGCAACACTAGAGGATTGCAGATGCGTGTGTTTAGTGTATAAGAAAGTTACAGGGCTGGTAATCGTAATTTTATAAAATATTAGGTACCAAGAACTAATATTACTTATGAAAAAATCGAACTTCAAGTTTAGAAATTATAGTTTTAACTTCCTACTCCTTTAAAATTCTTACAATATAAGCAATAGGTTTATAAGAGTTGAGTGGAATTTCTGAAGTACCTATTAAGTTCCCATTTCATATCATAAAATTTTTGACCAGCTATAAACAACTAGCTTGTGTCCACTACTTGGCATCGATTGGAAACTAAATCCCTACCCCGCAAGAATTCCGAGAATGCTCGCCTTTATGGTAAAAATGTCTCTATTTTAGTTTGCTTAATTGGAACCATAGTCATAGCACACCTTACAATAAACCTTAAAATTAAATATGTGGTGTCACAAAAGGGCACCGAAAAAGGGCCTCTGTTCACCGTGTGTCACACATCAAGTGCAGCAACGCTGGTTTTCTTCGAAGCCCGCGGTTGAGCTGGAAAATTTCGAACTCCTAGTTCCAGTAGCACGGGTTATCCCCTGATACGTCAGTCGTCAGTCATTCAGTCAGCTTCTTCTTTTATCATACAGATAGGAGATTGCAGTGTGATAAATATAGGGCAATAATAAAACTTACTTAATGTAATCGCTTAGCAACGCAATTTTTAATAGATTTAAAATCGATTCGCAAATTCGTAACGGATATTAGGGCTCTGATACTTAATGCAATAGCGTCTCAATCAATGAACTGCGATCGTTGTAATCATGGATTAAAACAACAGACGAGCGTAGTTTCATGTATTCATTTAAATGTCAATAAGCCAAAGGTAAGTAAAGAAAAAGTAAGTAAATTCAGAGAATTACAACCTGTGTGTTGAACTTCAAGTGGCATCAATTAAATAAATAAATATCTTGGGACAATTGACACCAATTGACCTAAGCCCCAAACTAAGCAAAGCTTGTAATATGGGCACTAGACAACGGATAAACATACATATATAGATAAATATATACTTAAATACATATTAAACATTCAAGACTCGAGAACAAACCTTCGTATGTTCATACAAATATCTGCCCCAACCGGGGATCGAACCCAGAACCTCGAGCTTCATAGTCAGGTTCTCTAACCACTACGCAATTCGGTCGTCAATTAAAGTTAGTATGTGAAGAAAGTACAGAAATATAGCAAAAGACACTTAACATCATCTGGAAAGTTACCAGGAGGGCATAAAATCAGTGGCTACACGGTTCACACTTCATTGGCCATGAACGAAAGCGTGCAAATTTTGAGCCGGTGTCGAGACGTGTTACTGCGTGCGTTATGGTGGCGGGTCGGGTGTCACGGCTCGGTAGCAGTTGTACAATTAAATACATAGTATAATTCTAAAGGCACATTCATGAACACACATTAAAACATTATACATTCATGAAGTAGAATTTAGGTTAAATGGGTTTTTAGGCACACGCGCTTCATTTTACACTACATCTCGCTTACCATCAGGCGTGGTTGTGGAAAAGTGTAAGACTGTTTTATGTAGTTATAAAATGTACATGTACGCCAACCGCTGTTTCAATATTAAAATCTGTCCTACTAATACTAGTTCTTAAGTTTATGTAATAACTAACAATCTATGGATATTAATCTGAAAATAAATATTATTATTTACTTGTTTATAATAACTTAATCTTTCCCTAGGAGGAAATACTTTGCACGGGCCTAAGCCAAGTGCTTTTTTTTAACATGGACAAGAATTTTCTAACTATACGGCATGACATGTGTTGAGAATGACTGCTTTTTGTAGGAGTGTGTATGCGGATGGAGGTATATCGAGAGCCCGGAGGCTTGCGTGGAGTGTTTTGGGGATAACGCCAGTTGTGGAGAGAATTATTGGTACAGTCTTATTATAAAAAGAGAACCACAATATTATTACTTTGCCACTTCACAACCACTAAGTAGTATGCAAGCTAAAAGGTAATGCAAGTAACATGAAAGTGGTAATATTTATGCAACGCTATCACTTTAGTCTAAGTGCTCACTGAGCGAAATGTCAAAACTGACGTTTCAAGAAGACAATTGCGTTAGTTTCTCTTTTGGCCAGGTTCATGATTTGTTGAACTATAATTATAACAAAATATTGAGATTGATGAATGTGGATGAAGCGAAAGAGGTAGGTATGTCAGGATCATAGCAAGTGGAACAAAGTAGTATCTGCCTACCCCTGTGGGAAAGAGGCGAAGAGGCGTGACGATATGTAAGTATGTATGTTTAACAAAATTATGTGTCTGTCTACTTGTATTATATTATATTATTAATTCTCTAGCAAAATAAGCAGCTCAGTGTATAAATAGCAAATATGGTAAACTATAACCACGCAATCACTTTCAATTTAACTTATTGGTTTTGTAATTAAAATGTCAATCAATCTAAGCCAAGTAATTTAGGCTCTACGTTCCAAACTGAAATATAGACCCTTGCCAATTCTACTATTAATAGTGTCAATTATTAATAATACATTCTATCCGCTCTACTGTTCAAGTTTCTGTGATTTTGATGTGTTTAACAATCATAAGGTTCATCTCATTCAATCCATTATTACTTTTAAATACTTACCTAGTTATTAAAATAAAGTAAATAATGTAGGTAGTATTTGAAGTAGAGAGACTTTAACTTTAAAGATGATACCCAGTAATTGATGAACACGAGACATTAGATTAGATTAGATTAGATTATTTATTCATTCAATATAAAATTACATCAACAATCAACAACAAAATCAAATCATCAAATCAAAAAAAACATCAAAATCAAAATCAAAATCATTTCCTCAACTGAGAGTCTACTACCCTATCATCTTTATCAGACAAGGCATGTTTTGCTTTAACGGTTAAACTTATTAGAGAGATACTCGTTCGGTGCTTTGTTGCGAATTAAAACAAAGTTCCGCTTTCCGCTTCTGTTCGTTGAATTATTTGTCTCACTGCTTCCCTATTTTTTTTAATTAAAAATCTATGTGTTTAAAAAGTTCCCATTAGTTATAATTTTTACACATACATACATACATACCGTTACGCCTCTTTCCCACAGGTGTAGGCAGATACTACTTTGTTCCACTTGCTATGATTGCGATTGTAATTTTTCATTATGCAATTGTACTTGTATGGCCGCCATATTCAAGGCGTACTATTTTCAACAAGAATTTTTTGATAGTGTGGTGCGTAGCAAGGAAATTCCTCGTTTAAATTAAGTCTTTGTTCTCGTACAGATTAAGGATACTCCTTACTGCCCAATATAGCTTATTTCATAGCGTGCTTACTGACGTTATAAAGTCAATATTATAATTACTTCCGCACAAGTAGTCCACCGTCATCTATTTTCTAACACTGCTACTTGAGTACGGTAAGAAAAATGTATTCACGTGGAACCCTATAGTAATAAGGTGACATATCACTCGAGTTTGATTGACGGCGCCCTGTCAATTGCGACAAGGTTCTTCGGTGGTACATGAATACATTTCCTTCGCTACGTATCAAGGAAGTGCATTCAAAAAACGGTAACGAAGATTTTATTCACATACATAATTATTACGAAGAATATTTATACACTTTTAATTTCCTAATTAGTTGCTACGAACAATATTGTTTTCTCCGCCGTAAAATTCATCTCATAAAATATAAATTATTAATTTTGCATGCTCTCAACTGTCGACGAGACTAAAAAAAAATACGCTGGGTCAGCTATAACAAAAAAACTAGATAGAATTTTTGGGCTTCCATTTCCCACGCAATTGTTAGACGTGAAGCTTAAATCCTTTGACTTTATTATTACGAATTCGATTAGCTATCGAGAATACGACTATACAAAAGATTTATCGTGAGGACACGGGGAACCAAGCTGCGTTAGGCCGGAGACTGACTGACAGCGATAGTTTGTAGTTGCGCTAAGCGAACAGACCATACGGTCATCTCCACACCAAATACGTCCCACCAATAGGCACAAGTCTCTTGTAAAAATGAGAGGGAATGGGACAATGTTATAACGCGGCCCCGGTGGGGGTGGAACTTCACACATCATCGAAATCTTCGCAGGATATTTTCTTTCACTGAAAAACCCATGGTAAACATCAAAAATAATTTAGCTTATAATTTTCGAACCCATGAACCTCTTCTAGAAAAGTTTATAACCTATATCACAACCATGCCAAAGCTATGCCATACCATTAAGTACATCATAAACCAAACCGTGTTACAGTTAATTTTAAAATAATCTGCGTAAAACGATTCGAGACTAAAAATGTTCCTTTGCTAGTGCCGTATTCAGTTTTTCACTGTACAGTACATTACATTATTACTTTTATAAGCCCTATACATACATACATAAATCCAGTCTTTATATTTAATTTTAATTTTCTATTTTGATTTTTAATTTTGGTTTTATTTTTATTTTCATTATTGTACATTTATTGGACCTGGTCTGGAAAATAAATCATTTCATTTCATTTCATTTCATTGTCAGTTGGTGTCAATTGTCCCAAAATATTTATTTATTTATTTTTCCCTTAGTCCCTTAAGCCCTATTCAATGACTTTTTATTTTAGCTGTATGTTAGTGGCTCTATATTTTAGCTTACACTACTCTTACATCCCTAAACGCGCCTTTTAAGGGCATGTTAAAACCATTTACGAGCCCGTGGCCTATCAACATTTTTTGGACGGAATTGAGTTTCGGAATTTGAATATTTATTGGTTTAATATCTTTGGTATAGCACGCTTTGGGGTTTGTGCTTGAAGCGCAACGCTGGCAATCTGTACAATCGATGCATTTTGAAATGTTCATTAAACGTTATAAATAATGGAATTTAGTATTTCTCTTGCTGTTGGTATTGATGAAGAAGAAAATTATTTCTACTATTTTATGGGTAGATTTTGTTGCTCACTGTAATGTTATCAAAGCATACAAGTATACAAGTATTATAAAGGTTTTCTTGAGCGCCTTGCAGATAGATTTGCTAGATATTCTCGAGCAGGCAGTAAGGATAGTGTTCTTCCATGCTAGTCTGGGAGTAATTGGAAAATATTTCAAAAGATGTTCAGTCAAACCTAGTCTTAACTAAATACCTGGTCAGGTATTCCGGGCTATCTTTTAAACCCTGTATACACGTTTGGCGATTCCTTATTACTATTATTACTAAAACAGCGTTTCACTTATTGAAAAACAGTTTTATAGTACCATTTAACCTTTTATTGTTGATTATGTTACGAGCTTTCTCGAGATGAACGATAAGTATAAAAACAAAGTGAAAACACTTATCTCTTCAACCACAATAATTAACTTCCACAAGTGCAATGAGCATCAAAACAGTGGGAACACTGTTATTTCAGTAACAAATGGTCTTTTAATTGAAATAACAGTTATCATTGTAATCTAATACTAATTCCTAAATAATAGTTTCTTAAAAAACCTCAAGCGCTTTATCGCTGACGGTTCCCAGTTGTATCCTTTTTCAAAGTTTTGATCTTTTTTTTGAGGCCCGGAGCGACGTGAATCCATTAAGGTAGGTTAAATGATACGCGCGCGCAGGGTTGCCGAAAACTAAATGTATTTTGTTATCCACTTCTTGCTCAACGAAAACATAGGTACCAGTTGCCTTTGTACCCGCGCAGATGGTAATAACCCATCGAGGGAATCGGGGAACATCATGTTACCTAGGCAATGTGGCTAGCAACCCATCACTTTTTTGATCCCCCTTTCCACCTTTGTGCCCACAATCATGCTAAACGTGACGAGACCTATAGGTCTCTTTTTACCTTAGATACTGCCTACCCCGTAAGGGATATATACTTGATTTATGTATTGTATGTGTTTGTGTGTGTATGCAATAATATTGGACGTAGTTGAGAGAAATTGCCTGGAGTTGATACTGTTAATTGGGCATTTCAATTCGGCTGAAACTTTAGTTGTATTTATACAGACAAAAGTTAAAGGTACATAATAATACTTGCTGGCGTTGCAGAGCTCTCCTACCCTATTACTAGTTAACGTATTGTGAGTTAAATAAATTCGAGCACTGGATATTCTCGTATCTTGCACTTTATCCGTACCTGTTGCGAACGCAACTGTTTTCATTTTAATATTTTAATTTATCTCAATTACTATTGTATAACTTCAAACGTAGAAACGGAACGTATGACAGAGGGCGTGACGTAGTTTTTATTGTAACCAATCACAGCTTCTTATAAAAAATATTATAATTGTACCCGTCTTAAACGGTAATTTTTCACCACTTTGCTTTGTATCCACTGGAGCGAATAGGCACTTTTGTTTGTACCAGTACCCTAAAAATATAGCAGTTGAGAATTATCGAAGTTTTATTAAAGCATCGCTAGGAAACCCGCTACCAACAGCAGCCTGGGTTCTGGCCACTACAGTACCTACAGTTTCTTTTTTAGTAAGTTGTGTAATGGATTTAACTTTGTACACTCACACCATTGTTAAAATGCGTATTTTAAAACTTGAATCTCTGCTGTAACTCAGTAACTGACATAATTATTTACTAAAACAATTGCAGTGAAGCAGGCACTATCGGCAACCCTATACGGGAATGTTATATTCTTTACTTCGTTCAAATGGACTTTTGCTCAGAAAATCACTATCACCGTTACTGGCAGAAAAATACTGACGGGGCGTAAAACACTTAATTCTCACTTGCTGATTTTAACAGAGATTTTGGAGGCTCTGCTTGTTCTTGGATTATACTTTACTAGTTTTATAAATAGGAAGCTATTGCGTTAAATGTTGTTTTTCATTATCCTGTCAGCCGGACGACATTAACAGCCTTCCCGTGCCAGAGTTTTACAGCTTTACCGAACATATTAGCATGACATTTATCGCAGTAGTCGAGACATCTATCTCTTTTGAAATTGGTTGGAATATTTATATGCCGCGCCAGTAGCAGAATATGTGATTCTTAAGAATTTACAGCCTAATATTTTCTCCGTTTATAAACGGATTTGAAATTAACTTCAAATCTCCATTCGTCTCATTTTCTTTAAAATATATTTTTATTGAGAGTTTAAACGAGAGGTAGGTATGCAGTTCCTGCTTGAGAATATCTACTCTTAAATCTTACATTAAAACTTATATTCGAAGCTAACATTGGAATCATCATTACTTGCAGATTTTTGGTGCATTATCCACCTTTCTGCTAAATTTTGATGTATTTGTGATAGATTGGGTTACACAGGGAAGGCAAGTCTAAATTTTTTCATTGAATTTTTGCATTAAATAGGCTAACCTGTCCACTTACGTGTCACTAAAAGTGACAAAAACCTTTTCATCATAGTTATATTTTTCTCCATCCTTTATGTAGTGCAAAAGACTTGACAACAGTAACAAATAAACGCAAATCTTACCATAAACTGATTTATTAAGCGTTATATAATACTAAGATTGCTTCAATCGTCGTGATAATTAAAGTGTAATTAATTATAATTATTTCCAAATACGACGCTCACAGCTTATATATAATTGCAAATTGGTGACTAATACAATACCCATTCCATTCGAATGGACCCAGAACCGTGCGAAATCAGTATTATTGTGAAAGTGATTAAACAACATAAAATATCGATGCTTATTGACAAACCGTCAACTTTAAACTGTTTAAAACAAAATAATCATGTTTACACTAATGCACAGCGTATTCCATATTTATTTGACTGTCTAAATTAGAACGAAAATAAACGAAAGCTTATAGACCCTAAATTTATCCTGATATGTAAACTCAACGAGCATTACGCTGCATTATGGTTGTATCAATTTCTGAGGCACGGGAACCGTTCTTATCTTACCCCTACTATCTTAATAACAGAAAAACTTTGTCAATAGCCATTACTCGGAACCGAGTGTACCGTTCCAACGCTTTTAAGGCAACTTTGTAACAGTTTAAAGTAAGAGCAGAGTGGGCTATTACCGCCCTCTCTTTTTGAAACTATACTCGGGTAAATCACCACTTTAGGGATATATTTATTGAGGTGTATATTACGTCTTCAAAATTTATGGAACATTATTATAGTGTCGTTACAGCTTGGAACGGATCGGGACTCGTATGAGGATGTAAATGACACCTTCAATGTGATATTTTGATGACGCCGTTGCGTTATGATGGAGAACATTTATTGCATTGCAGGGTTATACGATTTTAAAGTTTTTTATGGTGAATAAATGCATAATATTTGAAGTTTTATGACCGTTTTATTATTTGTTTGGAATAGGTATTACGAGTTAAAGTACAAGTAAAAATATTTATAAGAATTTCGTGAAGACATTTTATCCCAAATAGGTTGTGATTTGTGGACCTCAATTATTTTTTTCGAAGTCAGTTCATAAAAAAATAACTCCAAAAATAAAAGTATAAAACACAACGCATCCTGCCAATAAAAAGATGACGCGAAAGAGCCGAAGACGAGACGATATTATTAAAGTCGCAAAGAAAGCATTGTAAAGAGAGTGTATGAGTTTCGAACCGTTTCGAGATCTGTTTACGGCTGCGGTTACTCTGTTATGCCAATATCTCAATTTGTGGTCGAAGCGATGCGGCAAGCCGGGACAAAACGGTATTCACGGTGTTATACAATTATGTAATGTAATATGATGGGGTAATAATTGTAATGAATTCATTGTAACGGTTGAAAGGACTTGGTTCCCCTGCAGTGAGTTGTTATGTTACAGGTTGAATGATACTTAGTTACACAAACGGATAACTCACGTATAAAAATTGAGTAATGCTCGACTTGTTTCGGACTAATTCGTAGTCCTTCCTCTTAGAGCGGTCGCCTCGGCAGCGAAACGAACAAAAAAAGGGAAAAAAAACAAGTAAGTGTGTCAAAAGCAAGTGATGTTAGTTAGTTAAAGTTTACTAAAATGTCCTTTTTTTGTACCACGTCGGTGGCAAATAAGCGTACGGGCCGTCTGATGGTAAGTGGATACCGCAGCCTATGGATGCTTGCAAGTCCAGAGAACCATTATACGTGTTGCCAACCCTTTATAAAGATCTTAACACTTCTTTCTAAGTACCTACCTCGGGAAAAGCTCGACAGGATTGTCCTACAGAGAATCTTGTAATCTAAGTAAAATATATTCATTTTAAGTCATTAAAAGTCGAAAGTTGAGTGAGAACTGTGCAGCCGTTCGAATACTATGTTTACAGGAATGTTTGTTCTGTTTAAGTAGGCTTCATGTCTGTGGATGGACATTTGCAGAATTCTTTAAAAAGCCACGAATACTCCATTTACCTTTTATAATATTTACCCTACAAATGGAGTAACGCAATTAAAAGCGAAAGGTCAAAGAAAATATAAGTAATTACACGCGTTTCGGCATTCCGAAAATGTCGGCTGCGAAACCCGAATAGATTTAATTGAGTATCCTTACTGGTTGAATAATCTGATAAGGGTTCCGTATGGAACAAATTAGCTCCCTGATTCCGTTCAAGCTGGCAATAAATCGTGACAACGCGACGTATTTGTGTAAATGGACTTAAATTAAACTCTAAAACAATTGTTTTAATTAAACAACGAAATGTTAGCCGACCAAGATTGAAGGAGCTCTCTGTTTTATTAAGTCTGGTAGGTTAAAGACTATATTTATTTTGGGCGGTTTGTAGACTGGGCTTGGTTCCTTGTTTGCGTTATCTAGGCAAGGCAAGTGGTTACAAATGTGAAAAGTCACGCAATAACGATGGAGCATCTGGTGGGATTAGTCCACGATCAGAACGCAACAAAAGTAGCTCACTAGGTTTAAGAACCTAATTATTCATCTATGCTATTACTTTGCGAGTTTTAAACACATATGGAAGTCAGTCAAGTAACCATAGACATAGTGCATACCAACTTCACTTAGCCGTTTGACCTTTGCCTAGCTAAGTTAATGAAAACAAACGACCTTTACTGGCCGAACATACATACATGTTTAGATGCATAGATATCTTTGCTCCGCAGTTTGGCACATCTTTGGTGAAAAAGAAGTGAAACAAAATGAAACGAAACTAAAAAAAATTGAAATGACCGTACGTAATCGCGGGTTTTGTAAATTGTTTCTGCTACTGAGTAATTTTCTTAAAGGATCGTACGCACTTAAGTGAACCTGTATTTAGGCTCACGCTGCCTACGAATTTGACCCTACGGGTGTATAATCTTCGTAATGTTCTTCAGTGAGAGCTGACTTCATCGGTTCGACACGTGAAATAATAATTTGTAAAGCGATGCGAGATGCTAAATTGCACGTGTCGTATTTTTGTTGTTATTTATTGAAGAATTTAAGAACAGTTCTAACGCTCGTAACTATTGTGGTTTTAAGATGACTTTTTCATCTGTGCTTCTTAAAAAAAAACTGTTGACCACAATTAACAGCGGAATTGAATTGAATACTTATTGGTATTAGTACAAGTTAAATAGAATTTGTTCTTGCAAAATGACCTGGTTTACAAGTAACGCGACTACCATTTCGATTTTCCAGCGCAAGCCGTCAGTGCTTCCAAATGAGGCAGATTTATGTTTCAAGATTTAATTAAAATGACAAAGTGTATTGCTCAAATCATATTCCCTCAGTTTAATGGCGAATCATGTATCATTTTGCTGTTAAGAAATAAATCGTAGGCGTATGGGAAAACACGGTTTTATACGGTTAGTTAAACTCGCTACTGCAGAGAATATTTCATATTCATTATCTTCGTGTATATGAGGTCAGCATCTGACTTGTAAGGAGACTCCGGGGTGCCTGTCTGTCCGAGGCTTGTACATTGTTTTATATTTTTGCGCTTTCCTGAAGAAGACTCGTTTATTCCAAAACGACGTACAAATGACCAACGCACGATCCAAATCCCACCGTAAACCTTTTAGCTTTAAAGATTATTATCAGAAACATGAGGTATTGTTTTTATGATTGCTTCGCACAATCGTGAGAAGCATTCGGATCCATAGCTCGCCGTGGGCGGTGCGGTACTGGACAAGTAATATGAATTGCGCTTACGCCGGTGTAGACGCAACACAAACCAATACGTCGATGTAAATATCAGTATTTCTTCAGACATTATCTATTTGCTGTGAGAAGTAAACACCAATTTGCATAGTAAAAAGTTGCATTTCAATTACAGATATATTCTTAGATAGGGTTGAACGACGTGCTGGAGTTGAACAATGGCCGAATGGTTATCGGGCGATCAGTAATATTGTTTTATCTTAATAGTGGCATCCCTAGGGCGTAGTTTGCCCAAGCGGACGATATCCGAACCTGGGTTAATGGCAGTCTCGACGATGGCGCCAAATCTATTTCTACTATTCATTTTGTAATTTTAAGCCGCGTCTACAATAAATTCCGTTGTCAATAATCGCCAGACCTTATCATGACATTACCATGACGTCTTAGTGAAATTCAATCTCGATTCAGTTTAGATTAGCTCGCTGTCAGATCCATACTAAAAATGACAGCTAAAACCTGAACTGAGTCAGAATTGAATTGCATTAAGACGTCATGGTAACATTACAACTGTACTGTCAATCGCATTAGTGCGTGTACTTACTGATAGTTTTGAGCACTTTGAGTGATGACGATTGTACCTACGTTCAATTTGTTACCCCGCAAAGTGTGGGTAGAATGATGGTTATTCCTCAAATATTTTGAGAAACAAGACGCTACAGTATTGTGTTCCTTAATGGTGTTAAGATAGGATTAGGATAGACGTAGTTGTGTTTACTATGCCTTGTGTACATTACTCGATTCTAGTGTCAAATTGTCTTATTTGAATGCTTCAACAAAGGAATGTTTGTTTAATAATCCTTTGTCGCTCTTTATGTTCTCTTGATTTCTTTTATCCGTGTAACAACAGACCGTATATAACCGTACCGGGTTTAACTTAATACGATCTTAAACACATTTTAAACAATATTGTTTGTTTAATGAAAAGTTTTTTTTTACATATTTTTTTCTTATCCTAAGTTTTTCTTACCTTACGTCGGCAGATACGAAAAAACGACTCGATCGACGAGTACAAAGATTAAAAAAATAAGTTGTAATTTATTAACTCTTCTCTGTGCTTAATATACCAAAATGACCAAAAAATGTGGCGTAACGAAACCACGTAGAGAAAAAATATGTATAAGAGAGTGGACTGTATTAGTTGAACTGCGGACTGAAGACAAAGAGTTAATAAGATGGGCTTCCGGATTATACAGCCTTTATCATTTCAGATTAATCCCAAAAGGCACTCACCTCGTCTTTCCTTCTCGATAGCGAACCTTGAAAGCCTTCTCCTGCTGCAGCTCTAGTCTCGTCCCAGTTGTGAATAAATTACACGTACTTCATGTGCAGATTATATTAAGTAAACAATATAAAACAGAATACAGCATATCTTCATGCAATAGTGATAGATTTCATTAATTTGTATAAAGTTTTCGAATTAACGGCCACTTTCCAGGCGAGTTCAGGGATGACACCGTCGTTGCGCGCGCAGACCATAGGCAACCACTCTTCTCAGGCTGCATATCGTTCGAGGCCGACTTAGCGGCGCGCTTTTAGAATTAAAAAGAAATAACAAAGGCTGGATATCGAACACCCCCCACCGAAAGCACCATGAAGCTTTCCCACTAAATTAAGAGGAGTTCATTTCAATAAGAAAGAAATAAAATAAACATTTAAAGAAAAAAGAAGGTTCCTGCCTCTGATAACTAAGGAAATTAACTCAATATTAGAATAATTAGTTAGCATAGGGAAGCAAACTAAGTTTATTTACAGGTCTTTGCAAAAGCTTTCCTTTGGATCGAAGCGTTACCTTTCGAACAACTCCATCCAAGCCAGGATGAACAGCTTCAATTTTAGCAAGAGGCCAATGACATGAATGAATTTGATCATCTTTGACAAGAACTATGTCACCGGCTTTTAGATTAGGTGGAGATGTGAACCACTTTGTTCTTTGTTGCAAAGAATTCAAATAGTCCTGGCTCCATTTTTTCCAAAACAGTTGAGAACAGTTTTGTAAATATTGCCAACGTGACAAATGAGAAATCGGAACGTCCGAGATTATATTTTGGTACAGCAGTCAG
The DNA here is from genome assembly GCA_963854515.1 of Pandemis heparana. Lineage (NCBI taxonomy): Eukaryota > Metazoa > Arthropoda > Insecta > Lepidoptera > Tortricidae > Pandemis > Pandemis heparana. The sequence goes on along the minus strand of OY978016.1, from coordinate 5,503,450 downwards.
ACTCTTACCTATCAGAAAAACCCTACCGTCAGAACATTAAACTCACTAGGGATGCAACTAGCTGCTAGTGCATACAGTGAACGCGAATTCATTATAACTCCTATTTTATTTACAAAGAACTGTTGAATCATTGGTAGTTAAAATACTCCGATTTTCAATAGGCACGTCTTTACGAAACCTACGGAACAATTCTAAAAATTCGAGCAACAAGCGACGAACTGCGCGGGAGAAACGCCGCGCGGACTAATGTCTGCCATGTTATTCTCGCTATCAACATGACGCCAGACATGAGGTGGAAGAACCTCTATTATTTGAGTAACACGGTTACATACGAAAGTTTTCAATTTATACGCATCAGTTTGAATCCAAGAAAGAACTATAGACGAGTCAGTTAGCGCTGTAATGCGAGTAACGTTAACGCGCGATAGCGATTCTGTGATATATTTCACCAATTTGCTAAGTAGCGCTGCTGCCATAAGCTCAAGCCTCGGAATAGTCATAGGCTTCACTGGAGCTACTTTGGACTTAGCTATGAGCAATCTACACTTAACTTGACCCTCGCGTCGTGAAATAACGTAAATTGACGCAGCGTAACCTCGCGAAGATGCGTCACAACAACCTACCAACTCGCATTCTGTTACCTCTGGAAGCAGAACATGGCGCTCGATTTGTAACTCTGATAACCGAGGCAGCTCAGAAATAAATTCCAGCCATTGCTGACACACATCGTTAGGTAGCTGCTCATCCCAGCCGATGCCCAGCTTCCAGAGATCCTGCATTATGCACTTTGCGACGAAAGTACATGGCGATAGAAAACCCACGGGGTCATATATCGAAGCTAATATTTTTAGCACAGATCTCTTAGTCGTTACTGAGTCTTGCTTGTTCACGGAAAAGCTAAACGCGTCAACTAACGGAGCCCATTTCAAGCCCAGAAGCTTTAAAGAGACGTCATTTTTGTCCTTTTCAAAGGAGATACTAGTTTCCCGATGATCTGCAGGTAAGCGCTCAAGTAGCTCTTTGCTATTACTAGACCATTTTTTCAATACAAGTCCTGCAGATTGGAACATGCTTACAAGCTCGTCTTGTAGTGCGCATGCCTGTGAGAACGTCTCACACGACCACAACGCATCGTCCATATAAATGCCTTGCCTTATGACAGCAGCAGCAGAAGGGAAACGTTCACCTTCATCACTAGCTAACTGTAGCAAAGTTCTTATAGCAAGAAACGGCGAGCTACTTACACCGTAAGTTATCGTTTTCAACTCGTAAATTTTAATAGGTTCGTCAACGGACGACCTGTACAATATGTGCTGATATTTCCTATCACTTTCTCGAATTAAAATCGCACGGTACATTTTGCAAATATCACTAGCAAAGCAGTATTCGAATAACCGAAAATTCGTAATAATAGACCCTATATCACGGTATAAGCTAGGCCCAGATAACTGAGTGTCATTGAGAGAGACGTTATTACTTGTTTTCGCACTAGCGTCGAAAACTACGCGCAAAGGAGTTGTCGTGCTGCTCGGTCTGAGTATACTGTGATGCGGAATCAAATACCTACTAGGCTCATCACCAGTGTACAATTCCATATGATCCAGCTTCTCGTATTCTAGCATGAAATCATTGTATGCTTGTTGTAACACCGGAGAGCGCGCGAGCTTACGTTCGGTCGCTAGCAGTCTGCGCTCAGCCGCAGCGCGCGATTCCTCGAGCGGCGGGGCGTCGGGCACGAATGGTAGAGGAACGACGTATCTACCGCTGTCGTCGCGCCTATGCTCGTTCGCGTAAATATCCTCTGCTAACTGATCCAACGGACTAAGCATAGGTTTGCACGGTAATTCCTCCACTTCCCAAAAATCACGCAACGTTTTGTCTAAACTCTTCTCCTCACAGACGGACAAATGAAAATTTTGTGAAGTTAATTTACTATCATAATAAAGTTTTCCACTCACAACGTAACCAAACACTGTCTCAATAACATTCGGTATATTCGACTTAATATTAACCGGCTTATCTTTAATTAACTCTGACACGACATCATTCCCTAGCAAAATATCTACAGGTGATTTCTCGTAGAACAATGAGTCGGCTAAATCAAAACATCTATACTCTTCCACAACTTCACGCGGGAACGAAATGTTAGGCATTTCCGACGAAACTTTCGCTACTACTACCATGTCCACCGATAAACTCGGAACGTCCGATTTACACGGCTTTACATCACACGTAATAATACCATAGTTTTTCACTACTTCGCCGCCTAGCCCGGACACGGTAAACGGACATTTGTTGCGACGTAGGCCCAAACGTTGAGCACAATCTAACGTGATAAACGAGCTTTGAGCACCCGAATCTAGAACTGCACGGCAATTCTGCGGTTGACCCGCGATATCAGCGATGTGTATGCGAGTAGTTCCTAACACCACACCATAGTTTGCGTCTTCATTCACGGAATGAAGTGACTCTATCACCGCGACAACAGAATCCGCGTCGACACTCACGGAGTGCGAAGGACTTATTCCGGCTACACACGCGTTAGAACAAGAGGGCTGCGGCGTCAGCACGGCTGACGACGTGCCTGCGTCAGAACGGAACGGCTGCGCCATCAGCACGGCTGACGGCGAGCCTGCATCAGAACGGAACGGCTGCGACGTCAGCACGGCTGACGGCGCACTCGCGTCGCGATGCAGCAAGTAATGGTGAGGTGAAGAACATACTCCACAAGTCATGTTACTTCTGCACTCAGAAGAATTATGACCAGCTTTTAAGCAATTCGTGCATAATTTCAAGGAGTTGACACGGTCAATCCTATCGCTAACCAACAGTTTACGAAACTGCTCGCATCGGTAGATCATGTGATCTAAATTACAATGCACGCATATTGGCTTATTGTATTTATAATTGTCGTTTCGAGATGAAGTCAAGCCAACTTTAGACGGAACCTGAGGAGATCGCGATGGCTTATTATAATAAGTGTTGTTCGGTTGTGTAGGCTTAAAACTCGGTTGCGATACATTTTTGTACGGAACTACAGCAGACTTTGTTTTGTTTTGAGCTGACGTAGAAGTAGTCCAGGAGCTCGTACTCGGAAAAGTGTGTTCGAGTACTTTAATTTGTTTGTTTACGAAATCTATTAATTCTTTGAAAGTCGGCAATTCGCTTTGGTCGCGACTTTCTTCGAATAATTTTCGCGTATGGCTATCGAGCCCACGTAAAGCGATATGACAAAATAGGTAGTCATCTAAATCTCGATTTTTCAACGCTTTAATAGCTTTTAACGAATGGTCAAACGTTTCAATAAACGAAGTCAAATTCGCGACACTATCTTTTGTCAGAGGGGTGAATCCCAGCATTCGATCCAAATATCTCCCAGTCAATGCCCTTTCATCTTGATACTTTTCTAATAAGCTCTGCCACACTACGGCATAATTATTGGCAGTGATTGGAAGATTTTTCACCATATTAAGTGCTGGACCCTTAACACATGACAACAGATAGTGAAATTTGTCGATGTCGTCAAAGTTACGATTATGCACCAAAGACACAAAAGTATCGTAGAACGTCGTCCAATTTTCAATTTGACCATCAAATTCGATCAATGTAAGTTTAGGCAATGACGGCCTACCTAAATTGCTATCATCACATTTATGATGTAAATTCACCGACCGCTCCTGGTCTAACTTCTCACAGTTCATAGCAACCCGTTTGCACGCATAAAATAATTCGTCAAAACTATCTAACGCGCTTGTCGAAACTTTAGCTTCTGGCAACAGTTGCATCTCTAGAACAGCAATATTCATTACAATATTTTCGAAATCGCTACGAACGTCGTCGAGTTCTGAATACTGTATCAAAAATCTCTGTACCGCGTCTATACTATCCATTCTAAGCGTTTTGGATAAATCATAAGCCTTTTGAACCTTGCCAAACAAATATTCTTTTTTCAAATTTAAAGTTTTAAATTGTAATTCACAATCTCCAGATTCTATCGGCGCCATATTTACTGTTATCTGTCACGGACAAATTATAACAGGGTATGACTTGACATTTGAAACGAAAAAATGAACTCGCCCGTGTGCAGTTGCACACTTGAAATAAATGATTTTAGATGTTTATTTTTCAGAAATATAACGTGAATACGATTCACGGAAAAATGCACAATGAATAGGTGTAATCTTTTGAAAGGAAATCCGGATCGGAGGCCAAAAAATGTGGCGTAACGAAACCACGTAGAGAAAAAATATGTATAAGAGAGTGGACTGTATTAGTTGAACTGCGGACTGAAGACAAAGAGTTAATAGGATGGGCTTCCGGGTTATACAGCCTTTATCATTTCAGATTAATCCCAAAAGGCACTCACCTCGTCTTTCCTTCTCGATAGCGAACCTTGAAAGCCTTCTCCTGCTGCAGCTCTAGTCTCGTCCCAGTTGTGAATAAATTACACGTACTTCATGTGCAGATTATATTAAGTAAACAGTATAAAACAGAATAGCATATCTTCATGCAATAATGATAGATTTCATTAATTTCTATAAAGTTTTCGAATTAAACGGCCACTTTCCAGGCGAGTTCAGGGATGACAACGTCGTTGCGCGCGCAGACCATAGGCAACCACTCTTCTCAGGCTGCATCTCGTTCGAGGCCGACTTAGCGGCGCGCTTTTAGAATTAAAAAGAAATAACAAAGGCTGGATATCGAACAATACCTAAATAATGTATATCGCAGTTTAATAAGTATTTTATCAACACAAAAATTTAAAGTAGGTACCTATCTCTTAAAAAGTCATCCAGATTACTATTGTTGTATAAAATCTGTATTTAATTGACAGCATTTCATATTTCTGAACCTATAATTTTAATGGTTCTCTGTATTTTGTTTGAAAAGATGAACATGCTGACAGTTTAATTTTTTCGCTAGGGCTTGCATTTAATTTATAATTAATTTATTAAGTTTTGCTTATTCTAATAGGGCGTATTTCCAGTACTACCGCAGAACACACACTTATCCCTTTGTCTTTTCTCAATAGAAAAAAAACTGACGTTAATTTCAAATTGTCAATGTCAGGCTTTATTCTCCGATATTCGATTTTCGAGGTTCGCTTCGTGCTGTTCCGCTCATACTAATAGTAATTTACTTGAGAGTGAGAGAGAAGGTACGCAACGAACTTCGAAAATAGAATTTCAGAGTTGCCCCCTTGTACTTTGAAGTTGTCAAATACAAAATTATGATAGCTTATTTTTTTTTCGTGAAAAAGGCAAAGGCATTTCACCTATCCTTTGGTAGAATTGGTAAAATTAAGAGATGCTTTTAATTATTTTTTAATTTTTATAATAAGCAAATATTAAAATATCGCAGTGATCAAGAGGCTAAATGCTTTCGAACCATATATACATTTTCAGGTGTTAAATAACAGGAAATGTTGTCAATTGTTAACATAATTATGTTACCTAATCAAGACTAGACAACTGCTCACAACTACACTAGTAATTGACGATGCTAGTACCTATTTAGTTGTAGCTACCCTAGACAAAGTTCCATAGTCACCAAATGTGTGTGTCACTTCATAATAGAAACCGTGTGTCCAAGCCCTTACAATCAGGCTCACTCCTTGCCCTACAGACTTGAATAGTGTATTTAAATTGCCCCCACGACGACACTAATGCGTTTAGGAACAAAATTATTTGAAGTTAACGCTTTCGACACGGACCCATTGTGTTCCCAGTCTCAGATGTATGCTAAGTGAGTTCAGACATTATGCATTATTTATTATGTGACGCACTGAATCTTATTAGCGAGTTACGATGAAAATGCTCTTTTTTTGCTTGATTGTAATGCATTGTGCGTTGGGGGTCTTATTATTATTTTATTCCATTTTATACCTAGCTAGTCAAGCTTTCGGATACTCTTCGATCCACAGAGATATTTTGTTCATTTAAATACCCCATTGATTTTACCACTTCATCCATGAATTGGATGATTTGCTTGGACTGGATATTAGATGTCGCCAAAGAGTATCTTAGTCTGGCGAGGACACATAACTGTATTCAACAAATGATGGTGTTTCGTTATTTCAACGACTTCGCCGCATATCCTACAATCGACATCGTTTGCAGGCCCATCTTTGTTAAAATGCACTATTTAATTATTTACCAAGTAACCTGTGAACAAACATTCTGTTTATAAACCGTCATTGTCGATTTTCCTACAGTTGCCGTATCAAACACTTAGTAAACATAGCTGAAAGTGAGCCAAATTTGACTAGCAAGATTTGACCTGAAACAAATAATAGAAAACGAACAAAACAAAAGCCAAAATTAAGCTTATTGATAAACAACAAGGATGATCCGTAATTCGGATAGGACTTCAAAATACGCATGTTACAAGCTTCATCGTCACGTACACGCAATATCCAATCATCTTCATAAGCAGTATCTTCACCGAACACCCCTTGCAATCCGAGACAAGCCAACATCGAAAACATCGCTTCGAATGCAAACACGATCTGCAAACACAACGATATTGCTTCGCTGTGGATGTAAGGTGACCGACTGTGACCCGAGATGGGGTTTGCGCACACTGAATACTTAGATAATCTAAACAACCCTCAATGGCTGGATACTTGAAAAAGAAGTGTATCTTTGGAACGACTTATATAAAGTCGCGATAAAATTGGCAGTTAGGTTGCTAAAAGTTTCCTAGGGTTATAGCCTTGTTTTGGAAAAAGGTCAGGTCAAGAGTACCCGAAACCGACGAGCATGTATGAAGAGATTGATGAATGTGGATGAAGCGAAAGAAGTATGTCAGGATCGTAGCAAGTGGAACAAAGTAGTCTCTGCCTACCCCTGTGGGAAAGAGGCGTGACGGTATGTATGTATAGCCTTGTTTTATTCGATTTTAAAACAGGATTATTTTTTTGAGATTGATGAATGTGGATGAAGCCAAAGAGGTATGTCAGAATCGTAGCAAGTGGAACAAAGTAGTCTCTGCCTACCCCTATGGGAAAGAGGCGTGACTGTATGTATGTCTATATATGTTAAAACAGGAGATTCCATTTTCACTTGTATATGTAATTCTAACGTATGTGGTCCGGTGAATTTGACAGTACTTATACATTTTATTGAAAGTGATTGAGCAATTATAATAGCCAGTGATGAGGAGGCAGGGTAAAAAGGAGATGGCGGGAAGATTTTGGGCTGGAAAATGGAGAGGAGCCCTAATACTGCACCAGACCGGGATTTGTGGAGGTCGATGAGAGAGACCTTTGCCCGGCAATGGGACACCAAATAGGCTAATTAACAAAAAAGGTATCGGTTAATGTTCCTGTTTTAATTAAAAAAACATGTTATGCCCACTAAATAGATCGGAAGTAAGGGAAATAATTTTGATTCGACTTAATCATAGTGTAGTAAGCTACATAATTATGACTGTCTTTACTTTGGTTCACCATAATTACAAAGATTCAGCTGAAAGTAAGGAAATAATGAAATTCCATATTTTGCACGAAAAGTTTTGTTTCGAGAATCTATTTCACAGTAGAATACAATCTTTAACAGGATAAAATTTTAGGTCTACGTTGAAACTTTAGCCATCTCAGAAACTAGGACGAATTTTGTTTCTAAGTTTGTAACGGAAAAGAAGTGAAGGATTCTTTTGAACTCACGTAGAGACGAGTTTCGGATATGAGACGCGTCGTTTGAGTTGGGAAATTTTTACCCATGTTTTCGTATTTTTTCGCGTTGATTTCTGTTTGTTAGCATAATATTTGAATACTGTGTAACCGTAACCCGTAACTGTGTATCAGGGTTGCGTAACATTCGGGAGTGGACTGGTATTGCCTCGGTTGAATAGCTGTTCCGTCCAGGGCCTTAACCGTTATTGATATACCTGTTAATATTGTCCGAATATCGTTATTTTATTTCGTTCGATAATATACCGGTTAATTGATGGAATGAACAAAAAAAATCGAAATGGTCTTGCTTAGGTACAGTTAAGTACAGAGAACGAAATTATAACGTTCGCATTTTATTAGCGAAATTATACCGATTAAACCCAGCCGCCGCTGACATACGCCAGACGCTTCAGTAGTGGTGTAAAAGAGACAGCAATACAAGTTCTATCTTGCTCTTGTTCCGTAATTTTCAATTTAACCGGTTAATTTCGTTCCCCAAAAACGAATGACGAACGAAAAGCTCACAAACCGGTATCTCAATTGAACAGTTCTTTAACCGGTAACCGCGAAAGGAAACGAAATCCTTTTTATTCTCAGGCGAGTGCACAATACCGGTTTCAAATATTAACCGGTTTCCGGTCCCTGGTTCCGACTGGCTATTAACAGAAGAGTACAAAGAACAAGTGGCACGTGAAGAAGAATAGAGTAACCGCAACACCCTGTCCTATATATTTCCGACAATAGTGTCTGTCAAAGCCATCGCTCGTCGCCGTCGCTGATTGGCCATCGACAGTACAATCAATGTAGCGCCGCTAGCGCCGGCGCCGGCGCCGTTACAGCGGCCGCCATTCAAACGACGCGTGCGCCTTATTTGGTTTACGTCTGGCTAATGCCAAAGGTCCGGCTGGAGTAATGCTTGGCGAAACAGTCTGCTTTACTTTGGTTTTTAAAGAAATAAGAGACGGTTTCTAAAATGGTAAAATGAACAAATTAAAATAAATAAATAATAAATATCATGAGACAAATTACATCTCAATAGGTGTCTCACTTTTTCCCCAAGAAGTTTTTCCCCTTCTGAATCTTTACGCACTAGGAAAATTTAGCTAAATTAAAAGCTTTTACTTTTGAATTCGCCGAAATATGGACACTTTCTCGTAAGTACCTACGATTACGAGTGTAGGTACAGTCAAGGGCATAAATATCGATATATATATAGCCCACATGCCAAATATATGTATCATCGGCTTTATTGTTTAAGGCATAAAGGTGTATAGATGTTTTTGACGTCTTGATAACGTAGATATATTTATGCCCCTGACTGTACGTTATAAGTTTCCATTATTTGTTAGTTTAGTTAGTCCAGCACTGTTACTTTACGCACACGTTGTTAATAATGTTAACAGAGAAAGCAAACGCCATGGAACAATTAATCGTACAAGTTCCCACGCTTAGGCACAAATATTAGGATTGCAGACATTTATACCAAACTCAATTACACACGAACGAAGTCTAACAATCGTCTCTTTCCTCATCACAGCGTTGTACTATTCATCTGAGAAGGACAGCGAGTATTCGACGTTAGGTTTAATAGATTCCTGTCTCTGTCACATCTGCTGTCACAGCGTCCAGCTTTCCGGCATTGAGAGCTCCTTAATCAAGCCATTTAACATCAATAAAGCGCCTTGTTCATAGTCAACTAGGGACTATATTTCGGTGCTAGGCTTTTGTCTTTACACAGGGTGATGCGTATGTCTCAACCGAGTATGGATGTGGGCGACGTCAAGTTAGTATTGTATGGGAGATGATTGCAATCTGAGTTTGTAATATTATCATGACAAGTGTTGATAGGTATGACGATCCCATTCCGTGCATGCTTATCTCTAGATTTGGACATACATATTCATAGGGGGGAAATAGGTATGTGCTTGTATTGTATAATTGATATAGTTGTAGGTACAGTTTGTGCCAGATATAATATCATAGCGGCGAAAGTGTCCAAATATTTAGAACAAAGCTCAATGTCGCGGGTTCAAGAGCGTGTTCTGATTTGGCCATTTTGCTTAGTTTGGGCATAGATTTATTCGTGTCCATTGTGTTTTTAACCGACTTCAAAAAAAGGAGGAGGTTCTCAATTCGGTTGTCACCAAAATTGCCATAGAACTTGACCCAGTGTCCATATAACTGTTATTCCAAATTAATAATGCAAGATAAATACTATCGAGTAAAGGAAACTTTATTAATACCTACACAAGTAGGAAGCGGGTTCAAAACAATCTCACTTCTCCTATAGTGACAAAAATAACCAATCTGGCCCTTTTATACCAACCTACATACATCCTGTAAAAATGTCGCTCAGTCCTAATCATCACCAATAGGACACACAATTCTTGAAGCCTAAAACACCGAACACGGCTGTTATTTATCCTAAAGGATGTAATCGTTTGGACACAGTTCACTAAAATCTGATTTAAATATTAATAATATTATGACAAAGTCAAAATGTGTATCTGTAATATGATCATTTTTTATTAAGTACAAGAACTTGCCAAAGGCATAATTTGCATGAACTTGTTTCTTTGCGTACGATTAGTATTTTAGTCAGAAACGTAGCTGTCAGCAGCAAGTGTCCGTTTTGGTATTTCAAACTTTTACCAAACTTTTTAAAGTTTTTTTTTTTTTATAAAACAAGTACAAGGTCGTTCTCTTTCTGCGAAACACAGACGCAGATCTTGTGCAGGGTCCGTCCGGACATATAAACAGCAGAACTAGCCCTGTTGTGTTTTATTGCGAAAACAAAGACACAACTTACGGACACAAAAGTCAACGCATCGGCAATCCTCTGTGGTGTCGCGGTTATCTATAGGCAGCGGTAATAACTTTACTAACACGTGAACCACTTGCTCTTTTACCTTCTTTATTGTAGATATTAAAAAAAAGATTTGATTGAAGAGTATGTTGCCGCTCATAAAATAGCAAATAGGTGCTTAAATATTTATTAAGGAGTGTCCGGTCATTACTTCAAATTAATAATGCATTTGGGTTGAAAACGTTCCAGCAATCTGCATAATGACGCCTTAAAATTTAAATTAAACCCCATCATTTCAAAAAGCGGGCCCTTTGCGATCCGCACTCGTGCACCGACGGGTTCGTGCACAACAATAAAAAATGAACAAAAAACGATAATTATATTTCAACAATTAGCCATTAACAATAGATACATACAAAAATCACGTCCATCCCTTAATGGGCTACGTCTGGTTAATGCCAAAGGTCCGGCTGGAGTAATGCTTGGCTTGGAGACTTCTTTACTTTGGTTTTTAAAGAAACAAGAGACGATTTCTAAAGTGGTAAAATGAACAAATTTGAAAGTATCTTTATGTATGTAACCCTCAATGCGAGAGTCCGACTTGCACTTGGCCGGATTTTTACATACATACTTTACATACATAAATCACGTCTTTGTTCTTTACGGTATAGACAGAGCCTGCAGTAACAAGACCTAAATGCCACGGTTAGCATAATTGTAGGCATTTAGGTGGAAAGGGGAATCAAAATAGTGATGGGTTGCTAGATTTTCGCCCATTCCCCCTATGGGCTTTTACCATCTCGCGGGAAGAAAAGCAACTGGTACATTCTATATTTTTTCATTGCTCCCAAACCAACAAAAAAGTAGTATTAACTATAGATGGTAAAAAGTAAGTTTGCGTATCGTAGTAGGTACTTCTATGAAACAACGATTGGTAAAATACTAGGTACATCTTTAAAAATCGAGTGTACTTTTCTTTCTTTCGTACGTGATTAGGACTTCCCATCCGATGGGTCACTAAAAGAAATATAAAAATAATAAACGTGATTATCATTACATTTTCTAAATTTTTATTTTACTTGTGTTTTGATTCCACACACTACAGTTTTCGTAATTTGTCTTTGTCTGGACTTAAAATGTTATTTTTTAACGACTGAATGATACCGTTACCACCCCTATCATTTTTATCAATTCACGGGACATCTTTTTTTTTTTTTATACTAGCTTATATTTTATACTAGCTTCTGCCCGCAACTTCATCCGCGTAGAATTAGGAATCGATATGTTTATCGCTGTCCCGCGGGAACTATACAATTTTTCGGGATAAAAAGTAGCCTATGTTTTAATCTAGGATACCAGATATCTTCGTACCAAATTTTATCCAAATCCGTCCAGTCGTTTTAGCGTGAAGAAGGAACAAACATACACACTCACTCACATCGTCACATCGTCACATCCTCTTGTCGTCACAAACTTTCGCATTTATAATATTATAGTAGGATTCGCCTCAGAAAAGGCTGACAAGATAGTCTTTACAGACAGATAGACGCACGCTGAGAGTGGAAACGAAATAAAGGTTCTGTTTTCTGTCCTTTCGAAACGAGGAACCCCAAAAAACCAGCGTAATTAGCGCATCTCCACGTCGCTGCTGGTCAATTGTTAAAACGAAACGTCCGGAACGTTTGTACACCGTTAAACACGTTTACGTACACGACCACGTATCTTGGCTATAATATGGGTTTACCATCATTTGCTAAACAACTTTTCACAAAAGTCATCATTTGAACGTAATGAATACAAAATATTTAGTTGAACTTTGAGAATGATCCCGTAGCGGGATCGAAACGCGCGTCAGTGTTTGTGTGGTGTTAGGTATAATTAAGTTTGTGGGATTTATGTGCGTTTTGTGTGGCAGAAGTGGGAGGGTTTGCATCCAAACCATATATATTTCGTACAAGCTTGGTTATCTTGCACGTCAAGTAGCGGTGTAGCAAGGTAAATATTTTGTGTTCATTAAAATGGACCTCCGCAAAGTAACGCCTGATTCAATAAAATATTTGAACATAAAACAAACCTAACCTGATGTGAGCCACGCCTAAAGGTTTTTCGATATCATTGTTATTTCAATTTGCGTTCTCGTGAGTTTCGTCCAGTGCCACTGCCACAGTTTAGCAGTAATTCGAACGCACACTGTGCGTTTCAGATGCCTCTTTATGACAGCTGTGCAGTAAATGCGTTAAACTTACGCGAGCCGATTGTGATAGTTGTGTTTAGTATATAAAGCTGGTATTGCGTGAACGACGCAACAAAGACGGTAACCGTGGAACGACCTCTGGGAACCGATCCCGAGCAATAAGGAAATCGTTCCCAGGCCGCACGAAAATCGCCTCTTCGTGAGTCTTGCTCCCGACACTTCCACACGTCACGTTTAAAAAGTCGCAAACGCCAGAAACAAAAGAGCAATACTTCGTTCTCACCGCGATGCGTTCTCGTTTTAAGTTTAAGAGTCGAGTTGTCACTTGTTTCTTTTAACACGGCGCTTACGGCTTTCTTGGTAAGCGAGCGTAGACTTGGTAGCGTTAATGATTATATTCAATCGGTATTAGCGAGTCGTAAGTGGTCGGATGCCGCGCGTTCTGGCTTACACTGAATTAGATTATTATTATACTTACCCTACCCGAATGCAGCAATTTGCAGTTTATATTATGCTCAGATGTTCCCGTATAATATGGTGCGTTATTAAAACCTCCCTGTTATAACGATATTAGTTACGCGTGCTCATGTATAAACGATAGGGTTTAGAATATGATCCATCAAAATGCACATTACGTTATATGTTTTTCTCACGTAACGTACTACACGGTCTTTTAATCTAATCTAATCTAACTATCTAACTAATATTATAAATGCGAAAGTATGGATGGATGGATGGATGGATGGATGTTTGTTTGTTACTCAATCACGCCAGAACGGCCCAACGGATCTGGATGAAATTCGGCACATAGATAGAGAAAAGTCTGGAATAGCACATAGGCTAATTTTTATCCCGGAAAATTGCGTAGTTCCTGCGGGATAGCGATAAACGAATTCTTTGCAGACGAAGTCGCTGGCAACAGCTAGTAGTAACATAATAAGCAATATTATAGTCCGGAATAGCACATATTTTATTAAATAGAAAAAAAAAATTAATAGCGAGAGCCGCTTAATAGCGATAAACGAATTCTTGGCACATGAGATGAAGTGGCGGGAAATAGTTAGTCACTATCACTACATAGTATAAAACAAAGTCGCTTTCTTTGTCCCTATGTCCCTATGTCCCTATGTATGCTTAAATCTTTAAAACTACGCAACAGATTTTGATGCGGTTTTTTTTAATAGATAGAGTGAATCAAAAGGAAGGTTTATGTGTATAATACATGCATAATATACCGTGCAAAGCCGGGGCGGGTGGCTAGTATAAAATAAATTTAAAAACGTTGTAGCTTTCATTGAAAGTACTAAGGAACTTAGTACCGTAAAACTACGCAACTATAGTCCAAAAGCTCCCGAATATGATCGAAACACTCAAATATTTAAACTAAGTGTGACTTTTATTAGAACGAGGATGTTCAATGGTTAAATATGTTCATTAACGGAAGGAAAAACTTGGACAAAATTTAAGTATCCTTCGCAATATTCTTTTTTAAAGTCGTCTTGAAGTTATGAACCATAGTTATTATAGTACAGGGGCCTGACCATGACATCTTAACCCATCGTATGTCAAAGCTAAAAAAAGTAACGCATTCTAGACTCATCTGTTTTAATATGCACAAATTTTGCTGATCTAAATAAAAATACAAAAAGAATTAGACATGGGGGTTAAATAACGTCACGGTGACAAAGTCACCGTGACTCGCCTTCAAAACGTGTCACTGTGACTTTTCACAAAATAACAACGTTACAAAATCACATACGTTCCTTACTGTTCCTTCCTAGCGCCTAGCGCAAGCAGTGACGAGACGCGATGCAGTGACAGTGACTGACTGTGACGTGACTCGGCTCTAATCGGGCTTAGTCGGGAGTGTTCGGATTCGGAACTTCGTGGCGAACATCGGATGATGCCTGCTGACTGAGAGCGAGTAGACAGCGATAAAATTATGAATGCTTGCACACTCATCCGTGTCAAAGAGTTGTTTTAATGAAGCATACTCGTAGAAAAGGATGTATGTTATGTATGTATGTATGTATAACTCTTTATTGTACGTTAGATGATGATGATGATGATGATGGTTATGACGATGGTGATGATGATTATGATGATGATAATGGCTATGTTGATGATGATGATGATGACATGATGATGATTGTGTTGATGATGATGATGATGACATGATGAAGATTGTGATGATGATTATGATGATGATGATGGCTATGATGATGATGATGATGACATGATGATGATTGTGATGATGATTATGATGATGACGATGGCTATGATGATGATTATGATGATGATGATGACATGATGATGATTGTGATGATTATGATGACTATAAACTAATTTCCCAAATGTATTTATTTTTTACTTATAATGTGCGACAGTTCTAAGCCTGTAAAAGTGTAAAGGTTATTTTGGATCAACTACTTGTGTGATAACGGTGTGATAAAATCACGTCATAATAGCACTGCGACAATATCATATGGTGATATGAGTAACCGGCGTGACAAAATCACGATGAAATAACAGTGTGACAAAAATAACGTTGACACAAATATCATGCAGTGACACGAGTAACAGGCGTGACAAAGTCACGGTGACTTTTCACGGTGACTTTTTTGGAACGGGATCGTCAGTCACTGATATCAAAATGTAACGCTTTTCCCCATGTCTAAAAAGAATAGTCTTAAATTTGGCACAGATCTATGTGTTTTTAATGATTCACGGTTAAGTTCATTCGAAATATTATAAACGGGATGTGAACCGCGATTACCTTTATTGAGCTCCCGATATTTCGATACAGTTGCATGTATCATGATCACGGGTAGACTGAAGAAATTGCGGGTGGATGTTATTGTTGGGTAGACCGAGCTCTATCTACCCTCATTCTTGCGCGTCGACTGCGTGCACTCTCGTTACCACTGGAACCGTTCTCACTCGAAACTCGATTCAAACACACTACACTCACAGTGTCACTTCGCCCACCCGAAATTGATTTTGGACGAGAATTATATAAGGAAATCACCGGATTCCAGATATTCGACAATTTAAACCCATCCTCACGATTAAAATTTTTATGTTTATGGATTTCAACCGCTTCCCTCACCAGTCTCGGTATATAGTGGCGTTCTGTCGAAATGATCTTAGGGCTGTGCAGCTCAATCCAGTGATTTGTTCCCGACTCAATAAGATGTTCAGCAATAGCGCTCGGGAGCTCAATAAAGGTAATCGCGGTTCACATCCCGTTTATAATATTTCGAACAGATCTATGTCTTAAGCATTCGAAGGGTTAAAGCGATTTACGTAGAGTTGAGAAGTTTTAGGATACCTGTTCACATCTCAACTTATTTACCGGCAACGTTGTAATGGTTTAGGGTAGGTAGGAAGAAATTGCAGCTAGCTATGAGACAGTTCCAAAAGATCACAGGGTCATGAATTTTCACCGTCCTGGAGCAGTATGTGTATCTTAAATTTATTTAATTATAGGCGCCAAAGATACCACACCGTCAAACGAATGATGTATTTGAAATTAAAGGCACATAACCAATTCACCACAAATTTATTACTCGGTTGTAACGATAAAGGGAATTTTTACACGGTAGTTCGCACACGAAAGTTCAAAGTCCAAGTTTCCGCTTAGAATAATCTTAGGTTCTACACTGTGTAACGAGTTCACGGAACCAGTCTTTGTTTAATCACAACAACACAATTTAAAGTTATTAAAGTTTACATTACCAGGAAATGGTCCAGGTCAGTTACCAACGCTGGTTGAGTAGAACGAATAATCCAGAAATACCACTGAGACACTGGTTGTCACTGAGACCGTAGGCACAGGAAACCGCCTTGTGTTCCGGGAAGGACTGCTACAGCATCACGGTCACGGTTGTTCACTCAAACAGCATTAGTTCAATTAAGAACATTCAGTCATAGACTAAGTTGTAAAATTTTCTTACATATTCCCAAGAAAATAAAAAAAACCCTGTGAACAATAATTCACAGTTTTAGTGATTTGGAATTTAAGCATTATTTACGTACGTATTTATAACTCTTTATTGTACATAAAGCACATGAAAAAGATGAATACAGGAAAACACAAATGCATAAAAGTGAATTTAGGCTTAATTTTTATTTACCCCAAACGGGTATTTGGAAGGAAAAAATGAACACTTACCACGGGCCGCGTGGGTTCTTAAAGGTTTTTATGAATTATCCACATTTTAGAAGATTTCGTCATTGGTTAAAAGTGGTTAAGCTGAGGAAAAAGAAAGAAAACAGATGTCAGGATAAATATATCGAAACAAACGAAAATAACAGCCACGAAATTGGTAGAAACGCTCACCGGTTAACAAGAATGCATCTGAAGGTACGTCGAATTACAATGGGGCCGCCATTGTCGGCACGGGAAGCTAAATTATTTAAAGGTGGGCATCAGCCTAAAACAAAGAATGGACACTGTATAAATGCACGAAACATCATCGCCAACGACGAAAATAATTAGGAGTATGGTCTTACCCGACCCGATGAAACAAAACCAGAGAATTTTTTATTCGGTGTTCACATTGCGCACGCTGAGACGCCGGGTTCACGACACACAACGGGATTTTTGTCGATCGAAAATCAATTGTCACTTGTCATAGACAGAGTTCGGATACTAAGCCGAGCGAGAGTGAAAGAAATATCCTCACAAAAAAAACAAAAGGGAAAACTTCACCCTTCATATGAAAAACACTCCATTGAAAACAAAGAATACGAATATCGCCATAAATCCATTTCTGAGAATGAATTTCTACCTAAAAGAAAATAAATAATAGGTATGATTGACAAGCAATGACAACTGCCGGACTTCATCCTGCACTTATCCGAACACGCAAAACGGGTACCGTTCCATTTCAAGCAATGAAGCGACAAAGACAGATTTTATGTTAAGTTTCAGAGTTAAAACTTTACAAATATTTAGAAATACTGAGACATAATCCTTTGGAAAGGTATTGAATGGTTGTTTTAATGTTCATCCTAATTGTATTCCCATTAATAGAAATGTTTGGAAAAGAAAATTTATTTCTGACACTTGAGCGCGCGTAACGAAACGTATTCGTGACAGACCGATGAATTAAAAAAAAACAGAACTCATAACAAGAATCGAATGGCCTGATGGCTAGTTATTTTGTTATTCTAAACCTATGTTTGCAAGTGTAATTAAGTAATTTCGTTAACGTGTTAGTATCTAACACGAAAGGAGAAAGGAATGCCAACAGGAATGCTCTTTGAAATGAATGCTAGAAGCAAAAGATGACGTTCAAATATAAGAATTTAGTAGTTTCCCAGGTACGTAATTAAACTAAGTTTAGATTTAGTTGTGACTAGGATTTGAGCCAGCCTAAAAGTGTTACAACGTAACACAGTTTTCGTTCCAAATTTGGTCCTATTTTTTATATTTATGCTTTTGTTGCGACATTTTATGCAGCAGAACACGTGTTATCACGATGTTTTCCTTTGTCGGATAGTTCATGTTGAAATTCACATGAAATTTTACATTATGGAATCCCTAAAAGAATTTGGTAGGTATACAAATTTAAGCAAAGGAACCCATTTTCGACAGCAATAAATTTATTATTTACCTTCATAGTAAAATTCCGATAACGGAGTTAACACACGCATTGGTTCACAGTAACATTTATTGGAACTTATTTCGAGTCATGCTTAGTGGTGGTCGTTATTACAACAACAGATAACGTAATGCATTATTTGCACGCAACGAACAACACATTATCGAATCGTCAACTATCCTGTTATCATTATTCGTTGTCTGTTGTCAACGTTGTTCATACGCGCACTGTTGCTGCACTTGGCATAGAAGCGCAAGCGAGTGCGCAACAAATCAAGTAGGTGTGTGCGAGAGATAGCGCTATACGCGCGAGCTCGCATCGCAATCGCAATTCGAATAACTGACTTTTGGTATCATTATTAGCTGTTGCTGTTTGTTGTCAGTCAGTACAATAACAAACAAATTAACAGAGCGTTGTTTTGCTTTTGTTCCCGTACCTACGTTTTTATTACGCTGCGATCGCGACGAAATAAGTGTAACAATTATTTAATAATAAGTTCATTCTCGTTTTGTAAAACAGCAATATAACAGGATAACAGACAACAGTTTACAATAACAGCTGTTTAAGAATAACACAACACTGTTATTCATTATTGCAAAACAGCCGTTATTGCCACCACTAGTCATGCTTTCACGCGAAATAGACACAACGTTTTATTGAACGAACATTATAGTCAGCGCAAGAGTAATGCGCAATTACTATCAAAGAGTGGGGGAAAAAAGTAGATGTAAATGCTGGTAAGTACCGAGTACTGACGCTAATAGACATATCTCGCACGCACTACTCATTAAGCCAGCCGTTTAATCGAACCCAGCCCATTAAAATGCCCGTTGCGAATAATCGACCTGTTATTTCATAAAGATAAGTTGCAGCCATTTTGTATACTTATCCGAATTAAAGTTCGTACCTATGCGATGCTAGTTGTTTGCTTACGGTAGGACCTTGTGAAGGGTCCGATCGGATTGTTACCACCATCTTACTCTACGCCTACAATAATGCTAAACGTGACCCAGGTGCGGGTGGTAGGGCCTTGTCCAAGGTCCGTCCGGATCGCTACCACCATCTTACTCGCTAATCCTGCCGCTAAGCAGCGATACTTGCACTGCTGTGTTCCGGTGTGGAGAGTAAGACAGCCGGGGAAATTACGGGCACAAGAGGCATTTCATCTTAGTCCTCTAGGTTGGCAACGCATCTGCAATCCCTCCGGGGTTGCGGGTGTCTATGGGCAGTGGTGATCGCTTACCATCAGGTGACCCACTTGCTCGTTTGCCTTCCTATTCACATAAAAAAAAAGTACCCAGTAAAGGATGGAGGCGTGATTTGTGTATCTATAAAAGTACTAGCTGTTGCCCGCGACTCTGCTATAAATTCGCTTATCGCTATCCTACGGGAACTATGCGATATTCCGGGATAAAAACTATCCTATGTCTTTTCCCGGGACTGTAACTATCACTGTAGTTTGAGATGAGTGTTTGAGCAGCGTAAAGCATGCTATTCACCATCTGCCCTTGCTTCTTTTAACTAGACTAATAACAATTGTTTTACTGTCGGTAACACCTTGAAACCGCAATCTGATAATGTGTAAAAAGAGGTTGCTAATAGTAGCTTTGAGAATGAACTCGTAGAAAGTTTAAAACGCCTTAGTGTTGTGATGCTGCCGATAGATGGGTCTGTACGATACCCTGGGGCCGTACCATGACGATTCAGTTTAGGTTTCCTCGCTATCAGATTCGTACTAAAAGTGACAGCTAAAACTTGAACTGAGTCGGAATTAGGACGTCATGGTAAGGCCCCTGTTCTTTTATGTGGACTCGGAGGAAGGCTGATTTTACATGTATTCGCACACAGACGTAGTATGCACGTGTGGTTGCATTGTCTTTTCTTTGGTCGTCTGCTTTAATAACTTTGTTTGATAACGCTAACTAAAGTTCAACTGCTTTAGTAAGAGCATTGCGTACATGCGATGTACTAATGAGGCGGGTAATTGCGAACACTTGCTGCACTCTCGGTTTCCTGTCTGTCCGACATGTGGCAACAACCACATGATGAGAGTGAAAGAATATTCTGTAGCTGGACATCTCTTTTAGAAAATTAGTTAAGTATTAGTTATTATAAACCCAGTAGATGAGTTCGAGTCCGAGTAGATGAGTGAGAGCGTAGAGTTTTCAAAGTGACGAGGAGTTTTCATAAACTTACTTTTACTTTTTGCGAATTCAAACAGAATAACCTGTGACTTCGGTCGGTTCGGTTGCTCCGGCGCACCTCCGTAATTGGCCTCCTGCTGTCACTCGCGCAGGCGCCAAGTAAGGCCGATTTACAACTCGGGAAATTATGACAACACCCGAACGTCGGTAAGCGTTGTCACTAATAAGGATTTACAGCTGTTTCACCGCAAGAAAGAGGTTACCAGTTAATTATACGTTTTACATAATAAACGCCATATCATTTCGTAATAATATTATTATAATGTAAAATCGTCTCATCTCGTTTTCTTCTCCAGCCTATATACATCCCAATGCTGGGCACATGCCTCCTAAGAATAAAAGGGCTTAGACTATAGTTACCATGCGGGGCCAGTACGGATTGGGAACTTCACACACATACCATTAATAAAATTTACTTCATTCATAAACCTTTTATCTCCATTACTCTACGCGACAACTGAGCGTGGTCTTTATTTTATAATTATCATATTATTAATAGTGCTACTTGGTTATGGATGAGGTGTTTTAAAATGCGTGATGTAATTTAATGTAGAGTTCGAGATAGGTTAACTTAAATAGCCATAAATCAGTCATGTGATGCTAATCGAATGCAACGGGGAATGGACGGATTTGACAAATTAGGCTTAACATATTCGTAAGTGTTTTATCAATCGTAGCTGTTGGTAAGACGTCGCAATATGTAGCTTTTTATTGGCTGTTTTAGTATAGTTACTCGTGGTTCAGGAGGCACATTACATTTCCACGTGTTAATAAATTTACGAACTTTTGCACGTTGTGCTGGTCTATAACGTGGAAATCGTGGTTTTGTTGTCGGATTACCATCATCAAAGGTTACAGATAATTTTAACAGATAATAAGTACTTTATTACTATGTTTGCGATCAGTCTGAACCAATTTAAAGACTTGAAAATACTCCGGGATATTGTTTTACGTAAGATACTCCTCCGCTTCCAAAGCTACCTATCACTAACTATAAACATTACTATTTAGTTTAATAACACGAGCATTAATTAGGATCATACTTGGAATTCCGTTTAGGTTTTCTGAAGACATGCCAAACGTACAAGTAAATACTTCAAAGTACACATTTTTTTAGGTTTGTGTGTATTGTGATTATTTCAAAGAAAACAAGGTTCATCAACTTTCGTTTAGTCTGTGCCTACAGGAAAGCTAAATTTTGTTCCTTATGCTATATATTATCCACTACCATGTTTGTTTCCCGCACAACGAGTTCTAATTTACGCCACTATATTGGACGTATATCGCAACGGCATCATACGCACGAACAAGGAAACCACATACAAGACAGCTTGTTCATTTCGTGGGCTCGGCTACCTAAATAGGCGGCGACAGTCAGACAGGGCCAGTGCACGTTCGGGGCAAGGGGCATGTCGTATATTGCATAACAGGGTCCACACGATATATGTTACCAGGGGCCGATTTCTGAAAGAACATAATTATGTGAAAATACATTGAGAAAGTGGTGAAAAAATGTACTGAACTTGAAATACGAGTAGCATAGAAGATAATTACAGCTCTCACTAACTAGTCAAAGGTTTTTATTGGAGCTGTAGTTTTAAGAAACCAACAGATTTAAATACCACTTTCGAGTGATGTGATTTCAAAAATCGGGTCCCAGAATACTTTAGTAAGAAGTCTCGTTTTGATGAAATAGGGTGACATTAGCAAACCATCATTCGGAAGTGAGAACCATCATTGTATGAAGAATACGAATGTTTGGTCTCGAGTCTTGGAAGTTTAATATGTATTTTTTTATATAAGTATGTTTATCCGTTGTCTAGTACCTACCTACCGTTATAGAGAACAGAAAGCAGGCATGGATGACGGGAAGAGGAAGAGGGGAAGGCCTAGAAGAACATTTATGGATCAGGTGAAAGAGAGGTCAGGTCAGGGTCAGGTAGAGGTCGTGTCGTATTAGGAAGTCAAAGATAAGGCTCTGGAAAGGACCACATGGAAATTGCTCCACCGACAAGAGCCTAGCTCTTAAGTTTAAGATAACGAGTATCTACCAATAGTACAAGCTTTGCTTAGTTTGGGACTAGGTCAATTAGTGTCAATTGTCCCAAGATATTTATTTATAATATTCCTAGTTCAAGGGGCTAAGATAATAATACCTCATGTGAAAATGAAATCAAAGAAGACAACATTAGTAAAAGTTATTTAATTGGAATTTGGGAAAATGTAACTTTAAAACGTTGATAGATAAGGATTACTCTGTACTACTTGTCAAGGTTATGGCGATAATTTTGAAGGTAAACGTCATTTCGGAAACAATGATTGATTTATTCGAAGTTTTATCAGACCCATGAATGCGGAGATCATGACTAATGCAAATATGGCATTTAAAAAAGATTTATTCCGCCCATTGATTATAAAAATTGAGTTGTCAATTGATATGTCTCAATAGAAGAGCAATAAATCAGAAAAACCTTGCGTCCAAAGGTTAGTTGTAATTGTTACTAAATTATCCTTGCTAGTAATTGCAGTAATCTAGATAATAATTAATAATAACCAATGACTTGATTGTGGTTCAGCTTTCAAATAAGCCGCACAAAAGTAACAAACTAAGCCTATTAAAATAAGAAAGAAAACTGTATCTATAGCATGTATTTCCATTAGCGTTATGAATAAATCCTCTTAAAAAGCAAAAAAGGCATTTAATGCGTTTAAATTAGACCGACGATACCTTTCGCAGACCCGTAGGCACAAAAACAGAATCCACTTCACACTTTTAACCAATTTAAATACCTTAATTCCTTAACTGTCACTCAAGTCAGGGCGATTAGCAGGGAGGCGGCGAACAAGTTTTTGGGACCTTAAAATGTTATATGGATCGCTTTGTTGTCTGTCCGTCTACTATTTTTAATTTTTACGCGCGTCTTTTATTTCTCGACGAACAGAGTTCTTCATTTCGCGAGTCCGTTAGGTGATTGACTCGGCGTTCTACGAATCTGCTTTGAAAGTTTTTAGTCGTAGCTGTTTTTTCCCGACAGGAAGGCTTGTTAATTTACATGGGAGGGATTCGAAGTTCAGAGCTCGGCAGGATTGTCCACACCACTCGAGTTTGACGGCCGTGACCGAACCCATTGTGGCCCGAATCCAACTCGAATTGGATTCAATCGAGCGCCAATGTCAAAAAACTCGACAAAAACTGTGAGAGTCGTTCAGGCTTCACTGTTTGGGTGACAACAGTTGGACAAGTGTGCAATCGCTCGATATAGTCCGACAGTTGGGTCTTGAACTTTGCAAGAGAAGCTGTGAAATTGCCCTTTACCTACTGTTGTTTTATTTTGTTAGAATATTGCACGTTATTTGACAAGTTGTGTAATATTTAAGTACAGCATTTTATAAATCCATGAGCAATAATTAAGATTCATTACATTCATTCTTGAGGAGCACTAGATATATATTCGAAGCACGCGTAATTTATCTCATAACTAAGTAAGTAATGAATATGAACACAGGTAACTACTACTTAATTTGCAAAATAAACAAGACAGCAAAGCATAATGGCAGCCTTGTTGAATTATAACAATGATTCTTTGTAAGTTAATACTAGCGAGAAATAGAAACGCTAAGATAAAACCACTCCAAACAGAACAAAGTCCAATTGTTACTTTGTGTCTATTCATTCAGTTAAACTTAATTTCAACTCTAATTCTTAATTAAATAGCTAAGCGATCTTACAAATTTTCCAATAAAGAATTTTACTTTGTCATTGTCAGTAGAAAAGCTGATGAAGGATACATTAGGTATTTGATTAATTACGTACATAACTTTAGTTATCCTGGAAATCGAGTTGACTTGAGTTGATATAATATTCTGAGTGGAATTATGCTTTGTCGTTTGCTATTTAGCAAATCAAATATTCAGATAATGAGTAATGAGTATCTGTTTTGTGTAGAATCAAGACTGTTTAGTCGCTCTATATAAATAGTTCCACGTATCAACTCGGTTTGAGTGGTCGACGTCGACGTCCTCCGTCCTCTAACATGTCCGGTAGCGGGTCAGACTAAGAAAAAAATTAACAAAAACTAACCCAAATTTACAGCTTGATGCACGTATTTAGAACATTACTGACCAAGGCGACAAATTACATTTGTACTTTTTAGAAATCAGTTTCCTTGATACTTATTTACTTATCATTATAACTGTAAAATGCCTAGGCAGCTTATAAAAAAATAAATATATAAAACCTAGAAGTACTTAAATGTGTTTGAAAATCAGAGCGTAAAATATTACCGATAAACAATGTTAAAACATGACGGGGCTTATGTTAGCTGAGGCAAATTAAAATAATGTTACAGACGATACTTTCGCAGGTAAATGAATATTCAAATCTTAAACAGTAGCATGTAGTATGATTTATGATCACGGGCAAAAAAAACAAAAAATATGACTATCGAAAGTAACAACGTAAGCAACCATGGATCGTTCAAAAATGTTCTTCGATTCCAACTATAAAAAATCTCAAATAATTAGGTCTAAGCTGTTGTCACAAAATATCAGCAGATCAATCCTTCAATAAGTTTGGTAATACATAGAGACCGTTCTTAACCCAATAGAATATCCATCTCAATCTCATTTGACTATTGCCCCTGAAAATTCCCATCACACAAGCTCCCTCATGCCTGAAGCGGCCTAGGCATTGAAGGCGGGCTCACATCGAGCCAAAGCCACAGATCTCGAATGAATTTTGCTATAAGCTTCTTAACAACAAAAACTCGATTTATTTCGATGACGCGGTGGCAGACATCTACATCGCTTCGCACGTCATAGGTGTCATTTCTATAAAATGATATGGGAATAGCATCAAGCAGCCCACCGTTGCGTGATAAGTAATTTTAGATGTCATCACCGCTATTAAGTCATCACAAATCAGCAGGGGTCTGTCTAGAAATCTGGACTCCCTACGTTGTAATGTATTGATATCGGCCGAGACCGGGTTATTTTTTACTTCTCGCAAATGTGACGGCAAACTAATCTTAAAAGCTTTTTATACCTACTTATAATGATGCACTTTGAGATTGCTTGCTCGACCTTAAACATTTTATTATTAGAATTCCCTTGCAAAGAGTTATATTAAACAAAAAGCCAATGGAATAAGAAAGTGTGAAATAAATAAATAAATAAGTAGTTACATCGTACAGATGTGTATGGAATTAAACTAAGTTATAGAATTTTTATGGAGTTTATTCATACACAATATTATAATTTATTGAGAGAATAGCGTCTCATTGTTACTGTCATTGATAGAGATGTACCTTGCTATTGTGTACTTGTGCTTGCGAAATAACAAGGCAATCGGTTTCAGTTCAAGAGTTCCGTTTGTATGAAAATATAATAGTACCTCAATGGAAACTTCAGTACTTCATCAAAGTATACAGTCATGTTATACTCAACGGACCCTCTTGTAAGCGAGTATTATTGGTTTCATTTAATCAGTCTTTGAGTGCTATCAACATTAAGTGCATTAATTAATGCGAGCCTAAACACACACGAGAAGGATGTCCTCGGCCTAAGTAGTATGGCATCCTATTACAATAAGACTCTTTAAAAAGGTATTCTAACGATTTGTGTCAGAATTTTTTTAAGTATAGTGATCGTTTTAACACTTAAATAATCTTCAGCTTATACCGACGTCCTAATCTAGGCAGAGGCTTCTCCTCAGATTGAGAAGGCTTAGGCTTATAGTTCTTAAGGGATCTATCGAAGAACAGGAAATTTATATACACAATTGAACAGCTTCGCAGGTCTGGTGTCGAAGTCTCTTCTCGATGCTTTCCTTTGTGGAAAAGGTCGTGGTAAATTTCAAACACTCAAGTTGTGAGCGCGTTTAAATTATTATTATGTAAATTATTTCAGATCACTAGGCTATAACGATCAGTTTTTCTTTACTTTGGGAAATTTCAAAATATCTCGTCCTGATGGAACATCTTTTACAACCATTTTAACTTTAGAACTCATATTTGTGCGTCACAGGTTGGCAAAGATCGATGTCTGGTTTAAATGGTATGCATATGATTAAAATCGATTAAAACATTTTAATCACTAGACGAGCTAGCTATACAAGTTGCTGTGTAATTATGTGTAATAATTTTTAAGTAAAACGAGTTTATCGACAAAGACTTGGAACAAGGTTCATTCAAATTATCGGAATGGTCCAATAGTATCATTATAAGGATTACGTTACCTCTTAACATCGTAAATGTTAAATTTACATTTCGTCCTCCGTAATTTATTTAAATTTATAACTTCATTAATTACGGATATTATTCAAATTAAAGAACTTTTGACACGTTAGCTTTGGTTCTAAATGTTTTTATGGCTTGACTTAGTTTTTATGGTTTCTTAATTTTTTTACTACATCCGTCTCAATGGGCGTCGGTGGAAAATTAACGGGTCAGCCGCACTCGCTTCAACTACCTATTTATTTTTTAATCACATTATTATCACCTGCCATAGTTTACGATTTAAATACCTTAACTTGAACTGTAGGTAGTTTATAAGTTATTATGAATACTATTATTGCTAACAATGATACTACAAAAAGGGATTAACTTGAAAATCATACGCATTTCTTTCTTTTTTAGGACAAAAAGCTCAGCTGTAGGTATTCTTGGTGCGGAGAAATAAAAAAATTCGACGATCAGCACATTATCAGAAAAGATAAATAGGGCCTAGTAGACTAGTATTGATTATGGCCTAAAAGTATTCATCCCTTTCGCACCCGCCTACTGTTTAGAAAAGGACAAAAACTAGCGTGTAGTAACTGGTAGACTAATTAGGGCACTGTAGTACAGTCGTGATGATCGAAAAGCTTTCACTCTCTGCGCTTGCGCACAGAACTAGCGTTACATAACACGCTGACATATCTGTATTGTACTAAGATTTGCCAAGTGGCAGGAATTTTAGTATAAATCTGAAACTGTGAATTAAGAAACAAGATTACCGTCTCAATTTTACTTCTTAAATAAGTAGTAAGGTTTTTTAATATTTTTGTTCATAGACAGTTATGAACCTCCGCAAAAATGTCGTCTGATTCCATCAAATCACCAGACTTAGTCTTGTATATTTTGCACAATAAAGAGTTAACATACCAGTGGCGTGGCGTCAAGTATATCAGAAGGCAAGCCGAAGGGAACTTAACTAGCTTTTTCCTCTAATTCTGCACAATAAATTGCCCAACTGCCTTAAAATAGGCAAGCCGGTGGGAATCGAGTTCTACGGACGCCACGCCACTGCAACATACATACGTACTTAGGACCAATCATTCTATTTTCTTTAAGTTAACACTGTGGCGCTTTTAATGTTGATGTGTGCCATTTTTTGACCACTGTTTAAGCAATTTAGCAGTGCATTCATTTATTTATGTGAAAAAAAAAATGCTTTTCTCTGAAGGCAGCGCCGCGCGCGCAGGATAAAAGGTGTTATAGAATGTGACAACCCTGACGCTTGGAACGCGACCGCATTGTGCTTTGTTTCTGACCCTTATGCGTACGAATTAGCTGCAGCAAAGTAGGTAATTGATTATAGTTCATTCAAGATCTCTAACAAAGAGATCAAACTTCTTAGTCAAACCTTATGCGCATACCATAAGATCTTAATTTAGTTAACTTAACGGTAAATAGAAATTTTGGGAAGTCACTAAGGGCTTTTGTTTATAATATTATTTTGACAGTCTGAAAAGGAAAGTCATCAACTCGCGTCTTTAGAAATGAAACGAGTGACTTATGAATGGAAAATTTGTTACGACTTTTACTATGAGACTATTATTTAC
The DNA here is from genome assembly GCA_963854515.1 of Pandemis heparana. Classification (NCBI taxonomy): domain Eukaryota; kingdom Metazoa; phylum Arthropoda; class Insecta; order Lepidoptera; family Tortricidae; genus Pandemis; species Pandemis heparana. The sequence continues at coordinate 5,475,140 of OY978016.1, read as the reverse complement.
TATGGAGTAACTTTTAGCTTATCAAAGCATTTTTATTATGCCACTTTTCGTGGGGGTTATATGTATAAGGCTGAGGGGAAGTTAGGAAAAGAGTCGTTGAAATTAACAGAGGTATGAAATATCAAATGAATCAAGAAATTTCTTTTCTTGATTTTTAATGTTTACTTTTTACGTTTTACCGTTAGAAATTAAATTTCTAAACGACACTGAAAATTAGAACACATAGAAAAAATCGAGAAGTAAAGCTATGGCCGGGAATCAAACCTGGGTCCTCGTAATTCCCTTACACCACCCATGGCAGGTCATGGCAGGTCGTACAGACACATTATTCGAAGGCTTACTCACCTGCTTGGGTGGTACATGGGTATAGCACGCGTCACGGAATGACAAGGAGCCGGGTTCAATTCCCGGCCATAGCTTTACTTTTACCTGCTATGGGTGTTGTAGGGGTATAGCACGCGTCACGGAATGACGAGTACCCAGGTTTGATAGCCTTACTTTTCGAATTTTTCTGTGTTCTAATTTTCAGTGTCGTTTAGAAATTTAAAAGAGGTATTTCTTTCTTAATTTCGTGACACATGAGTTTCACCACAGGAGGATGTCAAAACGAAAACTTGGAATTAGTGCCAAAATATTAGCATAGTCGCAAGTTATTTAATTAAAACAATTTTCTTGTATCCATACCTATGTAATGAAGCGAAGTCACTATAAAATTTCAAAATTTTTGCATCAAACAAAACTGGCCTTCATCGCACGAAAAATCATATTTATTTACTTACTTTAAATTTTGGTCCCATTGCAACTATCGTATTCCCAAAAAACTTACAAATTCTGTCAACTACCCACATACGGTATTGTTTTTTATTGGCAAAACAACTATCACTGTACCAGTCGTCTATGCTGACAATATTGCTGCCGTGGTATAACTAAAATGCCGTTAACTGACATCCGGGCGATTTTCAACTTTGAATGGTACAGTAATAAGAAAAAAAATCTCTATCGACCTATATTCGCGGTTTTTTGATATGTTGAATAGTTTCGGAAATAATTTTAGTAAAAATGCCGTTATTTACCTATTTTTCTCATTTGTAATAAGCATAACTGCCGTTAAGTAACATTGCGAGTTAATATAGCCGTTAAGGTTCATTAAGTTACATTTTTGTTTTATTTTTTCCGATGATTCATTCACTAGATTGCCGTTATTCGATCTTTTGCACACTGTAAAGCGGTTAAAGTACTTTAACTATTTTATTGTCATTATTTTTTTACAATTTTGTGAAGCTACCACTAGACTTAAATGTGATTAAAGCGACTTAACGGCATTATTGATTAACATTTGGGACACTTATCTTTTGACTTTGTGTACGTTATGAGCCAGTAACGGCATTTTAAAATAAAACTAAAAATAGTTTTGTCTTGAAAATTAGACTAAAGTGCCGTTATCTCACAATAATACGCTATAATGCCGTTAAGGTATAGTTAGCGGCATTTTCGTTAATTATCCTTGAGAAATTAGAAACATAAATGATTCAATAAAACGAAAAAAGGGTTTTTTCATATAATTAAATTATATTTACAATATGACAGAAATACACTTAAAAAGTATTTTACTTGATATATTTTTTGGTGCTTTTAGGTTTCAAATCGGTGTTGTCATCGAGAAGTTACATAGGTTTCAATTTTTACTGCATTTTTCGCTCTTAACTCAAAATTGGGTTTAGGTAGATAACGGCATTATAGATATACCACGGCAGATTGGTAGAATTGTTCGAAGATAAATCTCAACATTTACCTTGCATTTGCAGAGTCCACAAGAAATGTCTGAGTAAAAATACGTGTTTTTTGCGCGATAACGTTCCGCTGCAGTATTCAAGATGAAGCCTCCGCAGTGCCTGAAGAAGTTGTTACGAGTTAATTCCCTTGTTAAGTTTTTCATGGAAATAAAGATCCTATTCCCTGTAGTTTAAGGTTGATAGTAACGTGGCATAATATAAACGATATCGTTAAAAGAAAATGCTCTTGTTAATCAGGTACTTCATGACATTTATTGGGCTGGCCGGAGGGTGATCGCTTTTCTGGAGTCTCGGAGTCATTAGGTGTAGCGGGCAAGATGGTGGGAAAGTTTATTTTAGAAGGTATCGTATCAAATTATCAAGGTAAATACAAACTAGGTAGAAACTCAGTGGCCAACTAGGCAATATGATGAGCTTTAAACCTGCCTTAATCTTCCGTTGGGAGCATCGACTGATAGAACAACACAAAATAAAAGAACAATTTTTTTTTTAATTATTACTTATTTAATTTACATTTTTAAATAATTTTTGTTCCGTGACCAAATTGGGGACGTTTTAGGAAAAGGTCAGGTCAAGAGTACCCGAAACCAACGAGCATGTATGAAGAGATGAATGAATGTGGCTGAAGCGAAAGAGGTATGTCAGGATCGTAGTAAGTGGAACAAAGTAAAAAAGAAAGGATTCTCGAAATTTCCACGGGAAGTAGTCTGTTTTTTTAGTCGATTTTACGCGTAGCAGTTCAAGGGTGTGTGTTAAGTTCTAAACCCATATTTATTAAGCAGGTTAACTATAGTATAAACCCTTCTTTTATCCTGAGTAAACCTGTGCCAAGAACTGGGATATATGCTTAAGATGAGTTTTAAAGTAAAACGCTGCCGTCTATCACTAGGGACTTAAGTAAGAATCGGACCTCTCACACATTACTGTAAGTACTTAAAACAAATTGAGTTGATTGTTTCAAATAAAATTGCATTAAAACGAATTGATGCATTTAGTTATAGGTAGGTAATCTGTAGGCTTATTGTCTAACTCGCTTGCAATCGCCATCGTGTTCATTTTGACAGTTCTTGTATGAATGTGACAGCTAGCTGATTCCGATGCCAATTGTTAGCCCATACGTGAACTGTCAAAATGAACACGATGGCGATTGCGAGCGAGTTAGACAATAAAGCCTACTGTTTGTAATGGTAAGATAGGTAGACTTTAAAACCAGCCAAATGCATACGCATGCAGCCAGGCATATAATTAAGTTGAAGCAAATACGAAGCAAATGGGAAGCGGACGAGAGCAAGGCCAAGAAGATATTTATGGAGTAGGTGAAAGAGAAAGTAGAAGTCGTGTCGTTTCAGGATGTCAAAGGAAAGGCCCTGGAAAGGACCACCTGGAAATTGCTCCACAGGCAAGAGCCTAGATGTTAAGTTTAAGGAGAAGCAAATACCTAGAAAAAAAAACATTTCTTGTATCCATTACAATACATATACATATACAAATCACGTCTTTATCTCTGACGGGGTAGACAGAGCCTAAGGTGACAAGACCTACAGGCCACGTTTAGCAAGAAAATTGAATCAAAATAGTGATGGGTTGCTAGCCATAACATAACATGATTCCTATGATTTTCGCCCATTCCCTCGATGGGCTTCTACCATCTGCGCGGGAAGAGAAACACCTGGTACATTCTATGTTTTTTCTTTACTCCTTCCTCCTTCTTCCTTTGCTTCTTCCTTTTTTTATTCATTAATATACATACAAGGTGTTTTAACATTATTTAGTACTTATTCTATTATTTTCATTTTTAAAATCAAGTCATCTCTTTGAACATCTATGGAAACATTTTGTCAACCACAATAAAAAAAAAAACCTGAAATAACTTTATTACACAGAGGTATTTACTCGAACTACTCGTAAGCTCACCAGCTGAAATAATTAATTTCAAGACACTGTATGTACAAGTTTATATTTATTTAGCACATTTAACTCCAAGTTTATGTTACGAATTGGTTACCTACATTATAGAACCATCCAATCGAATAAAACGTCAAATACAGTGCTCCTTGATAGATTGTTTTCGTATGAGACTTAGCCTTCAATAAATGTACCGCAAATAGGATGACGGATTGTTAAATTATTTATATTATTATGTGCAGGACAATTGGTGATATTAATTAGTAATAATAATAGTTTCAATGCAGCTTTCAACAATACATGAATAAAAATTAAAAAAAATTAAGCATAGGTAGTTGAAGACTTAACAATCACAAAATCATGAAAAGAAATGAAGAAATTGAAGGTATCGGCGAAAATTTTATGAATCATGTTATAGGCGATCAACTAAGCAACCCATCACTATATTATGATTCCCTTTTCAAATGTTACGCCCACAATCATCGTATTACATTAAGATCTGTCTAATACATAAGGGATAAAGATGTAATTTATGTATATATAATGTTTGAAAAGGAAACTAAACTACAAAATAATGTTTTTAGAGGTTTACAGTTTTGGGTCAAGCCAGAATCATGTTTGATTTTATAAATTATAAGTAATACAATAAAGCAAATGGGATATTATAATAAATTAGATGAACATTTACCTTGCAGTTCACATCAACGTTTATGTCTCCTGTGCTATTTCCACGCGAGAAATTTATTTTATAATAGAAAGTGTCTCGTTATCAAGCACGTGCAATGATTTGAAAATCGCTTCCAAATCGTTTATAGCCGAGGAATAAATATAATTTATTATTCATAAAAGTTAGGTTTAACTAAAGTAAAATGGTACATTCGTACATTTGATTCCTGTAAAGCATTTTGCTTTACAGTCAATTTGGCTATTCGAGGAGCCAAGTAAACAGAACATGATGAAATTAAGTCCTATGGCGGCTTGTAAGGCTAGCGTTTAATTGTTTACTGTAAAACAACTAACAGTGTTAAGCAATTTAGTTCTTTAGTTGATTAGTCCGTCCCTTCCCGATCGTCTTAGGACAATCGCCAACAATTCCGAGCCGTATTTACTTTGCGAGGAAATTTAATTTCTAAACGACACTGAAAATTAGAACACATAGAAAAATCCGAAAAGTAAAGCTATGGCCGGGAATCGAACCCGGGTCCTCGTCATTCCGTGACGCGTGCTATACCCCTACACCACCCATAGCAGGTTTGCGAGGAAAAGCAAATAGTGATTAAGATTGCCAAACATCTTTCGTTCTAATTGGAGGGAAAATACGTTCCCCTTAACTGTGTAGCAGAATGTGAGAAAATGTGTTTATTCTTCTTTTGTAGCCAGAAGATGGACGTAAATACCACTTTGGGATTCGAAACTGAGGAAGTGCAGACCTGAGGCCTTACCATGACGTCTTACTGCGATTCAATTCTGACTTAATTATTTTGGATAGATACTGTTTGGACGAAGAAGTCGATAAACCTTAAGAGTGATGTTATTCGTTAGTTGGTTGGCGATGTTAGCTCAACATTTAGAGCGGGTAGGTGCGTTATATGACTTCAGAAACAAAAGAACCGCTGAGTCCGGCAAAGTTCAAACGCTGTCCAAGCAATTGCAGACGGTAATATAGCGAATGATTTTTCTCAGAAACGCGTGGAGGTATCAAGCTGAAATTTATATCAAATACTCAAATCTACTGCCCCTTGAAGCTGTGAAAAAATCAAACTTCTAAGCCAACGCAATCAAAAGATACAGCTGTTTATGCCGCAAATTTCCGCAAATTTTCGACACTCAAGAGAATTAAAACCTACAGGGTACTTCCCGTGAACGCAGAATCTTGAAATTTGGTATGAAGGTAGGTCTTATAGCACAGATTAAGGAATAATTGCGAAAACCGTAAATATGTATGTATGTCTGTATATATCAGTGACCAATATAAAGTGGCCCCACACTGCGTACATTTTGTTTTGGACCAGGGCTCTGCTTACACTGGTTTATAGATATTTCTAGATAATGGTACGGAGCCTTCGATGCGCGAGTCCAACTCGCACTTGGCCGGTTTTTAGTTTTCAAGAGCAGTGAGGGTGAGGATTCAGCCCATGGCTTCATCATTTATTATAAATCTGTTTCATGTATAATGTATTATGTATTGTATGTGTATTAGTATGTATGTATTTTCACTACTTAGGTATATTAATATGTACTAAATTGCACCACCTGCTCAGATCTGTTCTTTTCTCCGGTCCGCTATGGTTGCCTGGTAGAGATCGCTCTGTAGCGATAAGGCCGCCTATTGTTACCTTATTACTTCTGTATACCTTTTTCTGTTTTGATTGTTATATGTGGTGTTCAATAAAGAGTTATTGTATTGTATTGTATTGTATTGTATTCATCTCTCAATCATTGGTGGTCATATCAGCTTTAAATCGTTTCAGGTGTTTAATGTCAACAGCAGAGAATGTCAATGTTCTTGTTAGGAAAGCGTCATTTGTCATGATAGAACTTAAAATTTGCACAATCAAAATATGTTCAAACAGAACTAACAAGAATGATCTCATAATATTAAAATTAACACTCAACTAACATGTAGATACGTACTTACCTTGCCGGCGTTTCGACAATCTTACGAAACTTGTCAAAATTTTGCCGTAGCCAAAGAAGTACCAATATTTTTGGCAAAGGAAAGCGTCCTTTTACATAACCTAATCATTTAAGTACCATGAAAGGGGTTTCAGTTGAATGGAGTCTATTTCCAGGGTACAACGGGGTGGGAGGGGACCCCCCCTTGTTAAGAGGAGTATTTATCAACGAGCGCCATCTTCGTAATGTAGTTTTGACAGGCGTCGTATTGAGGCGTGAACCTGTGACGCAATACATTGTAGGTGCTGTCGCTATTGATATATTAATAGTACTATACATTGCGTCAATACATATAACTAGAATGCACACAATATTATTCATGTGCTGATGCCGTCGTGTTTGACTGAATGAAACGTGTAAAGAACCATTAAATTTTTGAAACGAAAAAGTTATGATGTCATAATATTTTACAGAATTAAGCACGATATTAGGACTCTTATTGGGATTAGGGATCGGGTATAATTATTAACAAATTTTGAAGAAAACTTACTAAAATACGAACGTTGCTTTAACAAAAGTTTGTAATTACCTTACCGTCACACACGCGTAAGTAACCATTCTTCTTCTACTTTTCTTTAGTTCTTCTACATCAGACACTATTATCCTCAGTTGGAGTGTGGGGCTCGTACCAAGGGTCTTACCATGATGTCCTAACTCCGACTCAGTTCAAGTTTTAGCTGTCACTTTTAGTCTGAATCTGACAGCGAGCGAACCTAAACTGAATCGCATTAAGACATCATGGTAAGGCCCCTGTTCTCTCCACCGACTAACCGCGAACAACTATTAATGTTGCAATTTCTTTGTGCAACAATTTACCTCTTTCAAATTTAAATAATTATAACCGCTTTAGGCTCTCAGCATCCCAAGATGGATACAACTTCTCATTACGCAGTTTATAAATAACTATAAATAATTAATATCTGAGTGACGAGATGGTGTCAAGTAGGACTTTGTAAGGTGTTTATTTTGCTAATACCTGATTACTGCAATTGGAGAAGAACACGATTTAATGAATGATCCCGTAAATGTCTTTGATTTGACCAAAGGACATTAAATTAAAAAAATTAAAAACCCCCACGCATTAGAAAGAAAGAAAGAAAGAAAAATATTTTATTAATTAACCATACATTTGAATAAAATAATATCAATTATATGCCAAAAATACTTTACATCATTTTGAAAAAGAGCTGATTACTCCATTAAACTACCGGACCGATTTATACCAAACATGGCTAATAACCACCGTAAGAAAACTGGTTTTTGAATGAAAAAAGAACGCATTGAAATCGGTCTATCCGCTTGAGAGGTACGATACCACAGAAAGACACACACACATACACAGGCATATAACACCTCTCCTTTTGCGTCGGGGATTATCATAATCATAATCATAATCATTTATTGCTTGAAATAATGTTACAGAAGATCTTACAGGTAGGTATAACAGTGCACTATTTCACCAAAAGGCATACAATAATTTTAACATTTCAGTTGGATTGGATTAAAAACGTAGTGCTTGAAAATTGCTTCGAGAACGTTCTACGATGGGTCACAATTTAATTTGTTCGATAGTCCTTAACGACAAATCTCTCGAAATAAATTATAATACTATACGCAGCCAACCGACTGTTCAAAAAATTGAATCGGAAGTTAAAATTGACGAATAACAAAGGTAAAGATTAATTGGATTAGACCCTTTTACAAATTAACAGGCTGCGTCGCGGATTCGAATGCCATTTTAAAATCAAATGCCACTGTCAGAGTCAGAGGTAGGATTTTAAGAGTCCGAAGCAAATTTTATTCAAAGTTTTTTTACTGCACAGATTGCCTTCAAAACACGGATCTAGAACTTAACACATACACAATTCATGATCATTTCGCAAATGCTTTCACTGATTTAGGTATCATTTGGTAAACCTTGATTTTTGTTAGGCCATGTTTCATCACTCTCTTTTGTTTCTGTTATCTTAAGAGTCAGTTATCTATGATCTCTGTATATGTTGTAGTAATAAATAAATGTTATAGAACTAAGTATAATAGGCTATGGGCATAATTGTACTTTTTCGGGTAGGTTAGGGTAATAGGTTTAAATCTTCGGAATTGCAGTCATCTGACTTCTACGCTTTCGGTAGAGTGATCATTTGACATTTTATCCAACTTTCGGTGTTTCGTTCATAGGTTTTATATAAAGTTCAGTGTTTTGAACTTCATTATTATGATGCTTACCCGACAACGATTTTATGAAGGAAGCTAGCAATACTCGTGATGCGATACATACATTGGTAAGTCTACCGAGGTGAGCAACGCAGTAGGTAGTAGAATTAGCGTGTATTTAGTATGGAGTGATCGTAGTTGCATTGCAATAAAGTTATGGGTGGTATTCGAGGAAAACTACACTAGCCCTCGCCTAAGTGGGATGCTTTGCAATCCGTTATGACGGACACACGACATTCTTTGCCGCCTGCTGCTTGGTTTTCAATGCATTAGAAGTAGTGCTAAGTAATTTATAGCTTTACCCTTTTGATAACATTTTGTGTGGAAAATAATTATTGGACTGCAGGGGCCTTACCATGACGTCTTAATGCGATTCAGTTTAGGTCCGCTCGCTGTCAGATTCATACTAAAAGTGACAGCTAAAACTTGAACTGAGTCGGAATTAGGACGTGATGGTAAGGCCCCTGGTTGCATCATCGCTGAGGATTTCAAAAAGAATTAAAATGTCTAGATCAACATTATTATTATTTTTACTACTTACATTTATTAGTGGCTATTATTTGGCTACTTTATAAAGGCGATCCTTCAGAATTTTCACAGTCGAATTGAAATTACAACTATTTAATTTTCAGTAAATGCAGGTATCAATTTAAAACGCGCCTCGGAATCACACGAAGAATTTTCGAATTACGGCTGAACATGAAAATGGCGTCTGCGGTCTTCACCCAAATTGATTTCTGCTACGAAACGCTGAACATTTTAATCCGGAATGTGGTGAAACATTATGGAATCATTGCATACACCTGATTATGCCAATGATTTGCAGGGCTCCGTTAAGAACTCTTATTGGCATTGGAATTTGCATTAGGGAGAATAGTTATACAAAACTAGATGTTGCCAGCGACTTCGTCTGCATAGAATTCGTTTATCGCTATCCCGCGGGAACTACGCAATTTTCTGGGATAAAAAGTAGCCTATGTGCTATTCCAGACTTTTCTCTATGTGCCGAATTTCATCCAGATCCGTTAGACCGTTCTGGCGTGATTGCATCCATACTTTCGCATTTATAATATAATATAGTTAATCTTCTACATTGATGACCTAGTTCAACGACATTGATATAGTTCATGAGCCCTTAGATTGCCCTTTCTTATTAAACCCGTAAGAGTGAGTGAGGCAGCAAGACAAACCCGAATGGTACTGCAAGAGCTCACGGACTGTACTGTTATTTGCGTATTGAGTGTCTGCCCCTTCAAACATATTTTTTTTATTTTATAATTCTTGTAATAAATGTTTCTTTTTGGCATAAGTTATTGGTACGAAATCACGTTCTATGGTGACGTTGTATCAGTCGTAGTGGGACCCCGGGGTGGTCAGTTTGTTCTTATCTTGTTACAAAAAATGACAATGTATTTACTAGCTAAAGGACGTAGTTGGGTTACCACCAAGGACAATCTACTGTAGCGCAGATTTCATAAAGTAAGTGTCAACATTTCGTATGATTACATGCCATTCCATTAAAAGACTATCGGCTCGGGGCATCATCTTATTCTGAAATTGAGGTGTATGGTCGGGCGTTGAACAAATATGTTAGTAAGTATTCATGTAGTTTGAGTTATGGCTTATCATATATCATAGGCTAGCCAGGAACACGGCTGCAATCTCCAGACATAACGTTGTTATCCTTGTAAGGCTTGCTGGGCTCGAACTGCCTTGGCACGCGTTCATTCGGAACCCGTACTACTAATCTGTAAGTGCGATGAGTTTACCTGCAAGATTTTTGATTTAACTTGGTGGTTGAGTGATACACAGAATTTTGTAAAGTTAAGGAAACTATGGTGATTTCTTTACGCGCATTCTCGGCACTTGGACCATTTTTAGCTCATTCAAAGGAAATATATTCATGACGGCAAGTTAATGTCACAGGAAATACTACTTTTGTTTGTTATGTTGTATACGACCCAGCTAAGTACAATCGCAAAAAAAAAAACAGATATCTTTTGTTTCTCGAGTACGAGTACTATATAGGTTGCATACTTTATCGATAAAGTTCCCTTTTATTTCTCAACAGGAATGCCGTACCTTATTAATGACCTGTTTCAAACCAAAATGATAGCAATATCTATAATGACGAGCAAAAGGGGTCGGTCACTTTCCCTACAAAAAATTATGAAATTTTTGCTCGTCAGTGTATGTGGTTTTTTGTCATTAGTCTCTTATACACTAACACCGTACGCTTACGAGTTTTCTTGTTAAATTTTATTGTCACCGTGTGAAAGGCACCATTTCCTACAGTGAGATCTTGTAGTACGGGCTGTGACACCCATTAACTAACCTAACACTAAACGCATTAATATTTATCGTGCGATGCGTTTGCGCCGTATTTAGATTGGAAGATTATTAATGATATATCTGATGCTGGCTTATCCAAAATGATATTCATAGAGATTTAATGAGGTCTCGTTATCATTGTTTTGATTTGATTTGGTAATAGTATTGCTATATGAAGGTGTGAATCCAATTTAATGTTATGTATAAAATATTTAAACACGATTACCGTGACATGAATATTTTACTAATAATAAAACCAACTTCCAAAGTATAGTTTTTCCTTATTTAAGCAGTGTATTATTTCCGGATAAATAAGCGGATGGTACTGTAATTAATTGAGTGAACTCCATTGAATGTTTTTTCGACCCGTATCATTGAGGCATAAAGGAAACGCAAAGGGCATTTTCTTAGCAATCTGGCAGAGTACCTATAATTTCTTCAAGTACTTCCTACTTCCAATAAGCTTACGACGTTTTTAAATAACTTGGCTTTTAGTGAAAAAAAAGGAAGAAAACATTGACTGAGTTAATGGATTGCTCCGTGACCTGTCGAAGAGTTTTATTAATCGTAGGACAAATCCCTTACAATCCTAGTCAGTCAGTCCTTTATATTTAAGCTTTTCTGAACGTATAAAATCTAAAGCTCGGTCAATCTGGCAAGAAGACTTTCTTATGATAAACTAATCTCAGTCGGTCTCTCTTCTTCGCGTACGAATATATTATTGCTATCACACTCTTGCGCTTTTTGTGGCTGAATAATTTTGTGCGTGCGTGTCAGCAATATGGCTATGTGCGAAAGAAAGAAGCAGCGATGAGTTGGTATACTTATAGTTATCGCATGCTATAAATTAAAGTTATAAGATATACTTTAACATTAAACAAACATCGTAACATCCACTGCCTTTGCGACATTATGTAAACCCTCGCATTGTTTATAATATTATTTTGGTTAAGGGATTATTTTTGAGAAAGAATGAAAACGTCCATCATGATCACTTAGTTGTCCAATGATGACACATTGCTTAAATTAACGAGTGAGGCACCTAGCTAGTAAGGGTTCTATAAGCAAAAGATAAAAGCATTAGAAAGTGGTGCAAATTGTGATAAATTTTAAAAGAAAATTGCTGCTGTAATTAGTCTTATCATTTAATCGAACATTTTGTTTGAGTTGTGGGTTTGCTGCAGCATACTGATTTTACTATTTTTTAGTGGCTTACGAGTAATTGTGCTTTCAAAAATCGAGACCTTGCCCTCCCAAGTCACCCACGGGAAGATGAATCCGTCCTATTAGGTCCTATTCTAAAATTTGGCACGACGCTATCAATATTAGTAAGTAAGTAAATAAATAAATGATACAAATATAGAGAAACAAACACAATTCACAAAAAAGGATTATTAAGATGTATGCACAAAGGCGAACTTATCCCTATAAGAGATCTCTACCGGTTAAGTCTTGGCTAGATTAAGAGGAGCATTAAACTAGGGACCGACAAAAAGTGAGTTTAAAATTACATGTAGTGAAAGCCACGATAAACACATCTTCTAAGTTTATTTATTCTGGAGACTAGTTCACAAAAAAACATGTAATTTTTACACATAATTCAACAATTTTTTAACTTTTTTAGGTTTGTTTCACGGGTTCCTGGTTCCTGAAGTAAAACTTTTAAAAACAACTTTCAACTTTCTGCTCTCATCTGTCAACGCTGCAAGTACTAAGTTGGAACAATAAGTGCTGAATAAAACATCGAAATCGACCACGACGACTATTGAACTTCGATGCTAGGACAACTCGTCAAGGCGTAGTTGTTTTATGAATGAATGCATTTTTATTACGATACTATTTTGCATGATTCGTCTTGTCTACGTGGTTGTAATAAACAAGTGCTGGTGGAATATCAAAATAATAATAGAGGGTGAAATGTTCGACAGTAAACTTGCATACAAAATTCAATTCACGATATAGAATAAAAGTTAGAACTGCAACGTTTTTATCTGTGTCTGCAATAGGTTTGGGTGGGGACAGGTTTGGTTGGAAAATGCACTTTTGCATTTGCAATTCGTGTATCTCATTTGAGATTGATGATAAAGGCGGCAAATCGTAAACATTATCATTATTTCGATAGATATTATTTATAAATATGTAGATTTTCCCGTATTTTGGAAATAGCACTGTATTTGCTTTGACCTGACTGGCTATTTTCGGGATTTGTATATTAATTAGTATGTAGGTACGTATGAATGTGGGTTTAACCCTTTATTGTACGATATCACAGTAATCACAGTACTCAGATGCCCATTTTACTAACGAAAACTTTTTTACAGAGAAACCATTCCTCGATCTGGCATAAGTCTATAGCATAAGCATTAGGGTTACTAAGACATCAAAATTTAAGTTTTGCTACGCCCTAGTAGGGTCCATGTATGTACTGGCTAGTAAATAAGAACATCTTGTAAATACCATGGTTGCAATAAAGAATTGATTGATTGAAAAAAAATGACATTTTTGTAAGAATTGTGAAGGGGAAACACAAGTAATTGACTTTATGTAAGTACTAGCTGTTGCCAGCGACTTCGTCTGCAAAGAATTCGTTCATCGCTATCTCGCGGGAACTACGCAATTTTCCTGGATAAAAAGTAGCCTATGTGCTATTCCAGACTTTTTTCTATCTATGTGCCAAATTTCATCCAGATCCGTTGGGCCGTTCTGGCGTGATTGAGTAACAAACAAACATCCATCCATCCATCCATACTTTCGCATTTATAATATTAGTTAGATTTACAAAATCTGCTTAGGTATATATTTAGTTGTGTTATGGATTCGAACTAATATTATGCATAACATCGTAATTATCAAAGTTAACTGGTGATTCTGATGTTACAAAGTTTGCTTTCCCGTCATTTATAAAATTTTAATGAGTACCTGACTGGAAAACTTACTTACCCACCTTTTCCACAACTAATTGCACAACAAAAAGAGGCAAGGGAACGTCGATAAGCATTGTAAGTTTCTTAATTAATGAAGTTACAAAAACGCAATTATCTGAACAAGGGCCACTACTTGTCATTCAATGTTCAATGACAAGCAATACAAGAGCGTTTCTAAAAAAGTTTGTACATTTGTCGTTTGTAGGTGTCCTGTGCAGATTTATTATTTTCTTTAATCACCAGGCCACTGTGTATTTTGTTTGAGTTATTGAGCATAAAATTCGTTTCATTATCTTAAATATAAATTAACTGTATTAAATGTATATGTATTTGATCATTTAAAAAATATTTTTTTAAAATAATCGTTCAGTAAAGTTTGTATGAAAAGGTAAATGTCCCATTGTAAATTTCGAACCTAAAATATCGATTTTTGAAATCAGTTTTACGTTCTCGATTCCGTGGTGTGTTTTATTAACTTATTATAGGCTCAAGCAATTACTTTCTACATTGTTTTCATATCCTTGTCTAAGAAATAATATTTAAAATTAACGATTAAAGTTTGTCCCAGAAAAAGTTCCAATTTTGATTCCAGTTTTTGTTACCGCATTTTCGTCCCAAAAGGTATTTCTTACAAAAATTTGTAGATTCTTTATAGGATGCTGGTAACACTAGCATCATATAGCCACCTTAATAATAAACAGTCGCCTTTCAAAAATCAAAACTGCGAGTTGATAAAGTGCGTCGATGGTCAAACCTGAAAAAAAAGTCCTCTTTTGTTACTGGAAAAACCTGGGTAAATTTTGTTTTTTTATTACTTTGAACTAAATTCTATTTATAAACACTTTATCAAGATTCATATTCTTAAATTCTTCGTTCAAATAGTACGTTATATTTGGTTTTACGAATTTTTTAAATGTGCCGGGCACCATATTTTCCACCATTGGTTACTTCCTTTTTTGTTACTTTTTAATGGTAACGTATGGCTAGGAAATGGGAGTAACAAAAAAGAATTCCTAAGGCAGTGTGTAGACTATTTGAAAATGACTTTATTTATATACATGAGAGGTATTTTTATTTTTATTTGACAGTATTTGTGTATTTTATTTAACGTAGATATTTATTATAAACGTAGATATCAAAAATTTATGGTATTTAATCACTCTATCTCTTAAAAAATGTATGTAGTGATTATAATATTGAAACCTGACTAATGAATACTGTGCCTAAGAGTTCCTAATTTGTTACCAATGTTCCTCTTATTGTTACTGTCCCGTAAAAAAATACGAAGTTTTGTTCATTTTTGTTTATATTTGTTAAAATATATATATATTAAATATTCCAGACGAATATTTAGCAATTTAACTATGATAATTTCCAAAAAATATTAACCTAACTTTATAAATAAGCATTATATTGTAAATTTTCAGGGTACGTTTGACCCAATGGTAACAAAAAGGAGTGAATATCTTTATTATTTTGTGATTACCTTAAAAGAGTAAAGAATTAGCATTAAAAACGTACACAATTTTATTATTGCTACCTTATTTCTTCAATAAAACCAACTAAATAATGTGTTTGGTTTCTATTTACTTAATTGAATCTTAGTAACAAAATAGGAATTATCGACTGCCTCGACTCAGAAGATTTAACTTTACAGCTTATTTTGTAGTTCGAATCTCTAAAAAAATACATTATCTAGAATCTTTAAGAACCAGGTAATAATATGCGCTTAAAATAATATCGAAAAGTATTAATTTCAAATTAGCCTATGCTGTCCGCCAAATGTACAAACTTTTTTAGAAACGCTCACAAATGGCTAGTACGAAACATGAATGCGAAGAGGGCGAAAGGAGTTCTTTTTCAACAGACTTAAGCTACATTTAGCACATGTTTAATTTTGTTTCTATTTCAAATTTCTGCTTAGGAGATAATCGAAAACATATAAATAGAAAAATCAAACTTCTAGGTAAGTAAGCGCAATCAAAAGAAACAGTCTTGATATTATAATAATTATTAGAAATTAATGATTGAAATCAAACTTTTAATTACCAATACATCGATTCGAAAAGAATTGACATGGTTACTAACGAACTTTGTCACGTTAGAGCAATGTTTTCCATTAATTATCTTTCTTTGGTGTGTTGCAACGGCAAAGTTTATAATAACATAACTTTATTGATAGGTATTTAATTTAGGAATAAATGTTTTAGCTGTAGCATAATTAAAGATTGATCAATAAATTTAATGAACTTTTTTTAGATTGTCCACGCTATACAAAAAAAAAAATTATAACGAGTTCAGAGTTTAAAAAAACATGATCACTTTTATTCAAACTATGAAGAAACTATGGGTGACCAGTACAATCGAGGGCATAAATATAGTGTTAAAAATACACTAAAAGCTCTGAAGACGTGGTGAAATGCGACTTTAGTTAAACTTCACCCATTCTCGCTATAGCAAATAATGTTGAGTACATAATGTAACTAATATAACCTCGAACCAGTATGAGCACATACGAACCACACAACAGATACCTGCCGCATGTCATGCAGGCACCAGGTCCAAGTAGTAAATAAGGAAATTATTTAATCTGCAGCACGAGCATACAGGGATTTCATCACGGCCAACACGATATGCGATAGATTGCCTTCGAACAATTTTGATGGCAGGGCAACCGGCAGGCTTCTCCATTATTTCCCCGTCAAAGTGATTAAATAAATAGTCCCTCTGCTAGTACAGGTACGGAGTTATTTCGTAATTACGGAGGTTTATTGCCCTGACAGGACCCGGGAATGTTTCGGCCTGCTGAACATAGGCGAGGTCTGTGGGTCCCGCTAATGTTATACACTGCCTATGCGCACATTTTATACCCGTATTCGGATTTAACGGCGCTTCAAATTGCTTTAAATTAGATAAAGTTGCACATCTCGATTTTATCGACACAAATATCAATAGG
Organism: Pandemis heparana; assembly: GCA_963854515.1. Taxonomy (NCBI): domain Eukaryota; kingdom Metazoa; phylum Arthropoda; class Insecta; order Lepidoptera; family Tortricidae; genus Pandemis; species Pandemis heparana. The sequence goes on along the minus strand of OY978016.1, from coordinate 5,458,341 downwards.
TAGTGATCGTTTAAACGTTTTTATTACTACCCCATTAGTGTTTTCCCGCCTCGGTCCCTAATAATGCTGTAAAGTGTAAAGATCGTACTTTGGTTGTATAAACGCATCGTTAGTAAGGGCTTTACGACCTTGCCATTGCGGAGGCAGCTAATCGGTGATATTATAAACGTTCGACCCAATTAACAAAAACCCCTGCGTAAATACATACACGTGAGTAACCCAGACGTGCGTAAGCTGTATTCCGTGGAACTAATTGGGGTTTGAATGACTCTTAGGTGGGTCGGTGTTATCAACGATGCGTCTTTCTTACCCGGATTAATTATATACTTCGTTACTGGCTGTTTTAAAGACAAAGTTCTGCTGCAAAAGCCACACAGAAGAGGCATGAGACGAGTACTTGGCATTACGTATTTTTTCTGTGATAAAATGATCTGTTATGAAGAACATAATCCAGAGTGGGAGTGTGTGGGTGAAACAGTCTAAAAAGAAAAACATTTTTGAAAAGGTTAAGCCCAAGATATTAAAATGGCGGTGAATACAGAATTGTTCTTTATTTACTTAGTCAATTTGAGCGTCTTTCTTGTTGCTTCGTATTAGCTATGCATAGCTTCGTAACGAAGACATTGTTAGAAGTTAATATACTACCGCATCTAAAAGATAAATATACTTATTTATACAACGAATAGCTTCTACAGTCTATAATACGTCCCACTGCTGGGCAAACGCCTTTTCTTGGAACGAGAGAGCAGGGGCTAATGCTGCAGGCCAAGTTAAATCAGACGCTGTTTTGATCTCTGATTAAATTAGAGCATTTTTATACAAAGAAAGAGTTTATGAGTGCGGTAGGATCTTGAGCAGGTATCACTACCACCATCTTACTTGCTAATCCTGTCGCCAAACAGCAGTGCTTGTGCTGCTGTGTTCCGATTTAGAGAGTAAGAGAAATCGGTTAAATTGCTGGCACATGAGTTATTTTATCCTAGCAGGCTGGCAACGCATTTGTAATGGATCTGGTGTTACGGATGTCCGTGGGCGTTGTTGATTACTTTCCATCAGGTAACCCAGTTGCTCGTTTGCCTTACTAGTTGTTTAAAAAAAATAACGCATCGGGTTTGCAAAGCTTCCCTTTTCATTGTTAAAAATCAAAGCATCTAATGAGTCTCCTAAATCACTCCCATTTCAAATTAACATTCGCCATGGTGTGAAATATTTACGAGAAAACAGTATAACCATTTCGAATAAGTAATGCGTAGTTAACAGTTGTTTATGTTACAATTTGTAATTTCTAATCCATACTAGGTATTACCGGCCACGCGACGAGAGCGCGCCAATAAGTCACGTCGGAGAGATTAGCAATGTGGAAGTATCGATAGTTTTTACGATAAAATTAATATAAATGATTAAACAGAGTAAGGCGAAAAAGGCGTTCTCACATTTTATTTAATAGTAGACGACCTTTTTATTTATAGGTACGCCATCTCTACTATTCATAGGTACTCCATCTCCCAAAAATCAAACAGGATTAAATCAACCGTTAATTTGTAGAAGTCCATATCACTGAACAACTTGCTTGCCATCCAGTTTATTTCATCTCTATTTTTATTCAAGGTAGGTACGATTATTCTGAACCTGTTGTTACTAAATGAACAAAACTTTTTTTATTTATAAATTGTTCAGTTGTTTGTTTTCACAAAAGTTGGATACAATTGAAATAGATAAAATTAAAAAGGTTTTATAAATTTAATGCATTAGAGCTACAAGTAGGTATGCAGTGTCTTGTTCCTTTTCAGTGTAAAGGTAAGGCAGATAAGGATGCCTGTATTGTGCAACTGGCTGTCTTTTAAAATGGGATTTGCTCTCATTCCCCTCCTTTTAATAATACATAGCACCTAGTACCTACTAAACTTGTTCTTTTACTAGTTTATGCTCGCGGTTTCAACCTCGTTGCGAAAACTTCACAATGTCCTTATCGCTTGTCTACGTCGTAAAGGAAACCACTAAAAATGTAGGAATGCCTCACTCAACCGAGTAATGGCGTTATTAAAGTACAAGTTATTTAAAACGAGGCACGCCGAATTACGCGATAATATAATATTATATATAAAGAAAAAAAAAACTACATTGTATTGAAATTGTAACGAATTCGGAATAAAAGGGCTATAATAATTATTATTATTAATAAAAATGCTTTTACTCCTTTAAATATTCATCGACATCGATAAATAAATTAGTTCACCCTTTCCCTGGCCAGTGCTGACGTCACCGCATAGCATGAACGAAGTAGGGGTCACCCGCGGTCGGCGGTCAACCAGCCGCCATGTTCGATCCCTATCTTTGGCGCCATAACTCCCGGCCATCGACGTACCGATTTGCACAGATTGCATTCAAATTGCTCTCGCCATTTACTTAATTAATACGGACACGCGCCCATTACAAATACTTTAGGTGTTTTATGACTTTAGACCTATATTTATTTAGACGTATCCGCTAATAATCTTAATTGCGGTATGAATTTTAATATCGGTCATTTAACTTACGAACGGCTTGATTAATGTACAAGTATTAAGCCAAAGTCGTGAATATTAGCAGTGTTGATTGACAATATTTTTAAGCTGTTGATATTATAACAATTTTACTGTTTAGGAAGAAAAATACAACAAACACGTAATTTAAGCGCCTGCAAAAACTTATTAGCAACCAGTTGCCAGTGAGCGCTAACACTATTCACTATGATACAGGCGGCACTTATTCTCATACTAGGTCTAGGTACTAACTTTGTTTAGATTTTTAAATAAAATGAATAGGTACACATGCGAGTTAATATGGCAATAAAATAATGAATAAATGTTACAAGTAATAAACTTAATAGTTTTTTTTAAACTTGGAGGAAAATAAACCTCTCACATGGCACAAATAAAAATTACCTACACTTACTTAAAGCAAGTTACAGCTTACCGTGTTCTCAACTAACATTTCTCGCCGTAATTATCGCTTGCCTATTTATCGGTCGATAGTGAGTTGTCGTGTTCAGGAAATTGCGATTGCGACGTTCTGGGTTTCAACTTCGCAAAATCACAGCTTACAACATAGACTGCACTTATACTGTGACAGTAATGTGCCGTAAACTGAGTTGAACTGTGTGCTTGTTAGCCGTTAGTACCTGATTTGGTTAGTCTAGATTTGAATAAGGAGCGGTTGCCTTTTGACCTCATTGTGCCCATATCACATCACGGCGGGGGCTAAACTGTAAAGCAATCATTTTTATCACGGGCCTTACCATGACGTCCTAATTCTGACTCAGTTCAACTTTTAGCTGTCACTTTTAGCATGAATCTGGCAGCGAGCGAACCTAAACTGAATCGCTTTAAGAAGTCTTGGTAAGGCCCCTGATATCGTAAAAAGAAGAGGCTCCCGGTTCCACTGAGCCAATATTCGGTAGATATAATTTTTCAGAACTTAATGATTTCAAATGTTTTGAATTGATCAATAAATTATATAAGTGATACTTGTTTATACAATAAGTAATAAGTACTAGGTATTATTTGCTTGTGTTAAAGGTTTGAGTAGTTTTTTTTTGTATTTGTATAAAATCTATTTTTTCTTACTGCTTTTTAAATTTGAACTGCAACTTTACTAGTATTTCATTTTTATTAATTTAAAAGGTTTTTCAACTTGCGTTAGTTCGTTAGTTTTTTTAGGTCAAATGATTTAACCTAAAAAACATAAAAAATAAATAACCAAGTTAACACGCAGCAAAAGGGTTAAAGCAATGCAAACATATATTTAATGAAATTTTTTCCTGCGTTGTAATTACAATAGTGGCTCAGTACCTACTACTCATGACTGTGCAATTTCTTTCTCGGAGCGGCTTGTAATAAAGCTCTCTGCAGAAAGCAAGGGACTCAACAACATAATTATGCTGAAAGCATTCTCTGTCTAAAAATGCTACTCTACTGATTTATATATTTTTTACTTTGATTTTTATTGATTTATACTTTTTTTGTAATGTTTATACATTTTTTACTTTTTATGGACATAAAAAAAATCTTACGCTAATTCCATCTCATCTAGGTACAATGTCCAATACTGGCACTGAACTGTAATAAAATTGTCCGGAATACCGGGACGCTAAGATTTGCAATCACGAGCTGAGCTTCCAAACTGATTATTCATTATGTAACCAGTGCCCTCTCAACACCATCAACAACATTCCGAGCCAAACCGCGTCAGTGCTAGCGACCAATTCAGGTGTAAAGTTTGGATAACATTATGCACAACCTCATATGATAACTTGCACCCATGTGTACTCTGCACTTGATCAGTGTGCGGAAGGGAACCCAGACCTTCGTATTATGTAAACAGAGTTTTATGGTGAACAGTTTACTGCTTTTTTAATTAGTAAATAAATACATAGCCAAATTTTACTCGTCACCTTTTTCAAGCCACCGTAAATGTATCTATTTATTGTATTCGGCATTGCGGGTGAAATAAGTTATTATTTAGAGTTTCTTGCCCGGTAAAGAAAGACGGAGCCCTAAGATAAACTTAATATTAGAGGTCCTTTCTTTCGGATACACTAAGACCCCAGTGGGATCTTTTGCCAGTCCTAAAGACAGATAATTTTGTATCTTTGTCTGTCACGGAGCTTATCGTACCGGTGTTTCCTATTACGCGAGGTAGAATGTAATCGAAGAGGGACTGTACACCAAACAGAATTCTACGTAAATTATTTCCAATGTTCCGCAGATCTCATTTTGTGACGGTTTTACTGTTGACAAAATTCATTAGGTTTACAGCTTCAGAAAAACAAGTCTAGACGGGGCTTTGAAAACGGTAAAGTGAGGTTAATTTAACGACTTGCTGCGTGCGTGTGTGCGTGTATCAACCAATGTGGTTAGCAAAGTTTGAATGCGTTTGTTTGCGTACAACTGTACGCGCACGCTAAGGCGCAGTTTAAACCAACCTCAGTTCGTTGTCTCCAGGACTTCGCCTTAAATTTTTATTTGATTTGGATTTACAGCATTTCTCCACAAGCGGTAGCAAAAAGTTCGTCTTTTGCGTCAGTGAATTTAGTGATTGTGGTCAAACGCAAGCCTATCTAAATATATAAAAGAAGAAACTGACTGACTGACTGACATTATCAACGCACAGCCCAAACCGCTGGGTCTAGAGATTCCAAATTTGGCACGTAGGTTCCTTATAAGGTCTAGGGGTGCACTAATAATCATAACTAAGAAAGGATTTTTCAAAATTCGACCCCTAAAAGGGTTAAAATGGGGGTCCAAAGTTTGTATAGGGAAACAAGATTAATTAGACTATTTTATTCGAAACTTCACTAAAAGGGGGATATGTGGTGACAAATCAACATGGGTACACACACACACACACAACATGTATACGCAGTTGCGAGTGTCCTTATCTCAATAACTATAATAGACACTCAAATAGGTGATTACAAAACTAAGAAAGTAATTTCAGGATTTTTGAAAATTCCCACGGGTAAGGAAAAAAACGGGATTTATATATTCAGTTCAACGAAATCCTATGAACTATAATTACTAGACTCTTCAAATTTGGCATAGAAATAGGTGAGTAGAGTAGGTTAACAAAAAACGGTTTTAAGGTTTTTGGAAATTCCCGCGGGATAAGGAAAAAAACGGGATTTATATTCAGTTCTACGGGATCGATTTTTCGTTTTACTGGTCGTAGAAATCTTGGATGTAAGTCTCTTCCCTCTTCTTCCACTCTTGGCAATCTTGTGTCCGTCTCATACTGGTCTCCGGACTAGTAGTTTAATCACCCTGACGTTTCGGCCACGACGCAGCAGCCATGATCACGGAGTAGACACGAGTGAGAATCACGGAAGTATAAAACATTAGATTCTGTCCTTGTAACCAATCAGAGAATGTGCTGTTCTTTCTTCAGATGAGCCAGCATGGTTACCTAATTTAAAAGGAAAAAGACATATGTAACTTTCATACTTGTACAAGTGAAACGTCACTTTCCCTGGCTAAACTTCAGGGGCGGCACTAACACGTGCTGCAAGGAATGCCTCTCATTAACCTCGCATTCCGAGAAGCACAAAGACTCTAAATATACAGAAGACATCGCTGATATTTCTTTAGGGACTTTGCTAACGTCAAAGTAATTTTGAATAGTTCCTGTAAGGAACGACAACTTTTTAAAAAAACACGAATAGAATTTTGTGCACGGACTTAAGTATATAATTACTTAAAAACAATTAATATGGTATCGTTTTAGCGTTTCGTATCCATGTTAAAAGGATCTAAATAGGGCTGATATCCGTTCGTCTGTCAGGTCCTCCCCCCCACCCCTTTAATAGGTAGGTAAATAAACACAGTGTTAAAATATAACGACAATATTAAAGTCTTAAAAATCCATGCAATTTCCTCAAATAGTTACCAACAATTTAACATTGACTTTGAAAGGAGTTGGCTGAATCTGCTGTGTCGTAATAAAAGTCTATCTGGATTGCAGCCCCATACTGCTACTTCTCTCGTCTGTGTTCCCAACGCAATATGACACTTTCAAAATTTTAATGAAAATATTTCTCTCGATTTATGGCGAGTTTATTAAGCGTCCCACGCTCGAACTGCGAAGCGTGCCACTTAAAAAGCCTTAAACTTGGAACGAAACTAATCTCAAGCGCATGTTATACATGCATAAGAGAACTTTTTCATGCAATCTTTCGCAAATATAAGATCGGATAAGTTCTTTAATGCGATTTTTGAGAGTTACCTAATTTTTACAGTGCAGTGTTAAAGCAAACAAAATGGTCCTTGTCGTTTAGTAATTTGTTATTTTTATATAGTCTAGTATTTATTTCTGTAAAAATTTACAGATTTTTTTGTTTAAATTTTGTTTATTTGTTTAAAAATTTCTTCCATTCTATTCTATTCTAAGTACCTACTGGGGCCTTACCATGACGTCCTAATTCCGACTTAGTTCAAGTTTTAGCTGCCACTTTTAGTATGAATCTGACAGCGAGCGAACCTAAACTGAATCGCGTTAAGACGTCATAGTAAGGCCCCAGCTCTTTTATTCACAATTCACGTAAACATTTATATAACGCAAAATTAAATGTTTCTGGCGGATATGAAAACATTTTCACGTTTAACCTAAAATATACCCCCGAATGAAAACGGCACGGCGGTGGTTCAAAAGTAAGTAGGTACAACTTGTGACAACCCTGGCGACAAAGAAAACTATTTCCCGTACAAAGACGGATTAGGGTCGGCACTGCATAAAATATGTACACGAGTCTCGAAAAGTTCCTTTTAACCGACTGAAATACCATTTGCCCTTTGAAATGTTCGTAGGCGTAATAATATGGTAGCAATAACGTTTGCGGCCAGGATGTCTGTATATTGCTTATGAGATAAGTGGTGTTTGGAACAATTAAGTAAGTTTCCTTCTCAGAAAGAAATAAGAATTTCATATTTTGTAAACGTCAAGATCCGTCAGAAGAAAGTATGATTTGCTTAGGAAGCCAATTTGCTGCTTGGCAGGTAAATTATGCCGACAAATCTGATGTTTTGATAACAATACTTTTTTCTTAAATATATAAAACATGAAGGCTGCCAGAGACTTAACTGATATCTGATAATGCTATTTGGATAATTGATGATTGCTCGGCAAGTGACGGTTTGATTTTCACTAAGGCTCGTAATGCAGGTCGCGTAAAGTCGAGTTCACACGTACCAATACTGTCAGTTGCTTGTAAACTGGCGTGCGAGAAGGAACAGTTAAGTTATACTGCAGAAACTATTATGGTTTCTTAGGCTAACGGGACTAAGCAGTGAACTTATATCATAAAATATTGTAAAATATTATCAAAACGACAGAATGTAATGAGACTTAGAAACCAGGGTACAAAAACGACCGCATGCAGCAAACAATGTAATCTGTTAAAACATATTATTTTACATGTTGTTGTTTATGTGGTAGTTATTAACAATATTGATTGCAATACAGTGCCTCTATATTGAACAACACATAATCAACAATACAGAAAATAGATACAAAACAAAAATTACAAGGACACCAACAGGATTAATAAGGTACAGACCGTCTAGAGCGAATAATTGGATAACGATGTGATGCAGTTTCAAAATGATTGGAACTGTCAAACATAAACCTACTAAAGGTGGAAACACATTGTTAACACGCGACGCGACCCGATGCAACGCGACGCGTGTTGAGTCGAATCAAATTGTATTATTTACTATGACCAGAACCACACTATGAACATCCGACGCGACGCCATGCGCATACATTCGTTGCATCGGGTTGCGTCGCGTGTTAATAATGTGTTTCCACCTTTATACATATCAGTACTCGCGCAATATAAGAAATAATGAAATCGACGGGTTGCAAGATTAGCCCGGTACCAGTCGCAGTTGCTGGCATGTGCAAGTTGTTTGCAAGAAAACGTGCATGTTAGATTATGTATACCCGTCTTAAAGGGCGGAGGGCTGACCCAATTCCAGAACCCAGCAAAAGGCACGTCCTACGGGAGCGATACTGAACTTAATATAAGCAGTTCTCAAAATAATGAGTATTGAAGGAGACACTTCTATAACAATTTGCCGAACATCGTTGGTAAGAGTTACGGCGGCATTAAGTTCAAGTGTTATCGGATTTGGATTTGGAATTAATGGTTTTATGTAACGCTGTCAGTGTTAAGATGAAGAGTGGGATTATAAAATAATCTAACTAATATTATAAATGCGAAAGTATGGATGGATGGATGAATGGATGTTTGTTTGTTACTCAATCACGCCAGAACGGCCCAACGGATCTGGATGAAATTCGTCACATAGATAGAGAAAAGTCTGCAATAGCACATAGGCTACTTTTAACCCGGAAAAATGCGTAGTTCCCGCGGGATAGTGATAAACGAATTCTTTGCAGACGAAGTCGCTAGTAACAGCTAGTTAAGTATAATTATACTTTTTCTGTAATACATGCACTAAAAAGGTATAAACTAGCAAATGTCACCTGCCAGTTGCCCATAGAGATCTGCAAGATCAATTTATAGGACTATGAAGAAACTCTGATAACGTTGGTAACCTTTCCATATTAGGTATTTGCCTCCCGGCTACTTAATATATAATGGTACATGGCCGATTAACTCCATGAGCTAGCAAAATGGAAGCGAGTATACTCACGCCAATGGTTGAATAAATATCATGAAATTTATGTAGTATCGAACAATTCAAATGTTTGATTGCTGACCCACCGTAGAACGTTCTCACAGTAAAATGCCACATGATTTTCCTTGACAATTCAATATAACGTCACTATGGCGTTTACTGTGAGATGGTGGGTCACAGTGGGTCAGGAATCAATTATTTGTTCGATGGTATGCTCTGCAAGTAGAGCTGCAGTCAGGGCTGCAATCAGGGTAAAGCTTAGGTGAGTTAGGAGGTTTATATCAGCGGTACGAGGCGATGTAGTGACATTCCCCTTCTCCCAGATGTACCAGGAAAATATAATCACGTTTTATAGTGATCAATCTAATCATAGTATGAAATTTTATAGGTATTACTAAATACATTTTCCTAGTAGATCGAGCCAGGAGACTACCACCGAATTACCTCGTATCACCGATATCCCAAAGTTTGCGCTACTTATTGGTGGCAATATTTTGACCAAATAGTTAACTATCTTCTTGAAATTTACCCCTGGTGAGCACTAACACTAACTCTAACTGTTTAGAATTCCACTGGGAGTAATAGTACTTTATATTAGGCATCCTACGTGGAAATAAGTACACCAAGAACGTTCAAATTGGTGATTAATCTTACTGATCTATTAGAAAGAAAGAAAGAAAGAAAGAAGACATTTATTCATTTTGCAAGACACACAAATATAAGAGCATGTACACACAATTTTATAGAAAGAAAAAACAACAGTAAAAAAACCAGACATGAAAATTTGATCATCAGCGTTGTGTTGTGTCTTCGCAAAAGTGAAACGGTCGCTGGCTCAGCATTACGCTGAGGTGTTAGACACCTGCAGCACTGATTTTCAGCCAGAACCGTCTGTGACTCAAGAAACGATACACAGTGTAGATTAAATAAATTAATATACTACATAAACCATAAACTTTTAAGTAAGAAGTGAAGTAATAAATAGATTTATTACAGGATTACTCGTAAATTCGGACTCTCAAGATAAAAACAGGTGGGCGGCATGTTTATATACTTAAAACCCAATGGTATTATCTAGCATCCGTAGACGCGTAATTTTGCCTTGCCGCGTATAAACATTTACACGCACACACAAGTGCCACCAATATTCGCCAAGCAAACTGTTTGACACCCGCCCTCGTACACGAGGTAAGGCGTACTTGAAATCTGTATTACTTAGCCGTTTAGAGAATTCTGTTCATAATTTAAATTCACGGAAAAAAATAAAAATGACACCGTTCCGAATGTGACTTTCAAACACCCGTTTTTTATTTTGTATGTCAATACCCGTCTTAACTTAAAGAGGGTACAAACAGAATTCTTTTTGCTCGGCCCAATACGAAAGGAATCACAATAAACAAATGCCGAGCGAAGTGACAACAAATTCGGTAACGGAAAATGGGGTACCTTCGCGTGACAGTATCAGAAATACGACAGGACTATCTTATTGTCGCGAATAAACGTCAATCACCAGCCAGACACGTTTCCACCCTTTCACTTAAGACGCACATAAAACGTATGTAACAATTTCAATTAGAACTGTTCTCCGAGCGCCACTGCATACGTTTCGCGTGCCAATCAATTTTGGTCTGTGACATACTTAAAATAGATACGTAACCTACTTTTCCTAAAGGCTGGAAGTTTACGGCCGCGTAACTAGGGCTATCGTATATTGAGAGATGCCACGTATGAACGATCGTTTTCATATGCTATGAAAAGCTGCTGGTCACGTTTTTCATCGAGCCTGAAATTGATCCAATATTCGAAATTTTTCTAAGATAGGTCAGCAAACTACTTACAATATAAGCCTTGTACAACGTTATTATCGAAGAATTCCTCAGTCACAGTTTAATGACCGAGTAGCATTTATCTAGCAAAGGAGCAAAGGAAAGATCCGCGAAGTAACGCCTGATTTCAATAAATTATGATTAACTTACTTCAGTTAATAAAGTACCTAGCTAAGTTTTAAAACAGATGTTGCGGGAAGTATTATATTATTTACTAGCTGTTGCCAGCGACTTCGTCAGCTAAGAATTCGTTCATCGCTATCCCGCGGGAACTACGCAATTTTCCGGGATAAAAAGTAGCCTATGCGCTATTCCAGACTTTTCTCTATCTATGTGTCGAATTTCATCCAGATCCGTTGGGCCATTCTGGCGTGATTGAGTAACAAACAAACATCCATCCATCCATCCATCCATCCATACTTTCGCAATTATAATATACTAGCTGTTGCCAGCGACTTCGTCTGCAAAAAAATCGTTTATCGCTATCCCGCGGGAACTACACAATTTTCCGGGATAAAAAGTAGCCTATGTGCTATTCCACACTTTTCTCTATCTATGTGCCGAATTTCATCCAGATCCGTTGGGCCGTTCTGGCGTGATTGAGTAACAAACAAACAAACATCCATCCATCCATCCATCCATCCATCCATACTTTCGCATTTATAATATTAGTTAGACTAGCTGTTGCCAGCGACTTCGTCTGCAAAGAATTCGGTTATCGCTATCCCGCGGGAACTACGCAATTTTCCGGGTTAAAAAGTAGCCTATGTGCTATTCCAGACTTTTCTCTATCTATGTGCCAAATTTCATCCAGATCCGTTGGGCCGTTCTGGCGTGATTGAGTAACAAACAAACAAACATCCATCTATCCATCCATCCATCCATCCATACTTTCGCATTTATAATATTAGTTAGATTAGTTAGATTAGTTAGATAGTTAGATTAGATTAGCTCTTGCCTGCGGCTTCGCCCTTGTTTCAGTCTTTTTCCTTTTTTTTCTAAATTTTGTTTTATACAAACTTTCTTCTGACAATAAATAACACAATAAAAAAGAATTATCAAATTTGGTGCAGTCGTTCGGAAGTTATGCGCATACATACATTTCGACGATACATTTTTATTTATGTAGAAGATTGATAAACTTGGGTAAACCCAGTAGACACAATATACACTGAACAAGGAACGATAGTGTCACGCCAAGAATACACTTAAAATTAAGTGTAAGAAGGCAAAGCGAACCAAATCCCTACGGATTTCTTACGAAAAGATAAAATAAATAGCCGTGATTTTCTTGTCTAGGTGCAGCTTTTACTTTTATATACATCGCAGTAACAAATAACTACTTTAGAGCTGAAAACTAGAGCTTTATCGATAGTTACCTATTTCTTCTCCCTTCTTCTTAAATTTAAAAGCCCAGCTCTTGTCATTGGAGTAATCGCGATTCACTTCTTCTTACTGCCATTGCTTTGAGCTCCTGATACGACACTACATTAACCTTCTCCTTTGCTTGGTCCATAAATGCATGTCTCAACCTTCCTCTGTCTCTTCCCTCTTTCAAAGTTTTTATGCAATCGTCATGTCGTATCAGTTACCTATTTAGGCTGCCTAAATTTAATCATAACTCCCACTACCACAATGTACTTAATCTCCTACGAGTGACCCTGTACGAATATCATCAAACACTACAACAATACATTCATGTGACACAAATGGCTTTTGGTAACAATAATTAATTCAACTGAGGCCTCAGTCAGATTTAATATGTGTTGGGTATAATAATTCACAGCGCCTTTGTAAGACCATCGTTTTGACATTTTGCTAGACGCAAAGCAATCATTCAAGCGGTTTTTACTGTCCTCGAATATCTTTGGAAATGTCGGCATAATCATGATTGGGAGCCACAGAGGCATGATGCTGAAATAAAATGTATTATTTGTAAAGTTGTAAATTTACTCTCTAAAAATTGTGTTGCATTTAGTTATGATTCTGTTACAAAACTAAACTTAGTCAAATTAGACTCTTACATAAAAGAGAGATAGATAGAGGATACAGATGAATGATTAACGAAATATTTTCATTATTTTTTTTTGTCATATTACATTAAAATAATAATGTTTTAAGCTTTCTCGATTTTATCTATTTTTAATCTAAATTTTAGCTATATTTCGTTGTATTGGTTTAGGACATCGAATAAATAAATATCAAGTAGGCAGTATTTGAAGAATTACTGCGATAACTCATGAAGAAATATTGGCTACTGGATAAGAGGTTTGTTTACACTGTCCACAATTTCTAGACTAAATATTAACAAATGACAGGTTTTGATTTATTTGAAATACAACAATACAATACGATCAATTCTCGGAAGAAAAACGAAAAAAAACCACAGCTACAGCTAATTCATTTTCTTCATTGAATAAAACTTGGAAATCTTTTAGTTTAAAACTCCGCATGTAAAACGCCCAGCCTGCTTAACAAAACTCCGTAAAACGTGAAATAAAATAAAATCACTCCAACTTTTCTTGTAAAAAGTACAATACTCAGATAGGGGTTTGGAATACAAGGACACGCAACAAGTGCTGACAAAGACAGCGTTCATTAAATGGACCCTTTGCCCTGTTTATTAAGTCGGCCCTTTTTCAGTCGCTCTGATGATGTTTAGTGATATTTTCTTGGGTAAAAGAAGGGAATCAAAAGTGTATTTAGGGTAAGGTTGATAAAATAACTACAATGTGTTGAATGCAACACATTTACAAGCAAATTTGTCATTATGTGTAAGAGTTTTATGAGTGTAAGTGCACCTTAAAATCTGAAAGTTAGGTTGAGTGGTTGTTGAATGTGAATAATGTATGCTTTCCAACTATATTTTTAAACTGTTAAATTATAAAAGAATGAATAGTAGAACAGACCAAAAGTAAAGTTACGGTTACTGAACATTTTTCACCAGATAAAGATAAAGATATTTTATAGTTCAACATGAGTAGTGTAAACATAGAGATGTTGCAGAGAAAAAAAATAATAGAAAAAAATATAAAATATTATTTTTAGAACAACAATTTTATTCTTAAACTCATTAACAGGGTAGGCAATGCTCCTAGAACTAGTATTCGACAATAGTAAACAATCACAAATTGTATTTCTTGCGTTGTTACACAATAATAAGCTTATAATAGCAAAAAAAAAACATAAAATTCGCTCGTTATAACGTATTCCGCATCGTTCCTCATTCAAATTACTTTGAATGTAGGTATGACATTTTGTCATTCAAATTACGTTGAGGTGTATAATATTTTGTTCCATTTTGTTTTCAAAGCGTTCTCTGTGGAAAGAAAATAACTGCTAATTAATGTATAGGCAAGGGAACGGTGTCCCTGTGTCAAATACGCACACGGACGTCATGGCCTCGAGTGGGGTGTCGCCATTAAATAATTAGGGGGTGACAACGGCAAGGAACAGAACGATTCCGTTGCAGAAAGATACCGTATAACCGTGCTAATTGCTAACTATCGGGTCGTAGGGCCTTGTGAAGGGTTAGGGCTATCACCACTATCTAATCCTGCCGAGCAGAGATTGTACTGTTTCGTTATGTTACGGAGCATAAAACAGCTGGAGAAAATTACTGACGCGGGACATTTCATCTGAGCCATTTAAGTCTCTATGCATCAGCATTTCCTCTATTGTGCTAGATATGTAGACGTACCTTATATGAACAGCTGAGCAGTGCCTACCACAATAGAAGTAACTTTTTCCATTTTCTATCGAAACAGTGCACTGTTTGTGAAACAAATTAATGTTTCAGTTATGATTACCTATTCCGTGTTCGAGCTTTTGGTTCCAGGAAATGAGGAAGATTTAATTTAAGGAGTAATTAATTGGTTTAAAATGAGCTCTTTAGAACAAAATTAATTGGAAAAAATAATTGATCCCGTCTTTAAGTTGCACTTTGAAAAAAAGTACATAGATATTTATGATGTTACTACCTTCTGCCCGCGACTTCGTCCGCGTAGAATTAGCAATTGACATGTTTATCGCTATCCCTCAGGAACTGTGCAATTTTCCGGGATAAAAAGTAGCCTATGTTTCAATCTAGGGTACCAGCTATCTTCGTTCCAAATTTTATCCAAATCCGTCCAGTCGTTTTAGCGTGAAGAAGGAACAAACATACACACTCACTCACTTACATCGTCACATCATCACATCGTCACATCGTCACAAACTTTCGCATTTATAATATTAGTAGGATAGACATAGCTTGATGAAACTTTCAATTAGTTGTAAAAACTTGTTAAAATATAAAACTAAATGGCATTTTCAGAGAAAAAAACATACCTATTACATTTCCGTTTGGTGAAACAAAAAGAGCAAAAATATCATTTCAAGGGTAGATACAAGGTAAAATGTCGTGAACTCTGACGATGTCATAAATCGTAGTGCCTCGCTGAATGTTGTCTTCGCTCTGTAAAATATAGACGGGATTTACTTCAATTTTTCATTTTTACTTCACAAAAAGGTTGTATTGAGTAATAGAATTTCGTATTACGTGTTTTATCGCTCTCATAAATAAAGAAGTCCATGTTTTACTCTGAAAATTAATTTATCAAAACGTAAGCTGACTTTTGGAGCATTTTTTGGATTTTTTTATAAAGACGTCCGGATTTTACAAACCACTGTACAAATGTTTCGATAGTAAAAAAAACTTTGAATACAACCCTTGATGGTCAAAGCAGAATAAAAACTTTAAGAGAAACATGCTCTGATTTGAAAATCAAATAGATGCAAGTCCGACCTGTATTGGAAAACAAACAATGATGCAAGCGAGCGAATCAATAAAAAATATGGCGAGTAAGCGTCGAGCGAAACCTAATGCTTGACGAAACCTTTCCAATGTGCGGCGGCCAAAATAAGTCTCGCAGCTACTTTTAAATTCTTTACGCTACCAAGTCAACCAAATTATATTGTTAGTAATAAATATTAAACTAAATACAAGTCGACTATCGGCCAGTCTAAATTTATCCACCTCAGTTAACAGTATAAAGTTCACACAACTAGCTTAAAACTCTCAAAATCAACGGTGTAGTCTAAACTTTCACTTAGCCAGGAAATTCCGGCCAACAACAATTTTCCGACAACTCAATTTTGATTGCAAACTTGTGTCGCTTCAATCAAATATTTGCTTTATTTTGACTGTTTGATTTAGGCTGTTGCTGTTGATTGCCATGAGTCGTCATTAAGTTAACTGAAAGTCAGCGCTGACAGTTCACAAATTATAGTTTCATACTTACCTTCTTCTACCTATTTTCAATGGTTTATCACCCGGTGGTCCCAACAGAAAACCAGCACTGGCTGTAAGGCCAGCAAATACTGAGTTGGGTCCATTTTGTGTCAATTTATTTATTATTTATCTGTTGTTTTTAATATGTTGAAACTACTTTTAATTTCGTCGCTGTGCCTGCAAAAGTCGCTATGTGTTTTTTTTCGATTTTTGGTTTTTTATGCCATTTTGAACCTTATGCCAATATACATATGCTCCAAAAATAGCGTGGAGCTATCTTTACTATTTCTCGATATGTAAAAATAACCATGTGAAGTTCATACATTGAATGTTCCTCTTATAATAACTAAGTGTCACTAATCACATAGCTCGACCATTTAATAACCATACATCACGCGAAAGTTTGGTCCGATATGTGTTTCGGTGCACATAGCGAATTAATTGAACTAGTTCGATCGAGTCGTTCGCGCCCGATTTATGTGTTTTTCGGTACTTAGCGATATTTTTGTATACGAGTTGCAACATGTCTAACTTCATGATTTTCCGATGACCAGACACATACAGCCCATACCTTGTTTATCATTACTGATTATCATAAAAGTTTTCAATGATTCACGGTTAAGTTCATTCGAAATATTATAGACGGGATATGAACCGCGATTACCTTTATTGAGCTCCCGATATTTCGACGCAGTTGCATGCATCATGATCACGGGTAGACCATGCAACTGCGTCGAAATATCGGGAGTTCAATAAAGGTAATCGCGGTTCATATCCCGTCTATAATATTTCGACTGATTATCATGATTGATAAACTTTATAACTTAACAAAAGTCAAGTAAAAATGATTCTATTCTCATTTAAAGATATGTTTTTATGTTTAATATTGTATTGTTACAAGAACCTACTTGACATACCTAATATGATTTAAATTGCATGATTATAATTATTACGCATGTTTTGTATTTTGTTTCATTATAATCGATCAAACCTCTTTTTACAAAATACCTATGTGCTGTTTGAGACCACAATTCAAACAACCTCTATAGTAATTTAATATACCTAAGTGTACCAATAACACACATGGCGGCTATTCAGGACTCAAATATTTATCGCTATGTAACAAATTACCGGTTTTCCGTTCGTATAAAATTCAGTTTTCACTGTTTTTTTTTTAAACTATTGTCATATTACGTAAAAAATCATATCACATTAGCACAAAAAAAACTATTTACCTACTTTCAATATGTTATGAGTAAACCAGTTTTTTGTGTCTCCTGAAAAGTTGGTCAAAAACACATAGCGATTCGTGCAGGCACAGCGACGATTTGTGATTCTCATAAATGAACTTTTCTTTTTTTTGCTGAAAATTTTAATAGTTAGTTCTATAGTTTCAGTAACTTCATTCAAGCACAGTGTTTCATCTTCGTACACACACGTCACAACACATCGCTAGTAGAACAGATGACTGTTGGGGAGAATGGTTCACGAGTGGCACCAGGCACTGGAAGACGCAGCTTTGTCAGACCTCCCACTAGGAGGACCGATGACATCGCGAGAGTTGCGTGTGGAAAATCAGAGGAGGCAGAGAGAGAGGGGGAGGGGGGAGGTAGGGGGGGGGGAAGGAGAGGGTGGCATGGTTACCGTTCATTGTGGCGTTCCAAGGAGGAGGCTTTTATTCAAAATTGGATATCTTCCAGCTGATGATGATGATGATGGTATTTCAACAAAAAAAAAATTGCAGCTTAGGTGTTCAGCTACTCTCATGAAAAATTGTTCTTCCTAAAAAGTACTAAACGTGGTTGAGGGACTGAATTAAGATAATGCACCTTGAGTAAGTAATATTTCAGTGCTGAAAGAAGCAGCTTATGACCTTTTTCCCGCCGTCAGTGATCTTTGCTCTCAACCCATATCAGAATTATATTAAAAAATTCACAGGTCATTTTTGTTACGGAAATGAGGCTGTGTAAACATGGACACAAATTTTCTGATGTCGTGCTACCGTATAAGTCAGAATTTTAATTTAAAATAAATTTTGATTTACCGAGTACTTGTTTTGTTTACCTACTATTAGTGATAGGTAACACATTCATTCACATATGTATATTTAGTTTCAAATTCCTTCCGCTTTTTCCCAATTTTTTTTAGAGAATGTGTGTTAGTGTGTGTTTATGTCGGAAGAAAGAATTTGATGGTTTGTTACTTGTTTATTCTAAACAAAAATCTTTACCGAAATCTACGTGGACAAAGGCAAAAGAAGCAGACTCGTTTAAAACAATGAAATCGGCCGCTTCGAATGAAAAAACAACAAATAAAATTTAGGAGACTTTTACAGGTCGATTTGAGAAAATTCCAACGGATAACCCGAAAACTCTAGGCTTTACAAGGCTCACAAAAACACATGCATGCGTATTTTCGCCGCCCTAGCTCGGAAGTAATTGCTCGGCCGATGGCACCGGATATTGTTTTCACCCTCGCGACTTCAAAACTCCACTCGTTTTCCAGCTCGTCGCTGCTAAAGCATTCGTCCTTTTCACACACCTATTGATTAAAAAGAGATATAAATGCTTTATGTCGACAAAACCTATCGTGGAGACACAAAGCACGGTAATGAAGCTTTGGGTAGGTGATGGATGATGCTTTTGACAGCCTTAAAATAAAACAAACGAAGTGTTTTAATTTAATGTAATGTACGTTGCTGTTTTTACCATGAGCTTTTCAGTAAATGGAAACCTTGTGAGGTATCATCCTGCACATAAACTGCGAAGCAGTTATTGCGTGTTTAAGTTCCCAATATGGGCCCGCGCGGGAAATATGGCTCAAGTCCTCTCATTCTGAGACTGTGCCCCGCATTGGAACGGACACCTAGATTGGATGAGATTCTATGAGTACCTTAAAACTTTCACATTTCGCCAACGGAAGAAAACAAAGTTTCCTCGACGGACCGTGCAGGCGTGCACTAGTCCTACCCTGCGGCTGTTTTACTACGAGCCCCGAAAATGCCATTTACTTAATTTTATTTATTATTACAATTAATTCATAAAATATTAGAACGTATCTTACTTCTAATGAAATTCTACGGAAATAAATGAATCAGGATGAAATTAAGGTCGGTTTATTATTCGCCGTTCGAGGCGACGAAAAAATGTATCCATAGAATTAAATTAGAGCCCGAGAGTGGACTTTTGTGAGGACTTCGTATTTATGAAATCGTTGAGCATCTTGTTGATTATAGTCAAGTTAAACCTAATCGAAATCCAAATCGTATTTGTACAGAAGTTTTAATTCAGGTTCTCTACGTCTCTTCACACTACCCAAGTTAGCTGGCAATTATCTTTCTCTCGAGATGCAGCAGCCATTTCTACAACCACTTGAGTTATATCGCCATACCACCTCAGTAGCTGTTCCTTGCATGAAAATGTTCAAATTGTCCAGGTACAGACAGCTACATAAGTCTAAATATTCAAGCATAAACAAAAGTAACTACGTAATTTCTCATTGACATCTATTATTTTGGACTTTTTTACTGACTTCCATGAACCCCATTATTAATCGTTCTTCTTTAGGCTTGTAAGTCGCTTCCCCGTTTCTAATACCCACGAAGCATTAACCTTTAGTAAAGTATCAAATAACGGTAATGATAATGTTTTTGAAAGCCACCTGAGCACACAATGCTAGCTAATAAAGGGTCGTTTGGCTCGCCGCAAGATTTCAATTTTGCACGTTGGTTATTCGACCTAATATAAAAGATGTGGCAATAGAAGCCGTATTAGTGGCTAAGGACCAAGCTACCGTCTATACCTAAGCCTTTCAACTCAGGAACAATCAGTTTAGTTTTTTTTTATGTTTGTGCGAAAATTTCCTGAGTTTCGCAGTGAAGGAAGTTTGCATTCAAATTTGCAGTTGTGAATTGTGAAGGAAATCAATTGATAGCATTTTAAGTTTGTAATTCACGCTGGGTCCGTACAATATCCAGCATTGAAAAGTTATGTGGGTAGGTACTAAAACAAAAGAAATATCATTACCAAACCTCATTAACTCAATGTATAAAAGTAATTTAATGTATTAAATACTGCGCATATTGGAACGCGTTTTCTAAAAACGTTCATAGCAAACCGCGATCCTGTGTACATTGACAGTGTGCTTATGTTTCAACTAGGTACCTACGTTGATTTTCGTGTTATTTTTACAAACAAAAGGTTGGGACTGAAACAGATCCGAAGTCAGACCCAAGTTTAATTTGTTCAACACTTTTGTTGCTTTTTAAATTAATCTGCTCCAGAAACTTGTTAAGGCGCTTTCCAGCTCTAACTAGACTTAATCACATACATACATACATAAATCAAGTCTTAACTCCTTACGGGGTAGACAGAGCCTAAGGTAATAAAACCTAAAGGCCACGTTTAGCATGATTGTGGACGTGTAGGTGGAAAGGAGAATCAAAATAGTGATGTGTTGCTCGTCGCGTCGCCTATAACATGATTCCTTAGTTTTTCCCCCGTTCCCTCGATGGGCCTTTTACCATCGACGCGGGAAAAGAAGCAACTGGTACATTCTGGCTTAATCACGTCGCGCATAATAAGAAGCATTTATGTTTTTGAGACCACAATAACGGTAGAGCTACAGTGGTAGTGTTGGTTCCGAAGGGTGTTGGGCGGGCGAGGGGCAGTCTGCCGCCCGACGCCGGCCGGCGAGCACTCCCGCATCGCGTCGCTCAAAACGGCAAAACTTCGTGAAGTGACGTTATTATGTGGAAAATGACAGTGTTTACGCGTTCAGTTTAAAAAAGGTAAAGTTCGCGAGTTGTTTTTTTTTCTGGGAATATTTTTCGTTATTGCATAAAGCTGATTAAGACAAAGTTTAAGGTTTATAATAGTCTTAATTGTTTAGTTATTTATGTGTTTGAATTTTATTAATAAGATGGAATCAAGTAACCTAGTGTCAATGACCCTGACTTTGAAGCACGAGGTGTGGCTTCTGCTGCTGCGGGGGGTTTACTTAGCTTTTTGTGATGAGGTGTGAATGTTTTTGAATGTGTGACGGATATTATAATTACGTCTAAGTTTAACTTTCTTCGATCGTCGGGTTTATTTTGTATTGTGCCTGCTGTACTGTCAAACCATTTGACGTGCGAGTGACCCAATGTAGAATTTTTTCACAGAAAAAGGAAAAAAATATATATATGCATCAAGTCAAGTTAATTCATCACTGAAATTTTCTAACCGTTCTAAGTACGATTTTTATTTAAAGGATTCGTGTTCAGCGTAGCACCAATTAACTAAAGTTTGGTAAATTAATAAGGAGGAGAGGATTAATACGGAGTTTATCAAAAGTTATTTCTGATGTATTAGAAATTATGAACTTTTTGTCATGTTAATTCATCTAACTAATATTATAAATGCGATGTGATGATGAATGGATGAATGGATGGATGGATGGATGGATGGATGTTTGTTTGTTACTCAATCACGCCAGAACGGCCCAACGGATCTGGATGAAATTCAGCACATAGATAGAGAAAAGTCTGGAACAGCACATAGGCTACTGTTTATCCCGGAAAATTGCATAATTCTATGATTCGATAGCGATAAACGAATTTTTTGCAGACGAAGTCGCTGGCAACAGCTAGTAATTTAATAAATAGACGCACCAATTTCCTTTATGTGTTGAGCATTCGGAACAAAAAGTCCTAACTGCCTTCTTTTGACAAATCTAGAATTTGTTTGGTTTTAAATTCATTAAGCATTGGAGTTGACTTAGAAAGCCATGCTCTACATAAATAAGCAACCAGACTATATTTTCTACTCTTTTAATATGTCTAAGGTACTCCTTCCCATATAATTGCGGCAGATTTTCCTCGTCTCAGTTTCCCGCTTGTCCAACTTTTATATCAAACAAACATGGCCTGTCCACATAAAAATATGGTAACATCATTAGGAAGCATATATATAATTAGATCGTTATATCTTACAGCATAAATGATGGAGGTGATATCCACCCTCATTCGAAAAGGTCAGCAACACATTACCGGTATTCTCCAGTCACTTCAGTCTGGGGGGAATATGACCACTTATAATCATTACGAAGGCCGTTACGGGTGGCCTCTTTTGTTAAAAGATTGCCCGTGAGGAAACATTATGGTAAAATGAAGGAAAAATATCTATTACGCCACCATTTTATCATACCGCTTTAAAGGACTCGCGGAATAATTTATTATAAGGGCAGGTTGCGAGGGGAATTAAAAACTGTAGCATCAAATTTGCAAGCATTTTGCCGTTTGTAACGCGTTTCTAAAGTCTAAATTGTCATACTTTGACATGATGGAGCACGGATTCACGTACCTAGTTTCCTGGGAGCATAAATGTAAACAGGAATGTTGAGACGGGGATCTTTCACAGTTACAGTATATTTTACACACACACACACACACACACAAATCACGTCTTTATCCCTTACGGGGTAGACAGAGCATAATGTAACAAGGCCTACAGGCCACGCTTAGAAAGATTGTGGACATATAGATGAGAAATGGAACATTCAACTGACAGGAATAACAGGATATTAATGCAGCACGGATAACTTCACAAGTTTTGTCTTCGAGAACTCATATCGACAGGATTTAAAATAAATGAATGCTTATCAAGCGGGTATGAACATTAAATTAATTGGAAATCCGACTTTCTCATTCAAGCTCGTGTTGAATTTGCTATTGATTTCGGTTTGGTCGAGGTAACAAGCCAAGTCCGACCGTCTGGGTTCAGAATTTTCATTTAATTTACATCAATAATACTCGCATAGTCACTTCTCGAGATTTGCTGTGGCCTTTCTTAGTAACATTAAAGTGTCATCTTAATTTATAGTATCCCACATCTCGAATTACTCGCCCGATAGTTTATACTAAATCACAAACTTCGATGAAGTTGAATTTACCCAAATCACAACCAGTTATAACTCGAATACTTTCGTAGTCATCGATGACTTGTGGATGGTTCGATCGAAGCGCTATTCCTGCATCGCTGATTATATAGAGCGCGAATTAAGTATGAATAGACGAGCATTTTTCATCGGTCTTTCTCAGATTTCTTTCACCGATTTTCCGTTTAAAATAAACGCGGCCAACGGATCAATCAAATCAAATTTAATAATCGTAAGGGCCCTTACCCGACCAAGTTAATCAAGGCGGTTATAAAAGAACATCAGACGAAAATAGGCCAACTCGCTTAGGGGCTAATTGTTTGTCAAATTTCCTTCTATTTTCACGTTTTCTGAGGACAATACTCGTCAACGCGAAACGCATATTATTTATCTGTTATTCAAACTGATCTAGAGAGAGCCGTGTCCGTTGTTTTAATATTAATAACGGTGTGGATGAAAGACAATGGAGCCAGCAGGCTACGTAGGTATTATCCATTAAACTCTTGACTTGGATCCCAAGGGTTGTACATGATAGCGCTCGAATACGCTTGCTTTGGCTTCGTGTCAGTATAGTTATTGAGTTTTATGTGTCCCTGTGGTATAGCACATTCTCATTTTCGTTGACGTTTGAAATACGTGTACAAGTAAAGTTGCTTTTAAGAAATTGAAATATCTTTAAACACCTATACTAAACATTAAAGTTTCAAAATGTTACTTGGATAAACTTTGTTTGCTTGTACGAGTATGTGGGATGTAAAGATTGATGCAGACGAAGTGCTTTGGATCGGTGAAAAAGCTTTAATATTTTCTTGGTATAAACAATACCTAAGTTTTCGTGTAATACACACTCGTACATACCAGTGGCGTGGCGTCCATAGAACTCGATTCCCACCGGCTTGCCTATTTTAAGGCAGTTGGGCAAATTATTGTGCAGAATTAGAGGAAAAGGCTAGTTAAGTTCCCTTCGGCTTGCCTTCTGATATACTTGACGCCACGCCACTGATACATACATATACAAATCACGTCTATATCTCTTAGTGGGTAGACAGAGCCTAAGGCAACATGACCTAAAGGCTGGTATAAATACTTTGTTAATGTCTCATTAGTCTAGTAAAAGATTATTTGCATCTTCAAAACATTTTTTGTGGTGTTTGAAAACATTAGTTTGGTTTAAAAAAAGTACATACCTACTTAATATAGGTACAAGTTAAAAAAATTATGGCTTAGCAGGATGACTTCTGATCTTAGTTAAAACCTACTCATTTATTCTTCCTCATAATACTGCCGCTGAGCTGTAGGTAGGCCTCCAACAAGGTGGAGCGACGACCTGATCAGGATCGCGGTGGATGCGGAAGGCACAGGACCGGTCCGAGTGGAGAGCCTTGAAGGAGGCCTATGTCCAACAGTGGACGTCTTTCAGCTGATATGATGATGATGATGATGAATATATTCTTTTTTAACATTTATAACGCGAATGGTGACCAAGCATGCAGGTCATAACTAAAGCCATTTCATTCGTTCCCCAACACAATCTTAAATTCAAGTTATTCAACCCTCTAATGGTCTGACATGTCTTACCGAATCTACATTTAAAGCTCAAGCTATAGTCTATTATAGCCACATCATACTAGCCCTCGTAAGGCCCTAAAATTACTCATGGGCTTAGCCTGGCTTGTAGAATCAGTAAGGACATTTCCTACTACGCATATAGATTAATCTATCTATGGTAAGCAAACAACGTCTTCATTACGTATCTTATTTCTGTCATCAGATTAATATTTTAAAATAGTTTCTTCACCATAGATGACTGCACCGCCATCAAAACTACATTCCTACTTATCTTCCTGTTTGAAATTGATACTTCTTTATAAAGTTTCTGTCGTGTTTCTATTTTTAACGATTTTCCACTTGGAGTAGCTAAATCTCCTGTCAGAAACAGTTGAATCATTGGATTTAAAACGTTTTCCGGTTTCCAGTTTTATAAGCCTCACGCCATTTCAGTTGTACCAACTGCTGTCAAAATGTATGACGTCATGTTGCATTACTGCCAGCATGAAATTCTATTTATAATTTGCTATTTAATAGGGTCCTTTTCATGTTAAATGAATAGGTATTTTGTGATAAAAGAGAAATGGTTTTGTCTTTCTTTCTAGATACCCTGTCTAGTCTACCTAAAGAATTTTTGTGACACTGCTGTGTATTACAATAAAAGAACTAAGTGTTGACCTTTATGGTCACCTTTGGGTCTCGTTAACACTTGATTTCGTTGAAATTAACTTAAAGGAAACATCTGTCTAAATTTGTAGACCAGAATATAATCTACCTCTGCTAGGTATATCAATCTCTAAAATATATCAATGTATTACCATTTTGAACGCTCTCAAGAAATAGTACTTAAACCTATCTTAATGACTGCTTCAGTAGGTACTTCGGGTGCTTTTACCATCTGCGCGGAAAGAGAAGCAACTGATTTTCTACGTTTTTTCTTTACTTCTACATCAGCGTGGAAGATAGAGCAATATAATGATGATAAATAGGTGCAAATGAGCTTACGCAAATTAGTCATGAGATAGCATACTTTTCAGATAAGATGTAAATTGTTGAACCAATTATATGTTTTTTAAACATGATATCAAACAGATGATTTATTCGTCTAACTCGTTCTTGTCTCATAGAGTTCTCGCAAGTCGCTAACCCTGTAAATGTCTCCTATTGTCAAGCCAACAGTAAGAAAAGGTAAGGCCAGAATTATTAAACTACCCGTTGAAGTTGAGAATTTACTTTGAAAAAGTAAAAGTTTTAACAAAACCCGAGATCGGTTGAAAAGTTTGTAAGAAAAGGGGATTTCAGTCGAGCAAGTTGCAGAAGGGGCTCCATAAGTACGGTCACAGGTCGAACTGAATTCATTAAGCAGTATTTTATCTCAAGTGACAGCTACACCTACACAGCTATAGCTATAATGTAGGTAGTAGGTATATGCATCAAAAATATATATATGGTGTCTTCAAGTCGACGACTGGCAAGAAGCTGCGCACGATCGGGACAGATGGCGTGCTCTCGTTTCGGAGGCCAAAGACCCTATTTGGGTCCCTGAGCCAAGTTAGTTAGTTAGGTATATGCATAGTTCTAGCTCAGGATGTGATTTCAAGATTCAGTTTCATGTAAGTCTTATCATTTATTTATACCAACGAATCTAAAATTACAACACATAAAATTAACATCGAAATCTAAAATTATCCTATTTAAACTTAATGTACATAATTATCTAACCAATGTAACTAATATTATAAATGCGAAAGTATGGATGGATGGATGGATGGACTGATGTTTGTTTGTTACTCAATCACGCCAGAACGGCCCAACGGATCTGGATGAAATTTGGCATATAGATAGAGAAAAGTCTGGAATAACACATAGGCTACTTTGTATCTCGGAAAATTGTTTAGTTCCCGCGGGATAGCGATAAACGAATTCTTTGCAGACGAAGTCGCTGGCAACAGCTAGTATTATAAATGCGAAAGTATGAATTAGTGTTGCCCAAATTCAGTCTTGGTCTTGCAGTCTTGGTCTTGTTCTTGCGTTTTTGCAAGACCAAGACCAAGAACAAGACCGCGTATTTTTAGCAAGACCAAGACCAAGACTGACCGTGCAAGACTTGAGCAAGAACAAGACATAGCCTGCAAGACTCTTGCGTCTTGCAGCTAGGACTTAGCGCTATTTCACGGAGTAGTTAGGTGTAACAGTTCGGTGTATAGGTAGGTACGCTTAGGAATTCTATGAGACGCAAAAAACTATATCAAAGAATATGAAAAACTGGACCTATGCGCATTACGACTAATACCATAAACATAGCGAATAAAAAAATATCTATTAAAATCAAACTGAGTGCATGCATAGTTATGTTTTAACCATCGGTACTTTGATAATGCGGCATCAAAGGTTTTGTACTTACTTCTCAAAGAAATTTGCCGCTTTTCGGAAGTACATGGTTATGATACACGCGCCGGCGGCTTCTTTTGAAATCTAAAACAATCGTTGCCGCCGCGCCGAAATCATAACATTTGACACTATTCATGCAAAATAATGCTCTGTTATGGCTATGTTAATTCAAGCTCACAATGTTCCAATTCTAATACGTTTTTCTAAGATTTAAAGTAAACTTTAATAAATAGTAATAGACTAATAGGTAATTGCAAGACTTGCAAGACTCTTGCTGCAAGACCAAGACCAAGACCAAGACTGGGAGCGCAAGACCAAGACCAAGACCAAGACCAGGTGTATTGGCGCAAGACCAAGACCAAGACTGGCTAAGTCTCGTCTTGTTCTTGCATTTGGGCAACACTAGTATGAATGGATGGATGTTTGTTTGTTACTCAATCACGCCGGAACGGTCCAACGAATCTGGATGAAATTCGGCACATAGATAGAGAAAGGTCTGGAATAGCACGTAGGCTACTTTTTATCCCGGAAAATTCCAGCGGGATAGCGATAAACGGATTATTTGCAGACGAAGTCGCGGACAACACCTAGAATAAAATAAATATAAACTACAACTAAAAATATACTATTAAAAGAGGTAGGTACCCTTGGGCATGGTGCCGAAGACGCTGGCAGCATTACCTCTCTGGATTGCAATGCTTATTCTTTGTCAAAGAGAGTTGTTAATTTTTTTGTTAAATTTAATTGATCAAGTTTTATCACGCTGGCGGTTTTCAGGCGAGATAGAAGCGAGGCGAGCGAACAGAGAGTTTGTCGTGAGCGCGCAACCAAGGCGAGCGCTCAGCAACGAATTTGCTGAGCGCTCGCCTTGTTTTCAATTTGTCCGCGAATCGCCAGTGTGATAAGGCTCTTGCTTTGTAGAGACGGCTACCAGTCTTGCTCCACTTCCAAATAAATCAACATAATAATCTCACTCAGACTATCACCCACACCATAAGATGCTAACGTGTTTCAAACTCCCTACGAGTTCGTTCTTAAACTACGAATACACCGTCTACCGCGAACAATTGTCTTTTAAACAACTAATGAACAACTTATGGCATGGTTGCAAAGTAGCAAGGCACAGTCTGTAGCTCTTAGAGTGCCATTCGGGCTTGTTTTGCTGTCTCACACTTTCTTATTAGGTTGATACTTAAAATCCGAATGCCCGGACTGTTAGAAATAAGAAATAAGAATCAAGAACTGTTATACTGACTTTGTTTACAAAATATTACTATACTGCCGTTTTAGGTGTACGTCAGGTCATTTTTATGTTACATGAGTTGTTATACACGTCACACGTGTGAATCCTATTTTAAGAAGCCTTTTACCGTCTCTAGTTTTCCACTTCCTCCTTCATATAAATCTTTCTAAAACATTGACAAAATATATATAAAAAAAAACATTAAACTCTGATTTCTCAAACTAGGTTCTAGGTTTTAGGCTCGGATTAATCGAGCATTATTAAGTTAAAGGTGAATGGGTATTAAGTGGACAAGCTCATTTCACTTACATCATCACTATAGCGCCACATATCATAACCCACCGAGGGAAGCCTAGCCTATACGGATAGTCTCAAATAAAAACAATTGTATTTGCTCTTTATTTTTCACCATGTTTCGTTTCAAGTAAAGTACGGATCCCCTAATGAATCACTTTGTGGTTCTGTATAATTTGTCGTTCCCTTTTGTTGAAATTAACGCTGATGTCCCATGGGCATGTAGTCCGGTTGACAATCCATGTTTTGAATTATAATGAAATAAGGTAAAATCACAAATTCCTTTCTGATTTAAACATATATTTCATTCAATATGGTAACTATGTAACCTGAAAAACAGAAAATACTTACGTGGTTATGATCTGTTTAAGTAGAATCTTAGTGGAAACTTTACTACCTCAAGTATTGCTTCTTGAAGAATCTAACGGGTTTATTTTTATACATATGTACATACTTACACAAATCACGTCAATATCCCTTAAGAGGTAGACAGAGCCTAAAGTAACAAGACCTAAAGGCCACATTTAGCATAATTGTGGGCGTATAGGTGGAAAGGTGAAGGCGAATCCAAATAGTAATGGGTTGCTAGCCGCATGGCCTATAACATGATTTTTACCATGAGATTTTTACCCGCTCCCTCTAGCTTTTGATCAACTGCGCGGGAAGAGAACCAACGTACATTATAATGTTTTTTCTTGGCATGTTTATTTCGTTCCAACTATATCAGTCAGCAAACCTACTTATTTCTGAGAGCTAGGTATTCTCTTATATTAGACATTTCTTACGCCACAGTTTCCTTTGTTTAGCCTTAACACTACACTTACACTAACCTTCTGTCAATAATAAGTTGAGGCTAATTCTCGCTAAAAGCTTATCTGTGTCTGGCAGAATGACCACAAAGCCTCAAACAAAAGGTATCGGAGCCACCTCAATGTTAAGACCGCGGGGGATAAGTAACTTATTCCACAGAAATGAGTGTGAACCCGCTTTTATGTACAAGCGGCTTTCCCAGCACAATGTGGGCTGAATTCAATTTCATGTGTCTACACTCACTACTTTCCTTACTATCTGCAAATCTAGCTTTGTCACTTATATTTAAGTTTCTTTCGCTACATTTTTTTTGGTATCAGCGTATTTCGTGACGTTTCTAATGCGTACTACTAATAGTATATTATCATTATTTAACCATTAGGTACTGCATTGTGATTTAATCTAACTAATATTATAAATGCGAAAGTATGGATGGATGGATAGATGGATGGATGGATGGATGGATGGATGGATGTTTGTTTGTTACTCAATCACGCCAGAACGGCCCAACGGATCTGGATGAAATTCGGTACATAGATAGAGAAAAGTCTGGAATAGCACATAGGCTACTTTTTATCCCGGAAAATTGCGTAGTTCCTGGGGGATAGCGATAAACGAATTCTTTGCAGACGAAGTCGCTGGCAACAGCTAGTGTTTTAATAATCAACAATTTTATTTAGTACTAGCTGTTGCCAGCGACTTCGTCTGGCAAGAATTCGTTTATCGCTATCCCACGGGAACTACGCAATTTTCAGGGATAAAAAGTAGCCTATGTGCTATTCCGGACTTTTCTCTATCTATGTGCCGAATTTCATCCAGATCCGTTGGGCCGTTCTGGCGTGATTGCGTAACAAACAAACATCCATCCATCCATCCATCCATACTTTCGCATTTATAACATTAGTTAGATTCGTGTATCTTTCTCTGTTAGCGTGTAGCAGTAGTTTCGTTTGTGTGTGTACCTACCTACCTAATGTATCTGTGGTTTTACCAGATCTCTCGTGAGAGTACGTAATGTCACCTAGGTATTTTCGGCTATTTTACTTTCATAAAAGCAGTAATCCCAGTTAATGTAATAAAGTTTAATACACATACTCAAATTACGTCTAAATCTAAATATATCCCTTACGGGATACACAGAGCTTAAAGTAACAAGACCTAAATGCCATTAGGCGTTTAATATGGGTCCCCATCAGACCACAACCTGACTGAGTTTCTTGTCGTTTCTTCTCAGTCAGGCTTAACGTAATCCTTCCAAAACGATGGTAGCATAAAAAATCGTTTGCTTGCAAAATCTTCTTACCGTCCAAAGTCCGAGGTCGGCTCAATAGGAGCACCCTTTGGCATGCTAAGTAAAACTCCCCTTGCTGAGCTGCTCGTCTGGCGGCTCGCTCGCTCTCCGATAAGCTGTAAAAGCCATCAGAAAAAAAGCGTTTAATACGATTGTGGCCGTGTAGGTAGATAGGGGAATCAAAATAGTGATGGGTGGCTAGCCGCGTCGCCTACGAGTATAACATGATTCCTAAGATTTTCGCCCATTCCCTCAATCAGCTTTAACCATCTGCACGGGAAGAGAAGCAACTGATACGTTTTTTGTTTTTTTTTTTACTCTCCGACTAGTATGGAAGTTGGTTTAAGTAATAACCTTTTTTTATTTGTCTTATACAATAAATAAATAAATAAAATAAATATCTTGGGACAATTGACACCAATTGACCTAGCCCCAAACTAAGCAAAGCTTGTAATATGGGCACTAGACAACGGATAAACATACTTATATAGATAAATACATATTAAATATCCAAGACTCGAGAACAAACATTCGTATTTTACAATAAAGAGTTTACTTACTTACTTACTTTTACTTTAGGTAGGTACAGTACAGGTAATGGCTTGCCTGATTCGGTGCAGGTTTGCGTGACCGAACTTTATTGCAGCGAGTTTTCGTGGAAGTTGCCTTGGGGGCAATAACCTGGCTATCAAGTCTTAAAATTTATGAATCAACTGAACTACTGGCATAATAAAAAATGCATGTTAACGACTACTTAGATGAATATTTGTTAACAGTTTTGAGTTTGTTCCTTAATTTCTACAGATTTTGCGATGTTAGTCAAACAGGACTGTATTACGAGTATTAGTAATTACATAACTTTTATATAATCTTTCAGTATGTATACAAAGTAAATAAGTACAAACGATTTTTGTATGATATTTAAGCTTCTCAACTTCAATTTACATTTTTCTATTTCTCCAAAATCGAAATTTACCAACTATCTTGTGTAAGTGGCCATACCTATTTAAGATTGTACTGTTAAGGGCACTTTCCTTTCATAAAAATCAATATAGTTAGCTCATTGTTGTAAGAAATAAAAAAAAATGCCTTAATAAATAGTTATTTGTGTCACAAGGGAGCAAAATGATGCATTTACCGCGAGGGCGCTACATTGAATCCAGAGCGTAATGAGGGATGCAAGTGTTAACGCCCAAGATGAAAATAATTTTGCTCCCGAGTGGCTCGTACAACTTTTCACACCGAACATTGAAAAACTTGAAAAAAGAATTCTAAATATATAATTAATGAGCTACCAGCATAGAAAATGACGTGGTTTTACAATTATCAACTTCAAAAAATTGCATTTGCAAAAAAACACTTAGAAAAGCCGTGAACAGAAAAGTTGCACTTTGATCCCTCTCAACAGGGAGCAAAGCTTACTTTTCTGAATAAAAGGTGTGAAAAAAGGTATAATAATGAAAATTCTAAGTTTCAACTCAGTTTTACACCTATAAAATATGTATTATCATGTACCTACTAACTCGTACTTTAATTCTGAATCAATCTACCTTTATCAGCATTACAATGTCAGTAGTAAATTGGTTCTATTCGTATCGGAAAAATAAAATGGAGCAGGTACAGTATCGCGATGTCGCTGCCAGGACACAGCGCATGCAGAGATAGGTAGAGATATTTCGCTCCGTATGGAAATAAAAGTGATGATTACACATTATGTAGGTACCATAAACACACTGGTTAGGTACATTATGATGTGTGAAAAAAGGGTAGTAGAAAGGAATAGGCACTGGGAGATTTCTGCGCCTTTCGCTTTTCGTACTAAACTAGAATATTTTGCTACCGCTTATAGATACATTAGGTACTTATACATATTTAATTACTAAATATTTACATGATTATGATAACACTAGCTGTTGCCAGCGACTTCGTCTGCAAAGAATTCGTTTATCGCTATCCCGCGGGAACTACGCAATTTTCCGGGATAAAAAGTAGCCTATGTGCTATTCCAGACTTTTCTCTATTCTTGTGCCGAATTTCATCCAGATCCGTTGGGCCGTTCTGGCGTGATTGAGTAACAAACAAACATCCATCCATCCATACTTTCGCATTTATAATATTAGTTAGATTAGATTTTAGGTCAACAGTATGGCAAGCCGTATTGTTTGAAAACATAATCATAAGATTGTGGAATAGCTACGGGAAGGATTTTTGCTCGAGAGTGTACCTTAATGTCGCATCGGTTTCTTATTTACTCACCCCAAAAGAAATCAGGTTTGAGCTTATTGTTAGACTGTAAGTGTACATTATTATTCCCTTCTCGTTCCTTAGCACTGAAGAATAAAACTTGTTTTTAATTAATGAATTAATGAATATTATGCTTAGTTACCATGTTCTACCTAAACCTTTCTATAACGTTTCTCTACATTTTCACCTCTTCAATAAACATGTGCGATAGGGGCCGACTGCCTTCGTAATCTTTTGCTCTATAAACAGCGGGATTATTATTCTAAAATTTACATATTAGCCAGGTGGTCGGTAGTATTACTTAGGTAAGTAAATCTACATAACTGTATTCTTTTATTTTAAAAGTCTTGCTTACATTAATTACTTATTCAATCCTTTTTCGTGTGTATTATGCTCGTGTATTTTCTACTTTTATGAAACATCAGCATAAACTGTGACTGACAGCATAACTGTTGGCAACCCCATGTTTTCGCCAAGTCAACATTTTTAATGTTTATTTATACTGTACACATACCGGGTAAATTTACCTTGGCACGGTGTTTTACCCTTTTACCGTTGGAAATACGTTCCGATGTGACGTTAATGCTGTTAGGAGTAGCTTGTGCTCTAGTGGACAACGTGGCAGTGTGGACCACTTAGTCTATTGACAAAGGCAAGGTTTGTCGTGTTTAAGTTTAGGACAGTTTAATTTAAAAACTCATTATTGTATTTACCGTATGCCAGGATTATGATCAATAGATCAAACGAGGAACGTGGTTTCTGCTCTTCCTATGGTCCTTCGAGCTGAAACATCTCTTGTTTATAGCCTTAACCCATAAGCATCACTTAAAAGTTTACTACAATCTTTGCAAGTCGTAGATAAAGTCTGACTATTTTCAAGTTTAAAGCACAATGACACTTCAAAGACGAAGTAGAATTTAATTTAACTTCTTAAGTTTTAATTCCGCACCTACCAACTTGAGGAGCACCAGGCACCACCCTTAAATATTCATTCTGCCCAAAACCTTTTGATCTTTAACTAGAAACTAGAAGCAATAATATTCATTACATTTACTATACCGGTAAGCTTAAACGCTACTTTTACAGCTTTACTTCCTGTCCCATTTGTAAAGCTGAAAGAATGCTGAAAGTAGGTTTTTTAATAACCCGGGGAATACCAATAAGTTGATGACTGATTTTTTTTTATTTGGTTTCTAATAATTTGTTTTCGTTTTGAATTAATTGATAATTGAGACTTAATAGCCCTCAATATACATTAATGAATTAAATTTCTATAAATTGAATTATATTGCAAACTTTTCAGCACCTGTTTTGAAACATTATGTCTATTCCTAAGCGCTTCATAAATGTAAACGCGAAACGTGTAAGTTTCAAATAAGTTTGATGGGAAAATGCAAAGCTGCTAAGCTGCCAGTTCTGAAAGCTTGGAACGCAAACCACTTCAGCAAAGTCTAAGTTTAGATCCGTGGCCGAACTTTAGTCACTTTTAGAAAACATAACAAAAAAAGATCATGCGTATACGATATTATTTGCTATACATAAATGCCAAGATGTACTTGCAAAGTAGCTCGGGTCACAGAATAAGTAATAGTAGGTACTAAAGTATCATCATGTGCTCGGGTGTTTTCTTGTATTGGAGTTAAGATTATGAAAAATACAAATAAGGTACCATAATTTTGTAGCCATAGCAAAACTTATTGCATATTTGATTGTATGGTTTAATCAAACTATGTTTCGTAGCTTTATCAACCTGTGTAGTAGTTGTACTAATTTGTTTGCGTTTTATTTCATGACATGAAAATATAGTTGGAAACCATCGTAATTACTACAAACCCACAGGATTTAACGACAATCGTGACTGCAACGTGGTTAAATGTTCAAATTATTTTAAGCAATTTATATTACTCCGTGATTAATTCCCTGGAGTTCGTAGTAATTATTAATGAAAATCGTGAAAGTTTAAGACCTAGGCAGTCAGCGTTTCAATTAAGAACTTAATTAATAAGCTAATCGTTTTAAACGGGAACTTAATCCATGTTGTCAAACCAAATAAATGTTGAAACATCGAAAAGATTTGTCACGCGACATCAAAATATTGCTTTATTTGGAAAACCAATACGAATGAGCAATCGTCCCCGTACTTTTTCCGTTCGCTTGGCTCGAAATTGTCCCTTCCGATTGAGCATGTGGCGTACAACTCACTAGTGTGGAGTAGACATCCGATTACAATACTATATTTTGTTTGTAAAGTACGCTCAGAAAATGAAAAACAAATGACTTCAGTATCATCGTGTATGCGATTCATTTGAAGACTAAGTTTTGACCTATTTTTAAGCACGAAGTGTTTTTGCATATTTCAAGCTTTCGGTTTCGAATCGAAGTACTTACATAATAATATGTTTTATTATTTTGGTAAGTACTTGAAAAATAAATTCCACAGAAACGTATTTCCCTTCAATTAGAAATGCCGAAAAACAAACGATGTCTGCAGAATCGCTTTCTGGAAAAATTATGAATTAAAGAAATGCAATTTTCCAGGAACTTTGGCTTCACGTACTCACCTACATCGTACTGTCAAGCAGCTGTTTTAAAATTTATGTTGATTGTGCAATCTTTATTGTCGCTATTTAAAGGTTTCCATTCAAAACCCATTATGATTGTGGAATAGTCACACATCGTACTTATTGTCTATGCCTCTCCCGACAGCGGGAGCATTAGCGGCCGCGCGGGAATCTCCACAGGGATGGTTAAGTTAATGGAAACTGCTGAATAGACCGCTTTATCATATACCTTGTACAAAATGTACTGAATTATAATTTGAGTGTCAAATGGATGTTAGGAATACACGCAGGGAATCATGCGGCGTTGCAAATACGGTGTGTTCAAGGAAGATTTAAAAGTTGCTGACAAGACTTCTAGAAAGTGTCGGGGAAGGTGGTCACTTTTATGCAATTACATGATTTTAAAAACAATATACAACTGCTGTTTAAAAGGTTGAGAACGTATTGAAACTTCCCTTAAATTATTGAATCACTAGCTGTTGCCAGCGACTTTGTCTGCAAAGAATTCGTTTATCGCTATCCCGCGGGAACTACGCAATTTTTCGGGATAAAAAGTAGCCTATGTGCTATTCCAGACTTTTCTCTATCTATATGCCGAATTTCATCTAGATCCGTTGGGCCGTTCTGGCGTGATTGAGTAACAAACAAACATCCATCCATCCATCCATCAGTCCATACTTTCGCATTTATAATATTACTAGCTGCTGCCAGCGACTTCGTCTGCAAAGAATTCGTTTATCGCTGTCCCACGGGAACTACGCAACTTTCCGGGATAAAAAGTAGCCTATGTGCTATTCCAGACTTTTCTCTATCTATGTGCCGAATTTCATCCAGATCCGTTGGGTCGTTCTGGCGTGATTGAGTAACAAACAAACATCCATCCGTCCATCCATCCATCCAGATTAGATTAGATTAGATTAAGGTGCAACCACACCGCCGCTTAAAAAACGGTGACGTTACGGAATCGCAACAAAATGTATGAAGAAACGGTGAGAAAACGTGACGCATACGACACGTCACTGCGTATACGCGGCGGTTTGGCCGCACCCTTATTTGTTAAATTGAGATGAGAACTCCTAAAAAGCTTATCGCCGGCATATATTTCCAATAAAAAGTAAGGAAAACATTTTTATTATAAAAGGTCGAATGAATATTCTCTTGGTTTTAAGTCAGCTAAAAATAGACATCGTTTTAAATATGAATGATGAATAAACGAGACTGGCTGATAATCGAGTTTCGATTTACTTTTACGTTTTTATGAAATTATTTCATAGTCATTAAACGATTTTTTTTTAATTAATGATCGTTCTTTTTCTTGGAAAAACTGGAGCTACTGTTTGAAAAATGGCTAAATATATTTTCGATTGTGCTCCCGCGTGTATTTTAAAAAGTTCAAGCTGTCATCCAGTTCCCAATTTACGGTTTTGTACCTCAGAAGAAAAAACACCTTTGTAGGATTTCTTCGTTGCCCATCGGTCCGTCTGTTTGTTTATACCTTTATAAATTAGTATGAAATATTTAAGGCTACCTACAGTTTTTTACACCCGAAATAAATAAAGCTTTATTTATTCACGTGATCAACAGATCTATGAGTTGAGGACCAGTGGCTTAACTAATAGATGGTAGGGCTGGCAAAATGCCAGGGACCCCCAGCTCTACGGGGCCCCGAACTGGCTTGGGCTGGAGCACAGAAGAGAAGATGATGCACTTCTTTATAGTGAGGAAGGGCCCCATCTGATAAATTTGCCGCGGGCCCCTGACGTTGTAGTTACGCCACTATTGAGGATAAAATCAGCTTTGTTTTTAGATTTACATGATTTTAAGCAAACTGCTCTTAGCAGGAATTAAGAAAAGTAAGCCGTTTTTTCAGGTATTCTGAAGTTTCCGGAACCATCCCTCACAGTTCGCGAATAGTTGCTTGATTTCAAGGAATGTTGCTTCTTGACGAGTGATAAGTTTCTCAACTCTTTGAGTGTAGTTGATATAGCAAAACGCTTGTTTGGTATATGGCCGTTGAAATATTTATAAAACGAGAATACACTATTTTTAATTCTCGGGAAGTTACAATCTAAAAAATACTAAATAGCTTTACTGGCGATTATCAATGATCAATGATGATGTTTGAATGATGAATGATGTTGATCCTTGATGTTTGTCAATGATCGGAATACTTACATTTTTTTGTCTAAATTATTTTGTTCTTAAATTTCGAACAGTCGATGTTGATTAACTAAGACCAGGTAAGAGTTTTTAATGATTCACGGTTAAGTTCATTCGAAATATTATAAACGCCCGATATTTCGATACAGTTGCATGCATCATGATCACGGGTAGACTGAAGAAATTGCGGGTGGAAGACAAGGTACTTAAATACCAGGCCAGCCAATTTCGAGGCCGACTATTCTAGATTCGCGCTCATTTTCGCCCATTGTATTTTGCAATAATAGATCGGCTATGCAAGAGAAAGAGCGAGTCAATGTGAGAAATACAGATAAGACCATTTTCTTACACGTTCTGAGGTTGAGAGGCCCCACTGAAAAAAAAAAAATGAAAGGAGTAATGTAAAATTTCCTGGGGCCTTGCCATGACGTCTTAATGCAATCCAATTCCGACTCAGTTCAGGTTTATAGCTGTCATTTTCAGTATGGATCTCACAGCGAGCAAAATTAAACTGAATTGAAATTGAATCGCTTCAAGACGTCATGGTCTGGTCTTGTTTCAGTTAGGTATTTCAGAGCCGATCTGATTGGATGGTAGTTAGTATAAACTTTGATACCTATTTAACTTATAGACTTCGCATGTGTGAGAGAGAGCTGCACGTAAAATTAAGTAGAGTATTTTATGCATCATATTTACAATGAAAACGCAAACATTAGTGTTTGTTGGTGTGCTCGTTACCGCTACTCATGTTAACTTAGATAAGTAATTGCTTGCTCCACGCTGCGAGCAAACACGACGTTACCTAGTTGTACCTATGTTATTAAAAAGTCCAATTTACTATCGTGTGCGCAATACGTTTCTTGAGTCACAGACGGTTCTGCAGGCTTATTACGTAAATCGCTCGCGATCACCATCGTCTTCATTTTGACAGTTCTTGTATGGGCTGACAATTGGCATCGGAATCAGCTAGCTGTCACATTCATACAAGAACTGTCAAAATGATCACGATGGCGATTGCGAGCGAGTTACGTAATAAGCTAGCAGGATGAAAATCAGTGCTGCAGGTGTCTAACACCTCAGAGTAATGCTGAGCCAGCGACCGTTTCACTTTTGCGGAGACACACAACGCTGATGATCTAATTTTCATGTCTGTGTTTTTTTTTGTTGTTTCTTTTCTATAAAATTGTGTCTTGTAAAATGAATAAATGTCTTCTTTCTTTCAATAAACATTTTCGACGACAGTTTTAACAAATCCAGGTGGAAGAAAACGTCACCCGGTTTTTTACGCGCATCTAACTAATATTATAAATGCGAAAGTATGGATGGATGGATGTATGTTTGTTTGTTACTCAATCACGCCAGAACGGCCCAACAGATCTGAATGAAATTCGGCACATAGATAGAGAAAAGTCTGGAATAGCACATAGGGGAAAGTGGTCACCATTCGTACACATACCTTGTCGTTGAAAAATGGCTATAACTCTTTAACATTTTGACATAATAGTTTCGGACTTTTTTGTAACAAACTATAATATATTTGTTACACTTTACACTTAGGTACATAAACTAGCTAAATTTGACAATTAAATAAAAAATAAAAAAATAAATCTAAAAAGTGTACGAATGGTGACCACTCTCCCCTAGGCTACTTTTTATCGCGGAAAATTGCTTAGTTCCCGCGGGATAGCGATAAACGAATTCTTTGCAGACGAAGTCGCTGGCAACAGCTAGTATATACATAAATACACATATCACGTTTTTAACCGATCTGGGTAGACAGACCCTAAGGTAACAAGAGCTACGTTTAGCTAGATTATAGGCGTAAAAGTAGAAAGGGGGATCAAAATAGTGTTGCTAGCCGCATTGCCCGTAACATGATTGCAAAGATTTTCGCCCATTTTCTCGATGAGCTTTTACAATCTGCGCGAGAAGGAAAGCAGCTGAAATATTCCGTGTTTTTTACATTTTTTTTTTAAATAAAACCCAACTCGCGGCTGAAATATTCTAGATCAATTTTTAAAACACCTGGTTAAGAAAGACCAACAAAATTTTATGTAATATTAATTAATAATAGAAACTTAACAAGTGACGTGGAAGAGTGACTGAATCTTATTTTTCTTAAAACGTGACTATCAATATTAATTATTTCTCGAAACTTTTATGCAACTAACAGCAACCAATTGAGAAAATCAACAGCTTCTAGTTGAGTTGAGCGTAAACTTGTGCCAGCACTCAGAGCGCCAAACAACATTAGTTGCGCTACGGCGTCGCCGGCCTTCGAGATGTGCAAATCACTTGATTCAAACTTCTGTCCACGAACATGGATGAATTAATCAATACAGTGTATAATAATTAACAAAATTCACTAAATTACTACGCCGATCGCGTAAGCTGATTGAACGGCCCAAGGTTAAGCAGGACTCTAGGTTGGGCAAGCAAATTATGATAGATTCTCTTTAGTCCGTATTTTTTACAGATTAGGTCGCAAAATAAAAGGCCCGTTTTGACATTTGTCTTCCCGACGTAACAAGTGATGTAACCATATGACTCGGTACTCGATACTCACGATAAATCGATTCAAGTTTGCATGAGTATTTGATCGATTTGAATATGTATTGTAAAGTGCATTGGTATTAAAGTTCTGATTAGAAAATTTAACTTAAATTGATATTATAGGTATTTTGAAATGATACAATGTTACGAAAAGTCGATTTTCTTTCATTTAATATTTTGATCACTCAATCATAAAAAAAAACGAGAAAGAGTGAATCATCAGTCAATCAGTTTCTTTAGATGATGAAGACGAGCCATTCTATAGAAATCAGTGCTGCCATTGTTTACGGCTTTGAGCTCCAAGGTCATAATTTTCAGTAAATATCACTACACAGCTGGTGAAATTCAGTAATTAATTGTTCTAAATAAAATAAATAAAACGGGCCAAGTGCGAGTCGGCCTTAAAAAAAATGATCTTGATCGATTTATTTTTTCCTTAACCGATTATTAATAGTCTGTGGACAATATGAAAAAATCGTTATGCACAGCACTTCGCTGAGTGAGCGATACCCTTCAATGAAAAATGCAATTACCTTCAGAACATTTCGATCGGTAAAAAATTTAGAACTTCATGGGCGTGAACTGTCAAAATGGGCCTTTTAAATTGCGTCGACTTTATGTACCTAATCTCCAATTTTGTAATTTGTGAAGTTACTAGCTTCTGCCCGTGACTTTTTCTGCGTAGATTAGACTTACATTAGGCAGCACCTTTGACATGTTTACGCTATACCGCGGGAACTATGCAATTTTCTGTGATGGAAAGTAGCCTATGTGTTAATCTAGGGTACCTACCAGCTATCTCCGTTCCAAATTTCATCCAAAGCCATCAAGTCTCCGCGTGGAGAAGGAACAAACATACACTCACATCGTCACATCCATCCATCTATCCTCACAAACTTACAGGTACACACAAACACATAAACAAATACATACAATATAATACACAAAATACATACTCACTTACCAACAGGTGACCCACTTGATCGCGTACCACCCTATTTCATAACAAAAATCGTAATACCTAAATGCCCTTATCTCTCAATTGGCGAAGCACCCGTTCTTATCTCGTAGGGTGTGAAAAGACGTTGTATTATAAGAAAAGATTCCTCTGTTATTTCCGCCTCAACAATATCGCACAAATTGATACAGCGTTCGAGAGCTATCGCTAGCTGTTGCTATACAAACCCGATTTACAGAATATACAGATACATTATTATAATAACAATTAATTACGCTTGTCATAGTTTGATCAGGTTATGAAATCTTTGCAATGGTTTTTAAATTATATGGTTCCTTCAGTGTTATGTACCTTAAGTCGTTACGGAGTAAGTTATTTATGTCTTATTGTCTAAAATTGTGCCAATAGTCGTTTCCAAGATTTAAATAACTACACACAAAAAATGTATTCCTACAAAGGTCAAAACCTCGTCAAAACACACTATAATTAAATTCTTACGTACATAGACATAATTATAATATTACGGTATGTATACCAGCCCGCGGTCACAAGCATCCGCGTTAAAAATTCGTGAAAGCCCTCTGATGGAAAATCATTTTTACGATACATATTAAAATGCCTTTTATCCCGGGGCGTAACCCGGGAATCACATACTAAACAATATTTTTCGCAATAAAATACATCGAAAGTGCGTCAAACTTCCACGCTGTGCCAGATTTTATTTTTTTACATCTTCACAGAACGTGTTATTTGTGTTCAAGTAAATCATAGCAGAGCCTCTATTGAAGGGGTTCCTCGTGAGGAAACCTACACACACCTGCGAAGCAATTCAATGGTGTGTTGTGGAAGTTCCCAATCCTTCTAACTATAGCCCAACCCCTATTGTCCTGAGAGGCGGCCTGTGCCCAGCAGTGGGACTTATAAAGGCTGAAGTCAATGGTGAGTTGCTGGGATAAGAGATGTTGGGCGCAGGAAGAAATCCTGGCTGCGAAATACCCGGGAATGGACTGGAATCACAAGTGCAGCGGAGCTTTTCAACCTGGCCAGAGACCGTGTGAAGTATGCGGAGCTGACTGCCAACCTTCACTAGTTGGAAAGGCACCATAAGAAGAAGATAGTATATGCTGCACGCGACACTAGGCAGCTACGACCTTTGACATGTTTATCGCTATCCGGCGGGAACTATGCAATTTTCCGGAATAAAAAGTTACATTTGTATTAATCTAGGGTATCATCTATCTCCGTTCCAGATGTTATCCAAATCCATCCAGTCGTTTCAAACAAGGAACAAACATGCATATTCACACACTCACATCGTCACTCAATATCGTCACAAACTTTCGCATTGATATATTAGTAGGATAGTATCTACTTAATATTCTGCGCAACTAATAATACTGATCATTCTAGATTTCCAATGAACGTTCGTTACGATGAGACTAGACAAGAATCCCAAAGCAGAAACGTTTAATCCGTAGTTTGTAATGCGGACTAAGTAATTAACACGCTACTTGGTATCTGCGAACGTCTCGTTCCCTTGTATTTGCGCCGAATGTTTACGCTAGGTCTAATTAACGCTTTATGGGCACATAGTAGACAAACATCTAGCAAATGAGTTTGTCTAACTATTCTTAAGCTGTACCTGTTTGT
This sequence comes from Pandemis heparana, assembly GCA_963854515.1. Taxonomy (NCBI): domain Eukaryota; kingdom Metazoa; phylum Arthropoda; class Insecta; order Lepidoptera; family Tortricidae; genus Pandemis; species Pandemis heparana. Next base: position 5,415,449 of record OY978016.1, on the reverse strand, counting down.
AATTTAATAAACGTTCACAACATCCCAAACTTATATTAGATTGAAAGCTTAAACCCCACGCGTGAGGGCAACTACACGAACCTAGTTAATGACGGAACCGATCGGGAGCCGGCTCCGGGTAATTTATCACGCCATGTATGGACGAGTCCGGTGACTCGCCAGAACCGGAACACCCGGATTTGGTCCAATTTTGCGTAAATATTTATTACGTAAATAGCCATATTAGCTCAAGGCGCTCCTTTTTTCGTAATCGATATTCCGTTACGTGACTCAAGTTATTTGGTATCGTTAAGCCGTGAAATTACGGCGGCATTGTGTGCGTGTCGTATTGTTGTGTGCTGTGGGAGCAAATTGATGTTGACGTAAGACAATCCTGCATTTGGTTAATTGTTCATCGTAGTGTGTGTAAATAAATGTTTCTCTCTCTCTCTCTCTCTCTCTCTCTCTAGTAAAAGCAAAGTATTCCTGTCCTGTAATGTATTTGAAGATTGGACAGTCTTATGGATAGAAAACTTAAAGTGCGACGCTTGTGGTCCCGGTTTTGATTCCCGATCGGGGCAAATACCAATTATGTATGGATAATACAAATATTCGCTCTAAAGTCTTAGATGTTTAATACGTATTGACTACGTATCTTTATCCGTACGTGTCTTTAGCCCATCGAGGTAATGTACGAAAATCATAGGATCCATGTCATGTTATAGGAGATGCGGCAGTAGAACCCATCACAATTTTGATTCCTCTTTCCACCTATACGCCCACAATCATGCTAAGCGTGGCCTTTAAGTCTTGTTACCTTAGGCCCTGTCTACCCCGTAAGGGATATAGACGTATTTTTTTATGTGTGTATGCGTTTAGCTGTTGTCTGGTACTCATAGAACAAGCTTTGTTTTATTTGGGCCTAGGTCAATTTCTGGCAATTTTCCCATGATTTTCATTTACTAAGACAATATTAACCGAACCTAAAAATTTCATTTTTGATACAAGCTTTTATTGCTGACTTTACTTTTTGTTGACCGTACTTGCATTGCCATGCGTCCTACATTATGTATACCAAATTTCAAGTCAATCTGACCAACCGTTGAAGAGTTCCGTCCTACGGAGACGGTCCTGACCGGGCCAACAGAAATCTACTACTAGATTATTATTATTATGATCCGACTCATACAAGAATGTAAAATTTCAGCTCAATTGATTGAAGATATCTGCTTCAAAATTGAGTTGCAACATACTTATATATATGCATTCAAACATACGTTGCAAGTTAATAAATAATAATAATTTATAATAATAATTAAGGGTGCGACCAAACCGCCGCGTATACGCAGTGAGGTGTCGTAGGCGTCACGTTTTCTCACCGTTTCTTCATACATTTTGTTGCGATTCCGTAACGTTACCGTTTTTTAAGCGGCGGTGTGGTCGCACCCTTATTCATTGTATAGTCATGTACATTATTTACAGATATCATAGGAATTTTGGTTAGTCCATGACGCCCTGTAAGGGCACACAATAGTAATACAGTTAGTACAATTTAGATTAGTCAACTCTTAAAGACTAAATTAAATTTCATTTCATACATTCTATGTCTATTTTAAATTAATAATAATGCTAAGTTGTCAGATGATTACAATATAAAAAAGAGAAAATGGTCATGTCATTAATAGTAAAAATCAATAGGAGGTACAGAGTATTAACTATATATTATTTTAAATTTCAAAGTGATTAACTAATTACATTATTGAGATGTCTATTTCATTTAATTTAATCTAGTTTAATCAAAATTTAAAGTTCAGACTTCATTTTTAAGGTTCAGGGTAATAAAAAGCTTGTACTATTAAAATATACCTATTTTATATAAATATACTAATCAGGTACTCAAGCTGGTACAGCCACCGGCAATAATATCAGATAGCACAAAGCACTCGAATACATATTAAATATCGTAATGCAACTCTACACGAATAGCTGTTAGAGCGTGCTCATAATAATCAGATAGTTTGGAGTGTTTAGTTTCTATCCAACTTTATTACTGACTAGCTGTTGCCCGCGGCTTCATCCTCGTTCTTGTTTATTTCAAAATGTTTTTTCACAGTTCAAATCTTGCCTGGACTTGCACAACGTTTCAAAAGCAAAATAATTCAAATCGGTACAACCATTTTTAAGTTTTTCGAGACAAACGAACAGCAATTCATTTTTATTTATATTTTTACATGGATTATGGATACGGATATGGATTACATGGAACTATAGCACAAATCGCGTTGCTGAAGTTATTACTCTTAAAATTCTAATACTCTTAAGTTACCCATTCTCTATTTTGCGTAAAGTTTTACGTATTGTATGTATCTAGTTGAGATAAATCATGCCTGTCAAGATACGTACAATTTCACTCCCCAAGGCTGAAACATCTACTACTCGCCAAAAAATAAATTGAAGGTCTCCAAAATTGTGCCTTATATTGTTTGTCCTTGCGAATTGTATATCACCTAAGCTTTTACCGTCGTAGATACAATATCTTTTTGCATACGACACGATACGATGAAATTTCTTATTGAGTTAATTCATAGCTTATATCATTGTGATACGACTTTTTTTAAGTTATAAAAACTTTAAGGTCCTGCATTTTTATAACTTATACACACCGTCTCGCCTCTTTCCCATAAGATAGGCAGAGACCACTTTGTTCCATTTGCTACACTGACATACTTTTTTCGCTTTTTTTGTCTTCATACTTAGTTGGCGGTTATAGTTTTATAACTTATGCCATCTTAGGACATAGAATATAGACAGAACTATCAAGCTTAAAAGAGGTTTAACGACTTAAACTATTTATTTGCGCAAGTGGCCCTTATGAATTAAACAACGAAACTTTAAATTGTATCTGTTAAATATAGCAATAGATAAGATAAAACTATTTAAAGTTTATGAATAGGGGTAGTAAAGTGCCTTTGCCTTAAATAAAAGGGACGAAACTTTTAGATCCATCGTAAGTATCTACGATCCTTGTTGTGGGCGGTTGATATTAAATACCTAGGTACTCGGCGGCAAAAAATGTGGCCTTCATATATGTATGTAATATAGGTAATTTTGTATGGTAACTGGGCCAAATTTTCTGCCGCTAAGAATAGAAGAATAAGAATAACTTTATTTCGCTTGAAATATGGTACATTTAAGGTGTAGCTGAGTGTAGTTACCCGCGTATATTAAACTGGTTAAATTATTCCTTTTTTCAATTATTTTATATTATTATTTGGCAGTGTATTTGGTAGTTGAAGTAACTTTTTATTTGCACGTTATCAATTAAAAAAACATTAACCTAATTTAAGAGAGAAAACTTAATTAAACCTAATTTGTATGGTTTTTGTTCATCAGTCGAAATGAATACTTTTACACAAATTGCCTTATCATTTAGTAAAAAAATGTTACACTTGATCGCGATAAAAGCGAAAAGCATGAAACACGAGTAGCGCGAATCGGCTGCGCAATTGTTTTAATCAAACGCCCGCGACGGATATTAGCAAGCCGAACAAATGCAGATTCCAACAAGGCTTCTTACAAGAAATTGTTTCGCTGGGGTAATATTATATTTTTTGTTTGATTTTACTCTCAGCTGCGCAGTGCGTCATCGAACCTACTGTTTATAAAATTGGTTATTAAAATCTAAAAATAAATATGCACAATCGTTGTTGACACTAAAATTAAAAGGCCGGTTTCCGAGATAGTACTAAAGTATATTAAATACTAGCGGTTGCCAGCGACTTCGTCTGCAAAGAATTCGTTTATCGCTATCCCGCGGGAACTACGCAATTTTCCGGGATAAAAAGTAGCCTATGTGCTATTCCAGACTTTTTTCTATCTATGTGCCGAATTTCATCCAGATTCGTTGGGCCGTTCTGGCGTGATTGAGTACCTAACAAACATCCATCCATCCATCCATACTTTCGCATTTATAATATTAACTAATATTATAAATGCGAAAGTATTCGGATCAACTTGAAATTTTAAGTTAATCTGGAAAGGGTTATGACTATGCGAACAATGTCAAAACAACAGAACAAAAACGATTAAGAACTAAAAATAAATAAAAAATAAATAAAAAAAAAACCAACCCTAATAAAACCTAACAAATTATAACCTGACAGTTTTCAAGAATGAATTAGAAAACATGCAAAACCACATACAAAAGCAAAACCAACCTGAATGCCAGGGAAAAAGCCATGCCTGTCAGTCAGGGGTCATCTTAAATCTGGAACTACACCTTGCAAAAAAATCGATCTCTTATGGTTTTTCAGATTTTTTTGGCATTAAAGCTTAGAAAGTAAGCTTTTACGCACACGAAATTCAAAATCCATGGGTGCCCGTTTCTTTTGCAAGGGGGTATATTACAGGGTGTATCAGATAGCCCCTAACAATAATCAACTGGGGTATATAACCATAGCTATAGAAGCTAAAAAAATATAAAAAAAAAATTGGAGTAATTTTTTTTTTATGTTTTCTATAGGAATGATTACAGTTAATACTACCATTCCTATACAAAAAATAAAAAAAAATTGACTCCAATTTATTTTTTAATACTTTTTTTAGCTTCTGTAGCAAATGGTTATATACCCCAGTTGATTATTGTTAGGGGCTATCTGATACACCCTAAACACAAACAATCTCTATGGCTTCGCCCCAGCATTTATGTAGGTTATACGACCCACTGCTAGGCATGATACCCTCTCTCAGGATACACAGATTTTCCGATTGCTTTACTAATGTTTATGACAAAAGCTGGCAGATAATAATCTCCAAAAGCACAAAACATTTGAACGTAAATACCATAGATATATTCATGTGCTTATCATGGTGAATTTGTGAACCGTAATACTCGTAGACAACAGAGAACCTTTTTATTGTTTAGATGTCAGATCAGATTATGTCCCATTTCAAATTCCATGCTTTCAAAAATTTAAACATCCTTTTATAAGTAGATTTTATGAGGCACAATGAGAGTTTAAGTTTTGAACTTACTTTAGGTCTCAGACTTAATAAGGTAACACAAAAAAATGTACAGAACAATTATATAAAAATTGAAACATCCTTCCTACTAATATTATAAATGCGAAAGTTTGTGAGGATGGATGTTTGTTACTGGCTACTTTTTATCTCGAAAAATGGCGTAGTTCCTGCGGGGTAACGATAAACGAATTCTTTGCAGACGAAGTCGCGGGAAACAGCTAGTTTTTTATATTAAAAATCGAAAGTAAACGTATACTTAAACTAAAACTATAAATGAAAAAGTTGTGGCAGATCTACCAGTCGGTAAGGTGCCCAGAAGGGTGCATTGCTGCGCTGTATGGCAGTATTTTTTTACCCCAAGCGTCAGTTAATTTGGTAGACAATGACTGTACGAGGACTCGACCCCATGGACCTTTTTCACTCTAACGAAAACTTATTATATTTTATAATATCATTGTATAATCTTATAATGTGTTTATCCCGTAATATACAAATATATTTTTTATTTCGTAGAACTGAACCCATTTGTTTCCTCTACCACTTTCACCGGGTAGTTAAGTTCGGGATGCGAAGAACATTTCCCGCTAAAACGCTTGACATATCGTCAATCGTTTATTTTATTGCCATATACTGGGCGGAAAAACACGGAAATACCTATCTCAATGAAGGGTTGAGCAATAAATTATTTGCGCCTCGAGCAAAAAGAATGAGTTCCAAACCAATTTATCCGTTTTTGTTAACCACAAGGAAAAATCCGGTTTGCCAATACAATATTTTTCACGAAAATGTACACAGGGCAAGCTTCAAGCCATGCAAATCATTTTAATGGATAATTAACTCTCAAGGGAGAAACTTTTCTACGTTTTTCTCTGAATTCACGAGACATTTGAAGCTATTATTTAATTTTGTTACTTTGACGTCGTTTTCTTGCCCAGAATAGAGTCCTTCCCCGCAAAACACGACGCTCTGTCCTAAATTTTCACAAGACTTCTTTTGTTTCAGACCCGACCCCCGTTACACCAAGCGTAGCGTTGAGAATTCAATAAAACAATGTTGAAAAGATGCTTAAAGATGCAAAATATGTTTTTGTGGACATAAACCATGATTCCCTTTTAAGAGAACGCGCAGAATGCGATCTGGGTGTCCCGGACTAACGTGATGCAACTTGTAATGCTAAATTTCCTAATCATGTTCGACATAGTGTTCATATTCTTTCTGTTCCTGATCGCGGTGACGTGTGTGATGAATTACATGCCTGGGAAAAGTAAGAGACAAGAGGTGATCGAAGAAGAGGTTGATGACGATGTAATCCCGCCGCCTCCGTTGTTCGATGATGACTGCTTGCCCTCGACCAGTCGCGACACATATGTCGTCATACCCCCGCCGATGGACCACGTCGCGAACGCGAAAGACGGATGTCCCATACACGTGGTGTAGTATAAGCACTGAATAATATTATGTAAGAAATTATTCTTTAACCAATATCACGCATAGAAATTAAATTAACTTAAACAGATTAATAAGGTTTTAGACAAGTAAATGTAGAGGGTTACAGCTTCGCAGATCTTAAATATGCTCGGCCTTAAAGGTTGTCAATTCGATACCGTGAGAGTTACAAAGACATTAAAATCTTGCAACTTGTCAATTAGGTACTCTGTTCTCGTTAATTGTATTTCAATTTGGCGAATACTTTATTTAGATACATATTTAATTTCAAAGACTTAATTAATAGACATCTGTCTGAATTTGCAATGGTTGCTACTATCATCTAATTAGTTGGCCGTATGGAGCTAAAGGTCCTTTTCATTAACAGTAGCAATAAAAATAATAAAGTAAAAATTGGAAAAAAAAATCAAAATGTCTTTATTGCGGTTATGGGTTATAGGAAACAGCAATTAAGTAAATATATATTTTTTTAAAGCTTCTATTTAACTTGCAATGTATGTATGTAAGTATGTTTGTCCTGGAGGAATCTTGGGACTCAATTTTGAAGCAGATATCTTCAACCGATTGAACTGAAATTTTGCTTACTTGAGCAAGTCGGATGACAAAACAATAGTCTGGCGATCCAGCTAGGATCGTCTCCGCAGGAGGGAACACTTCAACGGTTGATCAGATTAACTTGAAATTTGGTACACATAATGTAATGCAAAATGCAACAGTCAACATAAAAAGGTTGTATCAAAAATGATTTTTTTTAACAGAAACTAAAAATTAATCTACTGTTTTACGGCACAAAAAAAGTATTTAAGAATACAAGTTGCTACAGTTTATTTCAGGGTACCTACTATTTTCAAATAAAATGTGCAAATAAAATGCTCTCCATTTTCGTATAATAACATTGACCTTTCATAACAATTTCTAATAGTTTTCCTCCCGATGTTATCGTGAGGATAAACCGAATTGGTTGTTGCGTGTAATGTGATTTATTTAATCATTTCTGTTTCGTCTATTTCAGATCAACGTAGGAGTTTATTACAAAGAAGCCTTATGAGAATGTAGATGTCGAAAACAAAATGTAGGCATTTTTTACCAATTTGTCATGTATAAGTAAAATTTCTTGTTACGTAAGACTAAATGGTGGAATTTGGGACTCAAGTGATTGGTACGTACTAACAAACACTGGGTAGTTCAATATATCTGAACGATACCAAGTAATTTTGTTTGCGCGTTCACCCTCCTACGAGAGTGGATGTGCGACATTTGCTCGTTGTTTTGGATCGATATAAGTAGGCACACTTAGCGTGTAAGGAACCGATTGTGTAGTTTTAACACGTAACGCCTAATTGTTGCTAAACTTTATATTTATTAGTGAACAAACCCTCCATTACGTTCTTCTATCCAGTTTCTTTCATAACCACTCATCATTGCCTATAAAGTTGAAACGCGAGTTTGTTACAAACTACTATTCTTTTGTTTTGCTATTGTACCAAAGGTACGTTCTGCGCAAAGTGTTCACATTTCGTGTATTACTGCAAGTGCTTGTTTAAGATAAATGTGACTGAATAATAGGTAACATAGATAAGGTTTATATGTTATAGTAAATAAACCGTATGCTCTACTTTAAGCTTGCAATTTGTAATAGGTCGTAATTATGAATTGGAAATTGGTTTTTTGTTATTCAAAGGTGTTGGCAGCTGATGTTAAGTTCAAAGGCCCAACATACTTGATTAATTATTCAGTTTTCATATGGCTTTCATTCAATTAGTCATTTTTATTACCTTCATTCAATTAATCATGTTTGAAACGGAATAGGTTCAATAACCCTCAATTCTGTATATAGTTCAATCTCTATTGTGACAGAAAGATGATACTAATAGAAATTGATTTATCGAAAAACTTCCACCAGAAACCAGAGTATACTGTAATGTAATCAGAAACTGATTCTGATGTATCTAATCCCGAGATAATCTTTATTTATTACATTTGAGTGTCATAACTTTAGTTCGTAGAGCTATAAATTTCACTTATTTTGAAGAAATATTTGTCTTAAAAGTAACACCAATACAGTAAAGTAAATAAATAAGAGCATTTAAATTTATTAGGTTTTTGGATGAATAAAATTAAACAATACGACACCGAAAGGCTAATTTCCGACTTTTTGTTTTTTACGCTTTTGTCGTTAGTTTTTTACATTGACGACCTTTGCGATAAAGTTTGTTAACTGATTTGAGAACAGATAATAAAAATACTTAACCATGTCACCATGGCGAGGAACTGGACTGGGTTCCCAGTCCTTTCTTTAATAGCTTCACTATTGTTTTATGTATTCTCATTTCAGTAGATAAAACATTTTTTATTGTTTTCTCAAACCCCATTTACACTAAGCTATAATTAAGAGTTAAGGTTTAACGTAATAATAAAAAGACAATACATGTATTACGAAGTTTCTCATATCATTTGGGTTAAGTAAAGAATTCTGTATTTAACACGTAGAGGTTTAGTTTAGTTCTATTGATTAGATTGATAGGTTGAAATGGAAATTTTATTAATATTATGTGGCAGAAATGAAGTTGACAGCAAAAGTGAACAAGTACTTTCGGATATTAATGTATCTATTAATTCATTGTTAGAACAACTACTGCTCGCCACAGGTCTATTTCAATAAGAGGGCTTATTGGGGCTTTAGATCTCACGCTAGCCCAGTGTAGATTAATGACTTCAAACAAATTTAATCATGGTATTATCATCGACTGAATCAACTAAGTGTAGCGAAATAAAGCATTCGTGTAACACAAATATCTGCGTCGAAATCTAAGCAGTGGAATCATGAATACTTTAATCGTAATATACTCCAATAACAACGGAGGTCTTATTAGCTTTTGCTGTTAAAGTCAGGAATAAAGAAAATGCGAGGGGAACTAAGTAACTTCATTGTGTAACCATTCTATTGACAGTTACGGCTCTAACTTAACGTTTACAAAAAGATTTTTCGATTTTAATAATGTTAATGAATTGAATATTAAAATCGTTTATCAGTTACATAGATTTTAAAAAGCTTCAAAACGTAAGTCACCAGTAAATCAGGAATAAATTACACTATGTGATATATACACAATTTATAAGACGTAGCTATGGAGGAGATATTGTTTTTAATTTATTGTTATACGAGTGCGAACGCACCCAGTATTGATGTAAACTAATAAAGTGCACTACAGCGGTGTCGTCATATCAGAATTGCAGTTTTATTTGACTTTAGAATAGAAGTTGGTAGTAACTTGAAATATACACAAACACAGGCAAACCTAGCAAAGGTTCCAGTGCCTCAGATTCTTATTTCAAACCAACTAATTGTAGAAAGGCAGTAAAATCGGTGAAGTTACTAGCATTATGATGTTTATTAGCTCTCTGGGCAGGGCAATCCATGGTGTTGTTCTGGTGACCCACATGTTCATTTGCCTTTCTTGTACTATTAAACAAAATAATAATTGTCTGGCGCATGTGATAGTTGAGTCTGAGAGACATAATTGTTGTGACGGTAAGTAAGTAATGATTTATTGTATGAATGTCTATCAAGAAACAGACACAATAAAACAAAAAACATTAAACATTTATGCACAACCCTATAAGGGACCTGTACCAGTTAACTTTTGAGTAGATGAGAGGAGCATAAAATCAGGGACAAAGACAAAGACACAATGAGTTCAAATTACATAATTATAGTGAAAGCCACAATAGATCTTTAAATACAATGCTGATGGTGTGTGTGGTAGTGGTGGTAAGATGGTGGGTGATGCATGAGGACATATTCTTTGTCGTGCAGCCACACGGCTGTCTTGTAAATGTGGTTGCGGAAAAGCCAGGTAATTTGTTCAAGTCCATGAAAATGTTAGCTGAAAATTTGGGAAACAAGCATTATCATAACACAAACCAAAAAATTAGAAGCTCCAGTCGCTCTATTTGATTCTGAATAGGGAATTAGGGACTAAGAGTAAATGAACCATTTTAAATAGGCTTTTGTACAGATTTCTCATCATTAAAAATTTATAGACACACGAAGTTGAATTAGAATTCGCTTCGGGTTTACTGGAAGAGAGATAAACTTGCTTTTGAAGGTATACCTATCTCAACGACCCTGTATATATTTTTCATAATATTAAGATTTTGCATTCGTACTCTTATACTACCTACACACTTTAAACACAATTTAATTAATATTAATGTCATTAATGAAGAAACTAAATTCACATTTCACCTACTCATGTCTCGATGTTTTAAGTCGGGTTATCGTCCAAGTTTAATTCTACCCTTATTTCAAATATGTCTAGACTTGTACGAACAAGGTATTCAAACTCTGTTACCCCTAACGATGGAGTTGAATTGAGAAGTTTTTGCAGCCTTAGCGCACCGGGATTTATAGCTGCTAAATTTAATATAATAATAATTAAAATTATGTATAATAACTCGTACAAAGTCTTACACAAACCATTTTATAACGCACTGTTAATGCTGACTTGTTTCTCATAAACATCCCCGAAGAAAGTAAACCTTACCTTCAACATTGAAATGTTTTCAAGTACCTACCTAAATACGTACAAACAAATATAAATCTTTACGCCACCCGCGTCACAATGAAAGAAAATCTAACGACAGGCGACATCGATTAGTATTCCGAGAAACAAACTCTGCTTGATTTATCGCGATCTAATCTATTCCATCCACGACCACTTGTACCAAATGGAAGAGAAATAAAATTCCTTACAAGCCACTTTAATTAATAGACGGCCAGTAAAATGCCAAGATAATTTTAGGCTCCCCCGATAGCACCTGTGCCAAAAGTTTGACGTTAAATCGATAGCTCGCAAAATGCAGCCACTGACTGACTTCCAATTATGGAACAGTAATATTTACTGTACATAAAATGTGTATATGGAATATGTCTGGAGAAAATTATACACTAACGCGTGCCACAAACGTGACGCGACTTTTTATCAACCGACATAATGCGTACACTGAAGCGAATTTTAAGAATTTACGTATCTATTTAATCATTTCCTTTTCCATACGTTCAAATTCAAATACATTCAAACAGTGTATATGAGTAGCGTTGTCTATATTGCACAATGCCTTGGTACTTTTTGGTAATTTTGTGCGACTGTTACTTGCACATTGTACAAACTTTACGGCCATACGTAAGCGCGTAAACATGAGGTAAGATAAATAGAAATATCTCATCGTACACAGCAATCAAATGTCGTGAATAAAATCTTTTATGTTCCCCCGTGTACGACATTGTCGATCCGATCCGTTTGACTGCTCCGACTCCAGTTGGAAATGGCTCGTCAAATTCACGACCTGTGAACGTATCAGGTTCCACAATAACAAAGTAATTTTATATGGAAGCCGTTTCACAATTCACGACAGAATATCTACAACTCAACAATAATGTGCTTAATTAAATTTGACTAGTATTTCGTCAACATGAGAAATAATTAGTATTTAATCAGTGTTAGATTGAACTCATCCTCGATTCCCAGACTTAATAATAGATGAAGCTAATGCGAATCTAATATTACTAATGACTATTGCTTAAGTTCCCAAGCTCTCTCTCATTCTGAAAGGAGGTCCGTGCTTAGCTGTCATGTGGGACTAGGAGACTTAATATTTGCTGAAGATGGTGATAATGGATAATCAGGTAAAATAAGTACAAAAGAACTTAATTCATAATTTGCCAATACCTGCAATCGTATGTTACGAATTGAGACAACTCGAGGCTTTAATTGAAACATTCAATCCCAAAGGAGAGCGCGTAATGAAAGTGATAAATTTACTGAACAACTCTCGCTGACTTTATTTTTACAGCCGTGCTGAGTTAATATAAACAAGTGGGGGTGTTCATGATTCCGCGATAAACCGATGTGGATATAAAATGAAGGTTATGGTATTCTCGCAGATGGCGTCAATAATACCGAAGTGGCAGTTAAATTTAGTATCGCTGTTATGGCAGGGATTGTAAATCGGCGACATTAAGTCACGTCGTCATTTTGAACAGATGTCTCGATGCGCTCGATGATTCTCGATGATTTAGAATTCTGTAGCCAAAGGACTGGACAGTGGGATCATAGCCTCGCTGTCTGACAGCCTTTATGTCGGTTTGTTGGTAGTTTCTGCTCGGTTCTCATTAATTTCACCATTTTTAGATCATTCAATACAAGTCCTTTGTTAGACATTGTCCTGTATGTCAGACACTTATGATAAGCTAGTTTAATAGCGATTTCGAAAAATACCTTTTTAGAACACCTATCAATAGAATACGAGTATAGTTTTTAAGGAATAAGTCTGTCAAATGTCAATAATCTAACTCGAGCTGCGCGTTGCCGTTAGTTGATCACCAGTCAGTAGCGTTACTCTTTTGTATGTAATTATTAGACATATTTTGGCGATGAAAATAATATTATCCATTATCGCAAAAACTACATGAGAGTCGAGTTTTATACCAGCCCACGTACAAAATAAATTGGCAAAGTCAGTAAAGGGCGTTGCTTAGGATCCAGGCGTAAACTTTACGGGCACATCCCTTCCGTTTATTTAACAATTTCAAAGCAAAATAATACACATTACGCTGTTTTTAGGGCGCGTGTTTTGAAAAAACAAATAGCGGCTAAAAACATCAGTCCACATTCGGATTTTGATTGGTATAATATTTTCCGTGATTAGCAATTTTTGTAATCCGTACATAAAAGTTGATGAAATTTTGTACCTACAAACAGAAAATTAGCTGGAAACTGAGCGAATGTAACAAAATTATGATAATTTCCACTCGTAATAAGTTTTGCCATAAAATTATAAACTCTTCACACAGGAACCTTTAAAAGGTTCAAAACCTTCGCACACTTTTATTTCCCGACAGGTCACAGCGCAACTTCAAACACCGTGGAACGTCAGCGATCATTATCATCGCAAATTGCTCTTTTAACTCAAAATTAATTATAATTAACCCTTGACTTAATTTGTATGTAGGCGTTTTGTTCACAGTTGCTCGCGCGCTAATAAAGTGCGTATAATTTTGTTTAGTTTATTTTAACAACCGTTTTGGACATTTAATTACTTTTAATTGTTTTAGACTTGAATTAAGTTACACGAAAATAGCTGTTAATTAGAGGGTTTTTAGTAAGGCTTTTGTAAAAGTTTTCTTTAAAATTAATAGTGGCACGATGCACATGACTGTACCTATATGTTAAATGGACAGATTTAATGAAACAGGCAATGCAACCAAAATGTATTTGTTTGACAGTTGAAAAGAAACTATAATATACAAACTCCTTTTTAAATTGAATTGCTATAACGCTGATTAACAACTAAACTCGTCTTATGAAAAAGACAGCAACATGCTCGTGGTGTCTGCGACTGATTTAAGCGTCCATTTTTACAGACGAAAAAAGTAATTACCTCGGTCAGTGTTTTTATTTTCTTAACGCAGCCAACTCATTGCGGTGTCGAGGGGGCGACGTTTTCTGCGCGTTTTGGGTAATTCTTAATTCCCATGGCGCCACCTGCAGTTAACAGTTGGCACGCGACATGAATTGTTTCATGCAATATTTACATTTTAAAAGCGAGAACGATTCTTTTAAGTCCAGCTTTGGTTTTAATTTTATGGTTACTCCGTGAGCTGAGGGATTAGCCTAATAGGGTATTAACGCGAGATTTGTGCAAGCGATTTGTTCCAAATAAATTAAGACCTATAAATTAATTATTTGTTACCGTAGGCTCTGTATATCCGTCCCCGTATGGGATTAAGACGTAATTTATGTATGTATTAAGAACGTTCATGCATTTGCCAGCTAAATTATGCGCACTGGTTATTTTTTAACGTCACATGGAAAGAGAAACTGAAATTATTTCAGTGTCGTATTTTAAAGAAACGTATTTTTACCTAGTTTTTTAGGGTTCCGTACCCAAAGGGTAAAAACGGGACCCTATTACTAAGACTTCGCTGTCCGTCCATCCGTCCGTCCGTCTGTCACCAGGCTGTATCTCAAGAACCGTAATAGCTAGACAGTTGAAATTTTCACAGATTGTGTATTTCTGTTGCCGCTATAACAACAAATACTAAAAACAAAATAATAATAATATTTAGGAGGGGGTCCCATACAAAAAAACGTGATATTTTAGCTCTTTTTCATGTCTACCACTTGCCGAGCTAGATCTCAAGAACCGTAATAGCTAGACAGTTGAAATTTGCACAGATTATGTATTTTTATTGGGGCTACAACAAAAAATACTAAAATCAAAATAATAATAATAATTAGGAAGGCTCCCATACAACAAAAAAAACTCAATAAAACAAGTGTTTAATGGCACCCACTTTTAGCCTTTTTTCTGGTACGGAACCCTTCGTGCGCGAGTCCGACTCGCACTTGCCGGTTTTTTTATCGTTTGCGAGCTTTTGTCGGTCGCGACTCTCGTAATTGCTTCCTGAATTTCCTGACCGCTCTAGGTTTAACTTCATCCGGAATGCTTTATTTATTTATTTATAAGCCTTTTTATTCCGAATTCGCTACAATTTCAGTAAGTACATGTTGTTGTTGTTTTGTAGTTTATTTTTTATTAATTTATTAAATTGTCGCGAAATTCGGCGTGCCTCATGGCATAGGCCTCCTCCGTGTATTGGAGGGTTTGGGCTATAGTTCCCACGCGCGCCCAGTGCGGATTGGGAACTTAACACACACCATTGAATTTCTTCGCAGATGTGTGCAGGTTTCCTCACGATGTTTTCCTTCACCGAAAAGCTCATTGCAAATTACAAATGTAATTTTCGCACATAAATTCCGAAAATCCGGAATGCTACTGAGTTAAATAGGCTGAAAAGTTTTCATTAAGGGTACAGTGAAACTAATATTTTCAATTTGTAAAGTTTCTGCTCTGGAGAGTTTGGCTGGGATAAAATTCAATTAGGCTTTACACTTTCCAAGAATAATAATGCAAATATGGGGTTTTAATTAACTAAGTCCTATCACACATAGTATAAAACAAACTCGCTTTCCGCTGTCTGTATGTCTGTCTGTCCCTATGTATGCTTAGACCTTTTAAACTACGCAACGGATTTTGATGCGGCTTTTCTTAAAAGATAGAGTGGTTCGAGAGAAAGAAGGTTTATAATAGGAAATATCAAATGAATCAAGAAATTTTTTATTTCTTAATTTTAATGTTTACTTTTACGGTTTTACCGTTAGAAATTTAATTTCTAAACGACACTGAAAATTAGAACACATAGAAAAATCCGAAAAGTAAAGCTATGGCCGGGAATCGAACCCGGGTCCTCGTCATTCCGTGACGCGTGCTATACCCCTACACCACCCATAGCAGGTGAGTAAGCGTTCGAATTTTTCTATCTATTACTAACTGTCACGTGACCTTGTTACTATACGATTATTTGTCGCGAAGCGTCATCTATTTGAATGATGTGTCTGTACGACACAATTACAAACTCCCGTGGAACATCTACTGCTCACCAGGGACGAGAGATGGCGCTGTTTTTCAAATGATAGGAAATATCAAATGAATCAAGAAATTTTTTATTTCTTAATTTTAATGTTTACTTTTACGGTTTTACCGTTAGAAATTTAATTTCTAAACGACACTGAAAATTAGAACACATAGAAAAATCCGAAAAGTAAAGCTATGGCCGGGAATCGAACCCGGGTCCTCGTCATTCCGTGACGCGTGCTATACCCCTACACCACCCATAGCAGGTGAGTAAGCGTTCGAATTTTTCTATCTATTACTAACTGTCACGTGACCTTGTTACTATACGATTATTTGTCGCGAAGCGTCATCTATTTGAATGATGTGTCTGTACGACACAATTACAAACTCCCGTGGAACATCTACTGCTCACCAGGGACGAGAGATGGCGACAAATAATCGTATAGTAACAAGGTCACGTGACAGTTAGTAATAGATAGAAAAATTCGAACGCTTACTCACCTGCTATGGGTGGTGTAGGGGTATAGCACGCGTCACGGAATGACGAGGACCCGGGTTCGATTCCCGGCCATAGCTTTACTTTTCGGATTTTTCTATGTGTTCTAATTTTCAGTGTCGTTTAGAAATTAAATTTCTAACGGTAAAACCGTAAAAGTAAACATTAAAATTAAGAAATAAAAAATTTCTTGATTCATTTGATATTTCCTATCATTTGAAAAACAGCGCCATCTCTCGTCCCTGGTGAGCAGTAGATGTTCCACGGGAGTTTGTAATTGTGTCGTACAGACACATCATTCAAATAGATGACGCTTCGCGACAAATAATCGTATAGTAACAAGGTCACGTGACAGTTAGTAATAGATAGAAAAATTCGAACGCTTACTCACCTGCTATGGGTGGTGTAGGGGTATAGCACGCGTCACGGAATGACGAGGACCCGGGTTCGATTCCCGGCCATAGCTTTACTTTTCGGATTTTTCTATGTGTTCTAATTTTCAGTGTCGTTTAGAAATTAAATTTCTAACGGTAAAACCGTAAAAGTAAACATTAAAATTAAGAAATAAAAAAATTTCTTGATTCATTTGATATTTCCTATCATTTGAAAAACAGCGCCATCTCTCGTCCCTGGTGAGCAGTAGATGTTCCACGGGAGTTTGTAATTGTGTCGTACAGACACATCATTCAAATAGATGACGCTTCGCGACAAATAATCGTATAGTAACAAGGTCACGTGACAGTTAGTAATAGATAGAAAAATTCGAACGCTTACTCACCTGCTATGGGTGGTGTAGGGGTATAGCACGCGTCACGGAATGACGAGGACCCGGGTTCGATTCCCGGCCATAGCTTTACTTTTCGGATTTTTCTATGTGTTCTAATTTTCAGTGTCGTTTAGAAATTAAATTTCTAACGGTAAAACCGTAAAAGTAAACATTAAAATTAAGAAATAAAAAATTTCTTGATTCATTTGATATTTCCTATCATTTGAAAAACAGCGCCATCTCTCGTCCCTGGTGAGCAGTAGATGTTCCACGGGAGTTTGTAATTGTGTCGTACAGACACATCATTCAAATAGATGACGCTTCGCGACAAATAATCGTATAGTAACAAGGTCACGTGACAGTTAGTAATAGATAGAAAAATTCGAACGCTTACTCACCTGCTATGGGTGGTGTAGGGGTATAGCACGCGTCACGGAATGACGAGGACCCGGGTTCGATTCCCGGCCATAGCTTTACTTTTCGGATTTTTCTATGTGTTCTAATTTTCAGTGTCGTTTAGAAATTAAATTTCTAACGGTAAAACCGTAAAAGTAAACATTAAAATTAAGAAATAAAAAATTTCTTGATTCATTTGATATTTCCTATCATTTGAAAAACAGCGCCATCTCTCGTCCCTGGTGAGCAGTAGATGTTCCACGGGAGTTTGTAATTGTGTCGTACAGACACATCATTCAAATAGATGACGCTTCGCGACAAATAATCGTATAGTAACAAGGTCACGTGACAGTTAGTAATAGATAGAAAAATTCGAACGCTTACTCACCTGCTATGGGTGGTGTAGGGGTATAGCACGCGTCACGGAATGACGAGGACCCGGGTTCGATTCCCGGCCATAGCTTTACTTTTCGGATTTTTCTATGTGTTCTAATTTTCAGTGTCGTTTAGAAATTAAATTTCTAACGGTAAAACCGTAAAAGTAAACATTAAAATTAAGAAATAAAAAATTTCTTGATTCATTTGATATTTCCTATCATTTGAAAAACAGCGCCATCTCTCGTCCCTGGTGAGCAGTAGATGTTCCACGGGAGTTTGTAATTGTGTCGTACAGACACATCATTCAAATAGATGACGCTTCGCGACAAATAATCGTATAGTAACAAGGTCACGTGACAGTTAGTAATAGATAGAAAAATTCGAACGCTTACTCACCTGCTATGGGTGGTGTAGGGGTATAGCACGCGTCACGGAATGACGAGGACCCGGGTTCGATTCCCGGCCATAGCTTTACTTTTCGGATTTTTCTATGTGTTCTAATTTTCAGTGTCGTTTAGAAATTAAGGTTTATAATGTATGATACGTAGGCGAAGTCACGGGCAGAAGCTAGTTTTCTATAATGGGGATGTGTTTAAACCTGTTAACTAGTCTAACCAATTAGCACTAACTCTAACTTTATATTATTACTAGCGACCCGTCCCGGCTTCGCACAGTATATTATGCTTGTATTATACATATAAAACTTCCTCTTGATTCACTCTATCGATCTATTAAAAAAAAACCGCATCAAACTCCGTTGCGTAGTTTTAAAGATTTGAGCATACATAGGGACATAGGGGCAGAGAAAGCGACTTTGTTTTATACTATGTAGTGATGTCAAATTTTTTATTTAATGTCGGACCCTCACCTACATAAAAGCCTACCTCATTTCCTAACATCAATGAAACGATATCAATGTGACTATTTCAAGGCTGTCAACCGAAATATTTACAATATTACCGTAACACGGGTAACCATCAAGAAGTTTACTGAGCTGTCTACAGACAAGTTGCGACCACGATTAATCTTTAGCAATAAGTCGTCCGAACTTATGACTGTGGTGGACGTAAACAGGGATAAATCAGTTACGTCTCAAAGTTCGATAATCTTGGCTCAAACAATTTTGGCCTTAAGCCTAATTTATAACGTATCGAGAACAAAATTGTTCATAATTGGAAGTCGCTGGTAATCCTTCGTTAAAAAAGCTATAATTCATTTATTTTTATTTGTTCATTCATCAGCCTTGAAATTTGAGGCCGGTAGCCCCCGCGGAATATTTTTAAAAGTTCTATGATTGATTTATTTTGATTCCATTTTCCATCTATACACCTACATTACCTACCCCCACAATCTTGCTAAACGTGGCCTGGCCTTATACTCCGAAATCCGATTTTCGAAGTACGTTTCGTGCCATTCCGCTCTCACTAATAGTTATTAATTTGAGAGTGAGAGGGACGGTGTGATACGAACTTCGAAAATCGGATTTCGGAGTTGCCCCTCTGTACGTCTTGTATCTATGTATGTATGTAAACTGTGGAAAATAAACAAAACAAATACAACTGACAAGCACTGAGATACATGCACAAAAGCGAAAGACCTCCTCTTCCCCCTCCTCCTCCTCTTGTCATCTTAGGCCCGTGATTTGTGGTGTGCGTGTGTGTGTGTGATTAAAAAATTATGAAGCAGGCTATTTAGGTACGTCCTACTGCTGGGCACTTACTTCCTATCAAAATGAGATGACTTGGGCTATAACTCTCCGTGGCCCAGTGCATGTGTGTTAGTTTCTTCGAGTTTTTCTTCACCGAAAAGCGCATAGTCACGAAAAAGTTTTGTTAGCTGTGAATCTGCGATATTGCGCCGTGGCGATTCCTCAGTGAATAGGGTCTTCAGGGTTGAGTAACAGCATCCAAACAACCTTATTACAACTGTTGCTACGGCCGGTAATCAGCGACTATTCAGACACACTGGCTCTCACTCGGCCGAAGAACGGCCGGGCTCGGTGCCAAATTGCTTCAAGCCAGAATCTGCAAACGGAATGCAGCGGGTGTTTGCTCCAACAATGCTTTGCTGAAAACGAATGAGTTTCGCCCGACAAAAGGGTAAACCATATTTTCGGTCATAAAAGGAACGCTTTGCGGTTATTTATTTGATGGTCGTTATGGATGCGGTTAAATTTACAGCCATTAAAGTTTTAGTGAATGTGGACATGGTAAGCACTATGTAGGTACCTACCAATATAATACAATACAGATACTCTTTATTCTATCTATCTACAGCCATTGTCCGTCCACTGCTGGACGTAGGCCTCCTTCATATTGCGCCAATTTTCGCGATCCTGGGCTTCCCTCATCCAGCCACTGCCAGCTGTCCTCCTAAGGTCATCCGTCCAACGCGTCGTCCCACACACACACACACACACTTTATTGAACACCACAAATTAGTAAAAAACAATACAAAAACAAGGAATTAATTAGACAAAAGGCGGACCAGTTAAGGACCAGTTAAAATGTTTGTTGAATTATTACGAGAAAACAATTAATTTTCTTTCGTTAATAAAAACTGCCATGTGGAAGTCATCTCCTGTCACATATCACAGACTAAACCATCAATAAATGAAAAGAAAAAAAATACATTTAAATCTTTTTTTCAACTATTATAAAATAAATAGTATGTACCTGCGTATTATATTCTTGAATATATACTTAAAGCACATTAAATTAAAATAACAGGTTAAAAGACACAAAAATTAGGCAAAAATCTTAGAAAGGGATCTTTTTCAGTTAAGCTATTAAACGATTACTCTAAAGAAGAATCGCTACAGAAAACTCGGATTACAAAAGGTACCTTTTTAGGAACATAAAACACCCAGGATATTTTTTCAAAGTAAACCCTTGCATGTATTTATAAAATATTTCATCGATTTCTAATTGACTCTTTGAGCGAATTTGTATTAATAATGCGTCACGGCTCGCGGGTGAAATAAAAAATTGGAAGCGTCTCACTCACTCAGGAAATTTTACCCTAAATTCTTAATAGGTAATTTACTCGGGCTAATTTATTGTTGCTGCAAATTTTTCTCCCAAGCGTCGGGACGTTGATCGTTGTCGCAAATTAGAAGAGATAAATTTCTTTACTAAACAAAGCCTCAACGGGTAAACATTATTTTGTACCACAAGATCTCTGAATAAATAAAACGATAACAATATTTTAAATACCCGACAGAAATATTAAGTTCGTTAGCCATCTGTATACTACCTAAAATGTAAAAGAATTATGGTACGTTTAATAATTTAGGCGGTTTCTTAATACGCTCAATCAGAGTCTGTTTTTAAGTTTTCACAATGTTATAAACATTTACAATCATGCTTAACATGGTCTAAAGGCCTAAAGGTCTCGTTATCTTAGGCTCTGTCTACCCTGTAAGGGATGAAGACAACATGATTTATGTATAATAATGCCTACCTAATTTGTAAAAGTACAGTTTTTTAAACCCTTTCACGTTACACATTTACATTATGGTCAGGATGGTCACAATACGTATTTCAGTAAAAGCTTTGTCTACGAAAACACAAGACACTGTCGCCTCCGGGTTGTTACCTAGAGGTGACGTTTAACGTTATACCCTTTTCATCCTAATGCCTATAGGAAGGTACTAATTAAAAGGCGTGCCCTTCCACGTTTCCGCTTTTGAAGAGGCAAGAAAATGTGAAAGAAAATTTGTTACGGCTAAAACAAGCGTCGCGCCGTAATAAGGAGGGAATGTTCTCGCATCTAATATTATTCACGCTTCTACTTTTCGAGTACCACCTTTAAAAGTCTGTTGCCCTGGTAATAAGTAAAAAGTTTTTATTCAAATAATTTTTAAATTTTAGCACTTTTTGTGACTGTATGTATCTTTATTGCTGAACTTGCATCGTCATTTCGTCATCTGTCCGATTAAAGGTGAGACCACACCGCCGCTTAAAAAACGTTGACGATATGGAATCGCAACAAAATGTATGAAGAAACGGTGAGAAAACGTGACGCATACGACACGTCACTGCGTAAACGCGGCAGTTTGGTCACACCCTAATACTTTTCAAGTTTATCCTATCACTGGAAGTGGCCACTCGCAAGTTATATCGCGATTTAGTACTGTCATAATGTATGGAACTGTCAAACAACAAAACAAATTTAGCAACTAAATCGAGATTATTTTTTCCTGTAAAATTGCGATAAATGTTCTTGTAATAATCGTAATTGATCAAAATTATGCGATGCTAGTTCGATCCCGTCGCAATTTCCACATCCTAATGTATATTTAAAAAAGTCGTCATTGTTTTGTTTATCTATATCATAATGGAAAAAAATATAGTAAGGCCAAAGCCCAGGCGTTAACGAGATAGTTAGCCAGGACTTTTGAAAAAGATAAAACTACCTAATTAAGATTTTACCAGCTATCACAAGAGTACGTTTTCGCTTCACGTAGTTAAGACAAACCTAAATAAATTACTTCCGTCGCTGAAAATATAACTCTTCGTTTAACATTCTTCGGTAACATTTCGGTGTTGATTAATTTATCGTACCTGCAGAAAAGCATTGACTCCACAAATTGATAACCCCTCGTTTCTCGACGTCGGTTAAAAATAATGACTTATTTAGTCAGTAAAACCCATTTTAAATTAAATCTCAACTGAAATAGGGTTTCCGTCGACGCGGAATAGTTTATGTTCAGTAGTTTTGCGAGTTATCAGCCCTTTTGCTTTATTTACCCGCCCTTTTCCCAACAATAATAACGCATAGTCATTAAGCCGATAATGGTGGGCCGAAATTGTTCGGTAATTTATCATTTTGACGGCCATTTGTCGAAATGTCATTATTCATTTCGATTCTTGAAAACAACAAAGAGCGATGATGCGGTTATCATCCGGGTGCTTTTGCATAAATAATAATATATAGGTACATATATTGACCCAAATACAAATACCCAAATCGAACTTTGGCTTTCGGAACGGTTGTAGCTGACTCGATTTTGTTTACTTTGAAATGATTAATTTTCACGTGATGAACTTGGTTTTCTACAATATTTTTACCACAGTATTTATTTCTGTTATGTCTGAGCTTGACCTCGACTAGTGACCCGCCCCATAAATTTGTTCTATTACATTTTTCTTATATAAAACCAGAGAACTATGATTTCGAGACGATATAAAACTATAAGCTGGCTAAGACTAAAAAACTATTTAGGATATTAACGTGACCTTGCGCCTGCCTGCGACCTGCGACTTTCCGATTCATCCCTACTGCAGCCACCTTTGAGAATTCTGTTTGAAAATCGGAATTCGTCAGCTTCCGTCATAATTATTATCTCTAGTTCATTAATAAAAAACATGTGCTTCATAGATCAACTTATCATCCAGCTAGAGAAAGAGGATAGTTCTACAACCTATAGACCCTATAGTGATCCTTTTTAATTAAACTTAAACCGAACAAATTAAGAACTCCATTAAAAGCAGGTGCAGTCAGCGTTAAATTTTTCAACTTTGCTAAGTGAACGCACCTGAACCTGCCTCCGTAATCGATTTACTGTACATGTTTTTAACTTGCAAAGGTATTTCATGATGCCTGTTACGATATTTTAAGGCGTTGTGAAGAACGCCGTATATTTTACGTCATACTTGCTTGGAATTTCAATATGAAATTCAGTGTGAAAACTTGGCCACGGGAAAAATACTTGTTTAGTTTTTAGGGTTCCGTACCCGAAGGTTAAAAACGGAAACCCTATTCATGAGGCTCCACTGTCCGTCCGTCCGTCTGCCACACAGTTATAACAAGTCTGTAACTTTTTTGAATAAGAGGGCTAAAACTAAGAGCATAACATTTCAAATTGTAACTTTACAACTCAAATGTATTTTGTAAATTGTAATCAAAAACTGCAAGGTCAAAATTCGAAAGAAAACAGCAAACGATGTGTGTTTAACCGCTGACCAAAATATCATATTCCAGACCCCAAGTCTCAAGGCTAAAGAACACAATGCCCCAAATCAAAAGTAACCACGATCCATGTGTTCGAAGATCGTATCGGAAAGGGTGGAGTAACAAAAATACTCTTACAGCGAGACGAGTGCCTAAAAGCACCGTATTGATTTTCTGATTGGGCACTCCAAAGGGCCCAATTTGTAAGAAACAGGGACCTTGGAAAATAGAGAAATGTTGGAAACGGATGTCCCTTGTCACACTACTTGTAAAATATCTCCTTAGAAGTTTTACTAGCTTTGAAATAACGGAAAACATCACCGTTACCACTCTAGCCGTTGCCCGCAATGTTGTCTGCATCCCACGGGAACTCAGCACTTTCTCTCTTCACTTTTGGATCAGAAGTCTCAAAAATTACACGATACTTTCGAACCAAACACGCAAAGTTTACCTGTTTATTATATTAAATACAAGATAAACACGATTACTCTTCAAATATTTTGCCTTCGCGGAAATACTTACTTGAGGCGTTTAATGTTATATGCCGTATTTATTTGAACCCTTCTGCGCGATGGAAAGGAGGGGGTAGTTAAGTGTAATGTACTTAATAATCTAATTTTGTAAATATGTATGTTTTTTCTGTTACACTCTTAACACCAAACACGTGAACCGATTGTATTTAAGTATCACTAAAGATTTATCCCATGCGCCTTATTCTAAAAAAGGAGAAAAATTGAAGTCGACGAATTTATAAGCAAAATATGTTTTGGATTCTCAAGTCATGTTTTGTCATTTTAAGATTCATATCATAAGTTTTGCTCGAATGGCGCCTACCCCAAATTTGGTACTTGAAAATAAATAACTCGACTGCAAAAATATTTAACTGAAAAACAGTTAACAAAGTTAAACAATCTAAAAAGAACTTACTAGGTACCATGAATAAAATTGAGAAAGAATCGTATCGTTAAGATTTCAATGGGACAAAGATTCGACACCAATCATTCAGAATTCATCTCTAACTTTTTCAATAAAGTTTACACCTACGCGGGTTCGGCTCGTAATTTGATTTTATCGATGAAAAGACATCTTGATGATGTCATTCCTGCGATATTTTGATAGAATTCATTCATTATAAAATTATTTACTGCCCATTCAGAACTTGGATCGTTTGGTTCCCTTCGAAAGTTTTAATGTGGTTTGCTACCATATTTGTTTAGCCGAAAACTCCAATATATTATGGGTGTGTTAGTTTTTTATTTTATAAATTTACAGTAACATTAAATATTAGTTAAAAAAAGTCTGAAACTTTTATGAAAAATGGGTAACGTGACACAAAATTATTCTCCTAGAACGAATCACTCAATTTGAACCACGATAATTCAACCCAGCTCTACTTGGCAATAAAGTGGCATTAACCCACAACATTACTTTCACAACGATAGTAATCGATTCTCTGTAAAAGTCGTTAACATGCAGCAGACTTTTTTAATTAAGGGCTTAAAAAAACCATTCTCCCGCACGGAGACCGTGCAACTATTTGTCTTAGTCCCGGTGACGCAGAGCCATTGTTCTGCGGACTTGTCCACCGCAATATTGACTTGTTTTTCCTTTCCCAGTTGTTATTAATAGATTTTGAAAACGGCTTTTGCCCAAACCGTCGGCCGGCCATTTGTTACTTTGATGCTGAAATATTTGAGTGAAGTAAGTGTTTTCAGTAAATAAATATTCGAATAAAGCTTGTTTGTTCGACTGGCGAACACATTGTTCTCAGTAAAATCGTTGCAACCAAATAAATAACTCATAAATTCACCGCAACTGAGTTTTACACTATCATCATCACTTAGTTATAGTCAAATTCATGTCGCTGGAGAAATTGACAATGCTCCCGTTCTCTCGCCAGCCTTTTGACCTGTATTTAAGACTCGGCGTTGAGGTGATCAAACTTAACCTAGTAGACAACAAGCTTCGTAAAACAGTTTTAGGATAATAGGTACATATCCGTACATAGCATCATTATTTGCTGATTAATTAAATTCTTCTCTTGAATAATATGGTGGTAACTGATAGAAATTAACAAAAAACATGTACCTTGCAACTCCGCTACTTACGTGCAAATAAGTAGGTAATTTAGGAGTAGCAAGGTAAATGTTTTTTGTTAATTGAAATGGAATTCCGCAAACGCCCGATTCAATCAAATATGGACCTAACTGATAGATGCACTGCGTGCTATTATACATTTCGTAATAATGAAAATCGACGCGCGTAATTCGTTCGATTTCATCAATTTGGCACATCGCACAGTGTTGGGATTTAACAAGGTTGGAGCGAAGTTTGCGGCTGTCGGTTGTCATGTCAGCTATCATGTCAGAACGGCCCGATATGGGAAAGTTATGATGATCAAAGTGAGGTATGTACACACAGTTCGTAGCAGAAGTTATGTCAACTTGGCTAGTCGGTGTAAAGATGCGTGGGTCTCTTTGTAGTTAATTCAAAATAACAATCCTCCAAAAATGTTTTATATTAAATAGGTACACGAGAAATTCTTGTACAGTCAATATCTATCTAGTCAAAGTTTCAAAAATAAGCATCATAATGCTCTTACACAGACGTATTAAGGTCGTGGGACATATTTTAAACAAGTTCGTATCGATACTTATTTTTGCACCTGACCATGACATAAATTTGCGGTTCTAATTATGATATTGGCAGAAATCTAGTGTTCAAGAAATCATTCTGTCTGGGCCTTTTTTTGGAAAACTCATTTTTCTTAGGTTAATTATTTGGTACGTAGTTAATACGCACAAATTGTTTTGATGGCACCATCTTTATAGATGAGTAGATAAATTAAATTGGTAATCTTAATAACAGATGGAACTTCTCTATACGTATAAAAGTAACAACGGCAAACATACGGCTAAGAACCAACAGTTAATGAAAATAATCTGAAATTTTACATCGTTACATACATGTAATGAAGCAATACAAATCCAATTAGAATATGACAAAATATGCGACAGTCAGAGTTGATGTCTGTGAGTCTACTTACTGACCAGTTACTATTTAGAAATGTTTACTCAACATAACATATTCGATGACGCAGAACAAAAACATGATGTTTAAAAACTGGTGCATTCATTTTCTCACTCATCGTAACATTTAAACGCCTAAAGTCTTGAAGTTTAGAAGAATTGAGACAGAAATTCTCAGCAAAGTTAACCGTTAAAATGCAGATCAAGGAAACCTACTTACCCTTCCGAGTGGAAACGGCGATATTAGACATTATCGCCCTGCATTGTGACTGCACTCCGCTGGGGATTTAATGCAATCCGAATAGGAGCAGTTATTAAAGCTATGCAGACGACGTAACCAATTGAGGCTTTGGTTGTCTAACACCGATCAAAGACTGACACGGATTGTCGAAAACAATTATCATCTCCAGCTTGTACCTGGTACCAACTATTGCTGAACAGTCCTTATGGATGACAAAGCTTGATTCGTTCGATTCGAACTGAGGACTTGACAGTCACTTGACTACAGAATTGCTTCACAGGTGTATGTAAGTTTTTCTACGTTTTCGTTCTAAAAACTGCACCTAATTTCGCACACAAATTTCTAAAACCTCAGAGATGTTATGTGAGCCCGAATCCGAACGATCCTCTGTTCTACTGCTTATTTAATTAAGAATAAATAAATTTATGAAAATAAATCAATCATTTTGTATTATTAAGTGACGAAACGCCACCAACGTCTGCAGTGTAAGTTCAAAATCAACAAAACTTTCTTAAAACGCTCAAATTCAATCAGTCATTCAATCGTTCATTCGTTCAGTTCAATATGTCTGTGTTTTTTTGTTGTTTATTTTCTATAAAATTGTGTATATGCTCTTATATTTGTGTGTCTTGCAAAATGAATAAATGTCTTCTTTCTTTCTTTCTTTAAAACGTTCAAATTTAAGCCAATTGACTTAATACAGCCAATCGCGATGTTTCCACGCATACTTAAGCAAAGATGGGGTGTTGGAAAGAACAAGATCTAAATAAGTAGGTCGTTTCCTTCACTCGACCCTTAATAAGCGTTTGCCACAGAGCAAGACTAAGTACTGCAAGAAAATTATAGACGCGACAGTGTATGCTAACGTACAATATGGGAGGTAGGTACAGCATTATGTGTGGGAGGTTACAGTAATATTGTTCGTTTATCATCTGTATAGTCGACCAAGAATGCACATCCTAACTTAGAAAAACAGATCAAGGCCGTTGTCTCGTTTGAATTGTGAGTGAAAATATTTTTTGTTGTTTTATGCCATACAAATGATATTGAATCTTAGGGAGCTAATCAACTTTCTTGGTCAGAATAAATAAATAATGTTCCCCTGACATTAAATTAAATTATATATGCTTATTTATACACAAAAACGGAAACATTGTTTTATTTTGAATGCTTGGCAATTTGCTAACGGAACACTTAAAAGCGGTGGCGCTTGAAAACGAAAGAGACAATTACCAACTACCACAATCTATAAATGCAACGCTTTTCAACAGTGTGGATTTACCCATAAAGATATAATCAACACACGTGAACATCGACCCATTTGCCACTTGTTATATCTAATTTAGCCGAATTTTTTTGATCGAATTTCATTTGGCAACCAACATTTCGCCGAATGTTCACTTTGACAACTACTTATTGGCAAATTTTTGTATGCCAACCTCTCATTTGGCCGATTTTTTATGAAGACGAATTTCATTTTGATTTAAAACTTTTGGAATATCTTTCGCATGGCAAATGTTACACTAGGCCGAAAAACTCTTATGACTAATTTGGATTAATTTAGGTTTAGGTGCGGCAAGGTGGCCCATGGGCAACCCTTAGCCGCAAACATGTTTGTTTTAATTTAAAAACAGTCTTTGTTTTACCTTAGAATGTCTTTTTTTTATTAATGGTTAATGTAGTACCATTTGCCTATATAAAAAATGTCATTTTAATAAGTGTCCATGTAAAAAAAAACAAACGTTGAGTTGACAATCGTGAGATTGGGAAATGAAACTAATCATTTTAACAAGTTGCCATATGGTGATTCGGCAAAATGAAATTCGGCCAAACGTTGGTTGGGAAGTGAAATTCGGCAATAAAATTTTCGGCAAATCAATAGAGAACCAATTTAGCCATTTAATGAAAATCAGACGTACATCAGACATACGACTGATAACGAATGGCATTATACGGCAAAATTAAGACAAGTGGCTGGTGGCTCAACAATTCCCAATTTGTAAGCCTCGTGTTCCGTGTCTGCTAACTCCGTGATCTAGCGGTTAGCGGTTAATAGAATCGGAAAACCATCAGCCGATGCGCCTCTGCCAGATTAAAGGTTCCGCTAACAAAGTTCCATCAATTTGCTGTAATTTGTTGCTCCTGCCGAGATTGCCGGGCTAATAAAAGGTGTTCGGGAGACCCAGTTTATATGACCCAGGGGCTGTCATCTTAATCGTTAGTATTAAATTAAATTATGTGGGTAATGTAAAAGCATGTTGGGTATTTTCATATATTCAAACAACCAAAAATTGGTAATATTTTATACCGCATCTGTAGCAAGTAATTACGTGTAATAGGTAGGTACGCGAGGCATGGAGGGTACAACAATCCGTAATATTAATATAAAGTCGCATGAAAAAGTATCTCTGCTTTGTAGTTCTGTAGACGACTATTTAACTTCTTTGATAAATTTGTGATAAAACAGCGACAACGTAATGCGAAGAACAAGCAATCCAACCGAGTAATAGCGCAACGACCTAGAATAAGCCTTAAGTCTTAAAATCTTAGGAATTTGCAATTAATTTTAATTTGCTCCCAATCGCTTCCAATTTACCCCGACAACAGAAATAGAATCGACAATTAAGGTACCTAATCGTTTTTAAATTTTGATCCAATGCGGGAATTTTACCCCAAATTGTCGCCATTGGAATTCCACCGCCGCCACTGTCCTACACAGTCCCCGATGTTAGAAATTTGATGTTCGATTCGTAGTACCGTTCTGCTCACACTAATCGTCGTTAATAGAAAAGTGAGAGAGACGGATGAATTTCGAATTTTGGAGTAGCCCACATATCCCGAATTCCCTGACCACAGTATCAAGGGACTTTACAGCAAAGGCTCAGTTATTGTTTGATTATTGATTTCATCGAGCATACCACATTGAAAGCAATTTGCTTCTTGGATTGTTTGAAAATTGTTGATGTAGATAATTATTGTTATGTCATTGTTACTCGTTAGTTCGGTCAAGAGTCTCAGGGATACTAACTTTACTAATAAAATATGTTCATCAGAGCATTATGGAATTTATGGAGCGATTGAATTGAAATCACAAAAAAAAAAGAAACAACATTACGTAAGCAATATATTTTGCAGTAAAACGTTAGCAATTATCTTTTATTTTAATACATACAACGGTTTTTTTTAATCATCGCATTTTCCTGTGAAAAACTTTTTTACTTTATGATTTTATTTGACGGAAAAAACTAGCCAGTTCTTTTTCGTTTAAATCTTGGCTGAAATTAAAGATAGCACAAAGCTCGGCGGCCAACCAAGCCCGCTGCCATAAATCCTATAGGTACTTGAAAGAAGAAACGAAGCACCGAAAAGTGCAAAAGTGCAGCCGACAGTCAAAATAGATGGCCAGTAGAAATAGCGAAAATAGCTACCGGAATTAAACCAGTAATTATATTCTGTACTGAGACTCATTTTTAAAGGAAGGACGCAATCTACTCTAGAGCAGATTGGGTTCGTATTCGAAGCAATGTGGGCGACGCTATTTTTAGATTCTATTTTTTTGCAGTTAGGTACTGTAGGCATTTTATGCCGTGATCTTTTACAGTTTTTTTAATCAATCAGGAGTTCCAGAGATAAAAATTATATTAAGTTATATTCTAATTCTATTTCGCGGCGCGTATTTGATCTGAAATTTCGGACTACTGCTTAGCTCCAAGCATTGAGGACAGTAGTTTTCATGCCACAAGTTTAGATTTCTATTATAATAATGTGTTTATTCGTCCCTTCGCGGATTTGTAAAAGGGGAGCGGTTTCATTCACAAATGATACGTGTCAGGGCGGATTTTCAACCCTCATCATTGCACAGTTGAACGTGTTTAGGAAGGGTGTATTCGAGCAACTAATCGATCCCAGCGGCGAGCGTTAAACTAGGCGCGTTATTCATTTGTTTCGAGACTTTGTGGTAATTTTTCAAATTACAACAAAAGATGAAATTTTATGACGAATGAAAGGGGTGACTATGCAACCTGTTTTTGTGATGAATTTGAACGGGGTGCGAAGGTCTATTGACCTTAGGTAGCTACATGAAATAGATGACCATGTGAGTGGTAGACTTGTAGGTGACAAAATTTGCCGATGTGTTTTTAATTTCAGAACCGTGTATCCCTGAAAAGAAAAGGCGAAAGGACAGGAAAAGGGATTTTCTTCTGAGTTATTTGAATCGATTAGTCTTATAAGATTTCAATGTATTTTTTGCTTATAAAAATAATCTACTTCCATTTTGTTATTTGCCTTAAATTTAGAATCGTTTAAGATTAGCTTTAGCCCTGGGTCATAGCTATACTTAACACTACACCATAGATATTTGACTTCGTGGTTTAATCTGACGGTAGCTACTGATGAGTAATGCTTGAAAATCAAGTGCTATTTGTAAAAACGTGTTAGTACAACTAAAAATAAGTTTCAATGATAAGCACGCGAAGCTTAACTGTAGACCTACCTGGCAAGTTAAAAGGAATTTCGTGTTGTACATTTTTAACGACGTCTGTGAATTTCAACAGCCGACGGCCGAATGAAACGCATCGCGCGTTTAATACAACGTTCTTCGAAATCGCGAATTTCAATGAAAATGCGGAATATTTTTTCATAGAAAATGGGTCGAGTGAAGACTTAAAATTTTCCCAACATGCTGTGCTTGTGTTTTTAATTGTAAAACGTTCTGTAAAGCAGTAAGTTTTTAGTTAATCATTACTTTGCTTCGCCGCAAAGAGTCTGTACTATCTTTATATATCATGGAGTGGTAATATGGGCTATCTAATTTTGCAAAAGAGCTTTTCATTTGCTAATCAGAGTGCAGCCATCGCCACATTGGCTTGCCGATTTTTTTCCATTCTTTTACTTATTTCATGAGTCACATAATATTATGACGTTGTTCGTTTTGCACATTAAATGCTTTTATTTGATAGATACATAAATATCTTATGTTCAATTAAAATGTTTTCCTAAAGTAAACAAAGGTCTATATTTGTCCCTCTTTCATGTGTTGACAGCCAAGTCTAGCAAAATAATCTTCAATAAATATTAAGTCTAAATACAATGTGTTCTCAAAATACTAACGCGTCTTAGTCTAATGCTTTTTGATTTTATTATCAACCTCAAGCCAAATAAACAAGTCAAAGAAATCAGAAAGAATGATTTGAATATGTAAACAAAAGAAAATTACAATTCTGACAAACAAAACATTTGATTCTATTTAATATTTGGTGTCAAAACTAGGTATTTGACGTCGAGTACTTTCCTAAAACTTGGGCCTAGTTATACGGAACACTCTGCCGCAGGCGCTGATACCGCGTTTGAATAAACTCATAACATCTGATTTCATTTCGTCACGGAAATATATCCGGATTACTTCCAACGACGGCACATAATGCCGCGAAAAATGCGGTTTTGGTATAATTACATGAGAATAAAGAAATGCGTGGAATCGAAATATCTAATATCTGGATTTTCAACTGACTTATAACTTAGTTAATTGTGTAGAAAATTCAATTAAATCAATCAATTAAAATTTTAATGTGGCAAAGCATCTCTAATTTAATGATGTAAATACTCCTATTAGTCGCAAGATCTTGTTACTTTGTCTTTATTGGCTTGGCCAGCAGTCGTGGGAAAAAAAGTCAAAAAGGTGTCGAGTTGTATCCTAAGGCTATCACTTAGTTAAATAATAACATAATCCAGTCTGTATACGTCCCATACGTCCTGTGAATGAGGACTCACTTAGTATTAAATTTAATAAAATCCGGGAAGAGAATTGATGATGCAATCGCAACGTCAAAGGATTGCGTTGCCAGCCTAAAAGGCTATGATGTATGTCCTGTGAATGAGGACTCACTTAGTATTAAATTTAATAAAATCCGGGAAGAGAATTGATGATGCAATCGCAACGTCAAAGGATTGCGTTGCCAGCCTAAAAGGCTATGATGTAATCTAACTAATATTATAAATGCGAAAGTATGGATGGATGGATGGATGTATGTTTGTTTGTTACTCAATCACGCCAGAACGGCCAAACGGATCTGGATGACATTCGGCGCATAGATAGAGAAAAGTCTGAGCACATAGGCTACTTTTTATCCCGGAAAACTGCGTAGTTCCCGCGGGATAGCGATAAAGAACGAATTCTTTGCAGACGAAGTCGCTGGCAACAGCTAGTACCTCATATGCCAGTAATTTTTCCGGTGTTCTGCCTTTTCGCCGAATTTTATTTGATCGAATTTCATTTGGCAACCAACATTTCCCAGAATGTTCACTTTGACAACTGACAATTGGCAAATTTTTGTATGCCAACCTCTCATTTGACCGAATTTTCATGAAGACGAATATCATTTTGATTTTAAACTTTTGAAATATCTTTCACATGGCAAATGTTACACTAAACCGAAAAAGTCTTATCATTAATTTGGATTTATTTAGGTTTAGGTGCGGCGGGGTGGCCCTTGGGCCACCCCTTAGCCGCGAACATGTTTGTTTTAATTTATAAACAGTCTTTATTTTACCTTAGAATGTCTTCTTTTTTAATAATGGTTACGTAGTACCATTTGGCTATATAAAAAATTACATTTTAATAAGTGTCCATGTAAAAAAAAACAAACGTTGAGTTGGCAATCGTGAGGTTGGAAAACGAAACTAATCATTTTAACAAGTTGTCATAATGATTGTGCAAGACTGCACCTTTTTAGATCTTTTTTACTCTTTTTATTGTTTATGGTTTTTTGACTTTGATTATACGTTTTTGTTCTACAAGGAAAACCAGTGCCTATTAATTGTAGTCTTAAATAATGATGATTCGGCAAAATGAAATTCGGCAATAAAATTTTCGGCAAATCAATAGAGAACCAATTTTGCCAGTTGA
The DNA here is from genome assembly GCA_963854515.1 of Pandemis heparana. Lineage (NCBI taxonomy): Eukaryota > Metazoa > Arthropoda > Insecta > Lepidoptera > Tortricidae > Pandemis > Pandemis heparana. Next base: position 5,381,354 of record OY978016.1, on the reverse strand, counting down.
CTTACACCAAGCCGGAACACAGCAGCCCAAGCACTACTACCTGGCGGCGGTATTAGTGAATAAGATATATTCATATTCATATTCATTTATTCATTGTTTATGCCATGTACATGTAGCGATCCGGAAGGACCCTGAAGAAGATCTTACCACTTACAATAAATACTCGCTTGTTACTTGCCTTACATGCCGCTATTCGAAATTCATGACGAGCATTTCTCTCGCACAAATATTCGTCAAAATGAGAATGAAAGGGACGGTAAGATGCAAACTTGCAATTTCGGAGTAGCCCCTTCGCTGTCTCTTATCAAATAGGGCATACGTGCGAATAGTTTACTTAAGGCGACTAGCGCCTTTGTCTTTGTCTTTTTCTTTACGTGTGAGGAGTAAAGAAAGTCCACAATTTTGCAAATTTTCGGTGTTTTTGTTGTTTTGGCGAGATGAACTGGACGTGGAACTGACCGAGTGGCCGGAAAGAGCTCTGTATAGGGAGATGAAGGGGAGGGAAATATGGGCTAAATAATAAAATAATAATAATTGTTGTTATCCGTGATGAGAAAGTCTTATCAAATAACAAATGCTATGTTGTGTTTCAATTACATAGGATTCTTTATTTTTTAACATTTAAATATTTTCATAAGTCGTTACCGTTTAGGAGCAGTAGGGAATGCAAGCCAATAAACACCATTCGGTTGAACTTTATTTAAATATCTAACTTTTGCTGATACCGAAACGACCTATGTTACAAATGTTGTATATGAGTTGATAATTCATATATCTTTTTTTCCAAATGAAGGGCTCAGCCATTAACGAGGAGTAGGCTTTAGAAAGGAGCTAATTTACAGCATTCAAAGGCGCTAGTCGCCTTAACGTATCGGAACTCAATGTCAACGCTTAGCTTGAGTAACTTAATCGGTTATAAATAAACACGTACAATGCCTACAAGCTGAGTATTGGGCTGTCAACAGCACCGGTTCTCATAACTCAGCCGCTTTGTACAGCCGAATTACGAATGTGGGGGGTGCGGTAAATCCGTGCCCTACACTATAGTGTGGGCGGCGGGCGTGGGTTGCGTGTTATCATCCCACTACCAAAAAAAGTGACGGGTAGCAAGCCGGGAGTGCCGGCAGAAGTGAAAGCAGCTTAGATTAAATTTTAATGTTCCACCTTGACGATCAAGACGTGTTTGTTCCGTACGGGCCGCTTACAAGAAAAACGTACGTATTATCTATACTGAGGGACCTCTAACAATGTGCTGATGCCCTAGTACTTTTGTTCCACGACTTAACAAAAAACAATTCAAAAATTGAACGCGATTCATTCGTATTTCAAAATAAGCTCTTAGAGGATCTCGTATCCTGGTACTTAAACTCTCCCTCCGTCCTACGCCTGACGCGAGTTTAACATTTTTTACCCATTTATCTTAGCAACTAAATACAAAATTACACTGTCAACTCCTTTTTTACCATGCTACACGATCATCACCATCATCATATCATCATATATTATCAGCCATAGGACGTCCATTGTTGGACATAGGCCTCCCCTGTGAAGCCTCCTCCGACCATCAGGCCTTCTCCAAAAAAAAACCACCGATCCAGCGACGTAAACAAAACAACAGCGAACGCTCAGACTACAGTTTAGATCACTGGATATTGGTACAGCGAACCCGTGAGCGTTTCCAGCGAGCATATTGCGGGCTATCGCACAATACCGTTGTTATGGCCCAATCACATGTGAAGCCAGGTATGTTGTAAAACTGTACGTATTAAGGTTTTTTTCTGTGGCCTGTGCACAGTAGCGTGCAGCCCTCTGCGCCAGGGTAGACAGTGGGCAGCGATAAGGTGACGCAACGCTTGACATAACATAGTCAACCTTTGATGTGAGTTCAACGCATGTCTTCTTCGCAGAGCATCAACGGGGAGCTTCTAGATTACGCAGATCGGAAAACCCCATCGCCGGTAGAGGCGAAAAGCTTAGGAATCATGCGTATTTATTTATTTATTTATTCATGCCAAATTTGCACCTTAACAGATAGAGCCAAAACGGCACAAACTTACAGAATAACACACAATAGCTATATTTATTACTATCTACTAAACATATGAAATTCAATTATTTTTAACTTATAGAGCTCTCAGGCATCTGGCCTTCAGCCACCCTCTTGCACTCTGTCATCAGTCGCCCTATTGCACAGGCAAACAGGGCCTCTATTCGGCACTGACACGCCGAAGCTATTACCAACCATTTGCAGTGCCTAAGTAATGCCTAACGTAAAATTTGCTATTCGGCGTCGCCAACTGTCAGTTTGCCGAACACAATCCGATGAGACGCGCAGGTCTACGTGCGGCGCCGCCGGCGCTGTATAGGCAATGCGGCTAGCAACGCATAAATTTTTTGATTCCTCTCTACCTTTACGCCACAATCATGCTAGGCGTGGCCTTTAGGTCTTGTTACCTTAGGCTCCGTCTGCCCCATAAGGGCGTATTTATGTAGGTAGGTATGTAAAATCTCGTTCCAAGTTTTTAGTTCAATCTATTATGAGGTTATTTTGAAGAACTTGAATGGAACCGCGAAATGGCGAAAAGTTTGGTGTATTGATTAACTGGTTTTATTCAAAAACAAGAACAAAAGGGATATTTCAAAAATGCCAATGCAGACGGTATCATAAAATATCCTTTCGCCATCCGCAAGTTAACTTTGTAAGTTATTAAAATTGACGATCATAAAGCATTGAAACTTGGCCGGAATTTGTCCGGGCATTTTGCGACTCATTTCGGAATACTTCGGGTAAGTTCGGAGCTATTCGGTTTCAAATAAAAATGCGAAACAAAAAGTTGAGTTGTGTTGAGCGAAGTTTGTTTAGTATTACATTTTAAAACGGGTCGTGTTCTGAGCGCTTATTCTACGACGAGATTTAAAACGACGTATATAGTTGAAAATTTTGAGCACTTTCGTCCTTTTTATTTTGACGCAGGGATATTGTTAGCCGCTGGTGCCTCAATCTCAATCTACTACAGTTGCCGTAGGAAATAGGCTATATACACAAATCTCGATAGCTATCGAACACCAACTTTAAATTATACCAGCGCCGATCATAATACTGAGATTGTGTACGTAATAAACAGTAATCTGTTTAACTTAGGATACGAGTGAAGTTCAAAATGTTGAAATATGTTAACGGCAGTTAACGTAAAGTTACGAAGCGACTGCTTGAGCCTTTGGTGTAAGTTTTCGCATATGAAACCTCTCGAACGCGTGTAAGTATAAGTATCATTTACTATGGAAAAATTGGCAGCGCCACTTGCGGATCGAAATGGCAACAAACTGTTCTCATAGTATTTGACATTTTAACGCAAACGCGTTCGAGACGTATTTTGTGCCCGAAAACCTACACTGACCATACTGTTATTACCATAAAAATTACCAAGTCAATTAAAATTTTATATTTACGATTGGTTTAAGTGTTATCACTTCTCAATAATATAATTAGGTACCAGTGGCGTGGCGTCCATGGAACTCGATTCCCACCGGCTTGCCTATTTTAAGGCAGTTGGGCAATTTATTGTGCAGAATTAGAGGAAAACGCTAGTTAAGTTCCCTTCGGCTTGCCTTCTGATATACTTGACGCCACGCCACTGTTAGATACCTGTCTATATAATATAATTATAATTATATAATTGCCTCTCTTTCCGCGCAAATGGTAAAAGCCCATCGAGGGAATGGGCGAAAATGTTAGGAATCATGACTGTATTATAGGCGATGATGCGGCTAGCAACCCATCCCTAGGTACTTTTTTTTTTTTTTTTGTTTTATGCGAATACGAAGGCAAACGAGCAAGTTTGATTCCCTTTTCCACCTACAATCATGCTAAAGTGGCATTTAGGTGTTGTTAGGTACCTTAGGCACCGTCTACTCCGTAAGGCATAGACGTGATTCGTGATTTGATTTTGATTTGGACAAATGGTCAAATATGACGGCAACGACAAGGTTCTATAGCGGCACGCAATGCAGTTTCTTTGACTGTACATAGTGGTATTATTTTAAAGTTAGACATCGTTGACGTGTGACGTCACAGCCGGCCTGCCGTCATGGTCGGCCGCGGCCGGGGCCCATCGGGAATTCGATTAAAACAACCAACTTTTCAAACAATTCGCACCCTCAAAAATGTTAAATGTAATGAAAATCTGCGCTCTTGTTCAGGATAATCCTTTGGGTACACAACTGCTTATTCTCTAAGCGGCTAGGATAACACTGGAAGTCGATATTGACGGAGTTTGCCTTGTCGTAAGGCAATTTTAAACTCAAATTTACCAAAATATTCTCTGAGTTTAGAGAAACCCATTGAGCTCTCAGCTCAGTTTCAAGCTATCTATGACCTTCTATTTAGTCTATCAAACGTGTTTTATCCTACTACCGCGAAACATGGTAATAATTCTAATAAAACTGTTAGATTCAGAGTTTCATATTGCAAAAAGGAAACAGAAACGCCTATCACTCCGCCCTCACTACGGTATTACGAGTACAATGATTACAAGGAAACTCTATCAGATAAACAGGCTTCACAGTTAACGTGTAATAGTGGACCAATTTATAAATTGTCGTACAAACGACGGAACCCTACATTTTGAATGGTCTGACACGCGCTTGGCCGCATTTTCAATAAAAGGACCTTTATTCACCAGAGCCCTTGATGTAATTATTAGTTTTGTTACTTCATGGAAACCACAGTGATTTGATTTACACAACCGCAATGGCGATTAATATACGATTCATAAAAGAAAAATTGCCCAGACTAATTTGAAAGGCACAGGTGGAAAGAAAAAACATTTTCTATTAGAAGAATTCCAATATTCTTAATGAAAATCTGTAATATTTCACATTTCACTTTGTTATTTTACGAAACTTAATTTCTACGAGTAATCTAAAGATTTACTTATGCCTTCATTATACTTGAAGCGAATTTTCAATTTCAAATACGTTTTCGTAAAGAGAAATCGATAGGTAATGTTAATACTGAACTTGTTGGTGAAAACGATTTTTAAAACAAAACGAAAAAAGTTTAAATGAAATAACCGATATACAACGGACAAAACTTTCGATTGGAAAAGTAACTCAAAGTTTCAAACCGCAAGAAATATTTTACGTTCAAGAAAAGATTTTTCTTTTTTTTTCCTTTTACAACACTACTCGCCGTCGAAGAACCCACGTACCTAACTGCTCTTAGAGTCAGTAAGGTTTAATTAGATTAACCTAAATACCAACCTAAACCTAAAATAACTAAGGTACTTTTATTTAACTTACCATTTAGTATTTGTGGACCAAATTTTGCAAGTAAGATCTATTAAGTAGTAGAGATTCTAGATAAACAGAAAATTTAGTTACTTAGTTATTACGTAGGTAGGCTTAATCTTAATTAGACTTGAAACTTTATGTACAATGACTATGGTGGATAAATGAAAAAGCAAGTATAGCAAAAATACAATCATCAAAAAGCTTTCTTCAATAGGTATGTTTGAAACAAATCCTACAAGTCGAATTCATCCAGTGTACATAATATTGTCGTATTGACTTCAAATTCGAGTAGATATAATATCTAACAAGATCACAATAAAAACAATCACAAGAAAATTACCGGTAAACGCAGAACGTCGCGTTGAACCAAAACCAATAAGTTAAACATGAGTAACATCTAACACGCTAGTCTAATACACAAGTAAGCCAATGAAACGTAAACGTAAACGTATTTGGCTGGGGGCGGTTGGCGTGTAAATTCTAACTAACCATTGTCAGCAGAACAATAGTGGGACGCAAACACGGCGGGATTAATAGAATCTCTGCTAACTCAATCCTAACCTTAGGTGGTTTGATGTGATATTTAAATGACTCTTTTATTAATAGAAATAAACGTGGCTTTAAACAGTAGTGGTATAATGCAGGGTAATTGTTAAATTGTGTTTCTTGCTAATGTTTTGCCAGCATTGCATTTGTTAACCCTTTTCCTCACAAGTCAGAACAAGTGTACTCAATTCCAGCTGAAATTGGTTCTAGTAAAACTAACAAAAATAATAAAAAATATCTTTGAGTATGTATACTAATGGATTTACTGGTTGAATCAAAAGTAACTTTGTGGAGGGCCTTATTAACGAACAATAAACCTTGCTACTCCGCTACCACTAGTATTGAGCATAAAATATAAGAATTTAAACCTAGAGTCTTTTTTATTTCGAGTCGTGTATACATTAACAAATTAATTTACTGAGTAGCAAAAAGATTTCAAAGATATTGACATCCTGGGTCATACAAATAGAGTTTCAAAGGAAGCAGATTAACTAACAGAAAACAAATTAAGACTATTGTTGAAATTACATGCATTAAATCTACAGTTCACAGCTTACATTCATTGTAAGCTCCGAGACTGTAAAATCTACGAAGAAAATTCGAGTTCAGGTCGAGATTCGCAGAACGGAATATAAATCTTCATTATTGTCGGACCTTTATTAAATTTAAACCGTAGTGGGGCTGGAGATGTGTCTACAAATTGATTCCAAGCTCACCTTTCATTGACTCGGAAAAAGGTCTCTGGAGTGCCCTCATTTTTTGACTTTGATTCATTACTATACACTGAAAAAAAAAGTTATGTGAAGCCTAACTTTAGTGATCCCCGTAACTAAGGCAATACCTTAGCAAAATGGGTTCAATAGTCAGGGTAAGATATCTTGTTAAATCACATAATAGTAAGCTTCAACATATTATTAATTAGTCATGTTATAGGCGTTTCGGCTAGCAACCCATCACTGTTATGAATGTAAATGACAGTGACAATATCAATTAAATAGATCTGATATGCTTTGTGTAGACTAGAGCTAAGTCAAAACGAAGTTCAAAATATTCTACCGACCAGGAAACAACATATTTTTAAATTGGAAGGACTCAATACGTAATCCGATAACTTGAGGAAATCGGATTGTCTGTATCCCGTTAGAACTCTTGTAGTTACACCAAATTGGGTACTTGGGACCGAGTTTATACTTAAGGAGTTTATCGTAAATCCCGACGTCGATATAATTATATCAGACTAACTTACGTCCGGACTTCATCCCATTTGTGGAATTCTTTTCCTAAACTTTCATAGCGTACAAACATTGTCCAAACAATTTTTAATATTTAAATACAGTAAAAGGAAATCGGTTATGATCTTGTCATGCGCCAGTTGAATTTTAAGAAAAACGGGACTTAATCACGTAAATAAATAACTGGTCCTCTCGCGACCATGGATGCAAAGTCGCGTGCGAAACGTCGAGGTATTTACAAAAACACATTTTATTTACGTGATTAAGTCCCGTTTTTCTCATAATAATGTGTAAAAATTGCAAAAGTTTGAATCGATACAGTTGGATGTTATTTACGTTAATTGGTAGCGGCAGAAGACCATTTTATTCTATCCACGAGACAAACATTATTCATCTTATATCACATCGGGGTAAGGTCAAATGCATGCCACTTTTTAATTAAAAATAATAACTTGACTTAAACAATTAGCAGCGTTAGTTTGAGGTGTAAATACTTCAAAGTAATTTCGATTTTAGCCATTGGGTTCATACTTATCTAGTACCTAGCACAAACATTCTACTAGTAAGTTAGGGGCTAAGTCAATTATTGGTCCAAATAAAAACACGATATTTGTTTATTTATTTCCTAACATTGCTGAACCTTGTGCGAGAATAAGACAAGTATTGCTCTACTTCAAGATAATGAGTTTCGTAGTAAAAGTATTTTAAGTTTAACCACAAGTCATTCAAATCGATATAAATAGACCGCGGTTTTGGCGTGATTTGGTCCCGTTTTCGACAAACACATGGACGTGAAATATTAGTTTTGGAGGCACAATATCCTATTAACCGGCGCGAATAAATGACCTACGCATGATAACACACGGTTATCCCACGATTTACCAGCAACAATAAATCTTTTGTAGGTACGAGTTAAAAAAATATTAAATAAAACAAACACCTTTTTTGAATAGCGGAGTAACAAGATCAATATTTTTTGTGACCTCCACAAAGTACTTTACTTAGTTAACGCCTAATTCAATAATTATTTATTAAAATAGAATATTTACAAATGTCAATGAACCTAGAGTGGTTAAGGAATTCCTTGGGCGAGTAGGCGGTTAAATATTATGTAAAGTTCATTTGAATACTACAATTTCAAGCTATTACTGTTTACCAAGAAACCATAGCGAGTGCCGTTGATTACCTACGTTGAATTAAGTTTTGAATTTTACATGACCTGGCTTAGTTCGTTGACTTTAAATGGATGTCAAGTGGCTTACTTGGCAATTTAAACGGATTCGTATCGTTTGTTTAGTACTGGGGCCTTACCATGACGTATAATGCAGTTCAACTCCAATTCAGTTTAGGTTCGCTCGCTGTCAGAATCCATACTAAAATGACAGCTAAAACCTGAACTGAGTCTGAATTGAATCGCATTAAGACGTCATGGTAAGGCCCCTGGTCTAAAAAATAGTGTTTGTGATTTACACACATTCGATACCTACCCATAAAAAAAAAGAAACAGTAGATATACCTATTTGGAAAAAAAGAAAACAAACGGGCAATAATTATACACTAAACTATATTATATAAAAAAAAACGGATTTTTATTATTGTATCGTATTGTATTATTGACAGCGTTGATTACTTAGCCTACAAACACAACAAAATAGATAAGTGTGGATGAAAGGTGTTTATTTCCATATAAGTTTACAGAGTTGATAAGGTTCGATACAAGAAATTAGTTTTACACAAGGAAAAGTATAAAATTGAGCGCCGCGGATCGGCGCGCGTGCGGCTCGATCGGGTCGCCGGTTGCGAGAGAGCAAGACATACCGAGCGAGCGAGAAGGTCGGCGGGTTGCGTTCGGAAATAAGCGTTAAGCCCGCGCTACATAAGTAACTAACTAAATTAATAGTTCTTCACACGGTTTCTTAAAATTGTTCTAGAATAGTTCAGTAGGTGGTTGAATTAGTTGTTAGTAGTCGAACAATCTTGTTATGGATTGCTGTAGATAACTTTTAATCCAAAATCAGTGTCCGATCGAAGTTTCCTGCACAAGTATTCTGGATTAGACACAGTATATAAAAAACTTTAAAATTTCTGGTAACTTACTACCTACAGTCAAGGCGGCTGCTCTACGGTAAAAGAAAGTAACTGCAGTTTAGTAAATTTTACAGGAGAACGAAAAAAACCGAAAAAACTTAATTTAAAACGTTCTGTTAACTATTCCACCATTTTTTTAATGTAGTAATGTGTCAAATAATTTGCTCTACTTATTGTATAACAATTTTATGACAATTTGTTGTCAGTTCTCTTTTAAATGCCAAAAAATTTTTTTCTGTAGTAAATTAATTATTTTTAAATTAATGTGTCAAGTCAAAAACAAAGTACCTAAATACTTTTACTTTATTTTTTAAGTACTATTAAGTATATTCCTCACACAAGTTTAAATTTAAATAATGAGGTAATAGTACTTACCTTGTTTTTACAAGTGTTAGGGAGAAATTTAAAGATTAAAAATTCTTTCTAGAGAGCGTATGATCATTTACTTTTTAAAATCGCTTAATAAGTAAAAAGGTTAATAGGCAAACATAGGGCTGTGGACCCCCACAGTCCTATGTTTGCCTATTAACCTTGTTACTTATTAAGTGATTTAAAAAAGTAAATGATTATACACTGTTTAGAAAGAATTTTGGTACTTGGATTGTCATTTGGGGGACCCGGGGGATTGCTTAGTGTGATAAGATATTAAATTATTATAGATACCAATATACAATAAAACATCATAAGTGTAAATTTGAAGCAGTTTAACAATATAGAAACAAAGTAAATGATGCTTAAAAACGAAATTTATTAAAATAAAATTGTAATAAGAAAGTAACTGTCATTCAAGTACTTTCTTTTTCCCTTGACATTTAGTTACTTTGTTTTTGCGTAGATAAATTGGTAATTATGACGCTTTTTTACAATACAAAAATGAAGTAATGCTATTTACTTTTGTTTTAACTGAATCAGAGTCAGAATAAAAAACGTTTTATCAAACAAAAAACAAAGTCGATCAAATTACAACTTAAAAACAAAGTAAACGACGTGCAATTACTTCATTTATGCTTTGTAATTGCGTTTTACTTTATTTTTCCGTAGATATTTTGAGTCAGTGCCTGCAGTTACTTTGTTTGGTGAAAATTTATCTCTAAAACTAAGGCTCTTTTGGTGATTCCAAGAATGTAGCAACATCCGTTACCATCTAAAAGTGCCAAAAATACAAAAACACCCGTTTTGACAAAAATGTTAGTTACTTTCTTTTTCCGTGGGGCAGCCGAAGGGCATAAATATATTTTCTCAAGCATGCTCGGAAATGTACGCGTTAATGTCGCGAAATGAAGCCAAGAAGTTTCACATTTACGGCCTAGGCCAAGAAGTAATGTGGTGCGGTCGAAATGAAGCCCAGAAGTTTCACATTTACGGCCTAGGCCAAGAAGTAATGTGGTGCGGTCGGCGCGGTGTGGCGGCGCGGGGCGGGTGTGCGGTTAAACATGGCGCGAGCAATAGTTTGTTCAAATGGCATGTTACAAAAATTAAAAATGCGGCTAGTTAAACAATTTTTACTTGATTTCCTCGCATTGCTTGAGAAAAGCACTATACAATCCTCGGCCGGAAACAGGGATTGCAGGACTCGCTTTACCCGGCCTCGTCTACGACTCGGCCGTGCACCCCAATCTCGTCCTGCAATCGCTTACTTCACGGCCTCTGCAGTAATGTACTATTACGTTGTGTACACCTTTATACACCTGTACAATATTGGACCAAGGTTTTCGAGGGGGAGCAGGAATAATAACACCGCGACTAATAATACTCAACAAATATTTATTCCTCCACGCAAATTCTCACAAAAGTGACGGTAGCACTTAAATATATACAAGTTGTATCGAACAAACGTTTGCTAGTTTATCGCCGGTACAGCGACATCTAGCGGAAAATAGGGGAACTAATCTTATGAACTACAAACTTAACTCTAACGTTTGAACAACACCTTTATGCCACAAACTTTGAGGGTCACCAACCACCGACACCGACATATATTTGACACTAGCTTCTGCCCGCGACTTCGTCCGCATGTTTATCGCTATCCCGCGGGAACTATGCAATTTTCCGGGATAAAAAGTAGCCTATGTTTTAATCTAGGGTACCAACTATCTTCGTTACAAATTTTATCCAAATCCGTCCAGTCGTTTTAGCGTGAAGAAGGAACAAACATACACACTTACTCACATCGTCACATCGTCACTCACAAACTTTCGCATTTATAATATTAGGAGGATAGGATGATGTTTGTATCGATATTTTTGCCATCGACTGTACACAGAAATTCAAAAGATGCGTATTGTATCCTCTATTACCATAGTGCGTTTGATCCACCGTAAGTGGGTCAGCCTGTAAAGCCTTTGCCCATACGTTAGCGCCGAATTGTATTCAAATATTCGTTTAACCACCTTTATCCACTGCTGCGGGCTCTAACTCGATTTTAGGCGGTTTCAACATATATTTTTTCAGAACGTTCATGTGAAACGTTATTACGGTTGCAGTTACAACGGTTACGACCGTTATGTCGACGGTTCAGGTTTAAGAGTAGAATAGTAATTAAAAAATAAATTAATCCCTACTAATATTACATATAATGCGAAAGTATCTATCTGTCTGTTACCTTTTCATGCTTAAACTGCTGGACCGATTTAGTTGAAATTTGATGTACATGTCTATAGTTTGAGTCCCGGTGATGGACTGCACCTTATTAGATCTTTTTTACTCTTTTTATTGTTTATGGTTTTTTGACTTTGATTATACTTTTTGTTTCTACAAGGAAAACCTATACTTGAAATAGGTATTCCTCATTTAAATAGCATAGTTTTTATCCCAGAAAATTGTATAGTTCCCACGGGATAGCGATTCTGCGCAGACGGAGTCGCGGCGGGCAACAGCTAGTCTTCTATCTTCTATATTATATTTAAAAATTAATTGCTGTTTGTTTGTCTCGCTAAAACTCGAGAATGGCTGTAACCGATTTGAATAATTTTGGTTTTGAAACATTTTGTGCAAGTCCAAGGCAGGTTTTAACAGCGAGAAAATATTTAAAAAATTACGGGAATGGAGCGTAGCCGTGGGCTGTTGCCCAGTTAGTAAAAAATAGTTGTTATACTATACATACTCGTACCTATATGAATTGCTCGTTTAGAAAAAGATATTAGGATATTGTTGTTGGGAAAACGGCGCTCTGGAAGGCGAAAGAAATCAAGGCTGCGGAACATTAGGGAGTGGACCGGAATCAACAGTGCAGAGCAACTGTTCCGGATGGCTCAAGACAGAGAGAACTTTTCAGAGCTAACGGCCAGCCTCCAGTAATAAAAAAATAAAAACCATTTATTTCGGACAGAATTCATAGAGGTTAGTTAGGTACATACAAGTATAATAGAGTGGCACTTTCAGAAGAAGAAGAAAAACTTACTTACTTACTTACCCACTCGTCCATCCCTAACGCAATACTCCTTTCATCCACTCAAAGGTTGACTGGAAGAGATCCCTTAAAGGGATAAGTCCGCCTTTTTGCATGTATCTCAGTGTTTGTCAATTGTATTTGTCTTGTTTATTTTGCACAATAAAGAGTCTATAATATACATACATACTTACTGGCTGGGCGCAGTGACCCGAAGTGGATCTTGGCCTCCGACACCAGACTTCTCCAGGCCTTGCGGTCCTGGGCCAGCTCTCGCCAGCCATCGGCCCCGAGATCCGAGAGATCCCTTTGGACCAAGTCGCCACAGCGATACCTAGGACGGCCAACCGGTCTACGCCCGCTCGTCCGGCCCAAGTACGCATTTTTATAAGTTTTTTGTTTGTTCTGGCAAAACACGAAGTTTCCGTGAGACGCAGACAAAGTTGCAGGCTACAGCTAGTACTAACCAGTATTATTTTCTGTATGATTTTTCTAAGGTACGTATTCAAAGCTTGTTAATATGAAATTGGAAATCGCAATACCGACGTAGGACTGACTTCAAAGGTCAGCATTTACATTCAAGTGCTCCTTTGCTTGAATTGAAAACCCTTAAAATCATTGAAATCGGCAAAATTCGAAAGGGCACGTTAACCTCATTGAAATTCAACCATAAGCAAATACACCCGTAAACATAGCGGAGTTAACAACAGGGTGATAATACTGTGAATGCGGGTTATGGAATTTAGCAGCACGTTAGGGATTTGTCACATAACCTACCACTTGTTCTTAATGCGACTCAGTTCAGGTTTTAGCTGTCATTTTTAGTATGCATCTGACAGCGAGCGAACCTAAACTGAATCGGAATTGAAACGCATTAAGACGTCTTGGTAAGACTCCTGGTCTGGGAGCATATAAAAAACAGAATGTACCGTTTGCTTCTATTCCAGCAAAGATGATTTGTATGACGGTAACGGAATGGAACCAAAATGTCCAAAATTCAGCTCATAAAATGCGTGGATTAACAGTGAATTCTTAAGCGTAAGTTGCTATTTTGACATAACATTTCATAGGTTTTCTGTCAAAAATCACTGGTTATGGTTAACGTTGTTGTAACTTGGTGTAACTTACGCTTAATAATTATGATTCACTGTTAAAGTACCTAGCCTTTACCTAAGGTGTAAAGTTAGGTAGCAGCAAGGGCTGGGCTGAGGCAAGTCGAGCCATGGCAACGGGCACTAAACATTCCGAGGAAGTAGGTCATCGGCCGTCGTACCTGCCCAAGAATCTGAAATCGGATCGAATGCAGTTTGCTTACGGCTGGCGAAGTATTTTTGCAACGGAATTAAAGGGGGTGAATGTTGAAACTCTGAATTGTCGCCATAGCTGAGCCGCAAGGAGCAACAGACAATGTTACGATTATAAAATTCACTAAAACCTTACTCATGTCAATTTATAAAAATAAACAAAGTCTTTCAGGATTTTGCCGGAATATTTCGTCTTGTCGACTCAGTTCAGGTTTTAGCTGTCATTTTTAGTATGGATCTGACTACGAGCGCACCTAAACTAAGTCGGAACTGAACCCCCCAGGAGCCTTGCCATGACGTCTTAATGCGATTCAGTTTAGGTTCGCTCGCTGTTAGACTCATAAAAGTGACAGCTAAAACTTGAACTGAGTCGGAATTAGGACTTCATGGTAAGACCCCTGTACTTTACACATAAATAAAATAAAAGAATATTTATTCACACTTAAAACAAACAATACAATAAAAACAGAACATAAAAAAACAATCAGTGAAAAGGAGAGGACTCAGCAGAACTGCTGGTTTTCAGTCCTCACCTAAGAAGTAGGAAACGGTAGTTTGCTGACAAAAACGAACACTAACTTAAAATAAATAAGAACATCGAGTTATAGAGCTCGAAAATCGCTCCCCCAATATTTCCCATAATATTCCCGTACAAAATAGCAGTGCAAACAGAGTACATTGCACTGATCTCATCGTCTGTAACGTGCGACGTCAATTACAGTGTCAATACCTAGAGAGAGCGTCCAAACATGGCGCGCTGGAAAATCCGCCATTTCGAAAACTCCTAGGGGCTACTCCGAATTCGAAATTCAAAGTTCGTAACATACTGTCCCTTTCACTCTCATGTTGATAACTATTATTAATGTGAGCGAAAAGGAAATTTGAAATATGAAATACGAATACTACACCGGCACCATCGACATGGTAAGCTGTAGAGAAAAAAAATGGCCGTAGCGTAGTTCGGTTGTTATTTATATTTTTATGATTAACTGGGGCCTTACCATGACGTCTTAATGCGTTTCAGTTTAGGTTCGCGTGCTGTCAGATTCATACTAAAAGTGACAGCTAAAACTAGAACTGAGTCGGAATTAGGACGTCATGGTAAGACCCCTGATTTTTGCAGCCAGTTACAGTTGTTAGTTATTAGTTAAATCGTAGAATGTAGCTACAAACGGCCTCTATCTACGAGTACATACAATATTGTATAATAAGTACGGTATTAAACATTGAATATTTTATATTGAATCAAAACATTCAATTTGCGATAATACTTTAAAAAGCATGACTTTTCTGGTTGTTCCGTCTTAATAATTAGAAGTTTTAATTAACAATTTTTCCCGTTTTATTTTCGTACCCAGTCAATTCTTAATAGAAGAAAGAAGTGCTTATTTTATTTTAGCTATCATCTTACTACAACACTGTATTTAATATTAAAGAAAAAATACCTTGTATTCACATCCAAACACATGATGCCAATCTGAGTCCAACGATAACAAGCGAATCAAATGCTAAAATAATCTCCACTCACCGAAACAAGGGTAGAACGGCAACAAAAGTGCGTATATAAACACTTATTTGCACACAATCACGGTGAACGAGGCAAACGTTTATGCAAATAGAATTGCCAAGAAAATTGCTTCAAATAAAATAAGCAATGGGATTTCTCATCCCTAGAGCTAACTAGCACGATTCTCACCCACCCACGATCATCCAATGTGATATCCTATAATATAAAATTTGCAGATCGGATACCTCGGAGTCGGATACTGAAGTGGCACAGCATTATAAGAAGAAGAAGACGATCAGATGCTGCAACAACCGAGAAAACATGTATACATAAAATTATTGTGAGATTGCCACATTAATCTAACTAAAAAAATATAATATATATATATATATACATATAAAATATATATATATATATATATATAAATATTATAGATAATAAATATTGTAAATATAAATAATAATATAAATTATAAATAAATATTATAAATATAAATTAATATATTATATATAATATATTTATATATTTATATATTATATATATATATATATATATATATATATATATAAAATATATATATATATATATATATTATAAATGCGAAAGTATGGATGGATGGATGGATGGATGTTTGTTTGTTACTCAATCACGCCAGAACGGCCCAACGGATTTGGATGAAATTCGGCACATGGATAGAGAAAAGTCTGGAATAGCACATAGGCTACTTTTTATCCCGGAAAATTGCGTATTCCCGCAATTTTCCGGGATAAAAAGCGTATTTCGCGTATAAACGAATTCTTTGCAGACGAAGTCGCGCGCAACAGCTAGTATAAAAATATGCATAATTTGTGTTGCAGCCGCCGAGGCTAACGCTCCTGGAAGAAAGATTTCGCAATATTTAAGTGTGGTATCCATATATTTCAACAGTGTCTCTTCGATTCAAAACTTTATTTTGCAACTAGGCCTCTATATCCTTTTTTGAAACTATCAGCGCAAGAAGAAACTTAACAGAAACTTAGCAGATTCGGTGTGTAGCATCAGTAGCATGTTAGTCTTCAGGGAACGCGTATCCTCCATAAACAAAGGTTTCAATTTGATGAGTAGAGCAATAAACGCTCCACCCACGGTGCGCCGTGAAAAGTGATTTAATTTTTATTTCAATCAAATCGGTTGATGGCGCGTGGGAGCCGTGGTATCACGTTGATGAAATTAGCGCAAATGGAGTTTTAAAGGGCCTCGAATTTGGAGGCTTTAGCGTAAGAGCTCGGCCGAGATCTTTGGCCTGGCAACTTTATAATACTTTAGTTGGATTATGGGTAGATCGTTGTGAAACGTTGTCGACATTTTCAGGTAAATTTGAGTTTGAAGTCTGCCAGACTTACCTTGAAAATGCGAAGCGGTAAATGTTTAATTCAAAGTTTCTAACAGTCCTCGTTTTTCTCATTGTATTATGTATAATTTAGGTTAACGACGTATATTTGTCCCAGTACTTACTTATCATAATGCATCCTGATTTATATTTTTAACAACATCTACATCTATCTACATTCATATTACCTTTTCCTTGCGACTTTGTGCGCGTAGTATAATTTTTGTTGTTCAAAATGTTGGACAAAAATAAAGGGTCGCTTTTCATAGATAGAAGTATGAAAAGACAAGTGTCCCGTTATTTTTCCTCGTGAATGTAACATAAAGGCGAAAGTTTGTAAGTTTGGATGTTTGAATGTTTGGTTGTTTCTTGCTCTGTCATGACAAAACGGCTAAACAGATTTTATTTAAATTTAGTATAGTGATAGTTACAGTCCCGGGAAAGGACATAGGATAGTTTTTATCCCGGAATATCGCATAGTTCCCGCGGGATAGCGATAAGCGAATTCATCGCAGACGAAGTCACGGGCAACAGCTAGGTAGTTACAAATAAACCTTCCTCGTAAATCACTCTAATGGTGAAACCAAATGAAAATCGGTGCAGTAATTTTAGTTTCTCGCAAAGAAACAGGCAGGCTTTGGTTAGACATGTCACTGTACCCACAATTAACACTACAAGACCACTTCTTACCATGTCTAAAGCATAATAAATTATTACATTTAATTTCATTTTCATTTCAGGCAGACGCGGCGGAGAGCTGTTTTATAATGATGTAATGTTCGTGCCGTAAAAGGAGTAAACTATTAAATTATTAAGCTAATTTAATAAAATCGCTAAAATGCATGCCGCTTGCAAGTTGGAGTTTCAATATGGGGGTGAACACAAACTTGGCAGCCAAACTGATTCTGAAGTTAGCGAGGTATTTAATAGCAGGCTAGTGGTCCACGAAATATGACGTCGTGGTACCAGCGGTTCCGAAAGCTGAAGATGTCACCATGTTAAAATGTGTTATGGACAGTATGTAAGTAAATGCTTTATTGTACAAATATAAAATAAATAAATAAATATAAAGAAACAGACACAAATCACAAAAAAAATACATTAAATATATGCACAAAGGCGAACTTATCCTATAAGGGATCTCTACCAGTTAACCTTTGTGTAGATGAGAGGAGCATTAAACGAGGGACCGACAAAGAGTGAGTTTAAAATTCCAGATAGTGAAAGCCACAATAGAGCGTACATTTCTAAATACAATAAAAAAATCATAAAATAAACTACTAAGTTGTGTTATTAACATAGTTATAGCAAAAATGTGATTTTTCAAAGTTAGACCATTCGTCGGAGTGTCAACATCACCTGAAGATGCCTCGAAGATTGGTGAAACACGTGTCCTGAATATTTTATAATAGTGGTGGTGGTGGTTCTGATTGTTATTTCGGTTACTTTTAAGTTGTTCTTTGTTATGTATTGTTGTTTTTTCTAGAACATTAACTGCATGAATAGAACAGATCCAACGGGAGCGTGGCTGTATGACGTGACCACACTATGTCGAGGAGCAATGAAGTAAAGTTACCCATTTATTTTGACATGGACCTTCACAAACACCTGAATTTATACAGTTCTTAACAGTTCTAATAAAAAGTGAAGACATCAAACAAATGGAGGCTCCACTCTTTTTTTATTGCCACACTCTTAATTTTTTACATAAAAGGCACGTGGCAAATTTTTAATTTTTTTTTGCTTTTTAACTAAGTATATTCCATTCTTGTCAGTTTTGTAACTGACCGATACACATACGTATAAAATGAGTTGCAAAGTTTATTAATTTTCCGCTCAACTTGGGTGCGTAAAGGCCGAAAAGCCACTTGATCAAAGGGCGGATCCAACAACTTCCTGTTGCAAATGAAGCGTGCTACAGAGTCTGACAAGTCGGCTCATTTCTTGCTACAAACTGACGTTTGACTTCAATTACCATCAAAAATTTAAAGCTTATCAAGAACGAAAGTTAACTAAAAATAATTATATTAAATCAATAAGATATCGGTGGTTCTATATTATATTAAAAATTAACACGTGATAATTGCTATGTCAACATAAAGTACCTACCCTTTAAGTAGAATATCAGTTTTTATTCCCACATTTTTTGTATGAATTTACACTTCAGGTTTTTATTTATTTATATAGTTTTATTGTTTAGAAAAAACTTATTTTACGGATACAAGAGACCCTCTAAGTATTTCCTATATCTAAACTACGACTTGATACTTCTACGTGTTCCTAAGTAGAAAATGGGCCTTGACAAACAGAGAGATGGACAAGAAAGCAATTCGCAATGGTGAATACATTTATATAGAATGTGTAATCACATATGTAGGTAACCAACTAACATGTAAATGCTTTATTTCATAATAATAATAAATATTGAACCAAAGCAAGATTTTAAAACTGACTAAAACTATAAGGTAAATACGTCGTCAACATATTCCGCCACCGGCATCGACCCCAAGACGCTGGCCGCATTGCCATAAGCAACCCTCAAAGGTTCCTATCTCCATTTGTGGCATAGACTCCTAAAAACCACCACACTTCCGGACTTTATTATTAATTAACTACCAAATCAAACAGCTCATCCCCAACTTGCCCTTTGTTGTTCCATAATAGGCCACGTTTTCGTGCATGACTTACCACGATGTGTTCCGAGTGAGTTTGCTTAGTAACCCACCCAAAGTTTGCCGCACTTAGATGCGCATTAATTTACATAACACCTCCTTGCCCAACTCTGAACGCCTAGTTTATCTCAAACTAATTAAATTTCTCACCAGTCGTGAACTGTTTGTGACAGGTGAGATTAAAGACCGGTAGACTTTTTGCAGGAATGCAAACGCGGCTGCATCGTAACACTTACTCGAATTGAGTTACCACACGGCCCTAAATAGTGCTACTCTTGAAATTCGAAATTTGAAGTTCTTATCATATGGGCGAAAATCCTAGGGATAATGTTATACCTAGGCGATACGGCTAGCTTTATGAATAGAAAAGATTCAACGAGAGCGTGGCTGTTTTGAATGACTCAGCCTCACTATTATATCGCGGAGCTTAGCAAAAGAAAGTTATCACTTTACTTATTTTTAATAAAATTTTACCTACCTACCAAAAAATTTTAATAAATTTTCAAACATATTTTTATACAAAGTCGGTTAAAATAAAATAAAAATCATCCAAACCGTTCCGCAGCACAGCTGGCAAAAATATCGACGAGCATACAAAAATCCTCTTTTTTAACTCGGTTATGTAAATCGTTTTTTTTTCAATTTGAAGACTTCAAATATTGCGAATTTTATAGTATTATTTCAGTTAATAATCTATAACATGAATAACTCTGTAGGCTCTTCTAGTTTACGCAGCCAGAATTCACAACAATCCGGTAGGATATTAGCCAGTCGGCGTCGGCAGGCAACGGCGGGAACAAATTATTGCCATATTGCAGCTACCGTCGGCCGCTCCAGACAAACAAATTGCTAACGCGAGCCAGTAGACCAGCAACATCGAATACTTTGAATTATTCGCGGAGTTTGCGTGATCCATTACAAAATTTAGGATCAACTACGAACGTTACACAAATTCATAAATTAGCAGTGACGAGTTACCTTTACCATTAAAAAAAACTTAATCCACCTATTGTTTCCTTCAGACTGCTTTGTTGACTTTATTTCAGCTTAGGCTCCTGTAATTTACTATTAGGGATCTTTGCGTCCCTTAATCGACGGAGCCTCACACCTTCCGTCAGAATTTGGAGCGCAGGAATATCTCCTGGTGCTTAGGAGACAGTTGGAGTCTAAAGAAGGTAAAATTGCGTAAACAAGTTCACATAGGTATATTTACTTCGATAATTAAATGGAGGCCGGGCCGAAATGTCATAATTTAATAATAATGCACCATTTCCAAAGTCTGTATAAGTCGAGAAACTATTTTACTGTTATGACAATTGTTCCAAATAAGCTCAACAATAGAGTCTATGATAACACGTTTGGATGTAAAGTTATGCGAATTCGCTGTATATTGTCTCCTAACAGTTTTGTTTCAACCGACAAGCCCGCATGTCACTTGTTACATAGATGCTACGAGGCACCTACACACTTTTGTGAGTGTACCGTATACAAGCCTTACTATGTATACTATATTTACTGTTGTTTATTTTATTCCGATTGTTTTATTAGACAAGGCGTCTACATTTGCTGCCAGATATTTGGCGATCATTCGGCTTGTATATCACATTCACCCTTGTCAGTCTTAGTCTGTCTTCCTCGTTTTAATAAAATGTACCTCATTTTATTGTTTATGGCTAAGCAGATGGATTATTGCGATCTTTATTCACGTCTTTGTTCTCTTGTATAAAAACCCGGAAATGAGGACTCTATTTTTGCGATTTATAAAATGGCATCATCAAAGAGAAAGTTATTTCGTCAGAAAGAGTGGTTTGAATAAGGTGTTTTTTAATATTGCTTTAATCTTGAAATATCATACAAAAAGTCGGAAATATAACAACAGCATTTAAATCAATTATTCATGTAACCAACAGTAATTAAGTGCCTCCAACATCGATCTTAATCGAATCGAAACAATTGGCATGAACGAGCCAAACGAGTGAACGCCAGTAATTTTTCACGGGCCCATAAATTCTAGCTATTTGGCGATCAGTCAAGTTCTAGATACTATAGCGGAGACACCGCAGTGTCAAACACATTTGGCAGAGGACAACACTAGCTCCTTCCTTGTTGCTAGAGTGGTGAAAGTATCGATGATAAAAGTTGTACTTAGTATAATTTAATTTTATTACATACAAGCTTTTTTGCTGACCTTTACTTGCATTGTCATCCGTACATCATGACAAATCTGAAGTCAATACGACCACTATCAGTGGGTCAAATTTAAGGCGCTGTCAACAGCAAATGACCTTGAGCAGCGCCACTCTTCACACATACGGTTCGCGTGCCTGTGAGTGAAAGAGAAGAAACTATTCCGGCAGCTTGGCCCGCGTCTAAAATCTTGCAAATAAGACACAAATAAGAAGAAATAAAAAAAAGTATGGATTATTTGTGAAATATGACTCGTTAGCCGTGTAGGTATGAATATGTTGACTTCATGTTTTTAATTGCAGACCCATACGTCGAAAAAATAAAGACATAGAACCGTTTAATGATGATTTTAAGACCAATCTTTGCAATTATTTTCTATCGAGCCGATTTTGTTCAATTATGTATCGAGTCCGTCTAGCGTGTTTGAAATATGATGAAAATTAACATTATATTTTTTTTGTATTTTTTTTGTGTGTAGTTTTTCTTAAAAAAGTGCTTAAATAACATCAATTTCAACAAAATTAGGTGTTGTCGGCCTCTTAACTTGAAAAAACTATAGTCCGACCGCTTAAATGAATACTCGCCCGCGCGGCCCAGGGGCGCGGGGTAGGACGACAAAGGGGACCGACGGGGTGCGGGCGGGTAGTGACCCTGCCGCCCGCACCTCTCTCGGCCCCCGCGGTCGTCCCTCCCCGCGCCTCCACACCGCGCGGACGAGAACTCCTAACAAATTAGAGTTGAAAGCTTGTAAGAATGATCTTCTTAAGCTGCTAATTTACATACGCAATTATTGAAATGTTAATGCGGGTTTCACGATGATTTGCTGTCTCAAAAAACAACATTTGTAACTGGAGGCATGTAATGGATGCAGATCCACCTAACTGGTTTACGGCGATCTTAACCAAGTCGTCGGTTCACCTTAAAGTTGACAGATGCAGGACTATCTAGTCTAGTAGTAGTAGAAATTGCACGCTTTTTTGTTTAATTTTGTACATACAAACTGTTAGCCTGATTTCTGAACGTTGCCTTGTAGCCTAATGCTATACCCCCTTATTCATAAACGCACTATAGGCCTCTGCTAAGTTAGTAATCGTTTGTCCTTATCTGTGAAAGGTAAATGTCAAAGTGATAGATAAGGACAAACGATTACTAAGTTAACAGAGGCCTATAGTGCGTTTATGAATAAGGGGGTTAGTCTGTGGTCTTGACACAGACAGAGATGCCTGGGCGGCCTCTTCCGCGATGGTCGTATTAGAAATAGCGTTGTATTAATATGTTGGAAATAATATATTCTTGAATACCGGTGATCAGTGATTTTATTCAGTTTAACAATAAATACATACATAATGTCACGTCTTTATCCCTTATGGGGTAAGTAGAGCCTAAGGTAACAAAGTCTTGGCCACGTTCAGCAAGATTGTGGTCGTTTAGGTGGAAAGGGGAATCAGAATAGTATTGGGTTGCTAGCCGCATCGCCCATAACATGATTCCTAAGATTTTCGCCCATTCCCTCAATGGCCTTTTACCATCTGCGCGGGAAGAGAAGCAACTCGTACATTCTATGTTTTTTCTTTACTCCCAGACCAGCATAATAGAGAATAGCAATAGATAAATTAAATATTAAATGTTTATGTATTAACAAATGGTGACATTTTTATTGGTTAATGTTGTATATAACCTTGTTTACTTATAACTCTACTGTGTACCCAAATAAACACTACAACATTAGATAATGATTGATGTTCTTTGGTCCTGCTAGGGTCAAGGTATCAGAATTGTCGACAAAATATCGATAGTTGGGTAGCACTATTGTGCACGAAACGTTACTGGATAGTCCATAACGATAATCGGTGACGGTTTTCATGAAGCTATCCCGGCTCTAGTCTAGATTACGCTTAAGTGAAGTCATTCATAAAGTCATTCTCCTCTCTGAGCTAACGATAACTGACGCCATTGGACTAATAGAAATACTATCACGCGTGCGCCTGTGTAATACTAAAGTAAATATTTATAGTAATCACTTTAATATAGCCCTTTATTCATTTAGGCCAACTTGCACAGTCCAGAGTTAAAAAATTAAATCGCTAACTCGGGGTTAGCTTTGACTGTTCCATACATTTTGATTCTACTTAGCCCTGAATTAGCATCTAACATGGGGTCAAGTCATTAACCTTGGTCCGTGCAAGTGGCCGTTAATAATATTATGTAGTATACAGTGTGTATAACACCATTTTTAAGTGTTGTCATTAAATACAAGTAGGTGTTTGAGTTGTAGTAAATCAAACATTACTGAAGTTTTAAAAAAATAATTGATCAAATTAAATCCTGTAAATTTCTTGTGTTTTTAGCGTTTATGTACAATAAAAGTTATACATACATGCATACATACATTATGTATTATATATACTCTCTCGGCTAACAGTGAATATCAAAGTATTAGCTTGAAAAAACCTTAACATATTCCCTGCTGACTGTCAAACCCAAGACACGTCATGCACAACGTACAGTCAACAGCATAAATATACATGTACGTTCCCAAGACGTCAAAACGTCTATACACCTTTATGCCCCAAGCAATAAGGTCGATGACATATATATTTGACATGATGGCTCTACCGATATTTATGCCCTCGACTGAAACAAATGCACAATTTTTTTGTCTATAATAATTGTATTCCACAATTTCTATGCAGCTAAGCAATGCAACAGCGAGATTTGTTCCATACTTAGTCATTTATTTAAATGTTTCCCTTCAAATTTAATAAAAGAAACACCAATTTCACAATAGTCCACGATGCAGCGAAATAATGGTCTAAATGAAATATTCTTCTCCGGAAATTCTTGACAATTGCTTAAAGAAAAAAAGCCATTTTCCGACAGTAAAACATCATGTTTAAAACTCGGCACTTTAATAATAAAAAAGACGTCGACGGTAGGTTTTCCAACGCTTTTAGGATTGACATAGAAAGTTTTTGATTTGATTAACCAATTTGTATATTAGACTCGATATTTTTTTATTTCTAAAGATTAATACAACTAAAATTGATTTATAGATCAACGCAATGCAAAAGGTCTCGTAAACTATAACAATGACAGAGAACGATGCCATCATCTTCTTGGAAAAGTGAATACGTCATCCCACTATACCTACTAATAATTATAAATGTGAAAGTTTGTAAGTACTGAACAGGTCTGACTGAAATTTGGCACAAGGATAGATTATGGCCTGAAATAACACATAGGCCACTTTTTATCCAGGACAAATTGCGTAGTACCTGCGGGATAGCAATAAACGAATAATTTGCAGACGAAGTCGCGCGAAACAGCTAGTTAATTTATTTATTTTAGTTATTTATTTTATTTATTTATTTAAAGTTATTTTATGCTGAAAGGGGGAATGCTGCCCGCGTCTGTGGTATTAACCCCTCCTTTTTTAATTACATTTATTATACTTTAAAATTTGTTTTTAATTTAATCATAGTTTAATTTGTTTTTAATTCCCAATTATTTCCCAAGTATTTTTTCATTAATAATTTGAAATTACAAAAAAATAAGTTTAAGTTATTAAATACAGAGTACATACATATCTATTTATGTTTCGTTGTAACATGAACTCATGGAAAGCGATAAACGTGTCTCCATTAGGAAAAGATGGTATAGTTAAATAATTTCATTTCTTTAACATTGCATGAAGTTATAGAGCCCAATTAAAAAGTTTTCGCAGAAGATCTCAATTCTTCCTTGCTCTTCTTATTAGTCGGTTGTAAATGTGTTACTTACGGGCACACGTTTATTATTAATTAAACGTTAAAGTTGTACTTTAGCAGAAGTTGTACGTTAAAGTTTCTTTCTTCTAAAATGATTCGCAGAACAGCATTGCTTAAAAATACAGAAATTAAATTATTTACTCATTGCGTTGTACCTTACGTTGTTAATTTTCATTTCTTCTTAACAGAGCAAATAGTCCAAATTATTAACAAGTTTTATTAGTCATTAAATTCCATTTACAAAGTTTATCTTGAACTTTACAAATTACGACAACACGAACAACACAAGAATCGAATGAATTATAAAATTACGCTTCCGAACTTTTCCATACAAATTGGTAGGTAGCTGAGCGTTTTCCAAAAAAAGTCTACATAATATTTTTTTCAGAATTTAACCATTTTGGTTCTTTTTTACTCAGAATCGTTTACCCTATCAATCCTTATATGTACAAGAAAAAATGTGTCCCAAAACTTCCAATCCAGTTCGTCAATTTTTTATAGAACGTGACGTACAGGAAAAAAATCCATAGAAAAATCAGGGACTTATGATTTCTTGTATGAGAATCTATAGGGTAAACGATTCTAAGTAAGAAAAACCCAAAATACTTAAATTGTGAAAAAAATATTATGTACTTTTTTCTTGGTAAACGCTCAGCTCCTATTTATCGTTGTGTAATCCTTAAATAGAGCAGTTTATTCAATATTAATTAATTTACGCAGCAAGTTCACGTCTTGACATTAATTATTAGCGACCAATTTACAGGATAGGTTGACCCTTCTCTGGTAATTGAGAACGGGCCGATACCTACCTACGTCGCCTGTAATCCAGTGAGAAATTGTTAACAGACATCTCTTTTGGTGGAGGTAATTTGATTTGTTTAGACCGAGACGCGTAAAATCACTTCGGGTGTCTGAAGCAGTTTAGATTATGGAAGTTTTTTATGCTGGAAAAAGAATGAGATACTCTTGATCACTTGCCCGCACCTCTCTCGGTCCCCTTTGTCGTCATACCCCGCGCCCCTGTGCCGCGCGGACGAGGACTCATTTAAGCGGTCTATAAACGGTAAATACTTACGGTAAACAGTTGTTTTGTAAGTTTTCGTGACGTCTGTGAAAACTGTAATGTAACAGTATGCTTAGTGTAAGTTTTCGGTCACAAAATACGTCTCGACCGCGTTTGCGTTAAAATGTCAAATACTATGAGAAATTTTAGTTGTCGTTTCATTCCGCTTGTGGCGCTGTTCATTTTCTCATAGTAATTGAAACGTTTACGTGAACGCGTTCGAGACGTTTTTATATGCGAAAACTTACACTAGAGGCTCAGGACTTTTTTAAACAAATTCGATCACCAAACAAACCGAGTGACGTGTGTGGCCTTATGAGACGAGCCTTGAGTTTTATAATAACGTAAGGCTGATTATATTAATTATAAAAATGTGTGTAGATAAAAACATTTTTAAATGCAAGAAACTGTTGTGAATAACATTTTCATGACTCAAACAATATCGGTTTGTGTAGCAGACAGCCTATTAATACAACTTTGTACTTACTGTGAGACAAAATTAAAAAGACGCTTGGAGACATTTCGCTTTGAGAAAAGTAGATTTTATTGAGTTTGCTAGCTTTAATGCCTTTGGAAGTTTGCGGGAACAGATATTTATCGTTTTACATAGTAATAAGCTTGGAAACGAAACAAATTGAATAACCGTAAGCTAAAGTTACGACTGCGTGGGTTTTTATAATACAATTTAAATATAGGTACATCACGATGATAATTAAATAGGTATTGACTTATTTATGCTATTAACGCTGAATAGTTTTTTATTAGATATACCTAGCGTTTATTTTAATATGCCTTTAGTGATTCACTGGCGTATTTTTGCTTTTCAATAAATTTCGAAGTTAATAGTCCGAAACAACTGTCGGAGCAATCCTTCGGCTTTTATACGTGAGTTATCCGGTTTGTTGTAATTATGTGAGTCTCACGGTAGTTTCATGTTGAAAATTTCAAAGTGTAACAAATTTGAATTATACCTATTTCGAAGCTAGCGTGCGTCGGAACACCAAATTAAATAATTAAAATAAAAAAACTAGGTAATTTTTACAATGAAAATGACAGTGAACATTTTATTTTGGACAATAGGTACAAATCCACGATAAACGACTTTTGACTGATGTTACTGATGAGGTTAAGGATGACTTAATCGAAATGGGGTGGTTAATTCCTGCAGTAAGCCAACGATCACTCAATGAGGCGTTCTTTAATTAACGATATTAGTTTCCGTATAATAACACAATGAACAAAATAGCAATGCCGTCAAGAAAATATTTTAAGTGAAAAAATAATAATACTTTGGGTTAAGTAACTAAAAATATTAATCAGACGTAAGTACACTGGGCGGCCTGTTTGATTCGCGGCTTCATTCACGACAGTGTAATTGATTAGGTACAATCAAATTGATGAACTAGCGCAAACGCTCGAGCTGAATTGTATAATAGTACAAGTTACGTTACGGAACAGCTGTACGCATTAGTCACCGGCGCATGCTCATATGGCCACGCTGCATGGTCAAGTGAAAAACTGTGTCAGTGCGAACAGTTGTTACTTCTACGTCAGCGCCGTCATGTTCCATACACACACTAGGTTCAAGGGGAGCCGGCCAGCACGGCGGTCTCTATTTATAGTGCCTCGCATCTATTCGACTGTTAGCTCCCAGTGCAGAAATGTCCGGAGCCGCGAACGTCCAAAAACCGGCGCGAAAAGTTCGATACTCGCCCGAAAACCGCGCGAGATAGCCTACGCGCACCCCGCTCGACCGATGACCGATCGATCCGACAATTTCAATCTATCCGACTGTGATAATCAGATCTATCAAACTGACGCAAATTAAATCCCAGTACTCATTAGACGGTGCAATTACGCGCAATCACGGCACGCGAGCTTATGCAATAGTTTTCAACAGCCGGCTCGTTTGTTACAGTGTTGTGTTCAGTAATCATCTTACAGTGCGTGAAAGTGATCGGGTGTCTGTGATATTCTTTAAATAATGTGATTGTTGTGTTCGTCATACCGTATTTATTTTTGGTTGAAAAACAAAAATGACATTGAAACTATTTAGACAAGAATGCGGGTGAACCGCTCTGCCTGGCGACGCGCCAGAATTAACGCTGAACAGCTGACTGTAAACAAACAAATCAGTACTCTGTGATACGAGTCGAAAGCGTGTTTTTTTGGCGAATGTGTGTACATCATAATAATGGCAGAAACAGAAGACGGCAATTATAGCGACAATCCTCTTATAGACGATAATGTGATACGAATTCAGCTAAGAAAGCCCTGCCAACAGAAATGGGAGCTGCGTACACGAAATCTGTCCCCCGGGATCAGATTTCCTACAATCCAACTTTTTGATAGTGAAGGGAATCTCCTCGTGGAGACAAACGATGAAAATGTTTCTATAAAAACTTGCAGCCCGGAGGAACACCTCGTTAGAGGCAGCCGCTCGCTGCGTGAGAGAGATTTTAAGCATTACATCGGCAAAAACTCTATTAGAAAACGTAATTCCGTCGCCGGAGATAAAATATACACACGAATATTTCGCACACCTGTCGTAATTAATGATAATGTTGAGAAGAGTAATAAAAGTTACGTTATTCGAGATTGCGGCAGTGTAACAAACATTCCAAGTAAACTCACATTAAACACGAACTTTTCTAATTTGCGAATAAATAGCCTCGAAACCACCCCTTTACAGTCCGACGGCGTCAGTGAAGTTAGCAGCTACAAGAGTTCCGACAACGAGAGCCGTGTCGGTGACAAGCAGCCAAAATCGAATGAAACTGAAACAAAGTCAATATTAAAAACGAATGGAATTATTTTATCGAGTTCGTCGTCAACCATTTCTATTATTGACAATTCCTCAAACCAATCCGAAAATGAGGTACCTACGGTGCTTCATAAATCTCAGTCATTCAAAGATACCATTGAAAGAAGAGGCTCCACAAAAGAATGTAAAAATGATACTCTGGTGCGCTCCAAATCTGGAGTTTTGTATAAGGCGCCTCACAATAAAGTATCGTTCCTGAACACTTACTTAAAAAGCTTACCCGTGCGGACGGGCTCTAATCCGGATTGGTTTGCTTTACACCGACGGAAAACAATGAAATCTCCACAAAATACGCGCGAAGCAGTGAAGCGTCAAGAATTGCCCAAATTCCTTTTGCGAAAAACGCGGCCCCACAAAACACGGGATAACACATCAGAGAACGAATTCATTAATATTCCCACGGACGCGGCGACGGCTTGTGAAATGAAAAAACGCCTAAAAATGTACCGACGTGGCTTATCAGAAATTGAACCGCAGGATCGGTCAACGAGTGTGACCATGCGAGAGCGGTGTCATTCTGTGTCGGGCGCGGTGGGGATTGTCAACACTTCCTCGTCCGAAAGTGTCGACGAAGCCGACCTGGTGCTCAACCGATTGAAAAGGAGGATACTCAAGAATAGGTCGAGAGAGAGGAAACGGAGCCTCGGCGCTAAGTACCTTTTCAGTAAGTGCTCCAACTTTGTTTTTACGGATCGATCACTTATCTTCGACCGCACACTAGGATTACACAGGGTATTTCTTTAAAAATAAAGCCTTGATCCATTATTGGCCCAAATAAATAAAATATTTCTTGACCTATTAAGGTTCACCTGAATCGAAAAGGTTTTACTTCTAAGGTTAATCAAGGGTTTTTCATTTAGCTGCACGCTTTGAATACCTACTAGCAAGTAATTTCCCTCGTATTCTTTCACCCCGAGCCTCGATTGCGATTCAAGCCCGTGTTGCTCGTATATCCTAAAGGCCCGACCGGCGTACTCCCGGCATTTCAGCGAGAACACACTGCTATTTGACACGCACGCTTTTTCACTTCAACAGTTGAAACATAATCCCTACGAAAATAAAGTAATATTGAAATAAATTATAGTCAGTACATAGTTAGTAAGTAATATTATAAAGGCAAAAGTAACTCTGGCTGTCGGTCTGTCTGTTACGCTTTCACACCGAAAACATGATTTGGTAAATAGAGAGTTTCAGTTCCGGAAAAGGACATTATGACATACACCCGGAAAATGGCAAAGTTCCCGCGGGAAAGCGAATTCTGTGCAGACAGAGTCGCGGGCAACAGTATACATAAGTATTTATACACTCATACTCATAGGAAAAGAAAATAACCTAGATTTAATTCCAAAACGTAAGTAACCATGTTTATTTTCAAGTTTTATTTTATCAACAACTACTTCACACTTACTAACTGGCCTATCTGCCTGCTAGTTAGTAACTACACAAATTAATTACCTAATACTATTTTTGTTACATTTAGAACCTACCTTGAATACAATCTGTATAATTATACAAACAATAATTACCTTTGAAACCTCATGGCAAAACTCCAATTTACAACGTACGTGGACGGTGAGGTATTAGACGATGTTTAAACCAAATCTCGCAAGAAGAGTACCAATAAAATTTTACGGCTGCATTTTAACATCGTACGCGTAATCAACTTTATGCGTCTGAACATTTGCGTCAAATATTAAACAAAAATACCTAATTAATACCGCAATATTTGCAGCAAGCAGTTACGCAATTTTGAGTTTTGATGCTCATGAATACACACATACGTAAATTATCATTATCCCTTACGGCGTACACAGAGCCTAAGGTAACAAGACCCAAAAACCATGTTTAGAATGATTGTGGGCGTATATATGGAAAGGGGAATCAAAATAGTGATGGTTTGCTAGCCACTTCGCTAAGTAAAGTTTGTTGGACAGAAAAGTCAAGAAGTAGTAAAATTAGAAGTAAAGAAGAGGCGTCAAAAATATCAGTGCGTTTAGAACCTTTCACCCTTGTTGCGGTAAAAGATTGAAGGAAAGATAGGAAATCTCAGGAAAGTGCCGAGTTTGGTAATACTGTACCTACTTCCATTGTCAGATGATTTATAAAGGCCAGGGGTAGTTTCACTTATTATAATATGATAATTATGGAAGATGTAGAAGTCTTATAGTTACAATTAGCTATTGGCAAAAAAATCAATTTATGAGTGTTTCTTCGAGCATTTTTTATGAATGCTGCTATAAAAACGCTGTTTATAAATCTACCTAATTTAGAATTACAACCAAAATTTTTGGATGACAAAAAAAAATAGTAATATGTACATACCTAATTACCTAATAGCTTATAATTCTCCCGTAGGAAAGGTGCCTCTTAGCACAGGTATTGCATACTTATAAAAAGGTACCGGCCACTGTTAACATTTTATATCTTTTGTTAGGTACCTTTAAATGATTTTGATTTTTGATTTTTTTGATTTGATACCTTGTTGAAATAAAAACAGAACTAAGTACCCGACTGTTATCACGCCATCTGTGAGCTGTGCACGGAAACAAGTAGCCTCCAATTACAACTCGCACTCGAGTTTCACGGACTAACAGCATTAAAACATGCCCTCTTACGGTGAATAGATTGAACTAAATACCATACCTTCTATGGTTAGAGGTTGACGGGGAAAAGTTTAGGCGGGAGGGAGAAAAGTTGTACTGAACCTGCGAATATAATCTGTATCAAGTTACCGATAGTGGCGCTGTCGTTGAAGAATCGTTAAGAATGTTGGGTAAGATGATTTTAGTTCTCATTTTCACCACCAGCACAGTTATATTGTTGATAGTATACAGTAGACAAATTGAATTTGTCAAAAGGAAGAAGTTTCATATATTTCTCAACGCCTGGCAAGGGGAAGTCAGGAAATGAAAAACGCTGAAATTCAATTTTTCTCGCGCTCCAGGAAATGAAGAAATGTTTTGTTAGAGATATCTTAGACAGTTTGATTAAATTTTGTAAGTACTAGAAGAAAGCCAAGCAATGATTTTGAACTCGTTTTTATTGACTTCATTATTGTAACTGCATAATTATATCTAGCATATTAGTATTAAATTTGATGAACTTCTATCGTAGTTTTTTTTTTTGTACGATAATGAACAAATCGCAGTCCTCGCGAGAGGTACGGGCGACTGCGATTCCATGAACTAATGGACAAGGATGTTAGTGCTGTAATTAAATTAATTCTATCGTAGTAGTGAGCTGAAATTTGGTAGATACATCTACTATAATTAAGTTAATAAGATAATTAAGTTTGTGGGATTTATATGTGTTTTATGTGGCAGTAGTGGCGGGAGGGTTTGCATGCAAAACGTATGTATTTCGCACAGGCTTGGTTATCTTGCACGTGAGTAGCGGAGAAGCAAGGTATATCGTAAGGTAACGCCTGATTCAATGAAATTATTTAGAAACGTTTGTGTACATAAATCACTACATAGTATAAAACAAAGTCGCTTTTCGCTGTTTGTCCCTATGTATGCTTAGATCTTTAAAACAACGCAACGGATTTTGATGCGGTTTTTTTTAATAGATACTTAGAGTAATTCAATTGGAAGGTTTTATATTTATGTTCCTACGCAGACGAAGTCGCGGGCAGAAGCTAGTAAATACATATATATAAAAGTATATAAACATCTTGATAAGGTCTTGCTTGCTTAAAACGCCTAACGGGTAGCTACACAAAAGACTTTTTGCCTTTGATTCCATAAATCTAAGTAATGACTTCCTCTGTTTTAGAGTTCCTTTGTGAAGAAGAGTTTATATTAAATCAAGTTTAATCAATTTACCAAGAATCATAATAATATAATTCAAAATCCCGGGACTTTACGTTTAAGGATATTAGCTGGCTTTGCAATTGTTTGCTTAATTTAAACGAGTTTAAGTATAAGTGAGTAGGTATTTTAAGAATCAAGCGAGGGAACTCCTCTCTCGAGCAATTTGGTGAAAAGTGATTGAGTATTTTGTAAGGGATTTTTTCTAAGGGATGTCCATATTATGTACAATTATTTATTAGCATGTATAGTGTGCTAAGGGGGAGGCCTTTGTTCCACAGTGGACGTCTTCAGGCTGATGATGATGATGATTTATTAGCATAATTATACACATACTGGCGTTGTTTTTACCATACTAGTTATTTCAAGCAAACACTTACCATAACATAACTTTTAGGTAAGTAAAGGAAAACAATGAAGGAAACAGTGTTATCGTAAAAATGAAATTTAATAATGTATCTGAAGTTCCAGCGGTGGAACCTACATAGGCTGGAAGCGATAATCTTACTAGTGTTATAAATTTAAGATTTTTAATTGAGTGTCTGTCTGTGTATTTCATAATCATTCACGCTTAGACCGCTTGAAATGAACTGCTGATTTGTTTAAAGTTTGGTAAGTAGATAGTTGGATTCCTGGAATCTAACTAATATTATAAATGCGAAAGTATGGATGGATGGATGTTTGTTTGTTACTCAATCACGCCAAAACGGCCCAACGGATCTGGATGAAATTTGGCATATAGATAGAGAAAAGCCTGGAATAGCACATAGGCTACTTTTTATCCCGGAAAATTGCTTAGTTCCCGCGGGATAGCGATAAACGAATTCTTTGCAGACGAAGTCGCTGGCAACAGCTAGTAACACATAATTTAAGCCGCTTTCTATCCTAATATTTTTACGGGATCGGGATTTATACAAAATCTCGAAATCTCAACGGTTAAGTAAACGATTTTGCGGGTAGTAGAGCCTTGTGCAAAGTCCGTCCGGATAGCTACCACCACCTTACTCGCTAATCCTGCCGCTAAGCAGCAGTGCTTGCACTGCTGTGTTCCGGTGTGGTGAGTAAGACAGCAGGGGAAATTACGGGCACAAGAGGCATTTCATCTTAGCCCTCTAGGTTGGCAACGCATCTGCAATCCCTCCGGGGTTAAGGGTGTCTATGGGCAGTGGTGATCGCTTACCATTAGGTGACCCACTTGCTCGTTTGCCTTCCTATTCGCATAAAAAAAAACGAACGATAAATTAAACAAGAGATAAAAGAAGACTACGATAAGATTTTTATTATATAACATACTAGCTTCCCTGCCCGCGACTTCGTCTGCGTAGAATTAGCAATTGACATGTTTATGGCTAGCCCCCGGGAACTATGCTATTTTCCGGGATAAAAAGTAGCCTATGTTTTAATCTAAGGTACCAGCTATCTTCGTTCCAAATTTTATCTAAATCCGTCCAGTCGTTTTAGCGTGAAGAAGGAACAAACATACACACTCACTCACTCACATCGTCACAAACTTTCGCATTTATAATATTACGAGTAGTAGGATTATAACATCTGCCTGGAGAAAGATCTCTTTAGTGTGGCCTCTCACCACAAAAATAATCGCGGACTAACTGAAGTGCTTCCATACACAACACTACGTACCTATTAAAGTAAAATTTGTGAGATCCAGCCGAGCACTTTCCCTCAGCAACATAGAAGCCCAAATCTTTAATGTGAACATTTTCATTTAGTTCTGCATATAATTTCTCCAACGCGGCACTGTAATTATAATTAAGCAAACGGAAGTAATGAATCATTTTAACTAACCGAAACTATTCCCGTGCGGTCGTTATTGTTGAGAAACTACACTTTCAATTGTTTTATTATTTTTCTACAGCTATACAAATTTATCTAATGCGGATACGAGTGGCGCCACCGTTAGAGTTAAGTGGCATAAATGTAGCGAAAGCTGTTAGTTTCAGTTTTATTCAACGACTTGAGTAAGTTTGCAAGTGTTAGCGGAACCCGGTATCAACGCGTACATTTGACTTGACTGTCTTGCCAGCCAGTTTGAGCTATCGAAGGCGAAAACTGAGAAAAAAGTGACATTCGCACGAGAGATTTTTGGCGCTTGGCCAAGTTTTGTCTGCAGCTTGGTTCGTTTGCACTTGTGTTATCAAGAGGATAGTTGGGAATAGGATTAAGGCGAAGGGATAGGCAAATGACCTTGCCCGTTTGTGACGTGGCAAGCAGTCCGATCAACGCGACATCTGTTAAATAATCGACGTGTGAACTCGATGCGAATGGGCGCGGGCTGATGGATTGAAATATTGCACTGTGATGTTAGTAGATGGCGCTTGTTTCAGTTTTCCGATTGCCTTACACACACAGCATAATGTTCAAATCAGATTTCGCAAAAATAATAAAAATTGTAACATTTCGGCATTCGTAACGTGGCCTTAAAGTCTTGTTACCTTGGGCTCTGTCTGCTCCGCAAGGGATAGAGACGTTATTTATGTATGTATGTATGTGATATTATACATGAGAAAGTTTGTGACGATGTGAGTGAGTGTGTAAGTATGTTTGTTTCTTCTTTTTTTTTTCTTTTTTATATGTGAATAGGAAGGTAAACGAGCAAGTGGGTCACCTCATGGTAAGCGATCACCACTGCCCATAGACACCCGCAACCCCGGAGGGATTGCAGATGCGTTGCCATGCCAACCTAGAGGACTTAGATGAAATGCTTCTGCATGAAATTTGGAACGAAGACAGTTGGTACCCTAGATTAAAACAGGCTACTTATTATCCCAGAAAATTGCGGTGTCCAGGGTCTGTCTAGAGTCGCAACGTAAATTATTATTGCAGAATAAAGTAAAACTTGAACGTGTGCGGGAAAGGTACAGAATAAGGTATAGTTTTTCCAATGATTATTTTCAAAACCGATATCTGAGGGTCCGAGAGGTCCCCAAACATAAATCCGTTATCAAAAATGAAAAAGGTGGCCGCCATTTTGAATTCTTTAAGTTTTGAAACGACTATTTTCAAAATCGATATCTGAGGGTCCGAGTGGTCGTCAAACACAAATCTGCTATCGAAAATAAAAAAAACTGCCCGCCATTTTGAATTCTTTACTTTTTGAACCGATTGTTTCCAAATTCGATATCTGAGGAAACAAGTGGTCTCCAAACATGAATCCGTTTTTAAAAATGAAAAAAGTGGCCGCCATTTTGAAAACCTTTGTTTTTGGACCAATTGTTTTCAAAATCGATATCTGACGATCCGAGTGATTCCCAAACACGTATCCGTTATATAAAATGGAAAAAGTGACCGCCATTTTGAAATCTCTAGTTTTTGAACCGATTGATTTCAAAATCGATATCTGAGGGTCCGAGTGGTCCGCAAACATGAATCCGTTATCCAAAATGAAAAAAGTGGCCGCCATTTTGAAATCTTTAGTTTTTGGACCGATTGTTTTAAAATTCGATATCTGAGGATCCGAGTGGTCCCTAAACATGAATCCGTTTTTAAAAATGAAAAAAGTGGCCGCCATTTTGAAAACTTTTGTTTTTGGACCGATTGTTTTCAAAATCGATATCTGATGATCCGAGTGGTTTCCAAACACGTATCCGTTATATAAAATGGAAAAAGTGACCGCCATTTTGAAATCTCTAGTTTTTGAACCGATTGATTTCAAAATCGATATCTGAGGGTCCGAGTGGTCCGCAAACATGAATCCGTTATCCAAAATGAAAAAAGTGGCCGCCATTTTGAAATCTTTAGTTTTTGGACCGATTGTTTTAAAATTCGATATCTGAGGATCCGAGTGGTCTCTAAACATGAATCCGTTTTTAAAAATGAAAAAAGTGGCCGCCATTTTGAAAACTTTTGTTTTTGGACCGATTGTTTTCAAAATCGATATCTGATGATCCGAGTGGTTCCCAAACACGTATCCGTTGTATAAAATGGAAAAAGTCACCGCCATTTTGAAATCTGTAGTTTTTGAACCGATTGATTTCAAAATCGATATCTGAGGGTCCGAGTGGTCCGCAAACATGAATCCGTTATCCAAAATGAAAAAAGTGGCCGCCATTTTGAAATCTTTAGTTTTTGGACCGATTGTTTTAAAATTCGATATCTGAGGATCCGAGTGGTCCCTAAACATGAATCCGTTTTTAAAAATGAAAAAAGTGGCCGCCATTTTGAAAACTTTTGTTTTTGGGCCGATTGTTTTCAAAATCGATTTCTGATGATCCGAGTGGTTCCCAAACACGTATCCGTTATCAAAAATGAAAAAGGTGGCCGCCATTTTGAATTCTTTAAGTTTTGAAACGACTATTTTCAAAATCGATATCTGAGGGTCCGAGTGGTCGTCAAACACAAATCTGCTATCGAAAATAAAAAAAACTGGCCGCCATTTTGAATTCTTTACTTTTTGAACCGATTGTTTCCAAATTCGATATCTGAGGATCCAAGTGGTCTCCAAACATGAATCCGTTTTTAAAAATGAAAAAAGCCTTTTTGTTTTTGGACCAATTGTTTTCAAAATCGATATCTGACGATCCGAGTGATTCCCAAACACGTATCCGTTATATAAAATGGAAAAAGTGACCGCCATTTTGAAATCTCTAGTTTTTGAACCGATTGTTTTCAAAATCGATATCTGAGGGTTCGAGTGGTCCCCAAACATAAATCCGTTATCAAAAATGAAAAAAGTGCCCGCCATTTTGAAATCTTTAGTTTTTAGATTGATAGCTTTCAAAATCGATATCGGAGGATCCGAGTGGTCCCCAAACACAAACCCGTTATCAAAAATGGAAAAAGTGGCCGCCAGATCAGATATCGATTTTGAAAACAATCTGTTCAAAAACTAAACATTTCAAAACGGTGGTCACTTTTCTATTTTGTATAACGGATACCTGTTTGGGAACCACTCGGATCGTAAGATATCGAGTTTGAAAACAATCGGTCCAAAAAGTAAAGAATTCAGAATGGCGGCCAGTTTTTTTTATTTTCGATAGCAGATTTGTATTTGACGACCACTCGGACCCTCAGATATCGATTTTAAAAATAATCGGTCCAAAACTTAAAGATTTCAAAATGGCGGCCACTTTTTTCATTTTTAAAAACGGATTCATGTTTGAGGACCACTCGGATCCTCAGATATCAATTTTGAAAACAATTGGTCCAGAAAGTAAAGAATTCAAAATGGCGGCCAGCTTTTTCATTTTCGGTAGCAGATTTGTGTTTGACAACCACTCGGACCCTCAGATATCGATTTTGAAAATAATTGGCCCAAAACATAAAAAATTCAAAATGGTGGCCACTTTTTTCATTTTTGATAACGGATTTATGTTTGGGGACCTCTCGGACCCTCAGATATCGGTTTTGAAAATAATCGGTCCAAAAACTAAAGATTTCAAAATGGCGGCCACTTTTGTCATTTTTGATAACGGATACGTGTTTGGAGACAACTCGGATTCTCAGATATCAATTTTGAAATCAATCGGTCGGAAAACTAAAGATTTCAAAATGGCGGCCATTTTTTTCATTTTCGATAGCAAATTTGTGTTTCACGACCACTCGGACCCTCACATATCGATTTTGGAAATATTCGGGCCAAAACTTAAAAATTTCAAAATGGCGGCCACTTTTTTCATTTTTAAAAACGGATTCATGTTTGGGGACCACACGGATCCTCAGATATGGATTTTGAAAACAATTGGTCCAGAAACTAAAGATTTCAAAATGGCGGCCACTTTTGTCATTTTTGATAACGGATACGTGTTTGGAGACAACTCGGATTCTCAGATATCAATTTTGAAATCAATCGGTCGGAAAACTAAAGATTTCAAAATGGCGGCCATTTTTTTCATTTTTGATAACGGATACGTGTTTGGAGACAACTCGGATTCTCAGATATCAATTTTGAAATCAATCGGTCGGAAAACTAAAGATTTCAAAATGGCGGCCATTTTTTTCATTTTCGATAGCAAATTTGTGTTTCACGACCACTCGGACCCTCACATATCGATTTTGAAAATATTCGGTTTAAAACTTAAAAATTTCAAAATGGCGGCCACTTTTTTCATTTTTAAAAACGGATTCGTGTTTGGGGACCACTCGGATCCTCAGATATAGATTTTGAAAACAATTGGTCCAGAAAGTAAAGAATTCAAAATGGCGGCCAGTTTTTTTCATTTTCGGTAGCAGATTTGTGTTTGACAACCACTCGGACCCTCAGATATCGATTTTGAAAATAATCGGCCCAAAACTTAAAGATTTCAAAATGGCGGCCACTTTTTTCATTTTTGATAACGGATTTATGTTTGGGGACCTCTCGGACTCTCAGATATCGGTTTTGAAAATAATCGGTCCAAAAACTAAAGATTTCAAAATGGCGGCCACTTTTGTCATTTTTGACAATGGATACGTGTTTGGAGACAACTCGGATTCTCAGATATCGATTTTGAAATCAATCGGTCGGAAAACTAAAGATTTCAAAATGGCGGCCATTTTTTTCATTTTCGATAGCAAATTTGTGTTTGACGACCACTCGGACCCTCACATATCGATTTTGAAAATATTCGGTCCAAAACTTAAAGATTTCAAAATGGCGGCCACTTTTTTCATTTTTAAAAACGGATTCATGTTTGGGGACCACTCGGATCCTCAGATATCGATTTTGAAAACAATTGGTCCAGAAAGTAAAGAATTCAAAATGGCGGCCAGTTTTTTCATTTTCGGTAGCAGATTTGTGTTTGACGACCACTCGGACCCTCAGATATCGATTTTGAAAATAATCGGCCCATAACTTAAAGATTTCAAAATGTCTCTTTAATTTGTCATTTTTGATAACGGATACGACACGTGTTTGGAGACAACTCAGATCCTCAGATATTGATTTTGAAATTAATCGGTCGAAAAACTAAAGATTTCAATATGGCGGTCTTTTTTATTTTGATAACGGATCCATGTTTGGGGACCACTTAGACCTTCAGATATCTTTTTTTTTCTTTCTAATGATAGACTATACATTGGAGTACTACTTGCCTAAATATCAAAATTTTTCATGCAGTAATTCCAACCAAAATCCTATTTCCCATGCTTGTTCGCTAAACAGCAAGTAAGTATCAAACCAATCTGCCACTAAGTTCCCAAAAAACGGATTGAAAATAATAACTTAACTTAATATAGGTATTATACGTGCGAAGCGAACGAGTACGACTTTTTGAAGCACTGTTTTGCGCCTATTCTGTGACTCAAACAACATGCTTAGCCAAACCAATATGAAAAAACGCAAAGCGAATATTGGCAACGTCGCGTCGCTTACACACTGCTGCCACCGAGCGAACATGCAACGTTGCTTTTTCCTTATTATTTTCATACGTCTTATCCAAATTATTTTTTTATTTATTTATCTATTATTCTTTTATTTTTTTTTTATGAACATTTTTGGTTTTATCTTAATAATTTATTTCATTGTATTATCTTTTTAACATTTTTTTGGTTTCCGAATTTTTTTGTACATTGAAAAGCGCCTGATTGAATGTGCGGGCAAATATTGCGTTCGCCCTTTTCACAGGATCAGGGCAGTACTACTCTCTAAAGCCTTATTTGTTGGCTAATTGAAGCAAACGCACCGCGGAATTTTAATTATGAGTTACTAGAGTGACCTCGTCGACATTGGTAGCAAACAGATTGGTTTCACCCGAGCAAACCGTGTACAAAATATTTGCGAGACTCTTAGAGCAAACGAATTTTTGTACTAACTACGACATTAAGGAATATGTTTTCACCGGTGAATTCTAATTCAAGACATGTTTTATAGAATGTGCAGTTTTCAAAACTCCAAATTGTGTATTATCGCCATAAAACATGCACAAAAACAACCAATTTATGAGCTTTTGCCTATCCCTTCGCCTTAACTTATTGTTCCGAAATTGATTATAGTCAAAACTACTCGTATGTTGTTGCCATTTACTTATCATACTAAGAAAGTGTTTTTTTAAGGAAATTAAGACGTTGCAAATATTTGTGTGTGGCTGTAATGCGTTTGGTAAAATTGTCTCTTGTACCTTTATCAAATGCCAAAAATCTTCGGATTCTGTAAAATACGTAGGTATGGGTGCTGCATCCGAGTGGCATAATAGGTTCTTTACAACATATGACAAAAATTCTTAACAAGGTGAAGTAACAGAAACAATTGCTACCTAGGTACTTATCTCAAATTCAAAATTAGTTTCTACAAACTGAGCGCGCAAATTAATTAACAAACACGGCCTGTGGCAAAAGCTTCAACGGCCAAAATATGCAGAAAATGAGCGTTCAACAATAAAAGCGGAAAAATTAAAAAAGTTTTAATGACTTGAACATTTTACGCGGTATTGCCGCTGTTATCTTTTTAAAATCGAAGTCTGTAAAAATAAGCGTATAAAAAAAGTTGGAATGAAGAGCCGGTGCCGCCATTAGGGGTCAAGGTCGTTCGCGATGCAGTCATTTGGCACTTGGCAGCCGCGCGGGCATAAACGGAGACGAGTTACTGGTGCATAAAGGAATACCAATAAAATATGGTTTGAGTGTGTTTTATTGTTTTTGGACGTTATTTGAGCGTAATACAAACAGTAACACATGGGTCGGTACATGCGCAGTGGCTGCGCCGCGAGTCAATATCCCCTCTCTGAGGCGCCGCCGCCATGACGCTTCGCGCGGCGCGGCGGTAAAAGGACATATCGTCGAATTAGACGATTTTAAGTTGCCAAGTTATTATGAAGTTTTTTTTCTGTAAAAAGTGATAATGTGAAACAAGTACAGATTGAATATAAATCAGTTGCCCAGTCAGGTACACAATTACTGTAAAATCGACTGTTTTAAAATTTTTGATTAAGTTACGGAATAGGTCATTTCAAGATCTATGGTATCTCATCAAAATACATTACATTGTTTTGGTATCAAACAAAGACCTACTTAAGTACTTACCACAATTTTTATTCAGTGTCTAGAAATGAAATGAAATGAAATGAAATATTATTTATTGTTTGGTCATGAGTTCCATAACATAAGTTTTAGTAAGTCCAAAAAATGTTTTATTGCACATTGAACCAATAATCTAGACCAGGGAGGTATCGTAAACATGGCCGCTGCATCGTGGCCGAAACGTCGAGGTAATTAAAAACACTTTTTACACGGTTAAGTCCTGAAAGTAATACTTCAAATAAATATCTGAGAGGTATTTTGACATAAGTTGCCTTTTAACCTTTAAACTTACGACCTATCGTTTTCGCCAATATTTAAGTTACGCCCTTCTCGTACGGCCCCGGTTAGTTGCCAGTTTGCCCGCTAGAGTGGATCTACCAGCTGGCTGGTTTGACAGTCCCCACTCGGCGCATGTCGACCGCTCCGAGAGCCGGCAACGCGTACTAAACGCACGTGCATATAAAATGCCACAATATTTAACCTAACAACTTTTCACCAACTTGCAAAACTCAACAACCGGCCAGTGTGAAAAGACATTTTCGATTTTCAAACGTTTCAATTTGTGTTCAGTTCAGTTCTGTTTGTAGTGTGTGAATTTGGTTTTGTGCGCGATCTGGTTTTATGTTTTGATATTTTTGGTTTGTTACGTTTTTTTTAAGTTTTGGAACGCAGTCCGAAGTGACAGGAGGACGGGCGAGCAGGTAAATTTAAAACGAATGATAACTTTAGTCTGATAAACTTCTCACGTAGCTATTGAATGAGATGTCGTTGTTGTGTAGCAGCACCTAACTCAAACCGGACCTCGCCAGCCAGGTACATTCTCGTTACTTACTCATTCACCTATTCGATCTCGAAGAGTAGGCATTTTATCTCACGGATATTGTGACTCGAAAGTTTCTGAGAAATTGTATGTTTATAGATGAGGTTTTAATGGGAATCAGATCGAGTCTTCTTGCAGATCAAGCTTTTTATAATAAAAACAATGGTTTCGTCTTTCGCTTTGGGGCCGATTCCACGAACGTACAAAAATAACAAAACTCACAATAAAAAATACAAATTAGTATTGTAATAATTTAGGTAGCCAAAATACGCTAAGTTAATCGACAAAATACGGTACTAATAAAAGGTCGATAGGTACTTATTATATTTTCTGAAAAGTCTTAGATATGTCAACTACGATGCATTTGGCGGAACTATTTTTTTTTATTTTGTTAGCTGGCTATGTTCTAACTTCATTTTGTATTGTATTTAATAATATTGTGTGTATTAAAATAACATGAAAGGCAAGGTTTACGGCAGCAATTGATAATAAAAACAATTGTTCACTGAGGAATTTTGCTATTCTACTATATTGATGCAGGTGTTATCTGAGCTACACCTAAGTAACGCCAATAAAGTGTGGCTAAGGGCCGAATCGAGATCAATTTAAAGTATTTGACGCCAATACGCTTGCTAATAATGATGGCTTCTCTTTTATAATAGTGTACATTAATAGTTGCATTTAGGTATTACTCCAACATTTCACCGGGCTTATACTTAGAATTTACATTTTGTCAATATAAGATTAATAAATTTATATTTCTACGTGTAGCGTCTAGCGTGACTTAATGATAAGTTGTTTTATTTTAATATATTTTTTTTTCAGTTAGGTATGTTTACCGTCATGCGTAGGTTAGTAGGTCCTTTGCCTGTAGGGTCCAAGTAAATATGACTGATAATTATACGTATTAAGAAAATAAGGTAAGTACCTATTAACTTAGTCACATAGGAAAATAAAAACGTGACTCGTATTATATCCTTAAATATTAAAAAAGAAAAACCTAACTGACTAACTGACTCGTCCTCGCTTAGACATTTTGGCAATTTGTGACTTATTGAGTACAGTAACTATCATAACTTTTAAAGCGATAATTTACACAAAAAACTAACGTTATTATAGTCCAGTTTTATGCTACCTATCGTTATTTTTT
This sequence comes from Pandemis heparana, assembly GCA_963854515.1. NCBI lineage: Eukaryota > Metazoa > Arthropoda > Insecta > Lepidoptera > Tortricidae > Pandemis > Pandemis heparana. The sequence continues at coordinate 5,337,384 of OY978016.1, read as the reverse complement.
ATTATTAACAGCCTTCTTTACGATTTTGACACGGAAATAATACCAATTATCCGTAGTAGTATCCCGCAGGACCGAGTGTTCTGCAATGGAGTGAAGTTATGACTCGCTAAAAAATACTCGACAACCTGAAAAATCTTAAATGAAATGAATAAGTATTAAACTGTCGTGTTCCCAGGGGGTGAAGGGTGTCACAGGCATTATGAACGCCCCCCTTTCACCTAAATCCCAGTGTTCGAAAATCAGTCCCTTTTTAACCGATTTCAAAAAAGGAGGAGCGGTTCTCAATTGGTATTTTTTCGATTTCGAAAATTCTTTTTGTGTTTCAATGAATGGAATCTCTGAATCGAGAAAAGTAATATTAGTATTTGGTCAATGGTCGTAATTACGTCTATTACGCATAATAAGTTAATATCGAAGAAAAGCTAAAGGTCACCTAACGCAACCATCTTTTACAGAAAAAATCTTATACAATCCTTCCGAGACAAAGCAAAATTAACAGACCGTTAACTATGCTACGGGAAGCGTCCTACGAACTAAGAACCCGGTAATACCTGAGCAGGAACAAAAAACCTTACTATCCTTGCGAAGGACGTTAAGTTAAGGGGATGAGGGACATCCATTTTTCATTTAAGTAACTTACTTATATTATAATCAAATTATCTTGTAGTTAGTTATGAGAGAATTCAACTTTCTTAATAACAACAAACATCAGACTATAAATAAAACTAGTATCTTAGGTCAACAGTGAGTTTTCGTGTTTATTTGATTATACATACATACATACATACATATCGTCACGCCTCTTTCCCACAGGGGTAGGCAGAGACTACTTTGTTCCACTTGCTACGATCCTGACATACCTCTTTCGCTTCATCCACATTCATCAATCTCTTCATACATGCTCGTCGGTTTCGGGTACTCTTGACCTGGCCTTTTTCCTAAACGTCCCCAATTTGATCATGGAACGTCCGCCTAGGCCTTCCCCTCCCAACGCACCCATTCACACTCCCCATATAAATCTTTTTAGTTAATCTTCTTCTGTCCCGTCCACTGCAAGCCCTCCCACCAATACTGCCACACAAAACGCACACAAATCCCACAAACTTAATTAATCCTATCACCACACAAACACTGACGCGCGTTTCGATTCCTCTACGGGATCATTCTCAAAGTCAGAGCACAACCGATGCACATGCGAACCAACGTCGTACAACGAATTTTGTGTTCATTGAAATGGACCTCCGCAAAGTAACGCCTGATTCAATAAAATAATTACCAGCTGCCTTACTACTCCGTTTAAGACGGCTTCGCCCGAGAGACTTACATGCACACTTGGATAAAGACATACATTTAAACGTCTGTAAACGTCTCAATCTTGCATTATTATGTGGTTGCGGAGAAACAAGTTAACTGCTTTACCAAAAGCATTAACCACTGATTCAATTGTACTTTTTGCCCTCTTAGTTCCACGTATGCTGTAACTAAACATTGTAGAGCTAAGTAGCTTTTTCACCATCGATCATTAAACTCAAGACATAACAGTCATCAGTCACTTGAAAATGTGCCAGCAAAACAATTCTCCAAGCCGTTTTCAAAAAATAATGTCTCAAAATGTTTTAAAATAGTAAAATTGAAGGAAATGTTGTATCTAAGATGAAATATTCTAACAGATACTATCCTTCTTATTATGTCGCTTGTTCACAGCTAGTAAAACGAACCGCGTCCTCTTAAAGACGTCCCGTTTTTATTTTCAGTAGCCTTAAACATTAAAAAACTCGCTAAGTACGCCAAAGTACTTGGGAGAATGTTCAAGCCGCGTTAAGAAGATAAGTAGCAAAGTGGAGTCGGGAGCGGAGTACGGGAAAAAATCTAAGTAGTTCGCTCTTAATGGCCAATTAGTAGTACGCATAGACGAGGCCGGCACAGCGGTTATTTAATTGTGTTTAGGCAAGTAGACAAGAAGGTACTGCAATACCAACTAATCTTTATTATTATTATTTTTTTCATATTAAATTCTGGGGGCACTATAAAAGAACGAGAACATTTATTCATGACAGTAAAAGATATAAAAGAAGAAAACAAGGGAAGAAATTGTCACAAAATGTTCAAACGGCCCAACTTAGCATAATGTTGCTATTTGCCTACTTGACGTCATTTCAAATTAGCAGCCTTTTGATGCTTAGTAAGACCACTGTAAAGCGTCTACATTCGCCATACACGACATGTTCCGTGTTCTTAATAAACAACGATGTTAACCAGTTAAGCAAGACACCTTTATCACAAAATAATTAAATATTTAATGAAATCTCTCACGATACGCATTAATTAATAAAGATACCTCCAAAGCGCATGGGACGCGTAAAAAAAATCGCCTACGCGGCAGGTAGAAAACCCTGTCCAACTTAGCCGTAAGCACACACAATAAAGGACGTCGCAAACAGACGAGATCAAATGTTGTAGGTAGACTGTGGACAAAGGCACTTAAACCCCAAGAAATCGCGTCATCCTAAGCTTTGTCGAAAACTAATTTAAGGAATGTCAACGCGTGGTAGCGACCCGGTCCTACAACGCGTTGGCACGGAATGAATATTATAAAAAAAACCGCCCAAGTGCGAGTCGGACTCGCGCACGAAGGGTTCCGTACCAGAAAAAAAATTAACCTTGCTATTACGGTTCATGAGATACAGCAAAAACGCCAAGAACTACTCTGTTGTATGGGAGCCCCCCTTAATTATTATTATTATTTTGATTTTAGTATTTGTTGTTGTAGCCACAATAAAAATACATAATCTGTGCAAATTTCAACTGTCTAGCTATTACGGTTCTTGTGATCTAGCTTGGCGAGTAGTAGCCATGAAAAAGGGCTAAACTATCAAGTTTTTTGTATGGTAGCCCCCCTTAATTATTATTATTATTTTGTTTTTAGTATTCGTAGTTATAGCGGCAAAAAAAACACAATCTGTAAAAATTTCAACTGTCTAGCTATTACGGTTCTTGAGATACAGCCTGGTGACAGATGGACGGACGGACAGCGAAGTCTTAGTAATTAGGGTCCCGTTTTTACCCTTTGGGTACGGAACCCTAAAAAATACGATTCCCAAATATAATTTCGAAATGTTTTTAAAGTATCCCTAAATTATTTGGAAAATTTTTACTTACCTAAGTATTATAATGAAAAAATTTGTCAAACAATTCAATCTTTCTGAAAAACGTGTACCTAAACGGATGTTCAGTTTACACTGTATTTTTGATGTATTTTTTGTAATTTTGAGAAATAAAGAGTTAATGAAAAAGATTAGCATAGCTACTAAGCAAATCATAGGTCCACATTACATTAAATATCTTCTACAGCCGTCATTACGTTAAGATACCAAAACAGTGTACCCCTGTAACTACATCGATAACTAATTGAATTAATCAGTGAATGCCAAGTTACAATGACGACACGTGTAGTCATTCGTTAGTTCACTACACTAAGCTTACTTAACATCAATTTAGTTGGATTGTCTTAGGAAGTTGAAAGGCCTCGTCGGGACGAGTCGTCCCTTTTGCTCTTTGACCTGCTAAATCCTCTTTAAACTATTGTATTTCACGAAATCGTCGGTTGAATGTATGTGGTGCAAATGGTATTACAAATGTTGTAAGTCGTACACGGGAATCACACGACATATTATTTAATAATTTCACAGTTTCGTCTTCTTTTTAGGGTTCCGTAGCCAAATGGCAAAAACGGAACCCTTATAGATTCGTCATGTCTATCTGTCTGTCTGTCTGTCCGTCCGTATGTCACAGCCACTTTTTTCCGAAACTATAAAAGCTATACTGTCGAAATTTGGTAAGTAGATGTATTCTGTGAACCGCATTAAGATTTTTATACAAAAATAGAAAAAAAAATTTTTTTGGTGTTCCCCATACTTAGAACTGAAACTCAACAATTTTTTTTTCATCAAACCCATACGTGTGTGGTATCTATGGATAGGTCTTCAAAAATGATGTAGTTTATCATTTTATTTGTAAACTGAATAGTTTGCGCGAGAGATACTTCCAAAGTTGTAAAATGTGTGTGTCCCCCGTCCCCCCCGTAACTTCTAAAATAAGAGAATGATAAAACTAAAAAAAAAAAATATAATGTACATTACCATCCAAACTTCCACCCAAAATTGGTTTGAACGAGATCTAGTAAGTAGTTTTTTTTTTATTAATATTTGTCTGCTTACATAAGTAACCAATATAAAATGACCTCACACTGCGTACATTTTGCTTAAGAGCAGGGCTCTGCTAAGACTGGATTTTATAATAACTTGGCGAATGGCGAATTTGCACGGAACCCTCAGTGCGCGAGTCCGACTCGCACTTGGCCGGTTTTTTTTACGGTGCTATCTCCTACCGGAGTTTTTCTATAATTAAGGATATCTTTATCTTAGACTTTGCTGCCCGGAACTGTTTAATACACCTAATAAAAATGAAAATTAATAACCTACAGGGGCCTTACCATGACGTCTTAATGCGATTCAGTTCCAAGTTGGATCGCTCGCTGTCAAATCCATACTAGAAGTGTCCAAAATCTATATATATAAAAGAAAGTCGTGTTACTTACACTATTTATAATTCGAGAATGGCTGAACCGAATTAGCTGAAAATTTGAATCTATAGGTAAGTAATTAGGGATACTTACTTTTTTTCTTTTTTTGACATTCATTTATTAAAAATGGAACAAAACGCAACTGACATGGACATGGAATAACAAAACGCAACTGACAGCTAAACGGAATGTTGTCTATGGTTAAGTATGGTTGAAAATTTGACGAATCAGGCCTTATACTCCGAAATCCGATTTTCGAAGTTCGTTTCGTGCCGTTCCGCTCTCAATAATAGTTATTAATTTGAGAGTGAGAGGGACGGTGTGATACGAACTTCGAAAATCGGATTTCGGAGTTGCCCCCCAGGGCGGGCAATCGAACAAGACGCGAGTAATTTTTAAATTAGGGAATAAAATAATTATTTCTTTGTAAATAATTGGCAATATTGTTTGTAAATATACTGTTTGCGTAAAGTGTATAATATAGTACAGTTTATAAATGGGTCAAAATATATATAAGCTAAATAATAGTTAGCTTATTCTGCCGATGTTATCATTAAAAAATGCCGCGACCGAGACGATCGAATGAGGTAATAACTTTTTCATATAATTTGGATACATTTATACACGAAAATTGCTTAGTTAATTGAAGATAAATTAAGTCTACGCGGACGAAGTCGCGGGGAAAAGCTAGTGACAACTAAAACGTAAAATTGAATCGCTATTGAATCGCATTACGACGTAATGGTGTCAAAAATATGTAGTTAGTTACTTTTAGTTCTCATTCTTCAACATTTAAAATAGGTACATGGAATTGGGACCTAAATCCCGAGCCCACTTGACTCCCACATACGAAATTAAATAAACGATTCTCAATTTCACGTGGGTGACTGTGATTGGTCAGTTGCCTCAGCGACTTTCTTGATATAACGTTGTATTTTCTAGACTAAACCCAATTGTCGCATTGTTGTAGTTTCCAATATAAATTCCGTGTTCTGGCCGCAGCAATCTAGGACGTTTCGAGGCGAAAAACTTCTCACAGAACTTTGATGAAATAAATCGGTTCCTTGCAAGTTACCGCTGTCGTAAACAAAGTCATTATTTTTTATTAGGAATTTTTAGGTGTACGTAACGGTCGTTTTCTGGAACACCTTAAATTTTAACACTAAACTAAAGCTTGAGAGTTCAAATAGGTTAATGGTCCAACAAAGTTTTCAGACAAGAGTACGTTAGGGATTGAAGAGGGATGTCTGACGTTGATAAATCACACATAAATAACTCGTGGTAATTCTCATACAAAACTGTAGGTTATAAATAATACCATTTTGTCTTTATTTGTAAATATTTAGCTTACCTACCTTTAATTACGAGGAAAAGGAGACTCAATTGAAAAAAAGAATTGTACCTGACGTGCGCTTTCTATTTGACTGAACTGTGATTTTAGCTAATTAATATTGTCTTTTAACTCATATAATGTAACATCGTTTCATGGTTGGTGTAGACCACGGGAATAATCAGAGTCATTTTCATTTCTACTATGACAGCAATCGATAAAATCCCGACAATGATTAGAAAAAACGTACTGTAGGTACTTTTAGGTAAGGCGCAAATATAAGTATACGCGTAAAAACAAAATAATTAAAACTGACAGTATATTCTATAGTAAAACTAATTAAATTTAAAACCGTTGCAAAGTTGTATATCTACTTAGTGTTCTTCGATCGGCTTCGGCTCGTGGTATGAGGAGTGATTTATTGTTCCGTTGGGAGCATTCATTTTATATCGCAGCTTTAATCTGCTGTGTTAAACTATCTTTTACTAACTCGATTTTCATTTTAAAATAGTTCTTTTTACCCATATTATATACGTGAAATAGGGGTACGTATTAAAATCCATAAAGTTCATAATGTATAATGGGTTAAAATACATAATGGTTCAAAACATATAATGCGATTTACTCAGAAAATTACAAATTAACAGAATTGCTATAAACTAAACCTAACCTAACCTAAACCAATCTATAAATCAAGCTATAAAAAAAAATCATACACCTAATAGTTTCACAGAAAATGGCAGTACATATATATATTTTGACCTATTATACATTTCAACCCATTATACATTTTAAACTTTATAAATTCTGATCCGCTCCCGTGAAATAGTTAATTAATTATTAATTAATGTTTGAGAGAGATTAAAATACATTCCATCTCTTCGCTTATGATAATGCATGTGATATCTAAAACCAATGAGTATCGCATGTTTTTTCAACAAACAGGAGACCAGACGTATTTGACAGTGAAGCATACCTAACAAATTTACATTGTGGTGACATCATAAACGTATTTATGCTAAAATATTGCCGCATTGTTTCAGACGAATGAACGCACATTTTTGTCTGAACTGAATGTTAATAATGAATATTTACATTATAAATTCATGAGCGCAACATTCGTAATAACAGTAACATCGTGTTTAGTTAGCTTCTAAGTAAACACGTAGGTATTTGTCTTAGTTAACTTCATCTTCATCTCCATTGTATTTATGTTCGCGCCGTTATAAGGTTGGGTTTGGGTCCGGAGTTTTCTTAGCATTGTAAGACAAAAGCGAGGTATAGAGTCGAAATTCGCATTGAAATTCAGATTTAACTCTTACTCATTGGCATATTTCATAACAAAATGTAATTATCTGGTTAATTAAAAAAGTGACTATCGCATTTGGAGTTCATTATTATTATGAGATTAATAATAAATGTGTAATAGGTAGTTGTAGCTAGCTATATCACGTGTGGTCACATACATACATTACATATACAAGTTGTAGGTAGCTGTACTAGAAAGAGAGCGGTCAGTCAAAAGTATACATGTAAATTATATTTGTTTAATATATTACTCATCAGTGTAAATCAGGGTTTCTTTAAAAACAATTTAAAATGAATTAACATTTAGTATGAGTTGAATTTCAATGTAAAAGTCTCTATACCCCGCTTCAAACATACTCTGTACATTTTAAGATATTGAGTAAGTATCTCGGGTCATTGCATTTTTAAAACCGTCCTTTAACGACAGACCGTGAAGATAAAGATGATTACTGCAAAACTTGGTCGTACTTAACAAGTTTTTATGCTTCATTCGGGCCGTCTTAAAGTTGAAGAACATATCCACCCACAGCGATAAATATCAGACTTTACAATAGCATTGAAAACGGGAGTAAGTTCTAACCGCCGCCGATACCATTACATTGGGTAGCCATTTGTGAGGCTGAGCACGTTCTGAGTTTAGCAAAGTTATTAAAAGTAACACTATGTCATTGTAAAGGATTCCGGGAACCGCTTATACTGTCGTATTAACACGGTAATCAGTGCGGTACTGCGGTGGTTCTCTTGCCAATTTCGGTAAATGCTGTTGATATTACCATACTATGCTTTCGAGGTACAGGTATGCAGTCGCAATGCACTACGATTTTTCTTTATTTATTTAATGCGCTGTTTGAACAAGAAAGACAGTGCCATAGTGTTCACATAAGCTCTGACAGCATTAAATACTTTTAGTGTTTAGTTTTTTAGAATGCCTACCATTTAATTAAAAATTAGTTACGACATTTTATTGAGTGCAAATACTTGGTATCGGCCAAGAACTCATTATTCAAATTGAAAATACGTTGAAGCCCGTTTGTTTTCCAACAAATTCCGATTTGTAATTTAGTTGTCGTTAAAATTCCGTTCTTGATTGCTGATGCGGATTTTCTTTTTTTTTTCTTCAAACGGATTCCACGATGTTGTTCTGTGAAGTGAGCGTTTCATTTATATGCCCGACTCGTTTTCCAGGAAAATATCCATATTCATGGAATCGGAAACGGCCATTTTGTGGGAAATTCTACACAAAGTTGCTAACGTTTTCTGTTCTTTTAGCCATTAATGGGTTGCGGCCGCGCTAGCCGGCTCGATAGCCGATACTACACTCGTTATACGCGAACCATTGCGAAACCAGCTTAATAGCTTTGGCTTGTTCTTTTATTCCAAAAGAGCAATGAAAACATGTCAAGTAAACAATAAATAAATAAATATTAGGAAACAATTCACACAAATCGACCTAGTCCCACAGTAAGCGCTAGTAAGGCTTGTGTTATGGGTACCAGACAACGATATACATACTTATATAGATAGAAAACATCCATAACTCAGGAACAAATATTCGTGCTCATCACACAAATATATGCCCTTACCAGGATTCGAACCCAGGACGCTTGCTTCGTAGGCAGGGTCACTACCAACTAGGCCAACCGCGTCATTAAAATGTCAAATTCCAAGACAGTCCGATCTGTTTAAAGAAACGGTTTAAAAACATTGAGATCCGAAAGTTTAATACCTAACTAAACAAATAAGACTCAACGATATTCTTAAGCTAAAAGATGTATCCTAACAGTCATTCGAACTCCTGTCGACCCTTCAAACTGAAATTAGAATTTCCGCTTCCCTTTTCTTGAGTTTTTTCACGTTTCTTCGTCAGAATGCTAATTCGGTTTGCGAATAACTTAAAAAATTGGCTAAGTTAAGTGTACCAAGTTAGAGATATTTTGCCTGACCTGAGATTTCGTTTTCAAACATCTGACTTGGAGATAAGTTTCTACTTGGTCTCGTTTAAATTTAAATCTCCATCATTAGAAATTTCCTTTTTTTATATAAAAGTTATATATACATTTATATATCTACATCCTTTAATCCATATAAAACCGCATACCAATCAATGCCATTCGAACCGGTATTTCCTGTAGCCCACAACCACACCGGTTTATTTTATGTCGTCTCTTTATATTTTCACTCAACAATATCATTACGTTCAGCCAATCAAAAGACAATAATATTTTTTTATACTTCAGAGCCCAATTGAAAAAACCCAGTTATCCATGTCGCACAACAAAATGATGACCATATCCGTCGTTATTTCCATAGATCCTATTAATAGGAAAAAGTGCAAGTAGCATTACATGGCGGGCCCGCCCAGCTAACGTGTTATAAGTGGTCGATCGAGTGCAGCAATCTAACGCAAAGAGGGTTACACAGTTTATTATTACCCGGCCGAGTTTAGATTGTTCGTGCTTCCACCGCAACAATACAATCGCAGTCACGAGACTTTTAATGAAGTCTTCCGTTCTGGGGTCAACGATTTGATGCGAATGCTTATTGGCCATCAGGTCAAATCCTTGAGAGCATCTTACGATTTTCTTCAACGTGTGACGCACGGCGTTGTGTTTTGTACTCGTTATGTTTAAGCACGTCGATTATGTTTACCTACTTTGAACAAAGGATACTGATAGCTCAACGATAAAAGTCCACGAGTCAAGACGAAGTTTACGGTCTTAGTCTAATTCCAACTGCGGAATAATTTGCATATTAACTGGGGAATATGTTACTTGTAAGTCTGCATGCATTCGCTTGCAGAACTATTTATCAGAGTATGCACGTTTCAGTCGGGGAAGTGCTATTTAAAATTCATGCGGCCCGTATTCCCAATCATGCTTTGAAAATTTATACTTCTTTAGCAGTAAAACGCCTTATTTTCGCATCGCGAATCGGGGAATATGTCGTGCCATGGTGTATCGGGCACGCTCGGGGGTGCCAGCCCTCCCTGGCACTGAAACCGCGCGGATACGGCCAAAGAATACCTAAGTAAGTTGTTAAGAATTACGTATGCCGCGTTTTTGCGACTGTCCTCGGAGCATGTGCTGAAATAACTCGTGATTTGTCGCACTTTCACAGCTAGTACAATCTGCTGTGACAAAATGAGTCACATATATGTGTCGCTTATCATACTTCCACTAGCCGTGATACCTTGCCAAGGCTTAATAAAGATTTTTTTCCATCGACTGCTGCTGTCTAAGACTCGGAAAGGGAACAATCTTTATCCCAAAAGATTTAACTTTATAACTCACCCGCTTTATATTTATAGAAACAATTTTCCTTCGTAGCTAACCGGTAGAAAATAGGTCAAATTTAATTGACGTACAAAATTAACTTTGAAATTGAACTGTTTCTATCACACATATTATTTGATTTTTAGACGGAATCTAAGCTTTCAACTCGACTTATAAGTAAGTAGTTGAGTCTCACGGTAGTTTCATGTTGAAAGAAAGGTGCCTATTAAAATTCTGACCTAACTTTACTTTGTATGTAACAAAATCAGTTCAGTTAATAAATTTGGTCCCTCTACTCCAAATAGAATAATAACCCGCAGCCAAGCCCAGTAGATTTCTTAAATTTAATAAAAAGCCGACAGACGAAAATTGAATGCTTAATAACTTAAACGGTAAAACGTTTACCTTGCCGATTATGCTCTGCGCAAGTCTGTTTTGTCAGAGAAATCGGCACATTGCAAATAATATGGTAATATCTATTTCTTTTGAAACAGTTAAAGTGTCCGACATGACTTCTGCTCTTTCGGTGTTCTCGGATGTTTAGCCAACTGGGCACAATGTTCTTACAATTCGAAGAAAAGGAAAGTCGTACCGTGACTACGAGCAAGCCAGACCCATGTCATTACTTTGAAGCAGTTCGGACGTCGCATCTAGTTAATGTCAGACCACACCGGTGCGTGAAAGATGTTGACGCCGTATACGCAACAAAATGTATGAAGAAACAGAGAGACAACGTGACGTCTACGACACGTCACTGCGTATATGCAGCGGTGTGGTCGGACTTTTATAATTATAGTGTAAAACCTTACTTACTAATAGACTGCGTTGCCATGACACCACTAATGGTCGGCAGTGATTGCTTTTCATCAACACTCTTGATCGTTTTACCTCTCTTTTCAAAATATTAGCCTTTAAACGATTTTTTTTTAATTTTTTAACTCATATTTGAAGAAGGGAGGAAGTGGAAGAGAGGAAGGCCAAAACGGATATTTATGGGCCAGGTGAAAGAGAAATTATTTTTCACAACCTCTCATTCAGAAGAGCACCGACAAGAGCCTAGAGCTCTTAAGTTAAAGAAGAATCTTTTATTTTATGTGCTCGTATAACTTAATACTATGATGAAACAAAATATATTATGCTTTTAATATAGGTAACCAGAAAGTTCTTTGCTATGCAATATACATACACAATTTGGCCCACACATGACATCAATTAAAAAAAACAATTAAATGATAAAGATACTGATGACAAGATATTTGTAAACATTACGAAAGACTATAAAATATACAATGATGCATTACTCATTGCCGACATAAAGTAATAAAATGAGCAGTTTGTAATCGTCTTCAACCGGTTATATACTGGTAGATTACAAATATACTATACATTCACAAAAAAAAAACTCTCTTAGATACTCTCTTACTGTGAGGTAGCATGAGAATCTGCGAACTGGCTGGTTTGTCGGACTGGCTGGTTCGTCAGTGCGATTGAAATGCGTACATCGAACGCTCGTTCGATGATTTGAAATTTTTGGATTTTGGATTTCGAGAGCACGGGGAGATCGCTTTGAACGGGGCTTGCAGATGCATCCCGGCATTTTGTATATTTAATGAATAATTGATTCGAAGCGAAATAAAAAATATTCAAACTTAATGAGTTGTTTTAAATAAAGTTATAGGCCTTCAGCACCCCCAGTTTTTATAGGCCGAATTCTATACAAATCCCCGTACTAGTTGAAGTGCCTCCTCAAGGCAGCTTCACAGTACGTACACTTCATACGTTCATTGATTAATTTGAGCGTTTTATCAACTTTCGCTATTGAATAAAATGCAGTGTGGCAATGCAAGAGCGAACTTGACAGTGGATTCTGGGCCTTGCATTCCTGTAACTCTATAAATACGCCGGCCGGCGCGCGCGCCGTCTCTGGTGTCTCGTGCTGGCATACTGAGGGGAGGGCTACCATTTTGCTTTTCGCTCAGTGCGTCCTTTTCTGATGGCGCGAATGCTGGCCGCTCTGCTACGACACCGGTGGATGAATTTAGTTGCCATAAATTAAACTAATGCCGCAAATTATTAGCACAAATCGTTTAAATTGGGATTCATAATAATTTTAATATTATTTCTTCAAACGTTAGCTTTTCGATTCAATGTTAAAAATTATACACACAGCCTAAAAACTTATTTGTTACGTTTATTTGGTGTCTCGGTATTGGTAGATTATAGCCGTTATAATTATTTTTAATTTGCGCTGTGTTGTGTTTTAATTTAACTAAAAGTATCTAGGCAATGAATAACCCATCGCCGAATATAATCAATTTTAATAAGCCATCCTAATGACAGTTAAGTTGCGTTAGCCATGACACTCGTTTTAACGTCTGGTAACTATTTAAAACACCACCATCGTACAGACAGATCGCTTCCATTGCATCCACATGAGTGGTCTACATGCTGTTGATATTAAATCAGCCATCCTACCGATAGGTACATTCAGTCCGTTGTTGCCTCTTATATTAACAGATCTTCACAGTTTCCGATTTTTCAGACATTGACGAATTAGTGATGTCTATCACTGAGCCTGAAAAAAAGACCGCCTGTTGTCTACCTTGTCTTTTTATTTCTGTAATGTTATTGTACTGATTTGTGGTGTTCAATGAAGAATATTTGTGTTGTATTGTATTGCACTGTTAATTACGATTATCTAGTTATATTTATGTATACTTGGATGCAGAAATTCCATTCTATGATATCGCACGACGCACCTTTATGCTGGGTTTATAGGATATCGAAGAAAAGGTTGACACGGTCCTTGAGGTGAAGTATAAAAGCGAATGGGATAAAATTTCTTTGCCAAGCCCCAACGTGAAAGAAAGTTGAACTTTGGGTCTCGTCAATAAAAATATATATTGTGTGGAATGCATGCACAGGATATAACGGAAGGGTTTAAGTAACTTGATAAAACTCATGGAAAGGAATAATTTGCATCAAATTTATAGTAATCCGTAGAGTCTGACGAAGATCTTCAAATCTGTACAGAGATTTCGCCGATTTACTTCCACTTTCGGAAATATAATCTGTCTAATTCCATCCCTTGAATCGCCAGCGACTATTAATCGCCAGCGACTACGCCTAGACGTACGTTGCCCATTTTTTTCCCCAAAATTTTCTTTCAAACAAAACAAAAAATAACCTGTTGTTTTTGCTCATCAGTATACTTGATTATGAACAACTGCTAAAGTACCTTGACTGTATTGATGCCATAATTGCATTTCAGTTAAGCACTTCCCTTATCACAAGTCAACAACGGCCTACGGTATGCACTGATAACATTCTGAGTACATTATAGTACCATATAATTATAGGTATTATATATATATTATGTGCAACTAGTCTAGTGGAATGTGCAAACAGTTTTGTGTCGTAACTAAGGCTATCGTCCACGCTATTATCGGGTTCAGGTGTTGTAACAGTGATTTTATTTAAATAACTAAGTGCAAGTTCAAATAAAATAAGCTATTTTATCAGTCTTAGATTAACTTTAGTTGATAACGAAACCACATAAAAGTGAACAAATACTGCAAACTAAGTAGCGGTACACTGAGGGAATTTTTTCACAACGAAATTTACGTAAGTACGTAGGTACCTATTCAATATCTTACATTATTAATATAAATTATGTAGTGCTACCTAAAATTAAGATACAAAAAGATTACCTCTAGAAATAAGACAGCGTACCGAATTTCTTTGAGTTTTTACTACGACTTATTTGTTACGACATAAATAAATCTGACGAATTCCGAAATAAAAAATTACTAACTCTGAAAAAAATCAATTGACAGCTGCTGATCCATTTATGCGTTTGCATAGTTAGTCCTATTTTTAACAACACACTTTTATGTTTCATCCCTACTGTTACCTACTGGCTTACAATGTGAACCACAGACGTAAACAAATCTTGCGAATCAATTAAAATTTTAGTAGGTATGTATTTATACACCAGGGCCTTATTTTATAAAGCTAAAAATTACAATTTACAAACGCAAGTCTCTATCTAACATATAGGCTCAGAAAGAGACTTCCGCTTGTAAATTGTAACTTATAGCTTTATAAAATAGGACCCAGGGGTAGGCAAGTAGTGTTACGTGGGGTCCGGATACTGTGAGAAAATTCCAACAAGATCCAGAAAAAAAAACAAGTACCTATAGATTATCAACGTACTAATTGATACATGGTATACAATATTTAGCTGTCCGAGGTTCGACCTTTCGCGGTCCGCAAACCGCCGACCGTTGGTAACAGTCAATGACAATGCAATATTAAAGAACTGTCAGATTAAAAACTTATTTTACTTACTGTATCAATGTGTTAAAACGAAAATGGTGAAGTGAATTCAGACTGACAAGAAACAAGAGTAACGCAGTATGTGAACAGTTTCATCGAGTAGCAAATAATGTTACAAATCAGCTTAACTGCCTGTTAGTGGACTTAATGATGCTGCTGATGGTACTTCGCACATGCTCCGGATAAAATACTGGCTAGCTATGAAAATACCTTTTCTGTAAGTAGTACTTACTCGGTATGTATAGCGATACCTACATTTAATACCTTTACTGACGACAGACGAATCACTGCCAACCAAACCAAAGTAGAAATGTGGCAGAGGTATTCCTTTATAATCATATTTGGGTGCGTGGGAACTCTCCTAATTTTTGTTCCTTTACAATATGCTAATAATAATATGCTAATGTGTGTAGGTAGGTACTTACTTTTTTTTTTTTTTTTTGTAGAACTCTGCTTTATTTATTAGAATATAAGTCTTACATTATTATTTGACTTTTATTTCAACCAATAAATATTTACAAAAAACAAATTAAACTAAGATTAAATTAAAAACTAAACTTAAACTAACTATAAAAACTTATTACAGGTACTTACTTATTATTTTCATTTGCTCAGTTCGGTCATTTCAGACAGATCTTCACGTTTCTTGCACATCATATTTTTCTGAAAAATTTAACTTGTAATTTTTGGCTTTAAGTTTACTTGTGTACCTATTTAGAATAACAAATTTTAATGGGACCAACCATTTATCACAACATAGTATAAAATCTGTAATTGATTATCAGAAATAGAAATGCTGTACTTAATTTGCTTTAAAATCATTTTGTTGACATTAAGGTGTCAAAGATTAATTTGACGATGAAGCTAAATTTTCAAGAAAGCATTTGACAGCGCCATCTAGTCATCTCGCAATTGTTCAGGCATAATATTTCGGCCCTCCAGCACGACTGGAAATGTATTCAGCAGCCAAACAAAAGACAGATACGAACGAGTTTCCTCGGAACAATGATAAACGCCGACGTATTTGCGGTCGCTAGCGGCTAGCGGAAAGCATTCCTTATTCCTTATCAAGTTTATGTGAAGCGTACATTTCAATTAGGATTCTTGAATCAGTTCTATGAATAATTCGCATTCTAAACAGAGAATGATTTTTTCGAAGGGCTCGTATTTGATTGGGAACTGTCGGAACCTGAAAACCCTCTAATCATTAGAATGTAATGGGCCCTGTAGGTAGCTGATCCCTGCATCAATCAGTTCCAGTAATCATTTTCGTCAAAGGTGTGTTTGCGTGTCTTTATTGTTCGAGAGGTTTCACTTCTAAGATCGGCTACATCTTCGGGGGCACGATCGTCAACTAACTAGGAGTCAAAGACCACCATTATCGGGTAAATGGACCTTTCAATATAGTAGGAATATCAGCTTACAATATCCAGTTCAAAAATGCAAGTTACACAGGTGACGGGGATCCATCCGCTGCCGCTGAACCAATAAAGATCCTCGGTAGTGTTGAAAATTCAAACCATTTACCGTTCTTAGAAAGCATTTATCATTACCACTATTGTTGTTAACGTAGGCGACATTTGTGATTTTTGCGTTTTAGTAGGTTGTAGATATATACGTAATACATAATAAAATACACTTGACATACATGGACTTTAAACGTCCATAAACTTCAGCCTTGCCGAGCGATATTCGACGTTTTCTTTCAGAAATACTTTGCAGGGTTTTTGGTGCGTCATTTGATTTCCTTGCAAATAAAGTTTTGATGATCTTTTTATTTCGATTTAAAATGAACCACTGACTTTTAATATCGCGCCCAAGCACCCTTGAGCGCTAAGTCTTAAGCGCTTGGGAACTTCTATCATTAGTATCAGATTCTCTTCGTTATGTTTCTTGACTTAAGAGGCAATAAGTAAAAAAATCTGCTGCGTACCTATTGTTTACTTTGTACTTAACACTTTTACTGATAGATTAGATTAGATTAATTTATTTCTATCTGTAAATTACATTATATTTTTATGTCAAAACATAAGAAAGTCACAAAAAGATCGTCAATTGTAAATAAAATAAACACAATAATATTTTTAAATAAAAAAAAATAGAAATCAGAAATCCAATGATACAAGGAACCGCATTACCTAAGTAATGTAATGTTTTAAACTTCCGCGATTTTCACTCATATTTAAAGTAGGTACTTAAAGGAAAGTAACACTTAGAAGGAAAGTTAGTCAGTTTTTTCTGAAACCCTGCTAACTAAGTATTCTAACTATTTAAAATCAGGTTAACGGCTTGGGGCGGAGCCATTAACGTCTTCCTGAAAACAATAATATTGGGTCTTTCCAAAATTTGTTCTTGTTGGCCAAAAGAGCTTTAAAAAGGAACGGTGATTTAAGAGGACCTATATTAAGTCCACAGCGTTCGAATAATACAAGAGGTAGGCACCATTAAGCGACGTAACTCTGGTCCACCAAAGTTAAATATAATATTTTTACGAAGTTTTCTGCCACAATCAACTTCTAGTCGTCTATATTTAGTGCATAAAGTTCATCACCTCGGGAATCCTTCGCCCATTCGCGTCCTTCGATGGGATTTATTTAACGATTGCCATAAACGTGCGTCAGGGTCAGAACTTTGAGGCGCCGATGGATTTCAAGAAATGCTTTTTACCCTTTTCGCTATTAAAGCGGCCGTCTTAATCGTAAAGTGACCTAAATAAAGCGTACGAGTTCCTATAGTGCTCTTTATCCGCAGTTTGTGATTTAGTAGGTTCTGGGGGATTCATTGCATGATCAAGCTCGGCACCAAGGCAATGTTCTTCACTAAACACAATCACGATTAATGATTTACAATAAACAACACTTTCATCTTTATTGTAAACATTTACGATTTACTACAACAACTTATTAGACAATCGTAGAACATGTAACAAAACGACAGTTGCCTAGGATATGTTCAGGCCTATTACGTAACTCGCTCGCGATCGTAATCGTCATCGTAGTTGATTGTGATTACGATTTCGAGCGCGTTGAAACATTACGTAAAAAAGGATTCCGATACCAATTCTTCTTAATAAGACCGTAATTATCTATTCTACACTTGAAAACAATTGATCTGACCTCTCTGAAGTGAGCATCATTAATAAAATCGAAATGTTCATAGCGTTTCCGTTCCTATCAGGAACTCAGATAGCGCTAGGAGTAGATAGAAACGGTTATTTTATTGTAGAGTCGAAGGAAGCAGTTAGCGGCACAGCGGAGCCGACTCATTTGTGTCAGCTCTTAATTGTCTCGGCGAGATTTCAACGCGACCCAAATCGGGAAGGTCGAATTCCACAGCCGCGAAATAAAGCTTTTAAAGTATAAAAGAATGCCTGTCATTTTTGGTAAGAATCCGAGAATCTTCCACGTCAGGAAGTGCTTTGAGCTTTATGCAAATACGTAAATTTTATGTAAGCAGGGCATACATTGTTCCCTGTTTATATGACGTGTGGCTCCGTACATGCCAGTCACAGGTAACGTGGGCTATTTTAATGCCGGCTTTATTAATTTACCAGTACTTACCTATCATTGTTAAAACGCTTGAAATATTTCTGCTTGTAATCAGCATCTATACTTTGTAATTGAAACGACATTGCACATTGTAATGCAATATTCCCGTCTGATAAAGGTTGCGGCACGCTTCACATACGATACGAACTCTTCTCTTGCTCGCTATCAACACCAGGGAGGCCGCGCATTAAAGCAAGCATTGTATTCCCAAGTAATAAGTTGATTCTAATGTCTTCTCATGTAGCGTTACATTGTCACAATATCTTAACACTGTAGTCTAAATACAAACAATTAAACGGTAAACAATGGCTGCCAAAGGACGTCTGCGCTGCATGACACAAAAAGGTCATTGTTACGCATCATTTCACAATAACCCACCGCTGTCCTTTGTCAGTGTTCAGTTAACCAAGACGCGAATGCTCTATTATTGCTATTGGTAATATATTTTACTGGTTTGTTATAATTTTTCAATTTGTCGCGGTAATTGTGAAGCATTGTGAACTGTGGGGCTTAGTTTACTCTGATGTCCAATTTCAACAAAGTTGTTCGTGCTAGGCTAATTCTCTAAAAAATGACAAATTTTTGATGATGATGATGATGCATTAGGCCATAGGACTCGCAGTGCAGAAGAGTTTTCCATTTGGCTCGATCTTACGCGGTTTCCTCCTCGCAGCCGACACTTTGAGCCAGCCTCTATATTCTCAACTCAACTGAGCACTTCCAAAATTAAATGTCAAATTTTTAATCTAATGATTTTTTATTTAATGCATATTTCCCACGAGCGGCCATTCATTTCACATAATATTTCCGCTTTTTCTGTAAACAGCATTATGTTTCTTAACTTTAGCCACAGAACGTCGTGGTGTCATTTTACCTGCATTTTTTGCCGGCATCATAACAATGCTATCTCACGTACAGTTTCCGACTGTTCCATTTATTGTTCTAAGTATAAATACCTTTAGACGCAACGTAGAGGAAGTGCCATTGTATGCATTATGTTGTTCGCAAAGGTTGTTTACAAAACGTAGAGAAGATTTGGAGTGATAAATTTCTAGCTGTTAAGGTTGCCATGCACCGCTGGAAGCTGTTTTTGTACAGTTTGCCTTTTTTTATCAGCAACATACGATTTAAGCTTCTGCCACAGCGACTTGGCAAACAAATAAATATCTGCGGTTTCTCGACGGAGTGGTGCAATTTATAGCAGATACACTGTACACAGTATATCGTGTTAAGGAGTAGGTAAACATGGAATAAGATAAAATGTCTGGTAAAGTAAAATATTATACTCACTTATGTTGCATAGAATAAAATTATTTTGACAGTAACAATTGTAGTAAAATTATTGCAAACTCATTAAAATAAATAAAGCTAGGACCTCGGTGTTGTTGCTTTTAAATTACAAATTTGTTGTGTTTATTTAACTCTCAAGAATTTAGATATTAGGTAAATTACTTCTCACCTTACTTCAATTTTACGTTTTAGCACTCATTTTTGACACTTCTAGTATAGATCTGACAGCGAACGATTCAACTTTGGTTCGGAATTGAATTGCATTAAGACGTCATAGTAACGCCTGGTAGGTAGTTATACAATGAAATTGCATCTTGAACACCAATCTAGCAAAGAACACATCGAAATCTAACCAAGTCAGGTTCCAGGCTAACTGCGCACTGCTGCTTAATCGATAACTCCTGTATCACTTTACACGACACGACCACTGTACATGGCGCCGATCCTAAGAAACCTGGTGTTTTCTTAATTGACACCCTGACCTTCTTTGAAAAACGTATCTTTCATTTCAAGACTTTTGCACAGACGTCTTTTCTACGAGATGTAGACCGCGAATAGTTTTAATAATTAAGCTTGCGATATTTCGACGCAGTTGCAAAGTGGATAAAAAAATTGCAAGTATGTAAGTGTGAAAATTTCAACTGTTAAACTATCACGGTTCATGAGATACAGCCTGATGACGACAGACGGCCACAGGAGTCTTAGCTTAGGGTCCCATTTTCACCCTTCGAGTACGGAACCCTAAAAGAATTGAATTGAACCCTGGCTGTCAGTTTTATACAATTTATTTCCCGGTGCGCTACCGCCAGCTACCGAGAGTGTTTGTGGTTTATATCGCTAATGAAGTTGCCGCCGCGGATTCATTAATCTTAGAGCACTGCGAGCAACACTTTCATTTAGCTAAAACATTCTTAATGCCTGAGAACGGAAGATTTCAGCAATTATGAGAACGCTCATGCCCTTAATGAGCGTTTCTTACAATTCCTTGCCACATGTCGTAGTCGTAGAGTCGTCATTTGATTTTAAAAATTTATTAAACTTTTCCACCTATAGGTACGCCCACAATCATGGTAAACATGGCCTTTAGATCTTGTTACCATTTGCTCTGTCTACCCTGTAAGGGATAAACACGTGATTTATGTATCTAAGTGTATTTTTTAATGAGTGTATCTTCAGTAAGTAAAACGCTCGCTGGCTGAGCATAGGTTTTATCGTAAATAATAATTGTTACTTTTTCTACAAAACTCGGCCGTCTAGGTCCTACGAATAATGCTTTATTGAAACTTTTCCTCCTTGTTAGCTCAAATAACCTGGATCAATTTCATAACACGATTAAATAACACACAATCAACTGAACGAAATTATCCGATACCATTGCTCTATTGTGAGTGACCATGCGCGACTGCGCAGGAAGTAACCTAGTAATTTTATTATTCTTCATCCACTTCGCCTTACAGATGATTCAAATGCTTTTATCGTGACGACATGTCACAAAGCACTTTGAAAAGGTGCCCTTGCTCATTTTTGCCCTAGGTATATTTCTTATGCCACTTCCCGCGAGGGGAAGGTAGAAACGCACCTACAACACACAACTAGACCTATGCAAAATTTCTTACATTCCTACAAACTCACACCACAACAAGACCGTCACTCAAATGCGAAACACCACATAGTTAAACACTTCTCTTAACCAATGTGGGTTCGCCAATTTTACTTTAAGAGTGCAAAACAAGGTACCATTTTCTATCATGAGTCTCGCCTCATACGACATGTGGATTTGGTTATAAGTAAGTGCCGCTGGCTACCCCACCTGAGACTATGATCCCGAGCATAAATACCTGTCAAAACTTCCGTATAAAAATAAGATAACCATGAGGCATGGATATATTTGAAAAGCCGAAACTAGCGTGGGCGTGCCAGCTCCCCAGAGACCATTATTCTTAAATAAAATATCGACGACTACAAACAACCATTCCGGCCCTACATTTACTTTTGTTTGAATGTTATAAAACTTGTAAACTCGATTTATTAGCGGCCCTGTCCCTAAGGCTTCGCAATACCGTCGCTTAGACTCCGCGAAATACTAGCATTGCTGTTTTCTGAACGAATTTTATTTACGACGTTATAGCTACTGGCATTTCTTTTAGTGGAAAGGATTCAAAAATCAAGAGAAATTATTAGGTCAGAAAATAACTAAAAAAATTCTCCATTTCTCGTTACCACATTAGTACAGGTTTCCTATATCAGGCAATGTTGGAAGTTGCGTATGTTTTGTCGATGGTATGGAGCCACACACGCAGTACATGAAGAATATAAGAAGGTCTTATCCTATTTGCTAGTCCAACCGTTAATGCGTAGTCAGGGCAGTCTGTGTCAGCTCGGTCGATCCGCAAAGAATCATCGCATCAGGTACTAATGGGCCCGAATCCGAAACGCAAAAGAAATAGCGACGTCATTTTCTCTTCGCGCATATTCCGATTCTATATAAAATCTTTGCTTCACAAAACGCGGAGGGATCGTTCGCGTAGTATAATTATACCTATATTGTTTCTGAATTGTCTCAAAGTATCTCCGTGTAAATTTTATACCGCCTGCGAGTGACAATACGAGTTGTCGTAATTAGTCGTGGAACGTTCTAATTGTTCGTGACGCTCTACCGAGGGCCTGGGAACCGAGTCGACTCGGTACTTGTTTAGCAGTGTGGCTTTAAACAAAACAATTATTTTTAGTGCGTCTTCAATTTTCACTGAACGTTTTGCTGCTTGAGATCAATTAGGATGGTTTCGTTACACACTGAATGTTTTTTTTTTTCAAATGTAAATGGCTTATACCTGATTGGACAATTAAGTACTTGCTTTCTACGTTGTACCTACGGTATCTCATTAAGGTGGAAACACATTATTAACACGCGACGCGACCCGATGCAACGAATGTATGCGCATGGCGTCGCGTCGGATGTTCATAGTGTGGTTCTGGTCATAGAAAATAATACAATTTGATTCGACTCAACACGCGTCGCGTTGCATCGGGTCGCGTCGCGTGTTAACAATGTGTTTCCACCTTTAGTCGCATACTTTTTTCAATTTATGTTTTAATTTGTACACCTATTTGAACACCAAATACTTTAAATTTCAAATTTCATCACTATAGCTACAGCTACAATTAACGATAAAAATAATTTGTTTGCCTTCTGGGCCCTTCCCATTAGCAGCGATTATACTTCATTTAATTTAGGATGAGAAACCACAATAATGTTATATTGCGGCTCGTGAACTGTAATCTCTTTACGATTTATACTACAGTAACAATTGACGCCACGCAAATAAAGTGGCATTAAAACAATTTTATTTTGCGGCTGCCAAACTATTGCACTGTACTGTTTGCTAGGTAAGAAATAGTTGACCAGCCGCAGTATAATGTTATTGTGGTTTCTCATTCTAAATTAAATGAAGTATAGCGACGTATGTCTTTCATCTAGTTTTAGTAAGATTGAGCAAGAAATATACACAAGTTCAGGGGCCTTACCATGACGTCTTACTGCGATTCAATTCAGACTCAGTTCAGGTTTTAGCTGTAATTTTTAGTATGGATCTGACAGCGAGCGAACCTAACCTGAATCACTACATAGTATAAAACTAAGTCGCTTTCCGCTGTCTGTCTTTCCCTAGGTATGCTTATATCTTTAAAACTACGCAACGGAATTTGATGCGGTTTTTTTAATAGAAAGAGAGATGTTCAAGAGGAAGGTTTATATGTATAATTCTATGCAGACGAAGTCGCGGGCAGTAGCTAGTAAATAAATAATGACGCCGATGATACATTTTATTAGGTAAAAAAACCAAACCACTATTTAATATTGAAGCTTAACCTCCTCTCAAAATTCCTTTGCACTGCGATGACACGGCAATCGTTCGCTGAGCGTGGACTCTCACATTGTGCTTTGCAACCCGAGCGGGTTGTGCTGAACTATTGTGGCTGCTTCTATTGGACTCTCGAGTGGAATCGGCTGCGTGCTAGTCTCGTATTCACAAACAACCTGGATAAGCTTGTTTATTTTGCTTTGTCCGTTTTACCTGACTTGGGACTGAGGTCAGGTTTGACCTAATTCCCGAGGGATTTGTGACGATTTTTCTTTGTTTATGGTGAAGGTAGAAATTCAGAGAAAATAAATTAATCCAAGAAAAGCTGCCAAACGCTCGAATTAATTAATAATGATAGTATGGCATACTAACTAGAGGCATTGCGTTGCTCTATAAATTGTATACCTATTTCGGTGGCTATGTAGCTCCCCGTTTATTAATGTTCCATTGCTACTTTTCATTTTAAAATACATCGTACTAGTAAACTGGTCGTCACCCTGTCTTTGTAATATATAATTCCATCGCTGAAGCTAACTTAGATAACGACCCCCTCCCAACTAAACTGAATTTCCTGCCGAAGTTAAAGGAGCGATGTGTTCGCAATTTTATCCAAAAAAAGAAAACAGTATTATAACGATCAATTGTCGTAAACTTTTCCCCTTTTTATCTTGGCTTTCTTCCTAATTCTATCTTCAACACAAAAAGTTAATGACAAATACTGGTCAAGCTATTATGGACCCGCCGAACCCTTATCAAAATCTGTTTTTTGTCAACCCTCCATGCTGAGTTTTGAGCATAAGGCCACGGCGATATGTAGAAGGATGTCACTGCCACCGAAAGTCAATAATGACTTTCCGTTCTCACAACAAAATCTCACAAGTGTGTTCAAATAACCAAATAACGAGCCGCTTTCGAATAACGAGTCGCTCTCGTAAATTTAGGATTACGGAAAGTATTGTGACATTTTAAAAAATTATATACTGAAAGCTCGGACACTGATTAGGTTAGAATACATATTTTTATACCTACACTATATTATAAGGATACCTTAAACTAGAAAATTCTTTTGTATAACAATTTATTACTGTTCATGCAAAGTTTCTCACACGGTGGGTCAGATTACACCTCGTAGGCACAGTCAGTTCACAGATAAGCTCTTAGATCGGCGCTAAGCCACACTTCACAGCATCTATCTGCCTCAGCAATGAAACGTAGCTATACGCTATACGTCAGAAATACGAGTATATAAACTATACTCGTAATACACGTGACAAGAAAGAAGACCCTAACTATGTTAATTTATTAAGTGTAGACTACCTTACTTCTGGTAGTTTAGAATTAGATGAATAATACCTCATTTCTTATTTTTTCAGATAACCGTAACTACCGTCGAGGTAGCGATCAGTCGACAGGAGATTGGCGCGATGCAGGAGGCGGGGCCCCTGTGAGGTCCCGCCGAGGTATGGGCTCTAACATCAGCCAGCACTCCGCCAAAGGGCTAAAGGGCCGGCGTGCCAGGTCCAGTGGAGACCTGTGCAATGGTGACACCAAGAGCCAGAGCGAGAGTTCCGTCTGCGGCTCGGTGGTCGGAGATGTCATGGGATGGAACAGATCCCTACCCAACCATCTCGACGGGAACAGACATTTAGCTGACTACAGCCGCGTCAACAACAACTATGGAGAGTTTGGCACTTACAATAGAGCCCATCCTAAAGGCGGCCGAGGCCTGCGGTACAGAGTGTCCAAGTCAGGTAAGTTTACTAACTTTTATTTCGTTCCCCAATTAACACTTTGTTTTAATTACCAAATGTGCCGAACATTTTTCAGTCTTAACAATTCGTGTGGCAGCGTTAATCCGGATTTATGATGAAATAAAACTTTACTATGCGAATGTAATGAAAACGCCGAGCTTGTTACGTAAAAAACGCCGCTGAAATTCAGAGTGAAATTTGAGTTTTTGATGAAGCGTAATGTACTTCAATTAATTGATACATAGCTACAATATCTACACGTGTACGTTTTACGGAATATTGCCGTAAGTCCGTTTGACATGTGGACGTGAACACGTCACATCAGTTTTATTCGAAGCTCCCAGCTAAAAGCGAATATAAGTAGATTTAGTGGCTGTCATTGATAGAAATAGAACAAACTGTGACAGGCTATGTTCTGTCATTACAGAATTTAATAAATGCGTTTTGATATAGCATCGTGTGTAGAGAGACCCAATAACTACCAAACCCTATTTAGCGTAGCGATGCGTAGTAAAACTCCAAGCAGAAGCAATTAAGTTAATCTTCTTGTAAAGCGTATTTATGAATCCCTAATGGATAATTATTAACCGTTACTAAAATATATGCGTCTTAAGTTTAAGTAAGCAAATATATGTTGCGTAAACAGATTGGGCTGTAACTCAAGTAAAGTAAAGAGGAACTACAAGGGGGATGAGATTTATGTCGGCTCTGTCTTAATTAAAATCTTCTTAAGACCCAGATTAGGTTGAGCTTAATATAAACATGCTCCGGATCGGTTTATTACCTAACTGAGGCCATGTTAGAGTAAACAAATATCTAAAACTTTTATGTTCAACACAGAAGTGAAAAAGCTTCGTCAGCCCAAAGTTTTGTATAAAGCTGAGAACAGCTTGTTTCGAATAATAAACACTATGATTTATTTGCATATTCTAATACCCCTTCAGGCCATTCTTTGACAAAGACATAATATTTATCATTACGGGCAGAAACATTCGCTTTTAAAATCTTACGCTTTTAGCATTAAATAAAGAACAATAATAATAAAGAAAATGGAACGAGATACCATTCAAATTATGTTCCAAATTCGTATATTTTGGTTGAAATGCGTAAATTTGTTTATAATAGGTTCGACCGGCATTCCGAGCACCTTAAGTGCGAAACCCCTAATACTTCCAACATCGATCATTCCACCTCAATACGCCTTTGTGCGTCAGCAAATGATCAAATGCAAATGTAAACTATTAGTCTCCGTCTAATGTTGGAACTAAGTTAAACTAGCGTCTACTGTGAACTTTAACTCTACCTATTTATTTATTTATTTATTATTTATATATTTCCTATATATTCAAGTATGCCAATAATTAAAAACTAAGTTTAGAATGGTAGCAATCTCGTTGTATCTACAAGTGTGACATTTTTCGCTGAAATGGTCATTTTTTTAAATTTACAAAGTACGTTCGGTTTAATCCTACTTTTAACCGACTTTAAAAAAGGAGGAGGTCCTCAATTCGGTTGTATTTTTTTTATTATATGTTTTTGCCCATTTTTGACTCCGTCGGTTCTCTCTAGCATCTTAGGGTAGACGAACTGATTTAAATAGGCTTCTCTTGAAATTGTAATCTCTGGCCGACCCGTTAGCCATAATTTTAATTCATTGATTAAATCAGGCGTTCAGGGGTTCAAAGTGGTTAGGGGTTACGAAGCAGCAAGGTTGGTTCATAATTATATTTCAATATAATATTGATCCTGCTGAATCGAAAATATTTATCTTTTTGGCGATGAGAGTTTAGTGCATTTTTACAGGCTTTTAATTTGCAATGCAGTTTTTAGGTCAACTCATGTAAGTAAAATTCGACCCACTTCAAGTAATCTCCTTGATTTTAAATTTGGTACACATAATGTAGAATGGACGACAATGCAAGTAGATCAGAAAAAGCTTTTTAATTTTTTCATTTTAAATTTCCAAAACAACGTTATTATTCGGTTCACTTTGTACCTCGATCGCTGCAAACTCCGTGGAGTTATACACATGCATGATCCACATACATCTCGGACATGGGATATTTTATATCCCTGGCCTGGGATGAATGTGCAATAACGCGTATTTTCCGGATGAGGCGGTGAGAGATATTCCCAATAAAGACCGTACCTACACGTATTCACCATTTGAATAGAATAGAGCATGGACGGCTGACCTATAATAGTCAAGGGTTTCATCAATATAAGTATATGCGGAAGATTCAACATTGAGTTACAAAACAATTTAAAGGAACTGTTCTCAAAACGGGTACAAATTATTCGTATGTCAGACATGTTACATGTGATTAGTAGAAAAATAGATGTCATGGTTTTTTAGACATATAGATAATATCGCATGGCATAGTTTGATAAAACTTCTCGACCTTAAAGTGTACACACAGCAAAGCTATTCGGTAAGCAGGTTTAAAGCGGCGCGTGCATGCAAAGGTGCTTACCGAATAGCTGTGCTGTGTGTACATCATTGAATCTAATCTAACTATCCTACAAATATTATAAATGCGAAAGTTTGTGACGATGTGAGTGAGTGTGTGTTTGTTCCTTCTTCACGCTAAAATGACTGGACGGATTTGGATAAAATTTGGAACGAAGATAGCTGGTACCCTAGATTGAAACATAGGCTACTTTTATCCTGGAAAATTGCACAGTTCCCGAGGGATATTGATAAACATGTCAATTGCTAATTCTACGCGGACGAAGTCGCGGGCAAAAGCTAGTCTAACTAATATTATAAATGCGAAAGTATGGATGGATGGATAGATGGATGGATGGATGTTTGTTTGTTACTCATTCACACCAGAACGGCCCAACGGATCTGGATGAAATTCGGCACATAGATAGAGAAAAGTCCGGAATAGCACATAGGCTACTTTTCATCCCGGAAAATTGCGTAGTTCCCGCGGGATAGCGATAAACGAATTCTTTGCAGACGAAGTTGCTGTTAATAGCTAGTAAGTCATAAAAATATCCTTAATCTCGTATACAAAATGTAAGGCAACCCTTTTATGAGTATTACAAGAAGACGGATATATAAATTTAGTCAATTTGCAGCCGGCTCGCGCTCCCGCACCGACCTAAGACGGCCTAATTCTTGGCTTTATTTTATGAAAAGGCGTTAAGTATATCGTGTCTATCCTTGAAGAAACATCAAGCCATTACGGTGACGTCACTTGGTAAAAGCTCTGCCTATAAACGTCCAGCTAAATATAGACCCGTGCGAACATCGATTTCCCGTCACTGTAATACGCTTCATAAATCTTGCAGTATTAGGTATGTAACGCCATGTCTAGATTTATTAGCAAATCATAGCAATCTTTGGGATTTATACGGTAACCGCTCGACATAAATGTAAATAAATATAAATATTAGGGAACAATTGACATAAATTTACCTAGTTCCAAAGTAAGACTTGCTTGCATGGGTACTAGACAATGATATACATACTTTTAAAGAGAAATACATACTTAGATAGAAACTTCCATGACTCAGAAACAAAAAAATTCGTGCTCATCACACAAATATAATTATGCACTTATTTACCAAGATTCGAACCAGGGACGCTTGTTTTGCAGGCAGGGTACCAACTAAGCCAACCACGTCTTCAACACAGAAATGAAAAAACGTATTCCCCGATCTTCCGGCGTTCAAGGTCGGAGTGATTAAGTGTCTTTTGCGTTTGCTCAGCACCTTACGTTGTTACCACTTTTCACCGTGTGAATAAGGTACACATACACATACGCACAAATCACGTCTTTATCCCTTACGGTGTAGACCGAGCCTAAGGTAACAAGACCCAAAGGCCACGTTTAGCATGATTAAATAAATAAGGTAAAACAGAAACAAACGTAACAGACAGTTTTTAACTAAAAGAGGAACTTTCCCGTCTGAAATGAAGATTGAAAAATAATATCAAGATACCTTAACAGCTTGGCCTTTGTTGGCATTGCAAATTGAATAAAGTTTTATGCCTGTGCTATTGACTTCATTTCGTTCTGCGAATGAAAAATGTTTCGCATCAATTTTGGATTCATCAGCATAAATTGATTTAACAGTTTTCACAGTAGGCACTAAATATTCGATATGCACACAAAATATTCGTGTAGTCTTTCATGAACTGAAAAAATAATAATGTTGTCGTTACTTTGCATTTTACTTAAAATTTTCGTTTTCCAATTCAAAGTAAAAAAACGCAGTCGAGTAAAACGAAGAAGCTCCTCTGTGCTTGTATTTGTCTTCTAAAAAATGCGATGCCTCATAAAGTAAGTCGTGTTTAGTTCTACATTGAAGAAAATTACGAAGTTCACAGTCTAATTGACCACGATGTGTAAAACAAATCTGCAGTGCCGGTGGCACGCAGCCGCAGTGGGTTGTTTTCACTAGACGAGCCAATGACGTCACAGCTGTTTGGGTCAAGGTTAGTAGGGGCCATTTTCGTAGTGCGGGAGCGCGGGACCCAGTGTCACATTGTCGGGGGACTTGGGGGTTTTGATGAAGAATGCTCAGTATGCTTTAGGGCAAAGTAGAGTATGTTCCTTGTGTTTCACTGGTGCTTAGTTTAAATTTTACAGGAGAATAGTTTAAGACGTCCAGCAAAAGTGTTATAAAGCTAACGCACACAAAACTAGGCTACCTTGCGTAATTGAAAATATACTAACGTGTGAAGTTAAGTAAATGCTTGTAAAAAGTGATGGAGAACTCCGGCCATGGTTTCTAAAGGTTTGATATAGGAATATTTTTGTCCCGGTATACTAATAGCATACTTACATTTTCCTGGAGCGTATCGCGATTCGCGAAATCTTAGAAGCTATTATAAAATCTTCGTAAACGGTGGCTGAACAAAATTTCTCCATTAAAAGGGAGTACGATCTCATCCAATCTTCACTTAACAAGCCCTTTGAATATATTATCATCAAGTCCTTCCACAACATCTTGCGAGGTGATTCTTGTCTACTCTATCTACTCCATTCTAAATGTATAAAAGCTGAGCTTTATCCAGATATTATATCTCACTCTTACGCGTAATACGTAATGTGTAAGAGTAAGATGTATAGTCTGAGTTCCGCGCTGCTTTCATGTCACTAGGACAGTCTGTAGAGGTTCTGGATTGTTCCCTCGCCCCATCCAAACCGATTTGTCTTCCGTAATCAGTTAAGAAATGGGGCGGTTGTAAGACCTTTATTAATCCCAATTGAAGCGGTCAAAGGCGTTTCCGACGTTGATGTATGGCTAATGGGCAAAGTAAGTATTAAAAACAGGGTTTCTGTTACTGAACTGGGTTCTGTAGTAATTCATGATACATAGTTATTCTTCGTTATTTATAGATTCACGCGTTACTTTGTAGCGGTTCTGCTTCATGTCGGTGAATTGAAAAAATGTTTTGCAGCTAAAGTCCATTCCTGGGGTCCATTCCAATCCATTCAAAAATCAAATAAAAAGAAAAAAAACAAGTTTATTTTGCAAACAGGCCGCCAAGTGCTCTTTTACATGTCTTTTTTTAAACTACCAGCGCATTCGGAAATACCATCATTGCCAAGGAGAGCGAAACGCGAAACAAACAGGTCAAAATAATCAAAATAATCGTTTGATAGAATTTTTATACAGTTAAAAGCTGAAAATATTTTGTATAAGCGACTAAATTTAGAATAGGTTACATTAGTTCAGATTTATTTTAATAGGCCTCAGTTACTTTCTCGGAAAGTCGATGATTATACCATACGATCTTTAGACCCAATAATACGTACATTAAGGCAAATAAATATTCGAACACTCGATAGAAGTATTAATAAGGAACACTAAAAAGTAATTTTTAGTCACGATACCCTATCAAAACAGGTCGTGTTAGAGCGGCGCCTCTATCCAGCTATATTTGAATCCACGTGTGATGGAAATGGGAAAGATGAAAGTGTCTGCTGCCAATGAAAACAGATTTTTTATTACTTTTCTAATAACACACCAATATGTGATGTCAGTGGAAGGCTTTCAGGTTTCATATAAAAGCTTATACATACTCGTAGCTGCAATAGATTAAAGTGATACACTAAATTCTAGGATAAGAGGTAGTTTTTTGACAGGCTTATGATTAATTTCACTTTGTAAACAAATGTTTATCTATAACTTGGTTTGTTTCGTATTTTTCTACTATTTTATTAAATCGAGTAAATGAAATTTAAAGAGTAACGTGACTAGAGGCAGACCAAAAAGGAGATGGCGGGACGATTTGGAGACTTTTGAGCTGGACTGGGAAAGCCTAGCAACAGACAGAGACGGGTGGAAAGAGAAAGGGGAGCCTTTGCCCAGCAGTGGGACACAAAAAAACGTGACTGTCTTGTGACTGACTAACAGTCAAAGCACAGCATAAATCATTCCAAAAAATGACTTGATATTTGGCAGGTATATTCCTTAGTGATCATGGAGGTGCACTAAGATTTTGTTTAATTCCTATTGCGTAAATCTAATAAATATTTATTTTCTATTCTTCCTTGGGGACCAAGGTACGAACACAAGCTATTTAGTCATATAATTGGTAATCCGTGCAATCAACCAGTCTACATTTAATTAACCGCCTAGTATCTAATAGTTGCGGTAATTACTGAATTCCTACTAGACAGGTCACACGTGTAGTTTGTTATTAACATTACGTATAATACTGAATTATGTACGTGTGACGTGAGATAAGCTTATTGATTACCGGAGTACGGGCGGTGAAAATAGGCTGACTGGCATGACTGACATGAAAACACACAGATTCAGAAATAATGTGGAAAGTATCTATTCATCATACACAGCTCCGACTTATAGCGAAGCTTGTGCTGCAGTGTTAATGCGTCGAGAGTGCGACAACCGATGAGATAGTCTAAATTAATCTATACTCACGAGCAAAAATAACAAGTCGCTTTTCATGGACCTTTCTATGAAAAGTGACCCGTTATACTTGCTCCTCAGTGTAGATGGTTATGGTTATGGTGGCAGGTAATTCATTGGCAATTAGTCTGGTGTATTGGTGTGTTGCGGGTATCCAGGTGATCCACTCGAGCTCATGTGCTCGTTGCCGCATAAAAAAACTGTTAATTTCCTAACATTTTGATATGAAGAAATTTGGGACACGATTTTAAAGCACCCACTTAGGCTCGTGCCGTAAGTTGGTCTTAAAACAAGAGACTATAAGAAAATGAATACGTATTTTCTTGTGAAAGGAACTCAACTAAAAGCGTCAGCTTTTTCTCGCAAATGAAAATCTTGGGTGTAATAAAAATATTTCGACGCCATATTGAATGCAGCGTCGGCGTCGGCAGACACACGGCTTTTCGCTGCCTTTACAACCTTTGAGCACTTTAATCCAGCCCTCGGCGCCTGCACTCCACGTGAATTAATCTCGACAAGTCTTCCAACAACTTCTATTCAACATTTTATAATATTACAATGTTAATTACAGCGTTTTTGCAGACATTTTTGATTGATGAGTGTAAACAAAATTTGCGCCAAGTTACAACATTTATCATAAATTTTATGACGCGGAAAGGACACTTCGAGTTATTGAGAGCATCAACAGTGAGAAAGAAAATTTGTGAGAATTTACATAAAAACAAATTGGAACGAACGCTCGGAAAGGGATATATTTACATTCGATATAGTCGCAGAAGGAACTTTGTAACGAATCGTAATATAAAATGTAAAACAGCTTGCTTATCAAGGTTTGAGAATAACAATTGTAGAAAATGATAAATCTGGAATATTCATTCTTAACCTTTTAAGCGATGGTACCTATTCTCTAGCTAGAATCATCTTTGACTCGCGAGTCATTCCACGTAGCGATGTTTGGGTCGGAGAGATTTTATTTCTTTTCTATTGAATAAAACGTGTTGGAAGGTTTTGATTATGAATTTATCTATTGAATAAAGTCCTGCTGACCGACTTTGTACGCACGTAGCCATCTGCAATCATTTCATTTACTTCAGTGAAATAAAGTTTTGGAACGCGTCTATGTTCTCTATTTGCTTTACTAACGAACGCGTTTTGATTTTCAGTGATCGATGAATAGCGGTATACTTTTATTGTCAATAACATTAAAATGTCAATAAAATTTTCTTCATTTAGGCGCCCTACTAAAGTTTAAAAACTGAAAGCAGACTGCAGAAAAAGTCTCATTTAGAAAAGTACGGGAGACAAATTCTTCGATTTTCGGAGTCCATGGCCCTTCGCATACGTACCTACCACAATATTTATACCAAAATCAATCATTTTTAAGTCGTACCTAATGATGACTTGTGTCACCCAAGAGCATGTTGTCTAGCGTGTTTGAAATCACAATTACCATTATCTTTTCTTTCTGTCGAATAGTTTAGGATGGGGATGGACAGAGACGGTGAAAGTGATTACGAGCATCCACGTGTTAGACAATAAAGTCAAAAGTCAAAAGTCAAAAGTTTATTTTGCAAATAGGCCGCCGAGGGCTCTTTTACATGTCTTTTTTTGAATCTACCAGCGCATTCGGAAAGACCATCATTGCCAAGAAGAATGCGCCGCAAGAAACTTGGCAGAAAGTCATTTTTTCAAAATAAAATAGATTTACAATAGTACTTAAATTCTACTTAACTTACCTAATACAATTAATACATTTTATAAAAGGGATGTAAACGGTCCCTAAGTTAAGTCCGTACCTTAAATTACATTGGTCTATAGTAGAGATGTATAAAGTCTCTACTGGTCAAAGCGAAACAAAATATGCGATAATGATAAGAAAGAGAAAGCAAAAGCAAAAAGTGAATAAAAATAATCTAAGTTTAGTGGAGGTGTAAAACGCCTCCACCGTCAAATAAGTTAATTGGAGATATCTCCAATGTCGATGAGAAAAAGAGCAAAAAAAAAAATTATTATATATAATAAAAAATATGAATATGACTTACAGACAGACTCTTAAAACTTTTGATTTATATCTCACATCAAAAGCGGGAGAGTAGTTTAGGCAAACAGTAGAAAGAAACGTATAAACAAAGAAAATGAGTAGGTACCCCGAAAGTATATATATATTATGGATGATAAAATCGTAACTCTTACGTTAGTAAGTAAGTAAGTAAGTAAGTAATGCTTTATTGTACAAATATAAAGAAACAGATACAATTCACAAAATAATACAAATAACAATAATAAATGCACAAAGGCGAACTTATCCCTATAAGGGATCTCTACCAGTTAACAGTTAGATTTGCCATAACAGAGTAAAAGGGCATTTTCTAGTTAAAAGTACTTTTTATTTTTTTCTAAAATATTTTTTTCACTTTTTCTGAGTCGCTGCATTGTTTATTTTTGTAAAGAAAAAGTACTTAGTCCTTATTTTTTTGTTACTTTTGTGATATTATGATATTGTCTTCGTAAAAAGCTTATTCGTCACAAAAAGTGTGAATAAAAATTATAGTAATTTTATTGGACAAATGGAAAACTTTCAATAGAGAAATGCTTAGAAACACGTAGCTAGGAAAACCAAATACGTAGTTTGATAAATTAATAGATTTACTGCCTTATATAACTTCGCTCAATAATACCTGCTAATGAGGTACTTACTGTCGGTGGGCGTTTATGAAAAATCGAGACAAATCCCCACAAAGCCGTGAGGCGTTCTGCTCATCCCCTTTGTTGCAGCGATAAGCCTAATGTTGCTTAGGGCGCTTAGAAGAATAATGGTGGAAATACGATGAATTTTGCGGTAGCAATTTTGTTCATGAAAGGTGACGCAGCGGAATTATTTCAACAGAGGGGTCTTAATAACGAGCATTTTTTATTCGCATTTAACCGAGTTTTAGTGTACCTATCGATGTTTTTTTTTTAATTAACTGATCCATGATATTATTATATCCACCTGGTGGAATATGCTAATGTTAAAAGTGTAACTCATAGACGCTCTCAGCTTTACTAAATGTACCGTATGACCAGGACAAGACAGGTTAAAACTATAATACATACTAATAATCTAACTAATATTATAAATGCGAAAGTATGGATGGATGGATGGATGGATGTTTGTTTGTTACTCAATCACGCCAGAACGGCCCAACGGATCTGGATGAAATTCAGCACATAGATAGAGAAAAGCCTGGATTAGCACATAGGCTACTTTTTATCTCGGAAAATTGCACGTAGTTCCCGCGGGATAGCGATAAACGAATTCTTTGCAGACGAAGTCGCTGGCAACAGCTAGTGAGTCATAAACAAGTAGTTTGTCTGTTTAGAGAAACTAAACCTCATATTTCTGCGCTGTGTGTAGTATTACTGTTTCTCTAAAGCCTTTCGGGGTGTTTAGCTGTCACTGCAAGCCCGTTAAATATAATATGCTGTCCCCTTAAGTCCTCTCACGAAACTAATTACCTCCGATGTTTTAACGCTATATTTCACCTTCCTTTTTCCCCGTTTACATTTAAATTTTCACTTTCATTCCTCTCATTGCTCACCAGTCCAACCCGAGCTCTGTTAGTCAACGCACAAGGTCCAAAACCCGGGATGCTGTAGCTCCAGGTAAATAGGTCTGTTTTTAGTCAGCCACTATTTGCTGGACATTTATTTTCTTTTGTTCTTTACATCCGAAGCGGGTTTCATAAAACCTGCGTAGCAACGGCCATTACTCAGCATTCGCAAAAGCTGTGCAGGTGTAAATCAAATCTGTAAAAGCAAGACTGGTGGCCGTATCGATAAGCCAACATACTTCTGTGTTACGCCTGTAACGGTGTTCGATGTATCTTAAATCTTTGAGCGTAAGAAAAGCTTTTGTCTAAACAACCGGCTAGTGTAGCAAGTATTGTGGACCTTGTTTTGTTTTTCCTATTTTCGTGGGCAAAGAATATCCGCTGGATTGCGCAGCCGGTGAGAGCAATCGACATCTCTTTGGTGCATATTTATTTGGAAAACTATAAATGAGGAAACAGCGCCAGTTTCATACACGTCTTAAGTGTAACAACAGTAAATCAAATGCGTAGAGGTTTAATTTTAGGTGTAAACACAAAATTGTTTAAGCATAATCATATAGTTCGGTACACCATAGAAATAGTATAGTAGTGTGTCGAAGTTTTTGGTCACCTTTGATATTTCATACTATACGACGCTGACTGTACCTTAGTAGCTATTTGATTTAAGTGCACACACATTCACAACAACCGAGTTCAACAGTGTTCGGTATCCTCCGATGGATATCCTCTACCTACTTCCTCTCCAAATATTTCACAATGATTTTCATTGAAGCGATATTATTATTCATTCACAAAGGCATAAAAAAGGTTCCATGGAAAACAATAAGTATATATTACGTGAATGGTCCAAAGGTCAATAAAATAAATCGATGCTTCCGATACCTAATCTTTATGTCCCAATTCCTGTGTAGTCAACAGTTCGACACAAAGGAAAAGGAATTGATCTGGAGTCACGGTCGAGTCGTGAGAAACTTCTATAGATTATTTACTACTCTATAAATAATAGTTTTCAGACCAAGGCCAATTTTTCCCTGTAATAATGTTGCTCCCTTTCATTTTGTTATAGGTATACTCTTAGTATCCGCAATATTCGTCGTTTTAATGATAATGAATAGACCCAAAATTTTAAGCCGGATACATCACCTACAAAGATGCTTAAGCATTGTTGTACCTTTTTCACTACAGACCGTATCATCTAAATAGTTCCTAAAGAATTGAATAGGAGCAAAACATGAATATTAAACTTAACCATTTAAAGAAAGCAAGGAAAGCTAATAACCATCTCATAAAACAAACAACTATCTCATTGCTATGAGGATTGTATCGCAGCGCCGAGCGCTCAGCAATAGCCCAGAACCGCGGTTCGTTTAACACATACGTACTTAATCTACATATTTTCATAAATCTCCTCTCCCACCAAAGCACACAGAGCTAACCAACGTAAATCAACAAGAGTAACGTAGTACGTATTCTGCGGGCTAACTAAGTCGAGGCACGCAAACCGATATTTTACTTTGGTAACATCCGCTACGTAACTTTGCACGTTTTCATGTGTGATTCAAACCACCAACGTTTTCGGTGCCATTGTCTAAACGAAATACGTTTACTTGAAAGAACCAGCCTCATATTTTCACGGAGGTAAACTCGACTGGAGTATTCCGAGGCAATTAAATGCCTGAACTAAATATAGGAACACGTTGAGCATCTAAGTATTCTAGGTAAACTGAAGATCTATAACCTATAACTTAACCAGGTTCTCGAACTATTTAGGTTAACAGAGTTAACTGTAAATTTGACGCCAGCCAAGCTCAAAGTCGCAACGTTCGGTCTTTGGCCTGGCCTTAATATATGTAGTAGTTGGACATGAAAATTTCAACATGCAACGCCTCGAGACGATCGATTGGTTTTGAACTATGATGCCTTTTGAATTCAAGTTTCATAAAACAATAGTATATTCATTTGGTATAGTATAGTCAATCTGGTTTTTAGGGTCTGACGCGGAGCCAGTATGGAAGCTGCAGGATCCTGGCTTCGACCAGGGCTATGGATCGGAGCGGTCTCCGGAGGATGACTACGTGCCACCCATAGTGCCGGCGCCTGTCTCCATCGAAGAATATGAGGCGGAACTGCGAACAGTGTATCCGTTCATCAATGATGGTAAGTGTTAGATATTCTTAAGATTGTTCTCTAAAGAATTCGTAAACTTCGACATTTTAGACGTGCACGGTTATGCGTCGTACACGTTATTATTTTGTATAAACGGAACATCCTAATTGGTTACCGCCCTAAGTTTATTTCATACGTCCTTCGTACTCGGGTTTGTGCATATATCTTCATTTATTATTATGCTATAATCGTTGTAATTAATTTAAATATTTTATCTCAGAGCTTTAAAGGCTAATTTTGCAGCTTTGCTCCTGGTTTTATTGAGATTTTTTGCTTGCAATCTAAATTTGGGGTGGATACATTTATGTCCTCGGTAATTCATCATACGCGCCAGCTTAGTTTAAGGCTAGATCGAGACCTACGACACTGATTCAAAAGCATTCTGTTTCAAAACTGTAGGTAATTACCCCTCAAAAGGGTAAATCTGTATTTCTTGAGGGTAGGGTATTTCTTAACATGCCAATCCGATATAGAAGTTAGAAGCGGTACGGGGGAGTCACGCTATAATTACTTTAAAGGGGCGAAACAACAGTGTCATTTAAAGGTTAGCAACCACTTTATTAAAGATTTCCTCCAAATAACAGCAGATATGAGAGCTTCTGCGGTATAAACACTGTCAGCTTTATCAGTAAAAATTGACAAGGTTGTACAGAAAATAGGGGCTCTGCGCACACTGACATTTTGAACTTACAATTAATACGATCCCTAACTTATAATTTTCCAACTTCGTGAAGTCGTGGAGGCAACGACGGCGTGATTCCAGAATTATTGAACCGTTTGACACAAGCACAACTTTCTCGTTAAAGTCATTGAATGAAATTGTTTGTGCTGAAAATATTTAATTAAATATAAAATGTAAACCCGTGATTCGCGCGTGAACGGAAATTTTCCAGTAACGGAATCAATATTCCACTTTTTCCACGTTGTTACCAACGGATATACCTTTGTTGAGTTACTGAAAAGCACTCGAGAGTTCAGACACGGGTAATCTTCTTTGTCAGAAGCTAATACCTTTGTAACAAGTTGATTCTAGACAGCTACTTTCCTTATTTACAAACGTATTAAATATACGTTGGGGACTTTCAAAGACTTGTGTAGATCTACGGTGCTGCGAGAAATTTGCCCTACATAGACATAAGTCATAAGCCCCGTAAGTAACATTGTTCAATATCCTGCCATCCAAATGGCAATACACTGAAAAGCGTTGCAGTAAAATTGCATTCAAATACGGTTGCCATAGCTTTAGCGGGATGCTACAAGCTTGCTGCTTTATGATAGGTCACATGGACTTTGTAATGCTGTCTCTATGTTAACACTGCGCTATATTTTCACTGTTTTATACCCCTTTAGCCCCGTATTCGTAAACGCTTTAAGCTTATGCTAACTCAACATTCGTTGGTCTTTATTTGTCTATTTGATGTTTTCCTGTGGCATCCGCAAAACATACATTTTAACGCGGCAAGTAAGTTAGGCAGTAGAGTCACAGAACTTATGAAGATGTTGAATTCATTTGATAGTTGTCAATACGGGATCCATATTTTGGATGAACACTGCAGTTTGTTGCCAGCTTAAGGTGCTTGGTGTTACTTCCATTTATAAAGTCCCTATTGTTACCAAGAATAATTAGTAACGTCATCAATTAGAATTTTAAAGTTCAAATTCCACAGTACTGGACCAAATTTACACCAGAAAGCATTAACTGCGAAGTTATTCCAACAGTACCTAGGCTAAGCGGTCCTTAATTACACTTTATCATCAGAAACTAGGTTGGATTAACTTACCTTTAAACTAAACCTGTATTTCGCGTAGGTATTTGAGCCTTAAGTTCTACGACCTAAGCTACTCAATTGACACTTAGCTTTGCCAACTCTGCATTGGCCAACTTTAAACTCATAATTCGTTTATTTTCTTAATTACATACCAATGTAGAAGAACTACCAAATTTACACTACTAATACTACTATTGAACAAAATTGATTCCCGACCCATTGTTGAACCTTTGCTCAGTAAATGTCATAATGACGTTACATCGAATTGGCTAGGAGAATCATTGTGACGTTACTGTGAGAACATTCTAGTGGGTTATGAACCAATTTGTCCGATAGTACTATATTATGGAGTAAAAATTCTTGAAATTTTTAAAAATTCTATATACCTACTCGTGCGCCAATCGTACGAAATCCAAAATCACAAAACTTCTTAAGTACTTAACACACACACATACATACACATATCACGTCTGATATCCCTTACCAGACAGAGCCTATGGTAACAAGACCTAAAGGCCGCGGTAGGCATGTAGATTGTAGGTGGAAAGAGGAATCATAATATGATGATATGTATGATGAGTCATGTTGTTGCTCGAAAATAAATAAATATTATTATTATTATAATACTTTAGTACTTACACCTTACAAAAAAGCCGTGGTAGCCTAGTGGTTTGACATGTGGCCTCTTAAGCAGAGGGTTGTGGGTTCGAATCCCGGGCTCGCACCTCTGAGTTTTTCGGAATTTATGTGCGATATCTCATTTGAAATTTGCCATGAGCTTTTCGGTGAAGGAAAACATCGTGAGGAAACCTGCACACAACTGCGAAGCAATTCAATGGTGCGTGTGAAGTTCCCAATCCGCACTGGGCCCTCGTGGGAACTATAGCCCAAGCCCTCTCATTCTGAGAGGAAGCCTGTGCCCAGCAGTGGGACGTATATAGGCTGGAGATAGACTTACACCTAGTATAATTATTTGATAATGACCATGTAATAGACAATAGATTAAATTAAGTACATAGATGTGATATTCAAGTACTTATACAAATCATGCTTCTAAAGTATATCGCTCTGTTTGCGTGGGAGTATTTATGCCCCACTGTTGGGACCAGAGGATAATGAGACGTGCTGGCCATTAATCCCCACACGGTCCAGTGCTGATTAGCAACTTCAGAGTCGCCGTTGAATTATTACTTCACAAACGTTATAGGGTTCTGCACGTAAAAGGTCGAAACTTTCTAATTAAGTAAAAAAGTTAAAAAAAATCTAACCCCCTTATTCATAAACGCACTATAGGCCTCTGCTAAGTTAGTAATCGTTTGTCCTTATCTCTGAAAGGTAAATGTCAAAGTGACAGATAAGGACAAACGATTACTAAGTTAACAGAGGCCTATAGTGCGTTTATGAATAAGGGGGTAAGTCTCTTTGTGTCAGCCCGTCCGTCTGTCACAGAGTTAATATGTAAAATCTTTTTAAATAAAAAAAAAATAAAAATAAAAATATTTAAATCGTTTATTTCAGACATCATTCATAAAACATAGATAGATAAAATTTGAAAATCTCAAAGAAAACTAAAAAAAAAGAGTTTTGCTGACTGTACTTTTGGTTGACTGTACCTGCATTGTTATCAATCCTACACAATGTATACCTACCTAATTCATCCCATAATAATGTATGTACATCAATCAGCTAGCTTATTACGTAACTCGCTCGCAATCGCCATCGGGTTCATTTTGACAGTTCTTGTATGAATGTGACAGCTGGCTGATTCCGATGCTAATTGTCAGCCCATACATTAACTGTCAAAATGAAGACGATGGTGATCGCGAGCGAGTTACGTAATAAGCCTGCAGACTACTAAAAGTATGACTTGCAAGATTTGATCCAAAAATACACAAGTTAAATAAAACCTAGTAAAAAAATAAAGTTAAAAATTAAAGATTCCCCTTTCCACCTATACGCCCACAATCATGCTAAACGTGACCTTTAGGTCTTGTTACCTTAGGCTCTGTCTACCCCGTAAGAGATAAAGACGTGATTTATGTATGTATTGTGGGTATGTAAAAATTGAAGGTAACCATGAG
Organism: Pandemis heparana; assembly: GCA_963854515.1. NCBI lineage: Eukaryota > Metazoa > Arthropoda > Insecta > Lepidoptera > Tortricidae > Pandemis > Pandemis heparana. Next base: position 5,295,599 of record OY978016.1, on the reverse strand, counting down.
GATCTTGTGGATGAGAAACGTGTTTTTTTTTTTCAACATTTTTCGGACGTCCTTAATAATGACAACTAAATGGTGGCACAGAACCCTTAATGTTTAATTCCGCCTCACACTTTGTAGGTTTTCCTTCTGTGAAAAGTTCACGCCAAATTTGTTATTCAAACCTTTTTATGTGGGACTAAATTGTATATACTATATTTGCATACTCACAAAACCAAAATATCAGTTCGTGTTCACGGTAACTACTACTGAATGAAAGTTTAAATTTCCGTGCAAAACACTAACAACCACTTAAACGTATCAGTCGTTTTAAAATACATAAATACATTTTAGACTACAGTTTCACCGCATCTTTGTCCAGCAGTGCTGGTTTTCGACGAAGCTACGAGTACCATTTTTTCATTATCTTATTTATTATATTCGATACACTTGAATAGGACGCCTAAATCGTCATACGTAAGCTATGTAAACTCAGAAGGTCTGTATTGTCACTGCTTGCTTTAACATTGAAACACCGAGTAATGAATCCATCCCCTAAGCATTATTCAATCACGACATAGTAGTTAGCCTAGACATAGTTCGCGCTCGAACGTTTGCGAGTAAATAACCTTATTTAGTAACTCATCTGACAAACTCCATCGCTATCGTTATCAAAACTCCAAGTACGTGTAACGGGTATAACAATTAGTTATGTCACCATGATAACGAATGCAGATACGTAGTGAATCCTCGATGGATTTGATTAATATCTGTGATAAGCCATCGATCAAATTAAGTTCTAATGGAGTACTAATAACTGTTGTTGTTAACGCATTCCACTCCAAGTCAGGACTAATGATTAGGCTCTCAAAATATCAAGAACGGTTCGAGTTAAAATTATTTTGTTAGAAGGAGAATGCTCTACCTTCGTTAAAAGTCAAAAGTTAAATCATTTATTGCAAGGAAGTGTGTAGGTACATCTACCTATATGAAACTAAATAATTCAGAGCAGCTAGCTAGGTTTTGGCACGCAATACTTTGTTGATAATACAGCTTGAACTAATTGTTGATCTCTTAACAGTTCGTGATTTTGGTCTAGTACTGTGTCTGCGTGTGTATTAGCTTGGACTTGAAGCTCATGGTACGTGAGTGGTACCTGAAGAAGTTTCAAACTTCTTAGTCGGCAAACGTGAAAGCTACAGTCAAACGTATTCTAGCTATAACAACATTTTAATGGTAGAGTCATAGAGAGTCTGAGAGTAAATCTCGACTCGAGAAGCATAAGGTCTGATGTGTGATTTCTTAACTTTTCAGGAGAGGAGAAATAAAATTGATAAATGAATCGGCTTATAATTATTGAATTATTATAGTTAGGATCACGAAACTTTTTGCATCTTTAGAAGATTACTTGTACCTATATTTTCATATATTTAATTTTCTTTTTGCGGTTTAAATAATATCGATACAACATTTTTTTTATATAAACAGCTACTTCCAACTCTATGCTTCATACGTGATGCTATTGAACTGGTTGAAGGCATGTTCTATTTGCATTTAACTACTCATATTATTCTCAAAAGTTAACGTTATTACAGGCACAAGGTCTCAAACTAATATACGAAATACTATATAAAATAAAACAGCAAAAATATTTGAAGCATTACGTCGTATCTAGTGATACGTACCTATGCTGTATCAACATTTGCAAAGCAGAAGGCTTTTAGTGACATAACGCCAGTCATGAAAGAAAACAAATTTTGAAGCATAAACCTTGAAGTTGAAATACGCTGAAAAAACTTGGAGAAGTCCATGCATAAAGGTGTAAGTCAAAATGAGTCCTGATGCGTCTTTATAATTTCTAAAAGTCGTCAGATCAGACCTTATGCATTTAAATATCTCCTCATAGGAAAAAGATAGAAATACAAGTGTCAGTGTGGTAGACAGAGAAAGGGCGCATTATAACCGTAATTTAAATAAGTCGACTTGGTCTGATTTTCACATCAGACCTTATGCCATTCGAGTCGAGAAATATTCAGCGAACCATTGGCTCGGTGGCTTTATCTGAAAAGCAAGCAAATTTTAGGGAAGCCTGTCAATAGGATGAGAGAAATAGTACGCTGACCAAAGGCTGAAAAAGCTGATTTGACGATATATGCCTCTAGCGATATATCCAATCCGCTCTGTACTTTACAGTCTAAATAATTTACATTTTATTTACATTTTAGGACCATATACTACCGTTGCATTTTAACCTCTGGTATGCCTAGACACAGATCTGTGCTAAATAATATAATGCTGTCTTTTTCTATTTTTATTGCAATCAGAAAGATTGATATTTTTTGAGACCGGAATGCCGGTTTTTTTTACATTTGACATACAAGGGGTTTAAGTCAACAAAAAAAGGACACGCTTATCTTGGGGCATGCTTCGCTTTTCATTAAGCGTAAACTATAAAAATAAATAGACTTGTCGTAAAACAACGCAAATGCCTACATAAATATTTAACAGGGCCCTTATATTTCGGCCTCCCAACCCTTTCCAAATGAATAAAATATTTACTGATGCCGATAAACTTGACTATCAATAGAAGTAATTTTGCGATTGTCAATGGATGTTTACCTTTCATAGACATGCCTTTATTGATTGAAATGACGTGGATTTCAGACAAAAGTGTACCTCTAGTTATGTACTACGCTCATATACATAGGTATATTTTTTAGGGTTACTCACCCAAATTTTTCCAATGGGATCCTATAGCTAAGGCTCTGTTGTCTGTCTATCCTTTTATCACATGGTCGTACCTTTGATTTGTGACATTTAAACAATAAACAAGTGTGTATTTCTAAAGCCTAAATTAATAACAGAAATAAAATAAAGGTGCCATATTTTATAAGTTTCGTTTATTGTTATAGTGTTTTTAATAAGTGGGATTTGAACCCTCCTAAGCGTCTCGTAACTCATTTAATAAATTTTTAGTTTCGTAAATTCAATATAATGGGCTTTATAACTTTACTGTACCTATTATTTTCTTATTATATTTTATAATTCAATTCCAGCTACCGTTCTTTATTTTTTTGTCCATCACACACATAATTTTTGCGCTTTAAGTTTTAGAGAGCAAAATAATTTTAGTACACCCCTTCGTTGCCATTAATTGAATATTACTTACAATTTCATCGGAACAAGCATCAAATTTCAATTTAAACCTTCCATTGTACTGAAAGTGGGCCGATTTCGAATCAAAAGGTTTGTTTACATTGTTACATTTTTAACACAAGCTTTTTTCTTGCTTATACAATCCAAATTGCAAGTCAATTCAACTCAACCACTAGAATTCGATCATAAACTGTCATATTTTGAAGCGAATAACTTAAATACTTAGATAATATACAGACAAATAGTGCCAGATATAAATTAAAGCTTGTAAGGGCCTTTTTCACCACTTCTTAACTGTCAGTTATCTATGATTCCATCTCTACTTATAACTACGAAACAGACAGAGACGAAATCATAGATAACTGACAGCTAAGGAGTGTTGAAACAGAGCCTAAGGATATCACAAACATAGGATTTTTGTTACTTGTTTACGTGTGACTAACGGACTTTAACAAGAGGCAGCCTCAAAAATTCACGTCATTATTAGGTACTGTTATGGCGTGTGTACCTGCAGCAAACAGTTTTGACAAGAGGCCAGGCACCCTCGTAACCCGCGTCAAGTTCGGATATGTACTAACGAGCTCGGAGTCCGGTCTTTGCCCTTTGCCTACGAGTCCAATTGAAGTTCTAGGTCATTCTTGTGAAGACTCGACTTGAAATTTTGTTGTTAATTTAATTTAATTCGCTTTTATTTACCACCGCCTTTTTCTTAAAACAGTTTTTGAATAAACTTTTGGTAGTCTACACCGAAATTTTCATTATATGCAGACATTTTACACTTGTGTAGGTATTTCCACATAGATTCCTATGAATTAAATTTTATGAAAAAAAGAGTTAATTCGTCGGCTATAAGATACAAAGTGATTGACAACCTGCCTATTTTTTCTGGGGCAGAGGTTAGTAACTTTTTGTAATGAAAGAAAAATTGTGCAAAAAAAAAGAGAACAACACAATATTAGTGTCGTTAATACTAATTATTTTTCAATTGCTGTACACTGAACCATTTCGCGTCACAAAGTTCATGAAGCCTTTTTGGGAAGCGAGCTTGAAAAGCCAACAGGATTGGTTTGGGTGTCAAGTACCGTGATAAGGGAAGGGTGTGCTAACAAATACGATTTGAATCTAGACGTTTTGTTCAAATTGATTCCACCACTTCTATTACCCTATACTGGTTGATTTGGACACATGCTCTTTTTACACTGTGTTAAAAAAAAGACCAGCCATCGATCGAGCGAACAGACTCTATATAAATCTGGCTTCGAGATTTTTTAATACCCTTATTCCCTTTACTTTTATGTAACTAATTAATTTATATATTAAATCATCAAATAATGCAATTCGATTTTTACCTCATTTTTACTCATTTCCCAATGGTTCGATTGGCTTGTAATTTAGTACCTACACGTGTGAACTCAAATGAAGTTGCAATAATAAGTGTATTAAAAACGATTTTCCTTAAACTATTTACAACGATAGTTATTTACACACCGACAAACCGGTGTGGACATCGATTCATCAATCAATTTTCGAAATTGAACTTAATCAATGGGAACAAACGGATCAGATTTTCAACAGAGATATTATTAGACCTAGGGCACATAGTAACATTATCATGGTATTACATGTTCGTCAAAAATGTTTTTCATTGTCGCCTCAGTTAATAACGTTTAATAAATCAATAGATTTCATTAAAGGAAAGCACGGTTTCACGTGTTAATTCCTCTATATTTTGCGTGTAAACAATGACGCAGTGACGTCAACGGTGTATACAATTAATTGCACATCGCGGGATTAAATTGAGTGTCAACTTTGCCATACAAAATTAATGAATCGATTTTACACTTGAATTTGTCGCACAATAATGTTAAATTGCGGAATATGGTTTGGCGGTCTGCTTCTGGCATGAGGCGTTTTCAAAAGAGTAGTTAAGGAGTTATTTAAAAAACTTCTCTTGTGTTACGAAAGTGAGCCATACAAAATTATATTGATAACTTTCGTAACACAACGGAAGCAATTAACATAATTATTGTCAAATTATTTCCTTAAATACGTACAAATTATTATAAAAAGAACTCATTCTGTTGGCACGTCTTTGTTATTGCAAGAGCAAAGGGGTAGTTAATGGACGTAAATCCAATCAATGTTCCGATGAAATTTGTAGGCATGTATATATAAATCCGATGACAATGTAATAATAAAGTACTGTCAACAAAAATACCGTTTTTATTTTATCTGACTCGGATGCGAAATTCACTTTTGGAGCTAAGTAAGGACTTTAACTTTGATACCCACTTTAACCTACAATAGTACATTACAGACCTAGGGCGGTGAATTCGTAATTGTCCCAGATCGCAGGTGTTTGTGGCCCGAACCGAAGGTGAGGGGCATATATATGCGATCTGGGGCTTTACGAATTACCGCCCGTGGTTTGTATAAAGTTTTACGTCTTGCCTCGGCCAGGAAGTGAGATTTTCTGTCTGCGAAGCGGGCGTAAAATCCCAATTACGGCCAAGGGTGACGTAAAACTACAAAAAACCATAGATTCAGAGAAAGTACCAAATAACTAGTACAGAATTATTAAATGCGACATTTCATCTTACACAGCACCACTAAAATATTAAAATGAATCCAAACATAATAAATTCATAGCACTCGCCATATTGGCTTTCACAAAATAATTTACACTCATTTCCGAACATCGGTAATTGAATTCTCTAAGGGCATATTGGCAATATCAGTACCAAATCGAATGGCGACGAAATGCCTGGCGCCATATTTAACAGTACATTGGGGCAAGCGTGGAGCTCTGTTGTGGGCCTTTTTAATTAAGTCTGTACGTTAGGCTGCCGAATGACCCTTCATTTCCATAATTCGGAGAGTCCGAATTCGATATTACGCGTAATTATAACGCTGGCGTGACGGGTACCTACAGATTTGCGTTTAGACAATGAGACTTTGGAATTACAGTTTTTTTTTCTGATATTTTATTGTTTCAAAATTTACGAGCATGTGGGTGTTAAGAAGTTAAATAACGAAATACCGACCAGCAGGCTTATTACGTAACTCGCTCGCAATCGCCATCGTGTTCATTTTGACAGTTCTTGTATGAATGTGACAGCTAGCTGATTCCGATGCTAATTGTCAGCCCATACATGAACTGTCAAAATGAAGACGATGGTGATCGCGAGCGAGTTACGTAATAAGCTACCAGGTAAGAGTTGTAGTCATAGGCTAATAATTCCGTGCAATTTTTAATTTTTAACTTTATTAAAAAAAATACAATGTCGGATTACTTTGAACTCTGGCTAATGAGATTATCAACTCTGTCCAGGTCCTATTGGTTCTATTGCTTTGAGATTGGTTGTAACTAACCCACCACGCACGTTTTTATAGTTTTTCAAATGGACCAAAGTTACCCTTCCTTGTGTCAAAGTACCTAATCTGTCCTTACGGTATTTGTTATTATGGGTGCCACAGTAGGTTCCTAAGGTACGAGCCTATAGTTAACATGTAAAAGCTGTTTTTCGTACAGGGATTCTTTTAATTTTCAATTTTGATTATTGCTGTTTCAGCCTTGATATTGTACATACCTACTTAGTAAACATTTTGTTCTAGGTGATCTTGCTTTTAAACTACAAATCATGTCAAGAACGTTACTTTAACTTACGGCTTATATATTTTTCGAGCTAACGTCTGCAGCACGGCTAAGCGATACAGTAACATAATAACCGGATTACTGTTGCGGTGACGGCTCTATTACCCGCATCATGTTACCATTTTTCTATTACCCACCTACTAAGACGTGTACTATGCTTAAATATACGTGCAAAAGAAAATAACACTGATACGAAACTTAATGTAGCGGAAAATTGCTCGGATAATACAAAGATTCTCGGATAAGCGACTTAGTACGACTGACCGACTTCTGGCCTGTGCCTGTCCCCAAGTCAAATTTTCTGTTTCATCTTGTCGATCTTATATACACACGTAGATTGTAACTACATTCATGGCAATTACACTGAAAAGAAGAATAAAATGTGCACTATCAGAAACACATCTGAAGTGAAACAAATTTTAGTAGACTCCTTGTGAAAAGATTAGGTAGATGATGGGGACACGTTCTTCGCAGGTAACAAACACATTTTTGACGTAAAATATTGGTACTTTTCCTACTCCTGCGTATGACTATGAGACACATGGTAGCGTAAAATGTTCAAGCCGTTTTCGATTGGCTTGGGAAGAATGAGATAACGATACATTAAGAGTAAATCATAAAAACATAATTTTAATCTAACTTTTTTGCAGACTCACTGTTCTAGGAACCTATTAAATCTTAGCTTTTAATTCAATCGTAGCGAACGACGCTAACATAAAAATGATATCCACTGATTCGACTCTGAAACGCTGCAGTCAGAGACTTCAAAACAAGTGTACTGGTCCCAGACTAGCTCTTTTTGTAATGTAAAAGTAGTTACAACAATTTAAAATATTAATTAGCGTCGGTCGAGTCACACCACATACCACAAAGAGATACGAGATACCACAGTTTCGTTATGAACCATGAACGTAACACCGCAATCCTACATCACTTACCACTACAAAAACATCAGAGTGTCTCCATCCAAGTTTTATAGGCAGCCCGTGCCACCTGCGGTTAGAGTGTTATCTCATTTACAGCTTCCATTTGTATGCAAGGCCTAGGACTCCCCTGCCGGCCCGGCCCCCGTCGTTTGCAGAAACGGCCGATAGAAAAAATGCGGGATCGAGTTACATTTGGCTTAGTAAGGAAATTCAGAATGACTAAGATTAAAACCTTCTAGAATCTAGAACTAGCTAAATACTTTTCAATGTTGAATAGTTTGCCTTTCTACCTTCTCGTTATTCTTTAGATACCTACCTATTAAAAAAGCTGATGAGATATTTTTTAAACTCTGTTTATAATATACCTAATACTTTGAATTTAGCTAGTACCGTTAATATTATTGTTCTAATTAAGACACATTAAAAAATGCCATGTTCAAAACCGATCAAAACAGTAGGTAACTTAAAATATATGAGGACTTTTTCACATGGTTTTAACGTCCAAATCAGTTGGTCATCCGTTTTAAGCGTCAAAGATTTGCGATTTCTGTTATCGTCAGATTTATAACTCAACAACCAGCAACCAGCCTTAATCCGTCTAAGCCAGGTATTACCTCACAAATCGGCACTTGAAGTGTATCAGTGGCTTTATACTAAGTAGAAATATGAATATAAGGAAATAAGCATGATCATTATCCACCCCAGAATTATGCAACGAAATTATCGTAAAGGAACTGTGAAACATACGTAAGCTAACTACTTAAGAAAGACTTCTAGTTAGTAAAAAGATGAAATCCAAAAGAAATAAAGATACCTAAGATAAAGATCCGCTTGTGACAATGGGCCACGGAATACTTAAAACAAAATAGAACTAAACGTATTAATTAAATACGCTTTTGCTCACTTCGTCTGCGCGAAATCCAACCAACTTCAAATTTAACCCCAATTTCCAAAAATCACTTCTTAGTTTAGCTTTTAATTCAGCTATCTAGGTCCAACGGTTTAAACTGGGCGTTGATTTAAGTGAATCGGTCACTTACAACATTATTTCATCATCGAACAACAAACCATCGCAAATCTCTGCGTTAGATTCTAAACGAACACGACCTGGATACTCCAGGATACCTATCTAAAGCAATTCAATGTCTCACTCGACTCCAATAAGCGCCATTCCCGCGGCCAATACTATTATCTCAATGGCTGCGTGGCGTGTCGGGGCATGCGTAATGTGGAACCGCAAGATTCGACGATTATCCTGACATTCGGAGATATATCACTTGCGTATTAAAAGAAATCTGAATTAATACTAACAATCGTTGTAATAGAATACGATTTCTTCAATACTGGTCTGGGAGCAGAGAAATACATGGAATGTACCGGTTGCTTCTTTTCTCGCTCAGAAGGTAAAAGCTCATCGAGGGATTGGGCGAAAATCTTAGGAATCATCTTATTATAGTTGTAAGCGATGCAGCTAGCGACCCAACACTATGATGATTCCATTTTCTACAATTATGCTGAACGTGGTCTTGTAAGTCTTGTCACCCTAGGTTCTGTTCACCCCGTCAGGCATAAATACATGATGTATGTATAAAGGATAGTTAAGAAAAGGTTTTGGTGGTGCGCAGTTTTTTTTTTGGAGTGAATCCACAGACGCAGATGCCGTCATCGGTTCATCAGTTTTCTGAAGCTTAAGCTCTTGTTGGAGAATTGTTTGATAACTCTTGAATAATGGTTTTACTTTGCGTACCTACACCCGTAGTATAATTAGTCTGTAAGTTCATGTAGACGTAGATAACATCTTCGAATCTTCGGACAAAAGAACTCGTCTCTCTATCTAGACACGCTATATGTGATACCCAGCAAAAATGGTGTAAATTGACGTACTGTATAATTTTATGCAAATAGTTTCCGTATTTGTGTAAAAGTGTGGAAACTACATGCATAAAATTGTGCAAGTTACATGCATTGCACTTCCGCGTTTGGCACGCTGCAAATGGACCCGCGTTACAGCTATTAAGACATATGTTTATATCTCCTTTTGACTTCCTTTTTGTATCTGTCCCTACTTGGATCCGAACCCGAAACCTTTAACTTCATAGATAGGGTCCCTAACCACTTACGCGTAGTCTAATATCATATTTTTTAAACATAACGCTTCTAACTATGTGACCACAAACGTTGGCTTTTACAATATAAGTACCGATAGAGTTCGTAAGTCGGGCTGCTCCGCAAAGGGTAGTTTACTTAGCATGCCAAAGGCCCCTCGCACTTTGGATGCTAAGGAGATAGAGCAAGCGACGGATTTTTAGCTTTACCAACGTAGCACATCTTACTAATATTATGCGAAAGTTTGCGAGTGAGTCAGTGTGTATGTTTGTTCCTTCTTCACGCTGAAGCGACTGGATAGATTTGAATCTAATTTGGAACGGAGATTGCTGGTACTATAGATTAAAACATGGGCTACTTTTTATACCGAAAACTTACATAATACCTACCCGCGAGATAGCGGTAAACATGTCACAAGTCGTAGCTGCCTAGAGCCTCGACGTAAATAATTATTGCAGAATATACCTACTATCAACATCAGTAGGCTTATTGTCTAACTCGCTCGCAATCGCCATCGTGTTCATTTTGACAGTTATTGTATGAATGTGACAGCTAGCTGATTCCGATGCCAATTGTCAGCCCATACATGAACTGTCAAAATGAACACGATGGCGATTGCGAGTGAGTTAGACAATAAGCCTACAGTTTGTAAGTCTAATTCTACGTGGAAGAAATCGCAGGCAAAAGCTAGTGATTTATGATTTGCCTAGCTATGTACATAGGTTGACAGAGCCTAGTAACAAGACCCAAAGGCCACGCTTAGCACGATTGTGGGCGCAATAGGTGGTGGTGGAAAAGGGAGTCAAAATAGTACCTAATGGGTTGCTAGCCGCATCGCCTATAACATAATTCCTAAGATATTCGCCCATTCTCTCGCTATGCCATTCCATTAGCTCTATGTTATTCTAGTTAAATAAAAAACCGAGTACCACTGTCATAGCGTTAGCGTGTTCTGGCATATTTTATCGTTCACAACTGGATTCGTTGTTTTTCATTTCATGTTTCGGTCGGCAAATAATTTTCTTCGGACGAATTATCGGACGTGCTAGAACTTAATGCCAAAGAAAAGAATTCTTTATTTTAAATTTCCCTTTGCGCAAAACTCGACCGCCGCTTCGCAACGAAAAGATCCTTTGATATTTTTTCTTCTTTAAGTTAACAGCCTCCTGTTTTCAGGGTTCCACCTTAAAATAACTGGACTCAATAATTTGAATAGTCTCAAAGCAAAGTTTCTTGATGTATTATTTGCTTTTAAAGTGTTATTTTAGTTAAGCTTTGTATACTCGTATTAATTCTGTTTCACAAACGATTGTTATGTATTGGCAATTTGAAGTATATTGAACTGAACAAAAAGCTGTGCTATGGTAGCAGTGTAAGGGTGCGACCACACCGCCGCTTAAAAAACGGTGACGTTACGGAATCGCAACAAAATGTATAAAGGAACGGTGAGAAAACGTGAAGCATACGACACGTCACTGCGTATACGCGACGGTTTGGTCGCACCCTAACGAGGTAATTTTTTTTTCATCAATTTGAAACTCCGCTAAGTAACGCCTGAGCCTGATCCAATAAATTAAATAGGTACTTGGTACCTGGATGACCGACCTTTGCTCGGTAATTTTTTGTTAATTTTTCTGAAAATAAAACCCCCTGCGTAGTAAATTTCATGAAAATTGGAGCCGATTCCGAGATTTAGATTACATATAAATTATGTACTTATATGTGGATGTACAGGAATTGCTCGTTTTTTTTTCCAAGATATAAACTTTAATATTCACAAAACACTGTCGAGAAAATAAAATATTAACTAAACTAAAACTAGGTAATAAAAATTATAAATAAAAAAAACTTTCTAAGATATCCGAGGAGGGCATGGTTCCCAGGAGGCAGGCAGCGTTACCGCGTTGAATGGCCAAGCTCAGGCGCTGACCGAAATAGCTGCCTGCCTTCTGGTCACCGGTCGATTTTATAAGAGTACAAGAATTTCTCATTTTTAAAGGTATAAGATTCAAACATAGTTAATGCAGATCTGTTGCATTGTACTTAGTGCTTCACGAGAGTAGCAAATGGTCCGTCTGATTCCAAAACCGAGCACGAATTAAATCCATAAAAAAGCAGTCGTAAATTACCCTAGATTGTCAAAGCGCACCTTTGCAAGACTCCCATTTAACCTTACGTTTTTCCCACGTCAAGTACTTGTTAGCGCCAACGTCAACGTTCCTTAATTAAACATCTAGTGACCATAATTAATAACCTCGACTTATAAACACTCGGCCGTTTTCTTTGTTCGCACACTTGGAGGAATCACGACAAACGGTAGCGGCCGCGGGGCTTTTTAAAGGTTGTTTGTATAACCTCTAATTAAGGGTTTTGTAATTAACTTTCAAGTACTGGATAAGTGCTGGGTTAGATGCGAGAGCGTCACGAGTGGTGCTTGCTGAGAAGTGCGTAAGAAGGAATTATTCCTTTAACAAAAGCTTCAACGATTTAGACATACGTAAGAAACAACACTTGATAGCAATAGATAAGCCGATAATTTGACTGATGGCGCATGGATGGCGCTCCCACGCTATGTCTTTCAAGTGTGAAAAGTGAGTCAGGAATTAGCTGGAGGTGACTTTTTGACACTTGAAACACACCATCTGGGAGTACTATTATAAAGAAACTGGCCTGCTTTTATTGCAAATGACCATATTTTTTGTAAAGTTGACATTTAAGCAATCTAATGTCTATCAAAAAGATATAGCCGCATGACAGTAGAACAGCCGAACGGACTGACCGACAGTGGAGTCTTAGTAATGATGTCGTTGGCACCTCAGGGCACGAATTCAAAAAACCACCACGTGACCGGCAAATTCGTTCTCCCCCTATGAAATAAAAGCCATGCCGATTTCCGACGTACCTACCCTCTTTAAAACAACAAACGCTGCTCCATTTTCCCGATAGTTATGATATCGGCCGCTGTTTACCTTCCTAAGCAAACTTGTGCGGTGTTGATGACTCCGCACTATGGCGTTTTTATAATACCGCTGGGAGTTGTGATAATACAAGACGAAATTGTGTTTTACGATCATAAAGTCTGAAAGCTATATTAAAAATAGTGGAAATAAGTGGAGAAATATTGTAAATGGCAAGTCAGAGTCAGTCACGATCTTCAACGACTAAAGAGAGATAGAAGAAAGAGCGAGAAATAGAGAGCAAGGTTATACATATTCAAAATTTGACGAGGCACGATTGGAACATCGATCGATGTCAATTAAATAATCCCGAAAAACTTGGGCTACAATATTTCTAGCTATCCAGCTAAAATGTACGTATACAATACACCATATACGGTACTTATTTCGCAATTAAAGTTCCGTTTCTGTAACATTAAACGTCAAATAAAATTGTATTAATTTACTCTGCTATAAGTACTTCGGTTTGGTATAGGTATGGATTTGGATACGGATATACCTCTAGAAAAATGTCGTTAAACAGGTTGAGTCGAGTCAAGAAAAAGTTAAAAGTTAAATGAGAAAATGTTTTCCTGAGTTTCACCTTCTACGTCATATCAAAGAAATGGAGTGAGAAACAAAAAAGCAGACTCTAAATTTTTAAACTGGTTTCGTTTTCATAACGCGTAGAAGCTCAGTTAAATTGTGCGTACATGCGTAAGAATTTACTAATTAAATTAATTCGCATAATTATAACCACGTAGTCGTAGCATCTAAGCCTTAGAGGCTGTAAGTTTTTGACGCAAAACTCATCTCAAACGCGTCCGCGTAAACGTGTCAATTAGTATGGAAAAATAGGCAGCGCCTCTAGCGGCATAAAACTAATCTCAACAAAGCTAAAATTACATTGCGTATGCAAAACGATTTCTGTATCGAAATCTTACACTAGAAGGGGTGGCGAACCCTTTTAGGTGGACGTGCCATTTTTTCACAAATAAAGTAATATTTGGCTCTGACCTGTCATCAAAGATCTTATTGTCTTAAGAGTGTGTTGTTATTTTACCATTATATAAAAATAATCTTAAGTTGGTGATTTAATGGACAAAAATAAACCTTGCACACTTTTTATATTATTGGCGTGCCCGAATTGATTGGACATCCACCATCTTTGCACTATAGATTCCGTTTCATTTGATAGTTTGGGCAAGCCACGCATCAGAACTATGATTATTACAATATTCACATAGAAATCCCTTTTATTGGTAAGTCGTCAAACCCCGGGTTCGCTTCGATTCTAAAGTTGCAACTTTAATGTTGTTCCGCTATTTTAATACCGAGATATTTCTCGCTCTCATTACTCTAGCAGAGCTAGAGTCGAGGGTATGATGCTCTCGAAACAAAAGTTCAGTGCTTGAAACTAACGCCTTGCTTTTACAAGTGTTCTCTGTATGCATAAGCTGTAAAATCTCTATCTGTTTGTGCCTGAACCCATTCAACAGAAAAAAACCTTTTAGAGTATAAATATTTTAATTAAAAATGTTGTAGCTATGTATGGAACTGTATTAAACGGTGATTTGCCAATTATTAAGTAAAACAGCAATGTCATCTACTTACTACGCAACATATTTTTTTTATTTTAATCTAGTATCTGTATCTGTATATATTGAGTAGGAATCGTCAGTGTGTGGACTAGAACTTCTTTTTTTCGATTACAGTCGCCTTTGGATAAAGAAACGCTTAAGCACTTAAGATTTTCATAAAATAAACAACGGGACTTGTTGTTGGAAAAGTTCATGTTTTTTTTTTCATTCAGCCATAAAATGTAAACGAGTCTACATGTTTACTTACAAGTAAAACTTACTTGCAAAATATCTAAGTTCTACACCTGAAGTTTACTCATAAACATTCTATCCATTAGGAAAAGTGGAATAAAATCTGGTAAGTAGTTTCCGAGAAAATCGTGCAGAGGTACGCGTAACAGGAAAGTTTGCGTAAGGATTAATATCAGATAGAGTTTTGGCTTTATGTATGTTACATTACGTTAGATGCATGTTTGTTGATTAGAATTTTCACCCGCTGATCTAAATTGAAACAAAAATTTAATATATATACATACATACCGTCACGCCTCTTTCTCACAGGGGTAGGCAGAGACTACTTTGTTCCACTTGCTACGATCCTGACATACCTCTTTTCGCATCATCCACATTCATCAATCTCTTCATACATGCTCGTCGGTTTCGGGTACTCTTGACCTGACCTTTTTCCAAAATTTAATAATAATTTATATAAATACATATTATAGGTACGGTTTATTATCTCATATAAATATGTAGTACCTCTGTGATCTGTAATATCTTTTTAAGATAACGTAGATTTACATATAAGGATATAATAGACTTCCAAAGTTTTAAACTCAGATATAGTAAGTATAAGAAATATTTAATGAATTTGTTACTAACTGGATTTTTATAGGTAAACATAAACAGATAACCAACAAAATTATACTAAAAGCCAATCTCCAACATGCTGCGGCTATGCAAACACTGCATGAATATAACCAACTGACACAGACGTTAAGGTCCACGGTGAACATCAGAAACCCTAGCGCACTAGCATTTCCGCGGACCCAACAACCGTCCCTATCACACACGTTTATGGTGGAGAAAGGGACATAAGCTTCAACATGAAGCCCATAGAGAAAAAAACTGATTTGTGGTATTCAATAAAGAGTATTTGTATTGTATTTTTGTTTTGTATACATAATGAAATAAAATAAAATTATATTATATTGCTATCTGATTGGTCAGCCGAAGGTCCAGCAGGTCACTAGAGTTGATTAAGCAGCTATGATCGATATGGATAGTCAATGTTGTTAATTTAAAAGTAAAATGTAAATATAATAATCGAAATCCTAATTACTTAAATGGGTTTGTTCCAGGTATAAGATAAAAAAAATCCGGAAAAATTTATATTAGTATGGTATGTCGAAATAGACAGATGTGTTGCCACAATTGGATGGTTTTTATTGCCATTCTAATTGTTTATTTTCTCTATGACGAAGCCAAATGAGATGGATGCATAGAAATTCTCATATGTTAATGGTAAACTGTGACCGCGCGTGCGGCGAGCGTGGAACACGCATGATTGATCCTCACCCCGCCCATCGATCTTGATAATTACTGCGGACATTAGCGACAATGGCTCGCAGTTTGCTAATCGAATTAGGTGTTTTATTGAAATGTATGGCTGAGCACACGTCTAGGAAAAAAAGGAACGAATTTGCTGGTGACGTTATTGTAAAGAGCAGTCCAACAAAGATGTTGTTGTTAATTTTGCTTTAATTATATTTTTATGTTCATCTTAAGGAAATTAATTCTCCAAGCTATTCTATTTTAGGTAGGTCCAGACAAAACTAGTTTTAGTCCACCAAGGCAGCAATAAAACAATTAAATTTCCATCACAAACATCATTAAAATCACTGGTTATCATAGCTGTTAAGGAGGAAAAATTTAAATAAATGAAACTTACGTAACCTATGCCCGATGATAGTACCTAACGCCGCTCCGCGTATTACCTGTCAATTACCTGTCAAATACTGTCAAAATTCAAGCAAATTAGGATCCTTTAGTAACCCAATCCCGTAATGGGAATGACGTTTTGTGTACTACGGTGTGTCGTCATTAAAGCTTCATCTAACTAATATATTTTTGTCTAAGATACGTGCCATAGAGCATAACAGAATTTACCACTCTACGCTCATAAGCGTCACTATCCAACGTTTACCGATATCTTTTATTTAACACATTATCGATTCGCCACGAACGCATTGCGAGGCGAGTTCGCGATCGGTATCGGTAAAGCAAGTCGATTTACAAAAGCTGATAAATTATTGAGTCGCGTTTGCCTTAAGCGTTTCGGATCTGGTGGCGTGCGACCAACTTATTTACGATCCCAATTCCGCATAGCGACTGTGGCTGGAGTGATGGATGATCAGGGCGAGGTCCTCGTTAGAAAAATATGAGCCCAATTTAAATTCTGTATATTTTTTACCATGAATACCAAGAAGAAGAAGAAAAAGAAGAAGAAGAAAAAGTTTATTCATGACAATCAACACATCAAAAAAAAACACATAAAACAGCAGATAAATAAATAAATTGTCACAAAATGGTCCCAACTCAGCATTTGCTGGCCTTGCAGCCAGCGCTGGTCTTCCGTTGGGACCATAGGGTGATACATATCCTTACATTGAAAAGAGAAAAATGATACAACAGTTAAAATAAACATAAAATAAAATAAAACATAATTGGATGTGGTTGCCTGGGCCAAAACCCTTTGTAAAATGAAACAAAAATAAGTATAGACAACCACATCACAGACCAATAGAAAAAGATGAGGAAATGAAGCGAAATGCAATGAAATGACAGCCAAGCAGAGTAACTTTAGGTTAGAATGGAATGTATAAAATATTAAAGTATTAAAATATTAAATGAAATTACTTAATTTATAAAAAAAAAAGATAATCGTTTAACTACAAGCTCGTCTTACTCTGTCCTAATTTGGAGATTTCATGCGGAATGTAGTATCTTTAAAATTCAACATCTGTCCAGTTTTAAATAATACGTGGTGTTATTGCTGTTAACAGGAATAGCACTACTTCACAAGCTATCTTAGGCTTAAACTTTTCACTTCGAAGACACATCCATAAAACAAAAGATAAAGCCTCATGCACCGAGACCACTAGAGTGTAAATTTTAGTCCAGTGACTCGAGGTTCGAAAAGAGATCAACAACATTGTTTCAAGACCGCGCTCCGACGCCGCGCCGGATTAGGCCATGTTTAAAACCCGGCAAGCTTGCCTCTAATGGACGGATCATCCCTTGACTAAGAAAAACTTTCCACACGTTAAAGGAAATATAAAGGAAAAGTTACTTTGAACCTTATTTTTAGATCAACAGACTGCCCGATCCCCTTCAAAATAAAGGGAACTTGAATTCAATACTGTTTGATCTCATTGCAAGAAAGCGTTTCTACTTTGAGCTGAGCTGAATTTAAAATGGTTTTCGTTCCTTCAGTCAATGGTTGGGATATAAATTGTATTTATTTCAATTTAAGCTGTAGTAAGAACTGCAGTGCTATAGGACGGACTGGCATATAGTTTAATCTTCACCAATGTTGTACTACATTGCGGTGCTAGATTTTTGCTTTTGTTGTAAATAAATAATAATATATGAAATCATGTTATCTGTGAGATTCTATAATTGTCTCTGTGTTGCTATTTTCATTTTCTTTATTGTATTGTAAGCTGTTGGTTCTCCTTAAGTAAATAAATAAATAGTTTATAAATAAGGTGCAATCATAATATTTCAATGTTTGGTGAAAATCAGTCCAGTAGTTAGAACTGTATCAGATCTTTTTCAAAATGATGTAAGGCATTTTTGGCATGAAATTGAGTTACTTTTTTATTTACACACGTATATGGTTGATTACTCGATCTCAAATTTTTAGATTCATGTTTTTGTACTATAGAGAAACCAACTTACAAAATAGTGTCATGAAAATTTTTATTTAAGATGGACTCGTAGTTACGTCAAGGATTGTCCGTAATATACAAGTGAGCGATCGAGAATCTTATAAAGTTTGATAACAAATTTTCCCCTCGATATTATTAGGGTCTGTTAAGCCATTGCGGTCTGTGGAAGGGTTGTGATATCACGCGATTTGCTTCCCGGTCACATTTGCGGTATAAATTACGCATTGGGTGTGTTGTAAATTTGATATGTCCTATACAAGTATCCGTCTATCGAACAACGCAGAAGCGCTTTGTATCAAAAAGAATACGAAGGACCACAGGAAAGGGCTTTGCTCAACAGCTTTGGGACAGGCTTTAAAAAATGTGTGCAAGGACACAATACACATGTGTATGGTGTACAATATTGATAACATTAATTAAAAAAAAATGTAAAACCCCCCACGCATTGATCGAGTAATAATAGGGATGTACAAAAGAGCTGATACTCTTCAAACTGCCGGACCGATTTTTACCAAACATGGCTAAGAATCACCGCAACACACGCACGCACGCACGAAATCCTGGATACAAAAAAATTAACACTTATTAATGTAAACAAACGGATAACTCACGTTTTATGCCCATCGCGCCTTGGCCCCCGTCGCACCATGACTAAGAATCGCGAATCGATTCGAAACTGTCGGACCTTTTCCGACGTAAAAAACGTGAGTTATCCGTTTACATTAATATGTCTGAGCCTCACGGTAGTTTTATATTAAAAATTAACACTCTTATCTAGAAAGAAATTAAACCACTATTGATTAGGTATCGGTCAAGGGCATAGGTAAATATAATATACGTCCTACGTTACCAACCAAGACGTCAAGTCAGTAACACATTAATTTCACATGACTCTATGGATATTTTAGCCTTCGACTGTACCTAAACTATACCTCAATAGCTAGTCAAAGCATGTAATTCGCTGTAATCCATGTCATACGACTGCAACAATTAATATTAGCATTATGGGTTAAATTAACGCGACCCGTCATGATCCCGATGTTAATAATAATAGACGTTTGGCTCAGCACAACCGTTATATAGGGGATAATGAAACAGACAGGTGTCTTTGTCTTTGAGTAACATGTAGGTGGATAGTATAGAAGCTTCTGTTTGTTAATAGTAATAAGTAATACTAGCAAATAATGAATCCTTACTGATAGACAAAAAAACGAGATCTACGTTTGAAATAATTTCTGCGCTCGTTATTATTGCTTGTAGTTTAAACTAAAACCTTCAGACCACGGCAACATTGCAATAGGCCTACGATTAAAAATATTGTTTGAATAAAAACAAAAAACAACAGAAATGCTTCCTTTCTGGCAATAAATAACACCGGTGACCTGAAATAAATTGGAAAAGTAACTTAATGACATTTAATTTTGTTTGGAAACACGTCGTCCCGGGGGACAATTTGCGAGATACCACGTCAAATTTTGCATCCTCAGTTCGGGGACCGTGGATTTGTCACAGCGACGTGCGCGTACATCACTCCGAATTGATCGACACCTCACGCCAGCTCGTTTGTCAAATCTCTTAGTACTGCTTGGATCCTAGTACTCTTATTGCGTTGGCTTGTTATATTGCGGGTTTTTCGGACATTTGGACAGTTATTTATTGACGACCCTGAGAATACGTGTCGACGGCTATTTGTACATCCCAACTGAATTATCATGTGTAAAATATGAATGTTGTTTGTTTGTTCACCCTAACTGTGATCTTACTTAGTGGCATTTGTATCGATTTGCCCACATGGACGTAACGCGTCATCTAATTCTACTAAAAACATGTTTCGTTTTAAAGTCGCTTTTGTCCCTTGTAATTTAAATAAGAACAAAAAATAACACTTGCTCTTAGACCTGATAATAACGGTTTGCATTTAAAATGCAAATTGTGCCCGTGCAAGCACATTACCCTCGGGGGTCAAGCTTTTTTAACCCGGTAATAGTACTTTGTGTAAATAAGACGTGTGAAACTGTAAACAACGGAAATTGTTTTCTGAGGTAAAGTCACTCGAGTGTTAAATTTTAATTGTCTTCCTCTCGTAAACAAGCTGTATTAATAATGCTTTGTAATACCTTGTCTTGTTCGGTAAGACTTCCGTCTTCCAGCTTCACTTGCTTTTGTATTTCCCCTGAGATTTTGTCCGTCTCTGGCAAGAGAGACGGAAACTGTTAGGAAGGTGACACTGTTTGAACGCAAGATTTTAAGGGTAAAGGACGCCCGTTTGGGGATTTGAAACGAACGTACTACCGGACAAAATGCAAGGTTTTTGGGGTAATTTTATTTGATCGCCTTATTGAGAATGTGTAACCTGTTACGTTTTTCTTTGCCTACAACACTGTATTTTACAATACACTGTCTCAAAATTGTTTCTGAATGAATATTTTAGCAGATGATTATGGTAATATGACTGAACACCCCTGTTAAAGTTCCTCAGAATGTATAAATTGTGTTTGACAAAATGTTTCCGTATATTGTTCGACGTTCAAAATGCTACCATCAAAGAGATGTAGATGTCCTTTACAGGAGTATTCAATCAAAGAATCCCAACTATCTGCTAAATTTTAAGGCACAATACATACTTCAGTCTCACAATAAGCAATGTCAACTGATTCAAACTTTTTTTTTCACATATTGTAACAGGAATTTGATTTAATAAAGCCAGCAATATCCCTGTGAGTTATCACCTCAATTTCAACACGTTAGATAAGCTTCTCAACTTCACATTTTCCTTATCGTTTGAGCATCACATCTGTTCTAAATTTGCCCGGGAAGGGTCGCCCCATCCGAAACAAAACTTAGTTTCCTCACACACCCACCCGCGTTTAATATAAGGTGGTGTACGCAAGAGATTAAAACAAGCGTGTAGCAGGTGCGTCACGGTACCGTAGGCAACATGCTTAATTTGTGAACTTTATGCTGACTCTACTAACTCAGATATTAAGAGCCCTTTTAGCTACGTAAGTTACAAAACATAGTTGTTACGTTATGGATATTTGTCTTCGTAGTCAGCAAAGAGCCGATTACTGCGAAATTACTGTAATCAAACGGAGATTTGTATAGCTGTGGAAGCTGTTAGGCGAAATTGTTTTTAATCCTACAATGGAGGAGAATTGCAGTCTACCGGGAAATCGTTGTTATTTTTAGTTCCTAGAATTCTCGTTTTCTTGATTAAATAGTTGTTAGTCCCGAGATGGTGTTTTTTTATTCTTTGTTGATTGGAAAGTAGAAGGTGAACCAAAAGAAAGCTCAAGGCTTTTATTGCATGATTATTACCAGTTGAAGCTTGAACCTGAATAAAGATGTGTCTTGCCAAGACAGTTAAATAAGGCAACAATCTTGTTAAATTTGAAGGATATTTCGCAGTTAGTAAAATTCACATAAATACTACCCTGAGGCCCGATTTTCGAAAGCAAATCGCTCGAAAGTCCTATCTGTGTATTGTCACAAAACTACGTCTTAAATAAAAATTTCGACTAGTTGACTATATTAATTAGTGCTGTATTTCTCTTCTAAATAGGCTACTCGTATTTCAAATTCAGCTTAATTTTTCATCACTTTCGAGTAGTATTTCTACACTTGTAATTTCAAAATCCGGGCTCCTGTCATGTAAGCAGACTTTGGAATGATTTAGAAATGGCAGTTTTAGCTTCAGTAGGTAATCTTATTTTCTAAGCTGCCTTATATTCGCTATCAATACATCGGTCTGCGTGTGCACCGTGCATACTCCGAGCCACACACGTCATTCGCTGACTAGTGATCCGAAACACGCGATTGGTCCGCCAGTTCACATCATTACAACGCCTATAACTACGCCCATAAGGTTAATTCTTGCAAATTCCTACACCACAAAGTGCTACAAACTGTGTTAGGTGCTTTATATGTAAATGGGACAGTGTTTACGGGCTTTCATGATTTGTTGAACTTTTACGTTCGATCTTGGTTTGAGATTTTAAGCCGTGTTCTGTGGACGATTAGAACAATTGGATATTGACCTGTGGAAAAATTGTGAAGTCACTTCGAAAATAGGGTATTGGAATGTTGCTTAGACAACATTGGCGCTGGTATGCACTGGGATGTCTGTCGTGAAATATTTCTAACAGAAATGCACAGAAGTGTAACATTTTGCATCGAATTTACATTGACTAACTTCAAAGGATCAATCGACATTATATAAATCGTTAGTATAAAACGTAAATTGATGATTTAAATAAATCCTGTATTGTGACGTAGGCTAATATCAAACACAGTCTAGTTTTATCCAAAAATTAACAAGCAGCCATGTTTAGCACTATATATATCCCTATAAACGAATTAGCTACCCACCTAATATTTCTACGTAGATTGTAGTTAAATATATTACATGATGTATTTTGTGGGCGAAGAATCGATCTAGCTAGTTTTCATCTCTGGAAAATCATTAAACAGATAGAGACATTTCAATTGTAATGTGTGTCGCCATCTTTTGGACGATTGCCTGAACTAATACTATGACTGACACTGAGTGTTGGGTTGGCGCGGTCGCCCGGCTACTGACAATGCAAATGCGAATAGGTATTCATAACTAGCTTCTGCCCGTGACTTCAACCGCGTTGAATTAGTTAAGAACTGATGTTGATAGTATATTCTGCAATAATTGTTAACGTCGCGACTCTAGGCAGCCACGATCTTATCGCGGGAACTATACAATTTTCCGGGATAAAAAGTAGCCAATGTGTTAATCTAGGGTACAAGCTATCTTCGTTCCAAATTTCATCCAAATCCGCCGTCGTTTCAGCGTGAAGAAGAAACAAACATACACACTCATATCGTCACATCCATTCATCCATCCATCCTCACAAACTTTTGCATTTATAATATTAGTAGGATGTACCTAATTTAGGAATCCGATAATTCTCGACTCGAGTGGCATAAGGTCTGATGTGAAAATCAGACCAAATCGACTTATTTAAATTGACAACATTTCATTTTTATAACACCTGAAAATGTATATATGGTTCGAAAGCATTTTGCCTCCTGATCACTGCAATATGTTTATATAATTTTAATATCGCTTATTATAGAAAATAAAAATTAATTAAAAATATATCCTAATTTTACCAAAACTACCACAGGATAGGTGAAACACCTTTGCCTTTTTCCGGAGAAAAAATAAGCGACCACAATTTTGAATATGACAACTTCAAAGTACAAGGGGGGCAACTCTGAAAATCTATTTTTGAAGTTCGTTGCATACCTTCTCTCTCACTCTCAAGTTAATGACTATATTAGTATGAGCGGAACAGCACGAAGCGAACCTCGAAAATCGAATATCGGAGAATAAGGCCTGACATTGACAATTTGAAATTGACGTCAGATTTTTTTCTATACAGAAAAGACAAAAGGATAAGTGTCTATTCTGTGATAGTATCGGAGTTACGCCCTTTTAGAATAAGCAAAAATTAATAAATTAATTATAAATTAAATACAAACCCTAGCGAAAAAATTAAACTGTCAGCATGTTCATCTTTTCAAACAGAATACAGAGAACCATTAAAATTAAAGGCTCAGAAATATGAAATGTTGTCAATTACGGTTATAATGCGCTCTTTCTCTGTCTACCACACTGATTTTTCCTATGAGGAGATATTTAAATGCATAAGGTCTGATCTGACGACTTTTAGAAATTATAAAGACGCATCAGGACTAATTTTGACTTACACCTTTATGCATGGACTTCTCCAAGTTTTTTGTTTAGCGTATTTCAACTTCAAGGTTTATGCTTCAAAAATTGTTTTCTTTCATGACTGGCGTTATGTCACTAAAAGCCTTCTGCTTTGCAAATGTTGATACAGCATAGGTACGTATCACTAGATACGACGTAATGCTTCAAATATTTTTAGCTGTTTTATTTTATACAGTATTTCGTATATTAGTTTGAGACCTTATGCCTGTAATAACGTTAACTTTTGAGAATAATATGAGTAGTTAAATGCAAATAGAACATGCCTTCAACCAGTTCAATAGCATCATGTATGAAGCATAGTGTCGGAAGTAGCTGTTTTTATAAAAAAAATGTTGTATCGATATTATTTAAACCGCATAAAGAAAATTAAATATATGAAAATATAGGTACAAGTAATCTTCTAAAGATGCAAAAGGTTTCGTGATCCTAACTATAATAATTCAATTATTATAAGCCGATTCATTTATCAATTTTATTTCTGCTCTCCTGAAAAGTTAAGAAATCCCACATCAGACCTTATGCTTCTCGAGTGGAGAATTGTTTAATCAGTCAGAAGTGTGATTAACATTTGTTCATGGTTACCTAATGAGCATTATGCTGTTTACGAAATAATCTCGATCAGGTTGGTTAGGTACACTTGGTAGCCCGCCAAAGTCCGATACATAATCAACGCATTATATTATTCCCTTGCCATTGTGTTATTGTATTGCTAGAAACAATTAATCATTCCGCTGTGATAAATCTAAGGGAATAACAATCTTAAGTACACTCACCTGAGGGAATTCAAGTATGACGTAGGCACAAAGAAATTGTTCATGTGTGCCCTCCAGTTGCTATTTTTCCTCATGCAGCCCTATTTATCTTGCTTTGTATGAGCTGTGAAATGAAATTAAAATGCAATGAATACTTTTGAGGGTTCCGTACCCAAAGGGTAAAAACGAGATCCTATTACTAAGACTCCACTATGCGTCTGTCAGTCTATCTGTCACCAGGCTGTATCTCATGAACCGTGATAGCTAGACAGTTGCATTTTTCAGACAGATGTATTTCTGTTGCCGTTATAACAATGAATACAAAAAATCTGAATTGTTTATGTCTGTCTATGTAATTAGGTAACGAATGTAAAATGACCGCATATTGCCTACATTTTGCTTGGGAGCAGGGTTCTGCTAACGCTGGAATTCTACTCACTTGCACAATTTGTACGAAATCCTTTAATTGATTGGATTTACCTCCACCCTGAATAAAAGAATAACTAATAAGAAATAAATACAGAAACAAAAATATTTCATGCACAAATTCTTAGGTCTTACAATCTAAGGCGGAACTAAATTTGCCGGGTTTGCTAGCATTTCATAGAAAAAGATGTTCATTTTTGGTATCTCCATGTGTGTAATCGTAATACTGTGAGGAAGCAATCTAAACATCCTCAGCTAGAGGGCTCTTAAGAGTTATTTTCTGAACGCAACCCTTCATCGCTTCCAACAGTTAGCAAGGTATCACAATGGGAACAGAAGAGATATTGTTAAGAAATCCGGTATGCCCAACTTTTTGTGTAATTCACAGTAGCTGTATTATCCGAGAGATGGCTTAGATGCGATAAGATTGCCCGCTCCTGTTGTTTACCTTGTATCAACTTTCTACAAACCAACATAGTATGTAGTTTTGATTCTTAATACTATCATGGTTATGTATGTACTCAAATGCTGAGATAGATTTACAGGTTGGAGGCCTTATGTTAGGAAGCAATTATTGATTACCATATTTAAAAGGTATCTACATTTTGCAAGCGACTTTTTTCATTACAGATTACCTACCACTAATGTTATCATGTCATATTTTACTAATACTGTGTATTAATCTGTTCGGCGCAAATTAGCAGTCTAGGACTTGACACTATCTAGAGCAAGGGCATAATGAAAACACGTATTTTGGTAATCGTGCAAAAAACGTAATCCTCCTTTTGGCTTCGGCAGTTGGGTAAAACGCGACGGCAGGAGTTAGTCGAGGGGGGCTGGGGGGTCGATCATTGAACCCATGCGCGTGCGCTACCGAGTCGCGGAGCGGCAGGGCTGCCAAATTACTTTAGGCTACGAACAGACCACTCGTTACTAATACACACCATCTTTAAAATATCACTACAATTGACTATTATTAGAAACTTACCTGAGCTATTTAACAGTAAATTTAATTATACGAGCCCGTTCTTTGGAGAAATAATGGCAGGATAATCTCTGGTAAAAACAAGTGAAGTACGATTGAATACCGTAATCCTCTGTCAGAGTTCAAGTAAACTGCTGGGTCCTTATTACATACATACTTACCTGAACCCTGAAAACAGTAAATACAGTCCTATAAAACTGGTATTTTGCGAGGCTATATTTTAAGGTCATGTGGCACAGTACACTTGGCGATTGCGAATACCTGTCTTCGTGGACACTTGCTTCAAGCGTACGCGCAGCGGCAAATACTCACAGATTCACCAATATCCAATATAGTGATTAAGCTGTTACTGAACCAGTGATACTTCTTCAGCCTTATCTGAAGTTTCCAAGGTGAAAAAGGTCAATCAGTTTTACGTAAGAATGTCCTCACGGCCTGAAGATTACGACGCATCTCTGTTCATTACTACCGCCTCGCGATGTCTGTACACGTCTTTATTAAAGTGCTTACATAAATTAGTTGCCAAAGCGCACATAATTTCAGAAAACAGATGACTGATGCCAGTGTTTCGAGAAAGCTGGTATGAGTAAATAAAAACGTGTAAACAAATCTAATTCGTTATGTTTTTTACTGATCTGAAAATGTTTTAATTATTATCAATAATGCTACATAATTTGTTTCAACTAGTTCTCTTAACAAAATCGCCTCTTTTAATTACCTTCAAACAAAATTTTGAACAAATTCAATAGCCAAATACCAACTTTTTCTGGAACAATAACGTTGTTCGATTCGCAGCCCTGTCGTCCATTGTTCCACCCGGATCTACGCTCGCTCTACATTCATCTAAAGTCGACTACATTCGACTTTTTTTAGTCGCTCAGTCCAACCAATAATAACGCCTGGACTGGATTTGCCTACAGGTCTGTTTGAAATAGCGCAATAGTGGTAAGATTTTTCAGAACACGTTCTTACGTACTTTAAATCTGTAAAATGTAACTTCTAAAACTGTAAATGTTTTGTATATCGAGATAGTTTCATTCGTTAGGATTATCGAAAAAAAATGATATAGTTCAGTTTTATACGAGTAGTGCACGATGAATGGACAATATTAATTCACATCTTCAGAATTGAACAGAGTGAATTTTATATGTTGTTTTAAATTAAATTTTCTTATACTTCATGCTTTTCAGGTAGAGTGTAAAATAATAATTATGAAGAAAAAAAGACGCCTACCACTGGTTCCAACTTCAATTATTCGTACCTACCTAACTGAAATCCAAAACAACACAAACCAATTAAGTCCCTATGGTGTCGTATAATGGGCAAAAACTATAAAACCTAAGGTTTTTCACAAAAAACGTCGTGTGACGAAATGCTAGTTTTTTTAGGTAACTAAACAATGCACTTATTCGCTGTGTATCAAACTACCTTTCGGCAGCAAAAAACTTGATTGATTTTTGGTTTATGTATCAATCAAAAACTATCCAATATATGGTAAAACAATTTGTACAAATACTGAAGCAAACACACGCTGTAAGCAAACCGACAAAATTGAAAAAGGTTGAAAATGTTTGAACGAACGATTGGATTGAAAATATGAAAGAGTTCCGCGATCTACAAACAGATTATTTGTTTGTCCGGGCTGGCGTAACTCAATTTGTTACCATTTTGTTACGCCATTTTAATTTGAAAGTGTCAGAAATCATTCACACGTCGAATGTGGTAAGTGCAGAGAGTTTTATGAGTTTTGATTTTTTAATTATTTTAGAGTGTATCTTACAGTTTTAACATGTAATAAAGTTTATTCAATAAGTCTTAACTTCGTTCGCTAGTAAAGAATGGTTGTAGGTACGCCAAAGTAATTACTCTCATCACGCCGAATTGTAGTAAATTTTAAGAATGAAATAAATAAAATAAGGGTACTCAGACTCC
Organism: Pandemis heparana; assembly: GCA_963854515.1. Taxonomy (NCBI): domain Eukaryota; kingdom Metazoa; phylum Arthropoda; class Insecta; order Lepidoptera; family Tortricidae; genus Pandemis; species Pandemis heparana. The sequence continues at coordinate 5,267,449 of OY978016.1, read as the reverse complement.
ATAAACCTACAACTATTAGGTACTATTAGGTGAAAAGCCTATTACAACCTACCTACATAATATGAAGATGAGATGACAATTATTTACATTTTTAAACTTGGCTGCTTGAAACGAGCACCGAAGTCGCACATGCACGTCTGCGTAAGCAAATAGAATAGAGTAATTGAATAATCTGACAATACTACCTGAAGAACTCGTTATAACCCCACTAATTACCTAAATGTACAAACTACAAGCAATTAAGCAAGTTTCTCCCTACATTCTCACCTCAGAGCATAATAATCAACTGACGCTAACTTGTTCCATAAACAATCTCTGCTGTGCTTGTGTTTGGGGTATTTATCTTTCCAAAGGAAAGGCATCTGTTACGTCCTTTATACGCTAAACCTGAAATGCCGATCTCTGTAAATCGTACATTTCAAGTTTATAACAGTCGATAATAAATCGGGTATAATTCACAATAACCATTTCATCATACAGTTGTATCGAAACTATTTCTTCGATCTTTTTCCCAATTAACCGAAGTAAACTCTTCGTCTCTTCACGACTTCATAAAAAGCAAACGAACCAAGTGTATTAACAACAATATTGGCAGATTATTACGCGTTCTCGCAATGTCCCTGAGTGTAACGTTTGCATCATTCCGCCAGATATGAACTTCACGAACTCTTTGTAGTGTAGTAAACTATTAGGGGACAGACATTACGGATCTGATTAAATGCAAGTTATCGGAGTTGGTCGTGACCGGTCAACTTCGCTAATATCCCGGCCATAGCAGCTGCTGCAGTCAGCTGTTGTCCTTCACTTAACTATTTAGCAATGTGCTTTTTGTTGTCCTTTGCAGTGTTCATATGAATTTAGTTTTAGCGATAAAGTTTTTCGTATAGCCCGTATCAAGAAAGTAGCGTCGTGTCCATTATAAATATAAGATTCAAACAAGTCCATGAATAAGATTACATATACCATAGGCGAGATCTACTAAAACAAAAGTAACAATGCGTCCATTTCAATTAAGAGGCGGGAGATCAAATTGATTAATCTCAATTTATCCCAAGTAACAACACAAAAACAAAAGCTGAAAATGTTCCCCTGTAATTAATCAGGTTTCAATATTGCAAATGAAAGGAGGATGAGTGTCGATTCACGGTCAATTTAAGTCCCTTTTCGGCCAAAAACGGACGTCGGGCGCGAGAAACATGAATTATACATTAGAGCAGCCTTGGCCATTCGGCGTCGAGAGTGATTTTAGTCATTTTGTACCCAATTTCCGACCATAAAGGAATTCTTTGTTGCCAAAAGAATTCTTTAACACAGATACTGCTTCATTTATGAAACAAGAGATGCGTGAACGGCCCAGATTGAAAAGTAGTTTGTTAATGGAAAAAGAATGTTAGTATGTACGGAACGATAAAATGGTACCTAGTGTGCATAAAAAATAAATAGACACTTAGATTTACTGCTTACCTGAACTTTACTGCCACTTTCTACCATTACGGTGCATCAAGCTGACATTAAGAGCCTCCTAATACGAAGTTATTGCTGTAACAGACACAAGCACAACTTTAATTTTATTTATTTACAAATGTTTTCTATTCTGTTAACTAACGATTCGTAAAAAGCACAACTTGCTCGTAAATATCTTGACTTGCTCAAATTAAACGAACTCTCAGTTGCAATAACAAAACGAGCTTCCTTTCCACGGTATTGATACTGGAGCCAAGCAACAGGCAGCGCCGAGGCATGCTGCACCGCTACTAATTTGCGCAAAGTTTTTGAACTACCCGCAATAATGAAGTAAAATTTCTTTCTACCAAAGATTAAGTAGACAAAGTAGCCATTTCTATAACATTTACAATTATTTTAAATAATAAATGCATAATAATTAAAATTGCATGCAGGTAGTTATAGAATATTCAACTTAGTTCATTATTATCTCATCGTAATTTATAACAAAATCAACTAAATAACCCGATGATATTCCTTCGAAGCAATCTACAAGTAAGAAGGTCGTATAAACAATGACATAATGGCCACACAAGCCTTACCTGGCTTGTTATGAAAACATGGGACCCATGTGGGTTGTAGCACTAAAGCTGTCCTGCCTAATCCATATTAAATATTCTACAAGGTCTCGTTATAGAAACATTCATTACCACGCATGTTTAAAATTACATGCTGTTCTTTAATAATGTATTACATTTACTATTTTTAGCCGACCACGCGACCCGAAGGAAAGTAATGTGATTAACAACCTAAATTCGTTTGAAAGCAAGCTAAAATTAGATAGGATTCACAGAGGTTATTGTTATAAACATAACTTGTTGAGGTACCTTCAGATAAAGATGTACTTAATACCCTCATCTAATTGACCATGCAATGTCGAAAATGATGGCATGATTATGAAGTCCGTATCGATAAAAACCGGCCAAGTGCGAGTCAGACTCGCGCACTGAGGGTTCCGTACAAATTCGCCAAGTTATTATAAAATCCAGTCTTAGCAGAGCCCTGCTCTTAAGCAAAATGTAGGCAGTCTGAGGTCATTTTATATTGGTTTTTACATAGATAGAATAGAATATTAAATTTAAAAAAAACTACTTACTAGATCTCGTTCAAACCAATTTTGGGTGGAAGTTTGCATGGTAATGTACATTATATATTTTTTTTACATACATCTACTTACTAAGTTTCAACAGTATAGCTCTTATAGTTTCGGAGAAAAGTGGCTGTGACATACGGACGGACAGACAAACAGACAGACAGACAGGACGAATCTATAAGGGTTCCGTTTTTGCCATTTGGCTACGGAACCCTAAAAAGTATTCCAAAATAACGACGATAGCACTTTATTTTAAGTTTCAGATGTTTCGGATGTCAATCAATTCATAATAAGTATTTTGAAAGGTTCCCCAATTCTTTACAATCCTGTTTTCCTAACAACTGTTCCGTGTTACTGTCAAGGTCGCATCAATATTCAGTTCAAATAAAGCATTAAATAATTCGCGATTCCCTAACAGGTTTATTGTGAGGCTCCTAACATCAAACCTGCGTTTCCATTACCTGGAATGATTAAACGAAAAAAAGCAAACATATAGGTACGAGAAGTTATATTGGACAACTTTCGGCGTCTCCTTTTATTACGGATTCATAGCAGCAATGCCGCTTGGAAACTTATATTATAAATGGGTCTCTTCTTCAACAAACTAGGCTTTAGGAAAGTACATGGGCAAATCTTCATGCGAAAATAGATATTTTTATGTAGTCATGTCAATTTGTGAGTTTGTATTGTTGCAGAAATATTCGTACATAATCTCTTCTGTAAGATCCGCTTCTGCGCTTAATCTATTTTCAATAGCAGGTAGGTCTTAAGAAGTAGCTTTAATAAGTCCTTTGGCGCACTTAATCGGGTCTTTACATGTTGAATTGGCATTTATCAGATGCTTAACAGTGAGTAACTGTGAAGGATGATTTGAATATCGAAGTATGAATTAAATGGAAATGTAATGTAAGAGAGTTTTTTAAAACGATTAGTCTAAAACATCATTCAAGCAGGTGGCTTACTAAAATTTTCAGTCAGCTACAACCACTTATAAAACGCAAACCGTTTAGTACCACAGAATGGATAATAGTATGAGTATATTTTTGTACAATATTTAACGTGATGATTGTGATGATTAAAGTTCACATCTATCAGAATCGAATCGTATTTTGTATTAAGTAGGTATATGGAAAATCGTTATTTTATACTATAAAGATAGAATAAGGAATAAGGGATAAGGGAACGTGCTGGTGTGAAAGAAGATATACAAATACAATACAATACAATACAAATACTCTTTTTTGAACACCACAATCAGTACAAAACAATGCAAATGCAAAGAACAAAGTATACAATATATAGTGACTAGGATAGAAAAAAGTATGCTTACCTAGTTGGTTTGGTCACGTAGAGAGGATGGATGAAAGAAGATTAACTAAACAGATTTATATGGGAAGTGTGAATGGGTGCGTTGGGAGGGGAAGGCCTAGACGGACGTTCCGTGATCAAATTGAGTACGTTTTGGAAAAAGGCCAGGTTAAGAGTACCCGAAACCGACGAGCATGTATGAAGAGATTGATGAATGTGGATGAAGTGAAAGAGGTATGTCAGGATCGTAGCAAGTGGAACAAAGTAGTCTCTGCCTACCCCTGTGGGAAATAGGCGTGACGGTATGTATGTATGTATGTATAAAGGTACGTTCGCGTCAAATTATCTAATTAATTAAACCTTTAGTTCGGCGATTTAGTAAAGCTCGGTGCACATCAGTTCGGCAAAATTTCCAATCCTTTAATTATTTGGCGTTCCCGTGAATTTTTGTCTGCGTCAATCTGCCAATTTGACATTTGTCTTTGTTGTAAACCGGATAAAATTCAACGAAATGTCATGGGAAATCTTTATTTACTACACCTGTGACCTTTATTTAGTGACACTTTTTATGAGTAGGTACTGTAGCGCACTGGCTACTTAGAAACATTTCAAATTTGAATGGTTCGAAGAGTGATTTGAATAATTGTCAGTCTGCTGGACATTCAGAGTGTAGACGTGTACATATCAAGAAATATAATCTGGAAAATACTCAAGAAACAGTTTCATTTCATCTCAAAATAGTACATGGTGGAGGTGCGGGGTACGACAAACCCCGAAAAAGGAATATCTATTTAACAAGGTTGTATCTATTTAATATTTTTTATAATATAGAAATAAAGATGTCATCGACACCGACATTTTCGGGATTGGAGGATATTGAAAATTTTCTGATTGACTTTGAAGTCATTTCTGCCATCAAGGAATGGAAAGCAGAACAAAAAAGATTTGCAATTGCCGCTTATTTGAGTGGGCCGGCTTTACAATTTTATAAAACCAATTTTGCTGCATTAACGTCCTACGAAGTCGTAGTAGAAAAGTTGAAAGAACAGTTTCCATTGAGGATTAATTATGCTCAATCGTTCTATTACTCAACTCAATCAATGAACGAAACTCTGCTTGAATATTTCTATAAATTGGAAAACCTTGCCATAAAAGCAAAGATCACCGAAGATAAAGATTTTATAGATCACTTTATTAAGTCAATTAGCAAGAAATTTCAATATATTATTGCTTCCACAGTTTTTAAAACGAAAGAAGAATTACGAAATTCTGTCTTACAAATTGATGACGTTGTAGGACAAGGAGGCAATAAAAAGAATGTAGAACTACCTTTATTTAATTCGCATGATTATAATGATGATGCACACAGAAAACCGAGGACACCATACACAAATGTCTTCAATAATAGGATGCAACAAGATGTGTCCAGATTTAATTTCAGGCCGCGTCGATTGCATCAGGAGATGCAAGGAGCAGCTTCCACATCGAACATCCAGCAACGAGGGCAGGGTGAAGCTCCAAGAGTTGATATGTTATCGCAGGAACATGTCAATTATATTTATTCACTTAATAATGATGAGGCCGACACTTATATTCCTCTTGAAATAATGGGTAAGAAGTGTGCAGCATTAATTGACACCGGCGCTGAGATTTCGATCTTATCATCTTCTCTGGCAGAAAGGTTGAAGTTGCGATGGGAGCCATCGCATAAGATTCCAATAAGAGTAGCAGGAGGAAACACTATTGAATCGTTAGGATCCGTTGCAACAGCACTCCTAATAGATAATTTTTATTGTAGGGCGAATTTTGTTGTAATAAATGAATCTCCTGAGATTATAATTTTAGGTAGGGACTTTTTAAATTATTATGAATCTCTGATTGATTTCAAAACGAGGAAGTTGACACTGAAAGGGAAGTTTGTCGTCAATTTTATTTCAAAAATGAGTAATAATACTCATAAATATTTAGTGCCGTCAGTTGCGAATGATTTCAATGAATCACGAACGAAAAAGGTTGAATGCCTAAATGTTGCAGGTTCTTCCATGAAAGAGAAGTACGTGCCGAAGGAATCTGCGAAAGAAGAAATTCAGATCGCTAATGTGAATGCGATGGTTGAAAAAGTTGTTGAGAAGACTTTGGAGTGCGAAAGGCCTCAGGAGTCGAGTGGTCAGGAAAAACTGATGAGTTTTTGTCCTGATGGTTTGAAAGAGTCGTTGCGGCAGCGACGAGCGAAAGCGACGTATAAACGAAGCGCAAAAGGTAATCGAAAGTCATTCGATATAGTGAGGGATAATCATAATTTTATTTCACAGCACGAAAAAGAAAAATATCGGTTTTGTGCAAATGAGCAGTCTGAGTGTCGTTTATCAGCAAATGTGTGGGAGTCTACTCAAACGTTTTTAAAAAGTAGATGGCGTTACTCTATGGTAGGATGGAAAAAAAAGTTAGCAAAAATGTCAAACATTGACAGTTGTCAGATGTAAATAAAACGAAAATAATATTTTAAAATGATTTTAGAAATGTATTGTTGTTTTATAATAGGATTATTCTTAGGGTATGTGTTTTATGTGTCGTAAATAATATTAATTGTTGATATTCTGTGTAATTAATGTGTTGTTTATTTTTCATGTGCGGTGATGGTGAATATATTTTGAGTTTTAAGAGACCGGGAGATGACCATCGAAGACCACTCTTTTATGATCAATGGACAGCCTATTAAAGAGAGGAGGAGGATGGAGAACACCAGAAAAATTGGATAACTAACACCATTTATTATTAATTTTGGCATCAAATTGCATATATTCCATCCTGAGGGCTGTGTGGTCAATGGTTGTGGCTCCCGATAACCTGAGACTATTTGCTTTTGAGGGAAAATATATGTGTTTTGGTATTTTTATCTGTATGCATTTAGGAAGTTCACGCCGCTGCAATTGCACATATTGGAGGAGTTGTATACAAATATGTTGCTGTTGTATACAAGTTGTATACATATAAGGGGGATTGTGTATGTTTGTGTATGTATGGGGGAAATTTATATTGTAGTATGTAGCTGGTGTTTAATAAAATTTGTTTCCTCCAAAAGATACTTCAGCAGCGGGGGTGACCAATTCTGAGGGGATGATGCGGCTGGCAGCTGGACATCACATCATGGAGTGTGCCGGTGGAAGGCGAGTTGCCTTCCAAGCCAACGTGCAACATCCTTCCCTTCAACAAATGATCTTATATTTGTGTGATATATTTCTTAAATATTTAAGTAGGAGTAGTGCCTTAAGCACTTAGGGTTTATTTATTGTTAATTGAATGTGGTAGGAGGGGAATATTCTGACTTTTTTTGGGGTGGTTTTGGGTCAGAAAAGTTCAACTCAATTTATGACCAATCCATTTGAGTTAAGTTATTAAAGGTCATCATGAGAGCTGGACTAGCCTTTAAGAGGGGCTGTTCCCATTTTAATTGTAACTTGTTCCACCCTTAGGTAGATTTTGAGGGACAGCTTTCGCTTTAAATAGGGAGGAGAGATGTAGCGCACTGGCTACTTAGAAACATTTCAAATTTGAATGGTTCAAAGAGTGATTTGAATAATTGTCAGTCTGCTGGACATTCAGAGTGTAGACGTGTACATATCAAGAAATATAATCTGGAAAATACTCAAGAAACAGTTTCATTTCATCTCAAAATAGTACAGTACCTATAAAATACAAATCTGTAGGTACATTCAAGATCACCAATATTTACCGGTATGTGTGCATACACCACAAAGTGTCAAAAATATGTATATTATACCTTGTGGCGATAAGGTTCACGAATACAAAATTTTGTAACGGCTTTTTTTGACCTTGACTATAGGCATAGGTACCCCGTTTTCCCAGTCTATTAAAACAATTGTTTTGTTTGTTACAGAAAACACGTTCACTGTGGTAGTGGAGAAGGATGGGCGGGGGCTGGGCATGTCTGTGTGCGGGGGGGGCGGGCTCGTGCGCATACGCCGGCTATACCCGCCGCAGCCGGCCTGGCGGACCGGCCAGCTCGCGCCGCGGGACCTGCTGCTCGCAGCCAACGGGGTCCCGCTAGCTGGGCTTAGCACCTACGTAAGTTACCCCCTTATTCATAAAAGCTCCATAGGCTTCAATTCAACTTTTATAGTTATAGCTCCATCGATACTGTCGATGATTCTGCCAATGTCGAGGTTGAAAAAGACACTGCTTGTTTTTAATCAGCTGTTGTTGGGTACCTTCGGCGTGCGGCACTCTGATGAGAATCTAAAATAGACAACACATACATAAATTGTTAGACTACCTACAAATATAATTTGTAAATTTTTATAAATTTACATAGAACAGTTATAAGGGAGGTGTGTGCTGCTAACTTAGTAATCGTTTGTCCTTTCCTGTCACTTTGACATTTACCTATCACAGATAAGGATAAACGATTGTTAAGTTAGCAGAAGCCCTATAGAGTTCAAAAAACGCATTAGCTATTTTTGAATGGACTGTCGTTTTAGCCTCTATATGTAGAGGCATAATTGCTTAAGAGCGAGGCTCTTATAGTCTATTTATTCATTCCGTAGATTAAACTGACATTTCATGTGTTACCTGTTTTTACGTCTTATAAATAGTGATGTGCTACAACCGGTACTAACCGAAAATCAACTATAGATATCTTATGTTTGTTGATGAAGTGTCTGTAAAACAAATGAATGTATAATCCGTGACTTGCCAAAAGGGGACCCTTATTTTGTTGTTTTATACGACAAGCAAGGAAACGAGCAAGTGGGTGACCTGATGGTAAGCGAGCACCACCACCATTGGACACCCGCAACACTAGAGGATTGCAGATGCGTTGCCAGCCTCGAGGGCTTGGATAGAACACCTCTTGTGCCAGTAATTTCATGGTTTAGATCATCTTTCCCCAACTATATATAAGTGTGCCTTATTATTTATTTAATTGGACAAGTCCCAGATAAAGTCAGATTGTCAATGTCATGGAAACTGTAGGTACTTACATGAATAGTTTTGACTAACCTATAGACGTTTTTCTTATAGTCTTTGTCCTAATCCCTGATGAATCTAACATGGGCTCACACTTTATTTGAAAGTGTACGAAATCAGAGAGCAGCTTCGTCTATTAATCACTGTCTATCTACGTCTTTGCTTAACGCTCGCCCTTCGGGATCTGGCACTCCTTGAGTATTAAACATATAGATACATACATACATAAATCACGTCTTATCTCTTACGGGGTAGACAGATCTCAAGGTAACAAGACCTAGAGGCCACGTTTAGCATGACTGTGGGCGTCATATAGGTGGAAAGGGGAATCAAAATAGTGAGGGGTTAGCCGCATCGACTATAACATGGTTCCTAAAATTAAATTTAAAAATTAGTTTTATATGAAACACTCACGTGCATAAGATGAAAATCGTATTTGTAAAAGTAAAATACATTTGAAAATTTACTATATTGACACAGACTGATACGTGTTTGTCCCCTGTCGAGACTAACTAAAGAGGTGACGCACCGTCGGTTCTCCGTTCACCGTTCAGCGTTACCATGATTTTTTCCGAATTCCGTCACAGTTTAGGTTTTAGCAGCAAGTGATTGAATGTCTGCGCTTGCGATGGTGTACTAACGCGTGCCGCCGTATGCTAGCGCCACTGCGTGGCCAGATCTGGGGCCTTACCATGACGTCTTAGTGCGATTCAGTCTAGGTTCGCTCGCTGTCAGATTCATACTAGAAGTGACAGCTAAAACATGAACTGAATCGGAATTAGGACGTCATGGTAAGGCCCCTGGCCGTTACTCTGAAATCCGATATTCGAAGTTCATGTCACTCTCAAATTAATGGCTATCAATGTGAGCAAAACGACAAATACTGTGCTTTATTTGTAGCCGATTCTGATACGAACTGGTGTGGGATTGCAGCCAATAGCGTGTTATACTAGAGCTAGTAGATGGAGACCGCTTAACTGTTGAATACAACGAAATAAACAAAATAAAATAATGTGAAGAAAAACGACAAATAACAAAAAGTGAACTGCTGGAACCTGCTGTTACAGAAACCTGTAAGTATAGTTGCGTAAAAAGTATCATGCCTTTTAATCAAAGCCGGATTCAGAAGTCCATTTATAATTAAAACATTCCTCGTCTCGAAGATCAATGGCGGAAACGGAAGGGAGGGCACGAATCGGGACCAATGGCCCCCGTATTAAACGTACTCCCACGTTAATATTGAATCCGGCCTCCAAATGTGCGCTCTCGTATTTTATCACTGATTTTCTCTTAAATCAGTGTTTGTTGAACAATTAGGGTTCACATAACGCACACTTATGGTCGCGCTGGGGCGGCTTGCTAAAACGCAGAATCTGTTAATCAGAACGAACCCTCGCGTCGCCAAGGGAGGGCTTCATGGTTTAATTTAATGTGAATTTCCGGTGTACCTATAAATTTGATACGGAGATTAGATAAAAATATTCTGAACGCTATGAAAGTTTTATGGAACGGAGGCCGGGCTCTAAACCTCCGCACGGATTATCTGCCGCGGCGGATGTTGCCTGGAAATCCGTTAGGACTGACGTCTGCACAACGAATGTATAGCATCGAGCGCTGCCCTGCCTCCGGACGAATATCGGTTCTAAATTATTTATTGGAGCAAATTCCCTGCAAATACTTACAATTACCGTGTACCGAAAAGCCAAGTGTTAGTCGGTAGGAATTCTGCAAGATAAATGGACTATCCACTATCCGATAAAACCGCGGGAAGTCATTGGCTGCTGGTAGCACAAAACCCAATCGATGGAGATTCTGAGGGAACACGTATAGATGACAGTTAAGGTCTTCCACCTGAGTTAATGATTACTCATTATCAATAAGTATTATTAATGTTTTCATATATTACGCCATTTAGACAGTTCACAGTACAAAAATATAAGGTAAAGCAGTCTATAACTACCTCCAACGCAATTTCAAATTGACGTTTTGTCGTTTCTGCTGTGCCAGTCTCTGCTCTGCGTGTTATTTCCAAAATCTCTTGCTTGTTTCTTGCATTGTCCCCTTTAACGTCCAAACTCCGAGGTCAGCTCAGAAAGGACCACACTATGTCATGTTATGTTATAACTGATCTTGCTGAACGGCTTTTGCTAGCTCTCCCTCTCTCCCGCTCTCCAATAAGGTGTAAAAGCCATATAAGGCTGACAATGTTAGTAATCAGTCTTATCAAAATAAATATATCGTCAGTGGAAAGGTCAAATCGCAAAAGCGCCACATACACAACTTTACAGGAGAGAGGTTATAAGTACTTACCTCCGTACTAAATTCCCAAACCTATGAAGTTACGAAAAAAGTGAGAAACGTTGAATAAAAAATAAAGACTATCGAATTTAGCGCGCTGTCTGTAAAATGTTAAGGTGTATAAATGACGCACTTTGACCGGTGCGGTGTTTTACTACGCGAGTTATAAAACGTAAAAACACACCAAAATAAACATGCAGTCATCTTAAAAATGTCATTTGTTGCCGGAGCACTTTCCCTGGTCCAAAGGCTAGGTTATAAACATAAAAACTTTTATGAAAACAGCGACGCGGACCCGGGTTGGGACAAAACGTAATAAACTGTAAAATGTCCGCCACAAAGTTATATAAAATTGCATGTTGTTTTTACACGTGTTTTAAAAGCATTTCACGGTAACAGGTAGGTACTAGGTATGCTGGGTAAAGTGAAACAAATTTAATTTGCATAAGTGTTGTATACGTATAGTCCAGTTACAGCTGGTGTTGGAGCGTTATGAGCTTTTATTGTTAGCAGCGTATTGTTGAGCGCTCACCTGCTGGCTGCTTCGTAGCGGGAAACTTGAGCGGGGCTCGGGCGCGCGACCGTACGATATACCTAGTACACCACAATTGCTAATGCTCTCTAGATTGCAGCGATTGATTTGCCTTTGGATCACGCGCCACCTTACGGTTCGTCTCAGGTAGGTAATTATACCAAAGGCCAATCCAGTTTAGTGCCAGTGTGTTAAAGCGTATCACAAAAGCGCCCCCAGATGCGGACCTAATGTGAAAATAAAATGAGAACTCAACGAGCGTCAATGGCAGCGAACTCCGCTTTTCATTCGCGCGAACATCAAGCCTTAGAATACATAATAAAAAATGAATGACCCATTTTAACTCAATTTTGTTTGGGAAATTCAATTATTTCCGTATTCGTCCGTTAGCACGTCGCCGCGGGGTGCGACCGTGCCCAACTGATGTTATGCTTCTATTTCAATAAACTTTCAATCTATTGGCCTGCAGCGATATGCTGTTATTAATTTGAAACATAAACTACAATCCCCTCGTATTTTGCACGATATAAGTATGTAAGCCCATCAGATTATTAAATTAAGCCTTGCCTTAATGATATATCCACGTTGAATCTACTCGAAAACTTCGCAACGAAAAATCTGTATCTTCATATTTTTTAATCCACTCAACCGCAAATTTAAATCTGATTCGAACGAGGTGAGTACTCGCATGCATTCGTTACTTTTCATATTGAAAAATGTCAATAAAATCACGTTGCTTATTGCAAAAGCGGGCTTAACAACATCCCCGACGTAGACGACAGGCTGAATTTGGTTTTAAATCAGTTGAGTTTTGCTTAAAAGCCCCGGTACATTATTTAGCTATTACTCTTTGTATCGTGCTGGCTGAAACGCTATGTTTTCCCGGTTGTTTATGACATGGCGTGATTTGTAGAGCCTGCTTTTTACAGACCGCGATTCCGCTTCGTATAATTCGAATGGAAATAAAGTTCAAAGAAATTTATTATGAGGATAATTCTACGGGATTATTTTTTAAAAAGGACGTCTTGATAAAAAATAAAGAAACGTTCTAAAATAAGCATTGATTACTGTAAACCGTTTACTTTATTAGTCGAGTAGAAAATGTTTCAAAACCTAAACTACAAACACCTTGCTATTCCGTTTGAAATAAAGGAAAGTCTATCAGGATCCAAACTATATAAGCATAAATATTTGGTATTACCATTAAAAGCCTTAGCATTCTACTCGACGTGTTAATCCAATGTTGTATGGAACCGCAGGCTTCGTCTACCGCTGTCTTAGTATAAAGTACCTAAGGTATTCGTCTGATAATGCCCTCACTGTGATGTGTATAATCTTCATGTAGCAGCATTGTTATGATTCGATTATAAACAGTTTGTTTTGCAATAGCCCAACATTATGATACACTTGGCACGCGTCGATGTGCTCATCAAGTATTGTTTTGAATCTGACTAATTTATGCAGTATTTTTATATTATTATGAATGGTCTTTTTTTATAACTTGCTCTGTCATCAGGATAGGAAGGCTGGTTTAAAACATATTGGACGTTGTACTTTAAAAAACCTAACCTAACAAACCAAGTTGGATTAGTAATTAGTGGCTAATGCCAATGCTAATTCAAATAAATGATTTAGCTGTTGTTGCTCAGGGCGCACCAGCCAGCACTAAACCTACCTACCCGTTCTCGAAGGCTGCCTGCCATATAGGGAAACCATAGCGCACCAACACGAGAATGTTATCCAACTCGCACCCACATTCTTGCTGTTACGAATTAATTCTCTTTCCATAAATAGACTTAAAGAAAATTCAAAGGTTGCTTTTAATTAATCTCTAAAAAATTGCCTTCAAAATTTCCGTTTTTTTTGCATAACTCAGTCTAGGGAAATCCGGTGAAGCTTGCTGCGTCCGGATAACCTGGTGTTAATTGCCGTACTGCCTTTTCATAGTATGTTTCTCAGTCTATGATCCAATATGTACGAGAATAGCATTTTTTAAGTCTAGCGTAAAATGAGAAGCCAATTTATTCTAGCAATTTGGCTCCGCCCGACCATCGCTGTCGGTGTCAGTATGAAAAATACCCATTGTCGGCCCCAATGGCCCTATTGAATTATACCCGATGCACTGGGAAATAGACGGTTAAAATATCTAGGCTAAATCCGCATTATCTCTTTTATGGCCTGGCTAAAAATACGTAAAAATTCCACTCTAGCTAATGGAAATAAAATTTTATACGCTTTCGATCTAATAAAATTCCGTCTGAAGTGAACTGGACGTAATTCGACAAACGAGCCCTATATGAAATTCCTTCGAGCCTCTCCGCATCAAGGGCCGTGGTCAGCACTTAACTTTACTCCTGCTTGTTAAATTTACGTCTTCTCTGGTCTGAAGACTATTTTGTCTAATTGGTTTCTAAACGGCGCCATCAACCGAAGTTTTCGAGGCCAACGCTTAGTTAATGCTGGTGTTTTTACTTCTAAAGTTAAGTTGATGATGCGATGTAAATGAAAATTGTGCAAATAGGAAATTAATTACGATAAATTTTTACTTACGATTTAAAGAACTTGAAATAACAGATATCTTATGTTAATGAATTCTGGGGCAAATAGTTAAGTATGGAAATAAAGTGGTGAAAATTCGTTTGTCAGCTGAATCAGAACTATTACTACTCTCCATGGTGATCAGGATTTTTTTTTCTAGTTATAAAAGAGCAACCGACGTAGTTGAAGAAAAGCTTACATTCACACGTTACCATTAAAGCTCTTCGTAACCTTTCAATGTTTTTGTGTCCTTTATTTCCATTCCGCTTTAGAAGGTATACGATGTTTTCAGTGCTCCAGTAGTGCAACGGAAGCTAATAAATAACTTAGACCGCGTCGATAGATGAACGACACCAGTATAAATCTTTCAAACAATTGGAAAACCCTCGCGTCACTTCGACATGTTTATAGAGTCGGAGTGGACATCGAAGCTTAATGGATTATGTAGATTTTTGGAGATTTCTAGGGTGCATTTCCGTAGTAGCTGCAACAATTTATTAAATTATATAGGACAGCGTCAACCTTTCTGAAAGCGCGACCACCTTCGGTCTGAAAAACTATAGGGCAACCTCACGAAAAAGATGAGAGAAAACGACCTAAAAATACCTTTAAGATTAATTAATTAAGAAATGCTGCTATTGAATAAATACTGAATACCCTTATAAGTAAACTGAGATTTAGTAAACTGTGTTTTTGTGACCACAGTACGTATCCATACCGTTACTTTCTTTTGACGTGTAATAAATAGGTATCGATATCATCAGCACCCCTGTTCCATAGTCCGCAGAACAAGGCAATATCCATTATCATCGCAACTCGATACGTCACTATCCGACACGTGACAAAGGTCCGCAGGTCCCTATCAATAACTAATCCCCTAAACCAACAGCTGGCGCGTTAATCCGTGTATTTGACACCAGGAAGCCCTGGAGGTGCTCCGGACCGCGGCGGCGAGGGTCGAGCTGCGGGTCTGCCGCCCCCCTAACGACGTGCTGGAGAGTGTCACCCCCCCTGACCCACCGACGCCGCCAGTGAGGACCCCTCACCCCCCGCACCTGCCGCTGCCACCGACGCAGCACTTGCCGCTGGATCCACTCAACTGCCATCCTTTGCATGCGAGGTAAAGGTGATTGACACCATTTTGTTTTAAGTGATTGAGTCCCCGTAGATATGACGCCTAAATTCTGTCGTGAATTGCACTTTTTTTTTCTTATGTTAGAGAAGCCCGACAAACGAACTAGTGGGCCACCTGATCTAAATGATCACCACTGGCCATAGACACCCGCAGCGCTTTACGCGTTACCAGTGCGTTGTCGGCCCTTTGAGAGATAGCAATGTATTTTCCATAAATAAGCTCTCGATTTTCGAAGTATATGAAATGAATCGCCACTATTAACACCTCATAGCTTCTATTTGGCTGAAGCAACTTGGTATGTATTCCTTTAGATGTCTGCCTGTCTTAGGGATAATATTCAGGAACGATTCTCTTAGTAAATAGGTGTCAAACGAAAGTCGTATCAAATTCGGTAGCAATTTTAGGAATTATGATTATGTAGTAACAACATTTTCGTTTCGTTTTAGTTTCATCTCAGAATTCTTACCTGGAACTGGCGAATGGTATATACAACGCTCTGATTAAAGAATAATATTTTGTTGGAATAGGAACGTCAATGTGCCCCGGATTTGTATGAATAAAAGATAAGGAATTCTTCCTACCGACTATTCAGGTAGTTTTTGCTGTTGCAAATCTTGTCCTCATTACGTAGCACTCCAGAAATGGCGGTTTACCTAAACACTCTGAAACTTTAACCAAACACGGCTTCTCCAACTACGAACACTATTTAGAATACTCTACAAATTTCCACCTACAGACCTTTTCCAAAACGGAATTTGGTAGCAGTGACGGAACTACCCTTGTTACCCGTTCTCGACAACTACAAACACCCACTAAACTTTTATGTCACTCATTTGTATTTACGACGTTCATTCCGCTGCATAGACGCGGGAACCGGGAGATCGGCTTGTTTTGCTCGTGACAAGTCGCTGTATTACACGACCTTATTATGCCATTATTGTGCCGTCATTTCGCTATTACAAGGCTTATACGATGATTCTGACGGCGACAGGATTTAGTAATTAGAAAAATATTATTTATATTACACTAATTGACTGTATGGGCTTTGATTTTTTGCCTTCCCCGTATAGAAAAAAAAATACGAGGCCTATGTTTGAACGTATAATTTTACCAACCTTTTAATTTGGCAACGCTTAGTGTATCTCTCTGCTGTTACGGTTGTCTAAATTCTGATATAAGAACTAGAAAACTTAATTTCAACCGTCTTAGCTATATTTCGATAAAGTTTTCAACGCAACGGAAATTTCAATCTTTATAAACGTAGGAATATTTTGTCGTAGGTAGTATATTTAATTACTTAGGTAGGTACTTACAGTTTTTTTTATAACTCACACGCTGCATGGCTTTGTGCTGACACGTCGACATTGACTTCTGTATCGTAATAAAGAGGCCAAAAAACAGAGGCATTGACAGAGAGAGAATTGGACCGCTTTGCGACGTAACATTTTTCATTTTGCCCTGTAGTGTATTGTGGCAACAATATGTATAGTTAAGGTACCTACTCATACGTACGAGCTTGGCAAGAACAGAATTTCATTATAAACAATTTACTGCAACAAAGTATTCTTCACATTTTGGAAATGGAAAGGTTTTCTTTACATTTCTTTGTAAAGAAAACCTTTCCATTTTGTATAATTACTGGCATAGCAATATTAGTCAATATGTATTTACATGACAAAATACATACTTGGTAATTGCGCTCATACTAAAGAAGTGTTATAAAATTAAATCCAAGCATTACGTGTTTGTACAAAATAATTTCACTAACCTGCCAACAAACTAAATCACCACCATCAACATCTTTCCTTGCCAAGCCGGTGGAGAAAAATACGCAAACAAACAATAATCATATTACTATACTTTTCTCACACAAGTACCATCAAGAAACAAATAAAGCGTTCTTAGCTTAACTTTAACAAGAATTAATAACGTAATAATCCAACTTCTGCTACTTGGTCCATTAGAAACAAGAACATGTACCCAGAAATATACTGAAATTTCCTGCTACGTTATCCGCAAACAAATTGTATCATCAAGGATATTAAAACAGTGGCTCTAGATAACTACCTCCTAGTGGAAACGCTACATTGCCCCCCTAGAGTACTTAATCTTATTGCAGTTTAACATTTTGCTTTTGAAGCTTGCGCGTAGCGTAAGAGAGGAGTAGTATTTCGCGTACGGTATGTTGTATCATTGAACTTTATAATATTATTGTTATAATATGGGTAATTTTCTACTAATTTTCCTTTAATTTCCTTCCTGATCCTTATTAATCAAATTAATAAATTAATTTTTTACCTCATTTATTAATTATTTTTCAGAAACAAATAAAATTAAATAAAATCTGTTACCAGGCTATCAGCAACAACTAGCAGTGCGACAACGTCATCGTCCGAAGGCCGTGGGCGGCGCGAGGCGAGCCCCGAGCCGGACCGGCGCGAGCTTCGTCTTCCGGACCTAGACAAGCCTCTGCCGGTTTACGACATACAATACGGGGTAAGGAAATCACGATGTTGATCCCTTGTCGTAACACGGAAGTTAACGCAGTAAGCGTTCGAGATAACTGTAGTGTTCCAGCGTAATTTTCAGCTGAAATTGAACTACTCGCTCGCGATTACGGGATTTTAGTGGTGATGCCAGTTTAACGTCTCAAAAGTCGTAAAATTCTATGTTGTATGCGGATTATCTATAAATTTAGAGTAAATGTCTGTTTTTTTTAAATTGTTAAATAACTAGATGAACTCACTTATTCATAATCAAGATGATGAAAATGTGTACGTTTATTTCACGTTTCCGCAAAGCCCTCATAATTTCATTCATTTTGTCGCGCCCTTTTACATCTTAATAATGGCAAAATAATTAAATGAGCTGCTCGGTGTTACTAAAAGCCGTAATTAGAAAAATAAAAGGTAATTATGTTAATGGCAACCTTAGGGCTAATTTGGCTTTGAGTAAACCAATCGCGCTATTTGAGCGTTCAATCTTGTATTCATTGAACCTACTCAATTAGTGCCGTCGGGCCCATCCCTTTAGTTTTCGTTCATAGTAGGAATGTGGCCGGCCTCGTCATACGCTGGCGTTATCACGAGCTCGGACACGCAAAACTGCTATCCTGCCGTAATAGGTAATGAGGGTAATCATCCTAACCTTTCCGTTTCCATATTACTAAATGTGGATAGATTTACTTGATGAGTTTTCGCTTTAGTGATATCTGGTAATTTCGTTCCCCTTTGCCATGAGTGGTCCGAGCTCGCCTATTATAAGCCGTAAAACGCGTAACAGATAAGGCAATGGTCTATTATTAATACTCTGAGTACGGTGAGCCATTACGATTTTCATGTAGCTATTAATAAACCTTTTTGTTCACGCTCCGAAGGATGACGGATCGGTGGTAAGTAAATAGCTTGATTGCTTTACGGGGAAGCGGTATTTTTGTTCGTTAATTAATAACTTCAGCCTATAAATATGTCACCCTGCTTCACGATAGTGAATGACGAGATATCGTGCTACACCTTGTGCAGGTCCACTGGGCGTGATAACACCTCAATTAAATAACCGCATCGTTATACTGAAAATAAACATGTCTAACTCAAAAAGAGAGGATTAAATTGGAACATCAAGGGAGTGGGCGAAAATTTTAGGAATGATAGATACCAAACCCATCACTGTTTTGAATCCCCTTTCCACCTACGCCTACAATTATGGTAAACGTGGCCTTTAGGTCTAGCTACCTTGGGCTCTGTTTACTCCGTAAGGGATAAAGACTTGATTGGTGTATACATCAGTGGCCATAGAACTCGATTCCCACCGGCTTGCCTATTTTAAGGCAGTTGGGCAATTTATTGTGCAGAATTAGAGGAAAAGGCTAGTTAAGTTCCCTTCGGCTTGCCTTCTGATATACTTGACGCCACGCCACTGGTATACATGTATTTTCAATAAACGGTCCATTGATTTTTCTATAAAGAATACAAAGTAATTGATCTCGAACTTTCACAGTGTAGGTGCTCGTAATGAAATAAGATCTTTGGTGTCTGTATTTCAATGGCATACCGGAACGATTCTTTGTTCGGCTGTCACAGCGATGGTTATTGTTTCAGGAGTTCGACATAGTGATGACGAAAGTGAACGGATCATTAGGATTCACGCTCCGCAAGGAGGACCACAGCGCGTTGGGGCACTACGTACGGGCGCTGGTGAGAGAGCCCGCCCTTAGCGACGGGCGGATACAGCCTGGCGACAGAATAGTAGCTGTACGTACTGCTTTATTTTAATATTTATTAACCCATGCAAAAAGCAGGGTGTTATAAGTTTGTCGTCAATGTCTGTGTGTGTGTGAGTGTCTGTCCGTCTATGGCATCGTAGCTCTCAAACGGATGGACCGATTTCGATGAGGTTTTTTCATTCGAAAGCAAGTTTGTTTGCGGTGTTTCTTAGCTATGCTTGGTAAAAATCGGTTCAGCGATTTGTGCGTGAGGGTTTTTTTAATTTTTAATTTGTTAGGTGGTTAAAGCGTACATCTTGGGGTTGGATCTGAACTGGAACGTGAAGCGTGGGACAGTAACTACCATAGTTTCTGAAGCAGTTTCAACACTAAGGGCCTGTTTCACCACTCCTTAATCTGTCGGTTATCTATGATGATGTCTCTGTCTGTTTCGTAGTAATAAATAGAGACGGAATCATAGATAGCTGTCAGTTAAGAGTGGTGAAACAGGCCCTTAGCAGAACTGCAACCGGAGTGGAATAAAGCTGGTACAGTCACCAGCATAAATAAGTGATCACTTTTGTACCTTGTCACTTTAAAGTCATGTTTGAAAAACCATACGAAATCATGTAACGACTGAAAGCGACAAGGTACAAAAATGATCACTTATTTATGCTGGTGACTGTACAGGATCTTTTAACTTTTTTTAAGCGCTATTATATATTTTCGAAATGTATTCTTATTTTAATCGTAAATCATAGAAGCTAAATCTATCAAATTTTATCACTGCAAGCAACGTCATTAGAGAAGTATCCGGATGATGTATCATAAATCACAACAACAGGTCATTGTTTTGTTTTAGTAATGGCACAACAGCTCAAGAAGCCCCACCATTTGTCTTGTAGACGCATCTTTGTACTTTCATGATGATAAGCAGATTTCGATTACCCATATGTAGAAAGAGGGACCTCCATCTGTGCAAGATTTATTAAGGGTCCGCCCAACTTCCAGCAATGTCACTTGACACAGGGGCTATGATAATAAATAACTGGTCATCCAATTTTGCCTTGACTGTTTGTCACAGTAATTGCTGTTGGACTCATTATACAAAACAATCCATTCCAACGTGTGCATACACAAAATTCGGATTAATCCGTGCGATCCTTAAACTAAATTGAATATGCTTCAAAATAGATCGTATCGTACAGTCTGTTCACATCCAACTGCGAGGTTTGAATACATTAATCAATTCGTTGAATTTCGTATTTAATTGCTCCAATCGGATAAATATCGCGACATTTTACGTCATTAAATAACGGAAATGAGGAAATCATTTGTAAGGCTCGGGTTAATTGGCGAACACGATCGTTACTGTACAAAAATGTTTCGACGAGTTTTTGATGTATCAAATATCGGGTTCGACGAAATTGGGAAAAACTTGCTATATTCCCTGTTAAAATCAAAACGACGAGCTCATGTTAGAACAAACACGGATCCGTACCGCCGCAAAATAAAATACTAGCAGTAGCGCAACTTTACCCTACGTCTGCAACGAAACGCATTTTATAATAGCGATGTGTATCTACTTCTCAAATAGGCGATTGTCGATTTTGATTATATACCTACTCCAAGGCATCACATTAGTTATTATTATTACGAATAATGCCAATTAAGGGTTGGTGTACAATTATACTTATTTGATGCGACCTCCATATCAATTAGAAATTATTTTTCTAATTGATCAGTCACACTGCAATTTTATTTACGACTAGCTGTTGCCCGCGACTTCGTCCGCGTGTGTTTTATGTGATACTTTATAGCTATTCTCGATATCAAAATTATTATTATTATACCCTTACAATAATATGTACTTATCCTGAAACAGGCACATTCAAATAGTTTTCTCGAATAGGTACTATTATGTACATTCAGATTTTAAGTATTTGTGAAAATTTTGTAAGCAAGCCTACCTTGAAGTGTTTAAGATACATATTGCGCTAAGGCCCAGCAGCGCAGCGTTATATATTCTTTGGCTTTGGCAGTGTGGTATTTAACCAAAACAATATAAATCTTATATAAAGTCTGAGGACAGAAACTTTTACTATTTCAGTTACCAACTTTTTCACAATAAAATTTTGACATGTTCGTAGCGCAGGCGTAAACGCGCCGTTTGATTTTGCTTTTTTTGGGCAAAGGTACTGAGAGCATACAGCCAAGCGTTTCACGCCGCCCTCATAATAATATCAGCTTTTCAAATAAGAGTGCGTTCGAAAACCGAACGCGCTGTGAATAATAGCGCAATAAATAAAAACAAAGTAACGGTATTTCATATTGAACTTTAGGTGTTAGGTAAAAAGCACAATTTAGGACGCCAATTTAGGTTTATTTAGGTTGGACAAAAATGTCTTCGTTGAAAAAATACCTGTGCAGAATGTAATTATTTTATTAATGTTTTTTCACAATTTACACACTTTTCCGGCTTTATGTCTTATGTACATTCGTATCTATCTATTTTCTTCGTAGTATTATTGTATTTGTAATTATTACCAACTACTTTACCGAGGAAAGCTGATTTTCTTGAGTTCTGCTATTTTTTGCGTAATCAACTCAAAAATCAAATTTCAAGAAAACTGAGAAATTATATTTACCTGTATTAGATTGGAAGTATATGTAGCAACTTTAAAAGGTTAAACTTCATTGGTTTTTATTTTATAGGTGTATGAAGTTCATTATTTTTTTAACACAAAACCCTCTTTTTTGCGTCTCTGAGTGAGATTTAAAAAAAATGCTAAAACAGGTGTTTCTTTATTTTTATTACTGAGTATATATTCCGAGTTTCATGATTCTAGAACAATCAAAATTTTTTTTTTCATACAAACTTTAACCCCCCTTTTCACCCCCTTTTTTTAATATTTTCCAAAATTTCTATAGCCTAGATCCTATTCTGAATGTATTTAAATAGATTTGTGAACATTTCAACAATATCCGTTCAGTAGTTTTTACGTGATGCTCAGTCAAACAAACAAACAAACAAACAAAAATTTTAAAAATGGTTTTAATATGTTCAGTTACTTATTTTAAGTCACCCTGGTCGGTTTTTTTTTTAAATATTCAATGTACAGATTTTTTGGTCTCAACGATTTTATTATATGTATAGATTCATGAGAAGTAACATTTATTTAACGTTTCTAAACAATCAGCAAGTTGTTGCTTGTAACCTCAGATTTAGCCTTACCGTATCGTTACAAGTGATTTAGAATAGCATCATCGTCATGTCCTCTATGACATATCCGTCAACGGCGAATCCTACTAGCACTGGAGGTAAGAGGGAGAATGGCTGGCGAAACATTATAAGAAAAACATATTAGAATTATATTATAAATATTTTTTCGTGATTTTTATGCACAACACGCTCAAATAACAAAATTAAACAACCGTATTGAGAACCTCCTTTTATTTGAAGTCAGTTAAAAATGCGTTAAATAAATCTTTACTCTACTGTTCTATTAGCATCGTGTCTGACCTCATGTTTGCTCTCAGGTGAACGACACGCCTATGTCAAACATGTCCCATGCGGACGCGGTGGCGTTTCTGCGCGCATGCGGCGTAGAGGTGCGCCTGCGTTTATACCGCGACCACGCCGCTACGCCGCTGTCGCCCATGTCGCCGAAGGAGGAGCCGACGGACTCCGACGGTCCTGTGAGGCCTAAACCCCCTCTAAGGCAAGTCAATTACTGGTATAATGGGGTAGCCACAATGTAAGGAACAGGTTGAAGAGCCCTCTTACTCTACTTGTACTAGAACCTTGTCGCTGCTTGTTGTAGCCTTGTAGCCACATTTGCTTCATTGATGAAGCCGCTATCAGTGACGCAAAAGAGATGGTGTCGTCAGATTGGAGGTTTTGTTTACAGAGAGGTGACAAATACTGTATCAAACGTCGTGTCTGTGGAATCTAAATTTAATGTAAGTTATGTTTCATCATTAGCTGGTGTGTATTTACTCCATACTGATAACTGGTCGATTCTGGTTGTTGAGAGCTCTAACAGGGGCCTTACCATGACGTCTTAATGCGATTCAGTTTAGGTGCGCTCGCTGTCAGATTCATACTAAAAGTGACAGCTAAAACTTGAACTGAGTCGGAATTAGGACGTCATGGTAGGCCCCCAGCTCTTCTAAAAACAGATTCTAACTGTCGAACTTACACTTTTTTATAGCCTGTAATATTTTTGTTTCTGTACGAGAGTTCGACTTTAAGGTTAAGTAAAAGAAGCACGAAATTTCTTTATAACAGTGTTACCTAACGTTATCTTTCTGAACACGTAGCGGATGGTATTTTATGAAATAAAAAAAGTTGGAGTTTTGTCATTATGATTTCATTTTTTGCGTATCTGAAAATAATTTAGATTAAATATTACATGTAAACAGTTGCTTTCGAGATTGTCTTTTGGCAAACTTGGTCTTTCTTCAGTTCAGACGTCAGTCACAATACGAAAAAACGAGGATTCCAGAGAGGCATTAGGAAAATAGAAGCATTGTACGTTGTGGATCACTGATGATTGCCGTTGTGACGCCTATTTCTATGAAGTGTTTATTCTAAGGGTCTAGATTCACGATTGTGTTTATGTAGAAATAAACATTCACATGTATTACGCATTTATCATCACATTGACTTATTCTTAGATCACACAGTGAACTCGGTGCTGACCCTGTTCATTCGTAGTCAGACATCAAAGCGGACAGGATCTCTAAATACAACGCGTACAAAACATCATACACTTTTGACCCTTCGCCTAAAGCAAGTCAGCTTTGACGTTCCAATGGCGACACCTCATCAATATTACATGTCTCTACCAAAGTTTGTTAAAGTCTTACCCATGTTTGAGAATAAAACGCTTGAAAACTCCAGGCCTGAAGCAGTGTCGATGCTGTGCGACCTCGCAGCACGCCGCCTCACACCAGACACCGTCGACGGTGGTCGCTCCCCCTGCCTCTCGCCGCGAAAGTTCCGGAAACTCACGAAAGACAACAACCACTACGAACAGCCGAATGGTATGTACAATCTTACTGTTCCAGGGGGAACAGCGTATCAATGTTAAATGACGAAAAAGCTGTCCATAATGCCTGCAACCACGATGCTGGAGTGTACCTTGTGTATACTTTAAGTAGACACGTTTTGAAATTGATAATCTTTCTCATTTGGATACAATTTTGAATGATATACGTCCTGACTCGACTTACCAATTTAACCAACCATTTCTTTGTCTAAAACAGCAGTAAATAAATTTAATTATTTCATAAGGAGAAACTTAAATACTCTATGTAAGGAAAAAGTGTTGCCCCAGTTACGATCGGTTGTCTTTGATGCCTGGAGTCTTATGGTCGCCTGGTTACAACAGATACGTTACTATTTGATTCCATTAGTTGGCCGAAAGGGTTTCGGGATGATTTCGTTCACATTATTTTTGCCAACTTTCCTAACTTGTCCACAAAGCTATAAATCAATATCGACCACTTTCCTATTTGTTCACGTCCATAATTCTGTTGTGAAAGTATCTATTGATACAACCTTATGATAGAGAAGATTTCGTGAAATTGTGGCATTTATAATGGTGACTGTAGCGCAGTATTGGTGCTTGACTGAGTTAGGACTGTAGGCTATTAGTGAACCAAAAAGAAATGTTTATAAATCTGATAGTTAACTACAATAGCAGTGTGGATAAGTTAGGTAGATAATATTTTAAAATTTGTACTTTGAACGATAATAGAAAAATAACGTGGGCAAAGTCGTTTATTTTTGTACATTGTCTTCAGTTGAGAAAATTATTTGTATACCTAACATTTTTTGTCATTTTAAAACATTCCTACCAACAAGTTATCTAAATAAGCTATGTATCTAATAAGCGTACAGACATTTTGCTCTAAGCACTTAAATTAAAAATGCTGAGTAAATAAAAATAATAAAACAACTTGACGACCATTAAAGTAGCATCTCTTTAGAAATATAAAATGAAAGTAAATTAAATCCTTGTCGTAAAACAGAAGACGTTCTTAATTATGCACAAGTACCAACATCTAAAGTTTAATTAAGTATATTAATTATCAGTACAAGCAATGTAAATAACCTCGTATAAATAGCGAATTCACTAGATATCATATTAGTTTAATTAACAGAACTGTGCTAATTACTGGTCCACGTTCGCTGTATAAGCTAGTAAGTTTGCATTCGTATGGATATTGTATGAGATGCAGCCAGCAATTGCGGGAATATAATTTTAAATGCAAGTTTATTTTAGCCTCATCCGAACAGAACATATGGGTGCATCTTCTATTGTACTATGTCCGAATTATATTATTATTTGCTACTAGCTGTTGCCCGCGACTTCGTCCGCGTGTGTTTTTGTGATACTTTATAGCTATTCTCGATATCAAAATTATTATTATTATTATACCCTTACAATAATAATGTAATAATCCTGAAACAGGCACATTCAAATAGTTTTCTCGAATAGGTACTATTATGTACATTCAGATTTTAAGTATTTGTGAAAATTTTGTAAGCAAGCCTATCTTGAAGTGTTTAAGATACATGTTGCGCTAAGGCCCAGCAGCGCAGCGTTATATGTATATTCTTGGGCAGTGTGGTATTTAACCAAAACAATAAAAATCTTATATAAAGTCTGAGGACAGAAACTTTTACTATTTCATTTACCAACTTTTTCACAATAAAATTCTGACATGTTCGTAGCGCAGGCGTAAACGCGCCGTTATATTTTGCTTTTTTTAGGCAAAGGTACTGAGAGCATACAGCCAAGCGTTTCACGCCGCCCTCATAATAATATCAGCTTTTCAAATAAGAGTGCGTTCGAAAACCGAACGCGCTGTGAATAATAGCGCAATAAATAAAAACAAAGTAACGGTATTTCATATTGAACTTTAGGTGTTAGGTAAAGAGCACAATTTAGGACGCCAATTTAGGTTTATTTAGGTTGGACAAAAATGTCTTCGTTGAAAAAATACCTGTGCAGAATGTAATTATTTTATTAATGTTTTTTCACAATTTACACACTTTTCCGGGCTTATGTCTTATGTACATTCGTATCTATCTATTTTCTTCGTAGTATTATTGTATTTGTAATTATTACCAACTACTTTACCGAGGAAAGCTGATTTTCTTGAGTTCTGCTATTTTTTGCGTAATCAACTCAAAAATCAAATTTCAAGAAAACTGAGAAATTATATTTACCTGTATTAGATTGGAAGTATATGTAGCAACTTTAAAAGGTTAAACTTCATTGGTTTTTATTTTATAGGTGTATGAAGTTCATTATTTTTTAACACAAAACCCTCTTTTTTGCGTCTTTGGGTGAGATTTAAAAAAAATGCTAAAACAGGTATTTCTTTATTTTTATTACTGAGTATATATTCCGAGTTTCATGATTCTAGAACAATCTAAATTATTTTTTTCATACAAACTTTAACCCCCCTTTTCACCCCCTTTTTCTAATATTTTCCAAAATTTCTATAGCCTAGATCCTATTCTGAATGTATTTAAATAGATTTGTGAACATTTCAACAATATCCGTTCAGTAGTTTTTACGTGATGCTCAGTCAAACAAACAAACAAACAAACAAAAATTTTAAAAATGGTTTTAATATGTTCAGTTACTTATTTTAAGTCACCCTGGTCGGTTTTTTTTTTTAAATATTCAATGTACAGATTTTTT
The DNA here is from genome assembly GCA_963854515.1 of Pandemis heparana. NCBI lineage: Eukaryota > Metazoa > Arthropoda > Insecta > Lepidoptera > Tortricidae > Pandemis > Pandemis heparana. Next base: position 5,240,131 of record OY978016.1, on the reverse strand, counting down.
GGTCTCAACGATTTTATTATATGTATAGATTCCTCCGCTGAAAGTACGTAAAAGTCAACCGCGACAAACTTAAAGGTGGAAACACATTTTTAACACGCGACGCGACCCGATGCAACGAATGTATGCGCATGGCGTCGCGTCGGATGTTCATAGTGTGGTTCTGGTCATAGAAAATAATACAATTTGATTCGACTCAACACGCGTCGCGTTGCATCGGGTCGCGTCGCGTGTTAATAATGTGTTTCCACCTTAAACCGCGTTTGATTATTTTTTATTTTCGATGGAAAATTAAGTGAGTTCAGACGTTGCTCGGGTTTTAAACGACGGAGTGGAAAGCGAATGGATAGATTATTATAGACATTGATGTAGCAGAGCTGTTTAAAATTTAGCCTCCTGGCTGTGAGCTTTGGTTTACAACACACTTAGACTTACTCGTGAGAAATAGTGGCAAGTTGCAGTACATTGTTTTGCTTTTAGTTTCTTAATTTCACTCTGTAAACTTCGTGTTTCTTCAGTTCAGATTCAGACGGCAGTCATATTAAAAACGAAGATTGCCGAAAGACGTTAAGAAAATATAAGCACTGTACCTAGTTCTTTTTAGCTATCGTACGTTATATCCTACTCCAAAACAGCTAACATTTACCAAACAGACTAAACATACATTTTGCTGTAACCTATACTTCGATTTTTTTTGAATTAGAAACCACAATAACATTATACTGCGTCTGGTCAACTGTTTCTTACCTAGCAAATAGTACAGTGCAATAGTTTGGCAGCCGCAAAATAAATTTGTTTTAATGTCACTTTATTTGCGTGTCGCCAGTTGATACTCTAGTACAAATTGTAAAGAGAATTACAGTTCACGAGCCGCAACATAATGTTGTTGTGGTTTCTAGTTCTAAAAAAATCGAAGTATATATGACGGGTCTGTAACTTTTTATGAGTAGGAGGTTAAATGTACTTATGTGTTCCACGCAAATGCAAATCACAATTACATATATGTACCTATGATCTCGTCAAGCGAACACCATGCCGCGCCGCCGTATTACTTAATACGTACGTGAAGTTTCGTTGTTTTATGAAGGCGGTAACATACATCTAACGTGGATTACGCAATATGCGTGATAATGTTTATCCCTCCGTAATAAACATATTTTGTACCTGCTGTAATTTGCAAGGTCACGCTATTATACGTAGGTATACGAACAGGGAATGGTGTTTTAATTAATTTAAACGTAAATTACACTGTAATGTAGGTACAGATGTTGTACGAAAGCTAACTAGCCCACCTACTGGTGCTTGGTATTTCCCACACTTACGTCATGTTAAATTAAAGCCTGGCCTAATTCAACAAATTCGATATTCGTATTATGCCGTTCCACTTAGCATTAACAAGAGTGAAAAGGACGGTATGATTATGAAATTTGAATTTCGGAGTAGAACCCTGTACTGTGGACTTTCACAAAATACGATGATGACGCGTTAAGTACAGACGAACGCTGGTCTTCACAAATATTTACTTTTACCTGTAGTGCTACTAAAAATAAATGTCGTAAAAGTACGACATGCGAACCCTGTATTGACTGGTGAAAGCTTTCTGAACACAAGCAGACCTTTGGATTACAAGGCCGTAGATTGATAAAGCAACACGTTACTTAGTTATATAAAAGCACGATCTCTGGTACACCTTACATTACAACACATGTATCCAGGCTTCACACACTTGCACTAAGCGCTAGGTCTTCCACGCAGATGTATCCGTACCTGAAGTAGAGTCACACACAGAGCCAGCTGTGGAACGGCGGCGACCGCACACGGTAGCACTGGCCAGCCCTACAGCCCCACCGACTTGTAGGAAACAAAAACTGAGCCTGGCAGGTGAGGTGACACCCGCACTGCTCACGGCACGATCGCCTCATGCTACACTGCCTTCCACTGTTGTGAATCTCATCATTTGATTGCTCTGTGTACGTATGAAAAATATCTTAGAGAAGTCACGTCTCCAGTTGTATTGGCCGACACTTTAAATTCAATCTTAACATTGTTAACGACGAGATTACTTTGCGTGACTACTTGTTTTAATTAACTAAGTAGTTGCACGTTATCAATTAATTCTAACATCTATTCATGTCAAGATCTGATGCTGGATATGATTGATTTTATGAAATATCAACAGGTTTTTAGCATAAAGAGTCTGTGTAAGAGACAATTTTTGTTTTGTGGCTAAAAATGATTACTTCTTTAACGCGGTAAAGCTACCAATCAGGTGATGAGTGAGACCCATCGAGTGGAATTTAGTGGAGTAAATGATAGCCCTCATTGCTTTAACACTATCCGAATCAGTAAATGGACAGACTGACGGATTGAACCGTAGTAATATGACTATGTGTGCACCAGCCGATTCCCACCCTTGACGCTCCTAATTATCGTAATTATAATTATACATTTTATTTATTATAATGTTAAGACCCAAACATTCCGCTCAAAACATTTTACCAAGACCACAATTATAGTGGGTTTTTGTATAGCGCAATATCAATGTAATAAATCTACATTACAGATTTTTTTCAGAATTAGTAACCAAGGTTGTTGAGATTTTCGTGAAAAACTTAGTCAATCCTTTGTTTCATCATTATTCAGTTAATAATTGAATTTCTGCCCAAACCTTTGCATACGCGTACATAGTAACACACGCCTTCCTCTATAGTAAAAACTTTGGCAAAATTTTAATTAATCGACGTCCATGTAACAATGTCACATCACACAAAGAGTGGGGCGCGAAGTGGATTTAGCTAATGCGATTAATCGAATTCTATACGTCTCCACTCTGCTCCGCATCAATGGAAACACGCCCTAACACTATATCTGAAACATGCTTGTTTTTCCTTTTTCACATGCACAATAAAAATCCAAACGCGCTAAAAATCACGAAAACATGCTCTCTACTTGTCAAAGAATCGTTAATGTTAGGATTCTATGATGTTATGAATGTTATGATGTTTTATGATCACTATCACCGCTATAAAATCTATTTATGACTTTTATCTTCTATAACTATTTTAGTGTGTGCTAAATTCTTATATTTTACTAGGTATCTGCCCACTTAATCGTAAAATATTTATTGTTGACTTATTGCACTTTCCTTCATAATAAAATAAATTCCACAAGCACTTATTTTCCATATCTCCATTTTCATTTCTTATTTCATAACTGCCTAGATATTTTTCGCATTTACATTATAATACGTGTTAAAATACCGAACAACATTCCAGGATATATCCTTTTAGACGGATCATTGGCATTCAAGCGCGTATCATTTTATTCACCTCCTTTAAAAGTAAATGGCGCGTATAATAGCTTTAAGAGACCAATTTTTGCCGTCTTTTTCTTCCTAGCGTTGTTATTATTGTACAAAACAGTCTAAGAATTGATATCATGTCATGACATTGTTTTGTATAATTTCAGTACCTCCTCATGGCTACGAACTGAACAACTTAGACAATGATGCATTGGATGCTCGCAACGCGTACCAGGATGACATGAATCGCCAGAGATATGAGCCGTCATTCCCTGTAGACTCCGATGAGCCGGTCTCCATGCCAGTGGAATTATCGAGCGACGAGGCTAGGTTCAAACATTCGAGTCCCATGTACCAAAGTGCCGTGATTATGTCGTCAGATGGAGAGCATAAGGATGACAGTGAGTGTTTTCTTTTCTCTCTAGCGATAGGCAAGGTCCACCGAGATTGCCACCATCTTTAAAGAGCAAAGTTGGTACTGTTGTTCCAGCGTGGAGTATAAGTTGACCAGGAAAATTACGGACACAAAAAAGAGTTTATATTAGCCCATGTTGGCAATTGTTTTAGTAGTTTAAGGCTGGTTTTTTCTCGTAGGTATTATAAAAAAAAAACTTAGTAGTAAATCTTACAACTCGATTTTTACCCACTCCTAGCGGTCCGCTTGACTTGAAATGTCATAATGTTTAGAGGCAATACATTCATTTATTAAACAAGCATCTACTTTAGCGAATAAGATTCTATTAAAATGCTTTTTAATTAAAAACTTATCTACCAGTAACACTTAGCTTGAAACAATCTTAAGCAACAAAGCCAATCGTATCGTACATTTGTTTTCTGCCAAAGAGATTTAGGGCTGTCAAAGTCGTAAATTTGTTTTGAATTATGATAAATCGCCTCCTTTAGTAGAACCAGACTCGCTACTTAATGCTAAAGAAAGCTGTGCGATGCATACTTTTAGGATGTATTACGAAATTCGGTTTCTCTCCTTAAATCGCGGGTGGTAACCTAATCCTGCCACCTAGCAGTATGCTATAGGTGAAAAACTTAAGTAAATGACTTGTTGTATGTGTGAGTAATGTGTGCGAATAGACAAGTTGACGTTCCAAATTCGAAAAATGACTAGTTCCATATCAGTTAAGGGTTACCATGATGTCTTAATGCGATTCAATTCAGATTCAGTTTAGGTTCGTTCGCTGTCAGATCTATAATAAAAATGACAGTTTAAACCTAAACTGAGCCGCATTACATACCTACAACAGCTAGCTTATTACGTAACTCGCTCGCAATCGCCATCGTGTTTATTTTGACAGTTCTTGTATGAATGTGACAGCTAGTTGATTCCAATGCCAATTGTCAGCCCATACATAAACTGTCAAAATGAACACGATGGTGATCGCGAGCGAGTTACGTAATAAGGCTGCAGGTCATTTACTTAAAGCTTTTGACCGAGTTTTCACCTATAGACGCTCCGATGTGGAGTAAGGTTAACTGTTTAGAGATCCCTAATACTCTTAGCTTATACTAACCATCAAGTGATCCAGTTACTCGTTTGCTTTGTTGCTAATATCAAAATTATTATTTATGTTTCAATGTTTATTTGGGCACAAACGGCATAGAAGGCTTGGACATTTAAATTAATTATATAATGTATAAATGGCTAATGATTAATAGTAATTAGGTTAAGAATTTGCCTGCCAAATTTTGGCAGAGCATACATGACATGTATTACCTTCCTCTGGCATGTCTAAAATTTTATAAAATAACACCTGTGTGTTCTTGCCAAAAAAAAAAGCCATGGTAGCCTAGTGGTTTCACGTGTGGCCTCTCAAGCAGAGGGTCGTGGGTTCGAATCCCGGGCTCGCACCTTTGAGTTTTTCGGAATTTATGTGCGATATCTCATTTGAAATTTACCATGAGCTTTTCGGTGAAGGAAAACATCATGAGGAAACCTGCACACAACTGCGAAGCAATTCAATGGTGTGTGTGAAGTTCCCAATCCGCACTGGGCCCGCGTGGGAACTATAGCCCAAGCCCTCTCATTCTGAGAGGAGGCCTGTGCCCAGCAGTGGGACGTATATAGGCTGGAGAGAGTATGTTCTTGCGAATTAAATAATTTCATTTCATAATTTCATTTCATTTCCACGCAATTATGCATATTAAAAATTATCTACTAACTCAGGTCAATTAATGTAAACTAACAATAAAACATGGCGTGACTTGAACTGATTGACTAAACCGCACATGATTGTGGTTGAAGTATTTAACTAACTAGATAATTATACTTTGAAATTGCATGCGTTTTTGATCAAAATATCATCAGCGTTTGATATTGCGGGCTACCGCTCGCTTTTAGCATTTTTGACCGCATACATAACATCCGACATCAAAAATAATTAGGTATACACCTAGACAACCCAATTTAAATGTCAATAGTTTTAAAGTATTATTTTGAGAGGTCTATTCACATTAGGGCGTATTTAGACTGGTGACAGGACAAAGCGAACCCGTATAATTCAAAATGTAGAATCGTTTTGTGTGGTGGCAATAGTTGGGTTTTGTGTCTTAGTGTTTAATGCATAGAGATATTCCATCTTAGTCCTCAGGGCTGACAACGCATTACAGTCACAAATCTACAGATACATATGACAAAATACGTTGTTGCCCTGCAAGTGTGGTCGCGGAACAAAAAGGCAACTGGGTTAAATGAATAAAAATAACTTCCTCTAAATTTCTTATGCGCGGACCAGGATTTACTATAATAGATGCCAAAAATGTAAGTGTGCAGAAAAAGTCAGATTCAACGTCTTTTTTGTTTTTAATTTGTAGGTAATGGACTGAAGAAGTGGAAGGCAGTAGCACTGTCTCCGGACAGCGAACGGAAAGCTAAGCCGGAAGCGCCTCCCAGACCAAAGGAGATCGAAGCCGTCCAAAAAGAAAACATCAAACCTGAACCGCCTAAAGAAACTAATTCGGAGCCTACGGTAATTTAAGTACCTAATTCTATTAGAGACCAATAAAACAAGACTCATATAATAAAACCGAAATCTGAATTCTGAGCTGCACACACCAACCAGCCGGACGTTATCAGCTTGTGGTACGATTTAACTGCTAATAAAATATATGTATTAGAAAACCCAGATTCCCATAATGATGGTGGACCAACTATAAGGACATCGGTAAATTCCAACAGAATACAACCGGTTGTTTCAGAAGCCGTTAATAAACAAAGCAGTTTATCAGCTAGCATATTACGTAACTCGCTCGCAATCGTAATCGTGTTCATTTTGACAGTTCATGTATGGTCTGACAATGGCATCGGAATCAGCTAGCTGTCACGATCATACAAGAACTGTCAAAATGAACACGATGGCGATTGCGAGCGAGTTACGTAATAAGCTAGCAGGTTTATCCATAGTTTATCTCTGATATTTGCAGATAGTGACAGTGGAGCTGAATCGTGGTTGGAACAGCCGGCTAGGGTTCAGTGTACAGAGCCACCCCGACTCAGGCCAGAGCTATATCTCCGCCGTATACAGCGACAGTGTCGCAGCCAGGGATGGCCGACTGCAGCGGGGAGACGTGATCTTGCAGGTAACATCTGATCACATAAAGAATCTACTAGTGGCTTCTGCCCGCGCAAATGGTAAAAGCCCTTTGAGGGAAGGGGCGAAAATCTTTGTAATCGTGTTTTAGGCGAAGCGGCTAGACCTGTTACTATTTTAATTTCCTTTTTCACCTATACGCCCATAATCATGCTAAACGTGGCATTTAAGTCTCATTACCCTTAGACTCTGTGACGACGTGATTTGTGTATGTATGTATGCAACATGTTTGCCTTCCTATTCATATAAAAAAAAACATTACATTTACTGATAGTGACAGTAGAGCTCAACCGTGGTGGAAAGTTTCCACCACGGTTGAGCTCTACTGTCACCATCAGTAAATGTGGAAACAGCTAGGGTTGAAAGTACAGGGCTATCCCGACTCCGGTCAGTCACATCTCTGCTGCGTAGAGTGATAGGTAATAAGAGAGTAACAGTCGGCGCAACATTATATCTTGTCAACGCCGTCGACGCGTAGGTATAGGTATAGCTACAGCAAGGGAAATGTATTCACGTACCACTGTAGAATCCTATCGCAATAACTTTATTGAACAGTACGTCGTGTGCCTGAAGTACTCCCGATTTGCATTACACGGCTAAATTATGATAAGTAGCAAGTGGCTCTACATTTACGTTAGGTGAGCGTACTTCAGATTTATCGAAAATATCGCAAAAGGTCGAGTGGAACAGATTATAGGCTAAACGATTCTAAATTTGGCTGGTTGTGTGAACTTATCAGTAGGTACTGATGTGTAGGTAGTGGTGGTTCATTATTTACTTAATCGTTACTCAACCAAACCACAAACAAAAGACAACTTTATGCTTATGTTCCTTTCTTCAAATTCCAGGTGAACGACGAGAATGTGACATCGATGAAGACTCCAGAAGTTATAGACTTGCTCCGGTTACTTCGTGGGTCTATTTGCATCACTGTGCTGAGGCCTCCAAACTCGCAATGAACTTAAGAAGATAATGGTTCAGGACAAGAATGAAGACAGAAGCGAGTCAACGTGAAATGAAAAGACTGCTCTATGGTATCCTAGATGCAAAGTTTTTCATGAACAAGCCCAATCGAAAGTAACACCAATAGCGGAAAACATAAGTCGAGTATTATTTATATTTATTTTTAAGTTTGCTTAGTCAATATCTGTACCACGCGGCATATCTCTATGTCCGACATCCACTTTTATCTCTCTATTTAAAACATTAAATCCCTTTGCGTGGTATTTAGTAATTCGATGAGCGATGGCTCTAAGATCTGTTTGAAGTTCCTATGCAGTGGCTCATAGAAATATTCCACGTCACCCAGAAACTGTAGATATTTAATAACATACCTAACTAATAATACACTATTATTGTTAATAAGTTACCTTATAACACATAGTTTAACTTGCGGAATTGATCTCTTTAGGATTCTCAATTTTCATTAAAGAATTTATTAGATTGATATGATAAAAGAAATAAAAAGTTATTTCAATTATTTTCTACCACCACCCGACCAACCTTGCGCAACGAATAACGACTGTAAAATTAATTTTATCCTAAAAGTACAATACTCTTTCTCTACAATGAAGTAAGTAAATATGCTAAGTATTTCTCTGACAGATATACAATGTAAATGTGTTAAGTGCATTCCACAGGTTGATGTTTGTACGTAATGTAAAGTAAATAAAAGACGGTTATAAGTAGCCGAGTTACACTGTAGTCTTACTTAGCATCACGAAATTGTAACTATATAGAACTAGGAGCGAATGCGGAATAATGTGTGTGGTGTCTTCTTAAACTAATGTGGTATGATTACATTCATTATAGAAAATAACCTGGCCATTCAACCTACTGTGCGTGTATCTGTGGATTCATATCCGTGCCGCTAAAATGAATATTGCTTTACTTTAATGACCAGACAAATTTATGTTTATATAACACTTGTATTGGGTTCTCTTTTGCTTTCACATATTATAGTCTCCGATAGGTACTGAAAAAATTCTAGTCAAATCTCAATTTTAAAAAAGATCACTTTGTAGTCCTCGATTTTAACTAAGATTATGATATTGATAACATTTAGAAGCGTAGAGATCTTGATAAAACTATTATAAATAAAGAAATACTACTCACAGAGACGTATGTTAAGTAGATACTGAAATGAATTCTTTTAAAAAATGTTGTCAACTCAAAAAATTTTATCGACAAATCAACTCAAAAAAATCTATTTTAATATATAACGATACTAGATTTAAGATGAAGATGTAGAAACCCCTAACACATAGCAAACCTGAACGAACGAAACAACTGATATTCTAAAATTATTGTGATGGATACGTGTTAAAATTAACTACCTACTGTGTATTGTCGTAAGTAGTTCGTTGGAGTAAGGGATTATTAGAATACTGGTTCTAATTAATAACTCGTTCGTTTAACGTGGAGGCTGCAGTAGAAATAAATTAAACAGCTTGCTTACATTCATTAGAAAAAGCCTTTGTTTCTTGGGATTCTAATTTTCAGAAACAGCAACTTTAACAGCGATGCAGTCGTATCTTGTAATCTCTAGATCATCTCGTTTGCGCTATGATGGGCTATTAGTAGTTACGTATTAAAGGCCCTAAGAAAAAAAATTAAAGTTGGTTTGATAGTAGCTCACCACGTTAATTGAAACGAAATGAAGATCGTCGCACAAGAATGACTTTCCGCAAATATCGTAAGTTGTTGTGATTCTATGTTCTAAAGTTATTTGACGTTTCGGTACCGGCACATAAATATTAACGTTTAAAAGTCAGAATAACTTTATTCATATGACCTGCACCATATCATATGAACTTTATTCATATGATATGGTGGTGTAGGGGTCACGCGTCACGGAATGACGAGGACCCGGGCTAGAGTCCCGGCCATAGCTTTACTTTTCGGTTTTTTCTATGTGTTCTAATTTTCAGTGTCGTTTAGAAATTTTTATTCATATGGTTCCTTACGCATGGAAAGCCACTCTTGCGCGTCATCCTAAGTATTGGTGCAGATGAACCAGGCCCAGTAGATGTAGCTAAATTAAATGTATTTATTAGAAGTTAATTGAAATAACAGCCTATTTTAATTTTATTAAATTTTGCTCAATTTTTTTAATCATAATAATTAATCAACGTTGAAATCAAATGGTTTTTTTTTTTATTTGAAAGTACCTTACGATTATAGTTGTGTTAAAGTTACAAAATTGTATGGTGCTTTGAAATGATTTCTGCCTATAAAATAGAGCAGTGAATTAACCGTTGCTAGATAATTTATAAAAATAATGTTTCTCCATATTCCTCTTTTTGTTATCCGGTAACTAAATTATCTTTAATATTATTAAATAGAACTTCAAGGTATGCCTTAAATAGCCAGGTTATCCGATTCATAATTATGTTTATGGGACTTGGGAATTATTTTTATGAGATTCTGATGTCAGTCATGATGATGTAAAATGATCTTCGATATACTTAATTATGGTAATGCAACATAAATAAAGAATAATAAATTTAAATGCCTATTATTTATAATTGACTAAGCCTTTAAGATAGCTAAGGTCTTTTCATTCTTAACTGTCCTATTTGGTAACTACCTATTTCATCGTAAATAAAGGAACTGGGGATAAAATATCAGCAAATTTATGTACAAAATATTGCCTCAGGTTTATTTTATAACATAATACCTACACCTTATTCTTTACAAAAATTTGCACATTGAGGTTAGAATTTTGTTTACCAAATTGGACAGTTAAGAATGAAAAGACCTTAGATGGTAGCGTAAGTATATCGTACACCTAGATCATAAAAAGTATTCGAAAATGGGTAAGTACACTTATTTTCGTAGTTGCTGCTAGAAGCAATATCGCTATAGGTAATATTATGTAAGTATATTAACTTGGCGTCAGCCATTCCGTAGCGTAGAGCAAAAGTAGAGTATATTAGGGGTGCAAAGAGCTGACGCTAACTGCCCAGAAACAGCCAGTCAAAGAAAAGCGTGCCCTGCACCAACCTGCAATAAAAAAGAAAATGTACCCAATGAACTTTATACATAAAAATATGTAAATACAGGTACTACAGGTTCTTCAACCTACCCTAATGCCAGGCTAATGGCTTGAGGAATCATGATGCGTGACGATCGAGCGGTCCCCTGGACAGATCCAACGGGCCGTGACAGACGCTGACTGCGCCAAGGTTAATTACCCTGAGACCTGCACCGACCAGCCATATCCATAAAGCACACATTGCAAAAGGTGAATAAAAAGCCGGCCAAGTGCAAATCGGATTCGCTGTGGGTTCCGTATAAATGCGGCAAATGAATATAAAATCCAGTGTTGGCTAAGCCCTGCTATTAAGCAAAATGTGGGCAATGTAAAGGTCATTTTATATTGGTTAATTACAAAGACAGACGGACAAAAATGTTCTGTTTTTAGTATTTGTTGTTATAGCAACAGAAATACATCTGTGAAAATTTCAACTGTCTAACTATCACGATTCTTGAGATACAGGGGCTTTACCACGACGTCCTAACTCCGACTCAGTTCAAGTTTTAGCGTCACTTTTAGTAAGAATCTGACAGCGAGAGCACCTAAACTGAATCGCATCAAGACGTCATGGTAAGGCCCAGTAGGCTTATTGTCTAACTCGCTCGCAATCGCATCGTGTTCATTTTGACAGTTCATGTATGGGCTGACCATAGAGGGGCTGACAATTGGCATCGGAATCAGCTAGCTGTCACATTCATACAAGAACTGTGAACGATGGCGATTGCGAGCGAGTTAGACAATAAGCCTACAGCAGGTCTTATTACCTTTAGGCTCTTGTCTACTTGTGTATGAGTGTACTACCGTCCCTGTCAGACATGGTTGTTGAGCAGTGCACCGGGCTTCGCACTCAGCCCTAGTTACATATGGCAGACTGGGCAGCCAGCATATGGTACGTCACGGTCACCAAACGCCGTCCGTCGCGTCCGAGGGATCTTGGTCATGCTCGGCTACGCGTTCCAAATCCAAAACATAACAGAAACATAATTGAAAACTGCGGACATTTACCTCGACGACGACCACACAACAACACTATCAGTAGGTACGCAATGATATCGGCTTCGATAGTGAATGAGAGAAAGAGAGAGAGAGAGAGAAAAACATTTATTTACACACATGCGTTAAATTTTAATTAGGGTCCTAGCTCCGAGGGTCCTAGTGAAAAAGGGTTTAAGTCAGTTACCAGTATATAAAAAGTACTCTATGGGTCCTAAATGGATTAAGTAGGAAAATTCAAAGTTGTGTCCCTTTTTCATTAGGTAGCTTCCTCACCTAAGGTTCCAGTTCAACATACTGCTCGATCAACAACCATCTTTGCAGTTATAAGACGAAATTAATGTTATTACAATAATGTTTGATGAACCAGGATCTGGTGTTACTATTACAAAAAGAACTGTGGATTTTCGTTAGTTGTTTGCATAAAAAATCCCCAGATTGAAAGGAATAGAGGGGAAACTGAGCTTCGTTCTTGAAATCACAACTCGGAACGAGATTTACAGACAGCCTTTTCTTAAAGTCGTAGACCTTTCGTTTCACAAACAAATTAATGTGAATTCGTCGTAAGCCGCCAATTTTCGTTAGTAACGTTTACTTGCTGATTTTAGAGCACTTTCGTCAATTTGAAAATTACACGTGTTTTGTTGTGATTTTTGCGATATCACCGTTGAAAGTGAGTTTTATGGTTTTAATTGGTTTTTTGATCATTAATTTTGTAAATGGATGTACCTACTCGTGTCTCTATTAAATAACAGTTAACCCTCTGCTTTACAAAATGAAATAATCACTAGGTACGTGTCATAATTAGGCAACCGATCCAAAGTAGAGGGCGGGTGAACCGCATGAATAAGAAATAATATTCCATGCAAGCTCTGCTATTCTTCATGATTTGATCTCACTGTTTAGCGGAGTAGCAAAATAAAACTTGCGAATTTAGTAGGTACCTATTTTCTTTTTCGCAGTGTTGATTGTTTAAGATCGTCTTCCTGTATTTTTTTAAATCACAAAACTGGGACTCGGTCTCTGTGGCTCGGTCTTAAGTACTACGCGATTTATAAAAACTACTAATACATGTTTACTAATGTATAACAAAACGCTGTAAACTATCATCTTTACTCGAATATTGTCACAACATGTCACACGGAAGTTTAAATACAAACATCATCCTGTCTGCAAGATTACGTCATTTTTACGTCATCTGCACTTTTTGTCTGACCCCTGCCTATGTGCTATTCCAGACTTTACTCTATCTATGTGCCGAATTTCATCCAGATTCGTTGAGCCGTTCTAGCGAGATTGAGTAACAAACAAACAATGCATCCATCCATCCATCCGAACTTTAGCATTTATAATAGGTATTAGTTAGATGTATCTTTATGTTTGTCAATTGTGTTAGTTTTTATTTTTTTACATATTTATGCAAAAATCCAATATCTATCAATAACCTTTTTAAAAACTACCAAGCGAATGAGTAGGGGATGGCACAGGCCGCCAACTTCCAGCCAGCAGCGACAGTCGACACCAGCCGCCGCTCCGCTCGCACCTGTCGGCGAAAGTACCGAGCGCCGGAAAGAGGAAGTGCAGTGACTGTATTAATCTGTGGTGCGGCGTCGATGTTTCAATTTCGAATGTGATCTGAGCAAGGACGTCGAGTGAGTATTGTGAAATTGATTAAAATTTCGAATTTCGTGCGTTTATTGCGGTGTTTATTTTAGAAAAAAAGACGTTTTAAAAATAGAATCGACAAAAAGTACTATGTAAAGTATTGTCTGTCAATTTTGAATACTTTTATCTTCAGTCGATTGTGGTCGATTCAATTTCCGAAATTACTTATCTGATTTTCGATATACACTTACCTACGTAATGAATGAGTTCTACAATAATATTTCCGCATAGGTAACTAAAATTTTTGAAAACATTTGAGTACTTAATTTATCCAACCACAAAAATTTCAAACAGAAACTAATAATTTGAATTAAACTTTACTTTAGTTAGGTACTTAGCTAATTTTTTTTCGATTACTTAGATATAGCGGAAGTTAAAATAACCTGCCCTTTCAATGCAACAATTTGTAAAACTATCAATTCGACAATGGCCGCCGTCCAACGGAGATATACAAACAAATTACACCGCTAACTAGATTGTGACAGATCGCGATTATTAGGTCAATTTTACGTCCAACAGAAGCGACAAGAAAGTATTTACTCTACCGAAACAAATTGAACAATGACCTTACATCATTAACCCCTTGAGAACCCATTTAACTTAAGTAACGACACTTTCATTTTACGAAATTAATTTGACGTATATTTATTACTTTATTACAATAATTATAACAATAGCGTAACTTAAAAATTCACACAATTTTATTGTGATACTAAACTTTAACCTAATCTGTCAATCTTTGAGTTAATTGCAGTCGGGTTGAAGATTTCTCTTGTTTGAAAGCCGATAGAGCTCGGAATCGGTTCCTGTGATTGTTGTTATCGATTTCATTGTATTGTTTATTGTGGAAATCGTGGGAAATGGCAACACGTGGAGACAATACCGTTCGAGATATCATCTCGCACGATAATCGGTATCGCACGAGAAACATCGGTGTGATGTTTGTACCCAAAGGGGTTTCCATGATTTTCCAACAATTACACGTAGCATTGTTAGTATGTGATTTGTTAAGTGCTAGAGATTATTTTAAATAGAAAACCACCGTGAGATTCCTGCATAATTAACACAAGATACCGGATGACTTGCGTAATGTATCGAATAATCATTAATCATGTGTCAATTTGGATCCTTCATCGCTTACTTAGATAGGTGCCATGTGGCGCACTCTATGATTATTATGCTAGAGATTATGTTTTTCATAAACTTCATGGTATCTGATTAGTATTCATTTGTTTCAACTCTACTACTTCAGTCCATACATATATGTATTTACTAGCTTCTGCCCGCGACTTCGTCCGCGTAGAATTAGCAACTGATATGTTTATCGCTATCCCGAAGGAACTATATAATTTTCCGGGATAAAAAGTAGTCTATGTTTTAATTTAGGGTACCAGCTATCTTCGTTCCAAATTTTATCCAAATCCGTCCAGTCGTTTTAGCGTGAAGAAGGAACAAACATACACACTCACTCACATCGTCACATAGTCACTCACAAACTTTAGCTTTACTTTATTAGTAGGATGTAGGTACCTACTTACCGAGCATCTATCGTATAAAAGACGGAAGAAGGAAAAGAAAGTACTTGGCACTAGGTCAAACGATGAAAAACACTTCTATAAAATTTCTGTAGAAATCAGACGGTGCAATTTTTAAGTATGTGCAATACATGTAGACAACGACAGTTGTTAATATTAATTTTAAGGGGTTGATACTCAGTATCATATTAGTAAACTTAACTGATATTATATAAATGCTATTACAAACAGTGTGCTTTAAGCCATTAGTTGTGCATGTCTCACATGTTATGATCACTGAGGAACATAATAGGGAAAGGGAAAAAAAGTCTTGTTTCTTCTCGGGGAATCTTGTTAAACAAAACGAGATTCCCCGGACGAAGATTGAAAACTGTTATAATAATAAAACAACTACAATGTGTTAACTGTTAGTACTTATAAAAAAGGACAGTTAATGTTGCCCGTACTGCTACAAACATGCCTTAACTTTCGGTTTCTTTGCTCAATACTGTACAGTATTACTTAAAAAACTGTTTTCGTCACTAAGTATAAGGCGAGATCACCTTGCCTCAAAAAAACATAGCTAAAGCTGTCTACGTGCATAAAAATTGCACGTACAAATAAATGGACAGACGTAAAATCGACCGAGTCCAAATTGAGCTCCTTTATTTTCTTAAGTAGGTGAAAGTTATGTACGCAAATCGATAAAAACACCGTAAAATATGTTATTGTTATGATTATGATAGCTACGTAATTTTGTTTGTGTCCAAATAAGAAACGTGATCTACTTCGGCGGCAATAATATGGAATGGCATGGGGCCTTACCATGACGTCTTAATGCGATTCAGTTTAGTATCGCTCGTTATCAGATTCATACTAAAGTGACAGCTAAAACTTGATCTGAGTCGGAATTAGGACGTCATGGTAAGGCCCCTGGTCGTGGACACTACCGGTATCAATGGAGTGGAATGATTGAATGGTGGAAATGATAATTGTGGAAACCAGGGCGCCGCAGCTGAGTCGGGGGCAGCGGGAAGACTACAAATAAGGCTCTGTCCCTATAAAGACAGCTTGCGGACCACCCGTAGAATGCGTGGAAACAGTTCAAATACTGTTAGATAGAAGAGAATGTTAAGTTGGACATAATACTTAAATACTAACAGATTACAAACGTGGAGTAGTGTAGAGAGTTGTCAAAGATATATTTTTTAAGCTTGTTAAAAGTTGGATTGACTAGAAATTTGGTACTTCTAATTATAATATGGGATGCATGACAATGCAAAAATAGTCAACCAATTAACGCTGGCCGTATTAATAATGATTTAGGTACACGGAGAATATGAGGGTTATCTTAGACACCTTCAAGATGGTTGAAGTTGTGAATGTTATGTTCCAACTTGTTGCGCTCCATCGGCTGTATAATTGTATGGCAGAAGCAAATATTGAAGCCACGCACGCAGATTTTCCACACGAGCGACACCGCGGGCAGAAGCTTATATAATAATGAAAGGGAAAAGACAGTAAACTTTTAACAACAATAGCATTTTCTTTGGCATCTTTTACTGATTGGTGTAGAAAATCTACGATATTTTTTGAGTAGGAGCATATTTTAAACTGCCTATTAAGTACCTTTTACAGCGGGCAGGAAATAAACGGCTTGAAAAAATGTGCACTCAACAATAAGGTAGTATGACCTGAAATACTAACATTCCTAGAATAGACGACGATGGTTTGTCAATAGTTTAAATGGGTTAGTAGGTATTTCAAATTAGACAACAAATCCACTCTGTTATTGCTAGAGTATACTCGTCTCACCTCAAGTTAGTGATGCGTGAAAATTATAGAGCCAGATAACAGGAAGACATTAGGTAGATGAATGCAATGATGTGTATGTGATGAGATTGTATAAGTTCTCGTTCTCGATCAAGTTTATTAATCGTTGATATAATCTTCCTACAGTTTCAAGACGCATCTATGAACAGCTTCAAGAGCAATCTAATACCTTCTCATGTCGCCTTATAAAGATAGAGTCCCGACTAATACTATAAATGCGAAAGTAACTCTGTCTGTCTGTCTGTTACGCTTTCACGCCTTGACCACTGAACTAATGTTAATGAAATTTAGTACAGAGATAGTTTCAGTCCCGGGGAAGGACATAGGGTAGTTTTTATTCCGGAAAATTGCATTGCGTTCCCGCGGGATTGCTATAAGAGTCGCGAGCAACCGCTAGTTCTCTATAGTTTATACTTATACCAGTAGTGGCGGCAAAAACACTATCGATACCGGATACGGCAGGTTCCCGGGGGAGGCATGCTCCAGCGCGCAGACACGCTCGCTGCGCCCGCGCCGGGTGCTTTTATCAATAACATTGAAGTGTCTAACTTTCGAGTAACGAGTATTTTCTCTACAATATTATTTGGTTGCATTTCGCTTAAGTTTTGTGTTTACCTTATATGTACAATATTTTTTATTTTATTTTTGCAGGTAGGGTCTAAGGTTGGAAAGAATAATAACTTTCTTTGCCTTTTTACAATTTATCTTGAAGGGAATGGTAGGCCAAGTTCGAATACTTATACTTTTGACGTTGTAGCAAATCAATGGTTTGAGTTTCTGTTAAAATTTTATTTTACAATGATATCATGTCGCTATATCATCTGATTCTAGTATCACATTCAGGCGTTAGCATAAACGTAGAGCCCCCTTAATAAATTCAGTCTGGAAATAAGAAAGCTGTCAGAACGCGAAGTTACACGTAACAAAAAACATTTGATCTGATCATAACTATAAACATGATTTGTATACGATTACGACACAGAGTATCCATTTCCATCAGTTTATAACGTACCATTTATTTTTAAGTTCCAAACACACTGTGATTACGGTACATCTGAATAAGGAGGCCCTGTAATTAAGCGTAATAGCTAAGGCCGAGATACTTTCGCGTAAAAAGCGGCTCACCTGGCTATTGACGGATCTCTGTGGAGACTGTGTCCACTATCTATGATTGGAGATTTTTTAATATTTATGGCGAACCTTTTTTGTTTGTTTCTGACTATGGATTGAAAGCCCTACAGGTCCGAGCCTACTACAGCTAGCCCTGTAGCATAGCATCTGCGCCCTCAGCCTACTGTTTAGTTTTAATTTTATGGTAATACCTACCTACTTTTTTTACACTGTGATGTTATGGTCAGTCTTTCTGAATTTTCATTGAGAGGAGACTAGAAATTATTGTTAAACACTTAACTTATAGCAAGAAAAAAGTTTTACAAATTAAGAAGGTCGAGATATTAGTAGAATTAAAATTATGGGCGCAGTCAACAAAACATGACAATTCAGCAAATATTTGTCGTGTAATAATGGAAATACGTGCACAATTTTGATGCGTTGTTTAGGTAGCAAAACTTTTCATTTTGTTTGTAAAGATGATTGACTTAAATATAATAGCTCTGTTATATGTTAAGTCTATCATTACAAGTAGATTAGTAGGATGGGAATAAATTGAAATAGAAAGTTTCTCAAGCGTAGGAAAATCTTAACATTGTTATTGGTTTCATACAATGAGTCTTTGCGCTCAATAAAATTAACTCTAAGGGTTATGGGCATTTTTCTTTCGGCGTTTTCTCTAAAGAAACGTTTGCGATTATCATGGGATTTTTTTTCTTTTGTCTACTGCTAGGACTGCTAGTAATGATGTTGTGATAGAGACAATTAAGTGAAATTAATTATTCTATAAAACGTCTACATGAAAAATCTTCGTCGATTGACAATTTCAGTGGCCACTTTATGAATCGGAATAGGTATGGCAGATAGTGATAGTAAAGGCCGCAACATGGAAAAGCCTTTTTATCTTTATTCTTTAGGTTGGTCACATTGTTATCTGCCATTCCTTTAGTAGGTATCACAGACATCTATGAGCAGTGGTTATTATTTGGCATCAGGTTTATTTCGTCGTTTGTCTTTCTTGTTGTATAAAAAAACATTCTCACTCTCAGGTCTATTACGTTTGCATAACATGTATACGCTCGGAAGTGATACCTAAATGTGCCAGAAGTTGCTTATAAGCATCATGTGAACTGTTCCTCAATTGAATTTATTTTAAAAAAGATTCCAAAACAATCTTCGACACTTTGATCCAAAATATACCTTTAACTACCGTGAGACCCAGGCATATTGAAATCACCGTTATTATGATAATGTTTACCGTGCCTGTGTGTCTGTATTGCTATGTATACGTCAATATAGGTATTTGATCCAGAATATATTCTCATAGCCGTGTTTTCTTTGTAGGAGTATCATTCACTTGTAAACTACTTTGAAAGTAACGTGCCGCCAATTTTATATGCTTAGCTTAGCTCGACTTGGATCATTTTTTTATCACGATAGTAAGATGATCATGCTAGACTAATCTACATCAAATAAAAACGGTGTTGCAGTTTTTAGTTAGTAACTTGCGCAACACTTGTCACGTTTATGTTTATTTAAGTACCTAATGGCAAAATTTTATGAATTTCCAAAATTGACTCTAGGTATCTTTCTTTGTGCTTCCGCGGCAAAACTTTACTCTAAGTTAAGATAATTTTGATCCAGTTATAGTTTCCTTCCCTTTAATATTATAATGCTCACATATTTCACAGTTTTAATTAAGTATAAAAAAGGGGAAGGTAATGAGTGCATAGAGTCCGTAGTTTATTTTATGTTTTAGGCAATATTTTTGCCTAACAATCTTATGGCGTGCCATATTGAAATCGTGTTAATGGTATTTTACTAGTAAATCGTGGGAAATATGCTATACCAACATTTTGATGATCTGTATCAAAATGATTGCTTGCTATCGGCAATCAAATTGGCAATTTAAGCATTTATGCTGTTTTACATCTTATTGCTAACCATAAAACTTCATGACTTAGTTTTTGTATCAATCACATACAAGTATTGTACGAAGTAAAATATTGTTTGCGTAAGGGGCAATACCTTTGAACTTTAATTATTTAATGGGCCGTTTGGGGATATAACTAAGCTGATTAATGGTAACCTAATAGCCTTAAATGTCACAGGGCTTCGCTAGGATCATTTAACAAGAAAGCCTAACAAAATCCTAATTATAACGTAACAAATATCACGACATCACACGTACAGAATACAGTCTCAAAATGTAAAGAAATAGTTCGAATTTGCTCGACTTATCAGTCGGTTTTTTATTTTTATTGCAATAGGTAGATTTCATTTAGAACTCTAAACTAAGCTACGGACAGACGGACAGACGGATATTATGGCGAAACTATAAAGTTTTCCATGTTTGCCAATAAGACTACGGACTTCTAAAAAGGATAATGAAGTTACGTTGTGTTGAATATTCACAGCTCTTTGAGAGAAAGAACGGTAAACAGAACTAAAGCAAAATAAAGCTCTATTTCCTTTACAATTTACGCCGATTGCTTGTACTACTTCACTGACAGAATTAATTATAATTCACGTGTGTAACAGAGGGTGGAAGCAAGGCTTTCTCTCATTTCGGCCAACTTGCACTCGTTTCGGCTCCAAATGATATCGTTCGTTGCGCTTATGGCACACCAATTTAGACAAACCCAAATTCGATAAAACTTTCAATGTTGTTTTGACAGTTGCCGTAATTTGGTATTGAGAATGTCAATTGAGCTTAAAAACTAATTCAACGATACGATAATATGAAAAACGAAAGAAATAATGATATCGTTGTTAAATACCTATCTGAATGTTGAAAAGTTTGCGGTAGAGTCGTACAAATGTCACGGATTCGTTTTCTTCATGTTTACATTTGCAATATGATTCGTAATATGACTTTTACCAGCGACACCCAAAAAATTGCTTATTTGAATGGAACTTCTTTTGAAAGATATTTTAGAATTTAACATGTCTGACTCAGACAGCCTGAGTAAGTCTCTACTGTGAGTGAACTTGTTCTGTGGGCAACTAGATTTAAGTGATATAGGTAAGTACTGTATTAAAATAGTTAGGTAACCATTTTATAACGTGTTAACGATAATATCATATTAATCAATTTGAAATTGATTTAATCGCAGGTGGCTTACCTTTATGACGACATAATAGATGACGCTCCAATATAAAGGTCAATCCCCGAGAACTGTCTCGTTTTGCTCACACAATAGTTACAGTAGTCATTGGCCTTCGCGCCGTCGCGCTATCTGCCCCTTTTGTTTTAACCACGCGTCGGTGACAGCCAGCCATTTTGGATTTGATCTTTCCCGCCAAAACGTACGTCAACCCGGGCCACGTTACGCATCCGGAGGGCGCGAGGTTATACATATTTAATTGTCTATGGTTTTATGTAATTGTCAATTGTTTCACAAACAGTTGTTGCGTGTGAATGAACCGTGTTACAATATGGATGATTTAAATTTTATTGTAGCTACATATTTTAATGCTAGGCCTTAAATTTAATTGATATTCCTTATTTTATTTTTATGATGCGTTTGGTTTTTTTTTTAATACCTAGGTACCCAAGATTGTCAGGATTGTTCTTATATGCCATCTTATTTTTCTATTTTAATATAGGTAAGTAGCGCAAATGGAAGTCAGTTAGTTATTTTAATTCGTAATTTTTGTAGAAATGCGTTTTTAAGACGCTATTTCACAGACTCCTACATTAAAACTGCTTTAAAAACTAACCATCACTGCTTAACTCTACGGATACTACCGCCTGTGGTTACCGTTTAATTGAATATAATAACTATAAGGTTAATAGGACAGGCTGGTCTCACGACATTAATCAAGGGTACGTTCCTATGAGCTCCAATGCCCCAGTAAATGACAGCAATTTTATAATAGTAAGACAGGTTAGTTCAGTAAGTACTTAACTTGCTTATGGCTTCATAAAAGCGTTAATAGCCCGGTAAGATAAACAGGAAAGGTCTCATCTTTAATTTAATTATTTAATCTTGTTGCTTATTTAATGGAAATAAGATTTATTTTCTTGTCAAACACAACAGCCTTTCTTTGTCTTGTCTTCCTGTACTGCACTGGAATTGGAAAAAAAGTTTTAATATTTTTTCCGACATTCAAGTGTCACTCAACAGTCTCGCAAATTGCTGAATCTAAGGCAACTAATTAATGTTTAATTACCCCTCTTGATGTCATGTTTATGTTAATTTGTGTCATTACGGCGTGTTCTCAGTTACCTACCTACTTATTGTTTGTTCAAACAATTTGGGTTCAAAATTCTCACACCGTAACCGCTGCTTTGACAAATGAAAAGTCCAATTGAATTTGAGACTATATTATCTAAATAATATAATGTAAAAGAGACACTTAGAAAAAGGATATTAGACTCTGCTATTTGAATAGAAAAGGGACGAGCAAAGGCTGATACAGTTCAGTAGAAATGAGGCTTAACCGATGGTACTTACACTTTTAACCGCAACTCTTCCCGCATGAAGCGTTGATTTTGTTCTCATATTTTTTTTGGCTACGAATTATAACTTTCCCATGTGACAAATTGCGTGGCTGCCTTTCAAATCTATCAAACCAGCATGCCCCAAAGTATCCTGCTGTTAAATAATAAATATAATAATTAAATCTGTCAAAATACAACCGAAAGTGAGATAACTCGACTTCACTCTTTTCTTGTGCAATACCAATATCTTTTTTTAAACATTTCAATTCGACTCGGCGGTTGGTTTCCGTCGTTTTTCCCATCTTGTCTAGAAAAACTATAAAATGTTGCGATTAGTTATGAAACAGCGGATTAACACTTAACAGTTACTGTAACAGGCGTCTGACCCGTGTCTGATGGTGAATGAAAAAAATTTGATGGGTTTGGGAGTACCTACCTAATGACTAATGTGGTATGAACTGCATAGTTAACAGTGAGAGTACCTACCTAGTAAAATAATTGTTAAACTAATATTATTGTATTATTAATGTCGATTTACCCTATATTTTTTTGAAATGGAACAAATTTATAATGTGAACAAATGCATCACTTTTTAACGGCTTTCATGCGTTCAAATTTGTTTGATTATTTTCTGGACCTTATTAAGATTTATAATGCTTCAAAATTAAATAGTAGAAATTAAATAGAGAGGCCACTGACCCAACTACCACATTTTTCAACACGGTAACAATTTCGAAAAGTTTTCTTGAGAAGTCTCGAGTTCTAAAATTTGTAAATGGCAACCCTAATACATGTGCTAACGTTACAAAACAAAACAATGAGACACGGCTGCTTAGCGAGGCCCAGACACGCGCTAATTCTTGCAAGATAACCCACATGAGAAGACGGAGCTGGGTTAACGATCATTGAATTTGTGACACGTGTTAATGAAAGTATAATGGGTCTTTGTAAAAGAAAAAAGTTTAAAACAAGGAAATTTGTTTTTGATTGCAAAGTAGAGGTTTTCTGAGATGATTTAGAGAAATTGCGACAAATTGCTATCTCGTGGCAAGTAGATCGAAATTTGGAAAATATTTCTAATCAAAGTCATATTTTGAATAGGTACTTACTACACAGCAATCTAATAATCTTTTACCGTATTCAGATACGTTAACAATTTACCCATAAATAGTCAGGGTAATCATCACTACATAGCATAAAACAACATCGATTTCCGCTGTCTGTCTCTATTTTGATGCGGTTTTTTAATAGAGTGATTCTAAAGGAGGTTCATCCTACTAATATTATAAATGCGAAAGTTTGTGAGTGACGATGTGACGATGTGAGTGAGTGTGTATGTTTGATCCTTCTTCACGCTAAAACGACTGAACGGATTTGGATAAAATTTGGAACGAAGATAGCTGGTACCCTAGATTAAAACATAGGTTACTTTTTATCCCGAAAAATTGTATAGTTCCCGCGGGATAGTGATAAACATACCAATTGCTAATTCTACGCGGACGAAGTCGCGGGCAGAAGCTAGTAATGTATAATTCTACGCAGATGAAGTCGCGGGCAGAAGCTAGTTAATAATAAAAATTAAAACCGCCGTATTCAAAGATGCCAATAATTACTTAATCGACGATTATCATACATAACACACTTTGAATACAACTGGGATTATGAGTACGAGTAGGTACGTACGTACCCTAAGATATATTTTCACGGTTTGCGAGTGTTACGCACACTCAAGTTTTTTTTTCAATGTGCTAACAGGCCTCTCTTTCACAGGTAAGCATTGGCACGTAAAGCAGATTAAATCGGTCGGAGTCAAGCGTGAGGTGACAAGTGAACACTTTCTACACGCCTTCCCACGGTCCAGGAAAAGACAAGAGAAAATGCGAACTATCATAAGGACAAGGATCCAGTCTGTGAGATGATCGAGCTTGAAAATGCGGGCTGATTATTCAAACAGGGTCAGGTTAAAATGGATTGGTGTTTGGCTGGCGTTGGCGTCCCTGGTCGCAGCCAATCGCCCGCCAAGGTTCCTTATAGAAGGGCAGTCGGAGATCGTTGTGAGGCTGAAAGAAGGCGCTGATACGCCTGTCGGTGAGATTACTACTTACCCCCTTATTAAAAAAAATTACAAGCAAGTTGTAAGGAGAACGAATTACTAATGTCAAGGGAATGCGAGTCGGGTTACCTCCGCGTGTGGTCAAGAGCTGCAGTTCGTTTTTGGATCCGTCCGACGGGAAGAGCAGTACTTGGTCCGGTGCACCCTGGGCATCAGTTAATGATTTCCTGGCGGTCTCCAAGGGATATCATTATCCGTTGGCTACGAGCCCGACAGGGGGGAGGGGGTCTTTTGACCGTGTTCTACCGTACAACGTTGCAGACATTTTTGTCACAAGATTTTTGAATACTGTATTTATTACTTCGACTTTGGCGAAATCATCGCATCGATCGATGAGGCCATAATAAAAGAAGAAGAAGAAGACTAATGTCAAAGTCATAGATAGGTACAGACAAAGGAACGTGAAGTTTACAGGATCTTATCAGTTATCAAGCGTAAACACTAGAAGTAAACGGCTTGCATGGTCTCCACTCTGCATTGCGATTTAGATTAGCTAGAGTGAGATACGAATTTAGTAATTGCGTCGGTCGCTGCAACATCGCTTTAGCAACGTATAATAAAGGTATACGAGTACCTAAGAGGCATTTCATTTATTAGTTTTCATAATGTTTAATGTTGCAATGTTACACTTTTTGTAACTCGCGAGATCATATCGGCTTGTAAACAATTACTATTGTAGTAAATAATGCTATTGTGTTGCCTTTGTAGAGTACGTCCGTACATCATCAATAGCAATTAAAAGAAAGTTCATTCTATTCGCAGTTTTTTCGACTAAGCTAGAAGATTCAAATTGTAACAGATAGATTAC
Source organism: Pandemis heparana (assembly GCA_963854515.1). Taxonomy (NCBI): domain Eukaryota; kingdom Metazoa; phylum Arthropoda; class Insecta; order Lepidoptera; family Tortricidae; genus Pandemis; species Pandemis heparana. The sequence goes on along the minus strand of OY978016.1, from coordinate 5,214,709 downwards.
ATCCAAAAGGTATATAGGTACTCCGAGTTAGCTTTTTACTACTATTAGTCATACATACCGGATATTTACGTCACAATAATTGCAGTACCTTATAATACCAAATGGTTAGTATCTGCAAAACCGAAAAGTCATGTTAAAAATGTTCAAAAATTATCTACCCGCGAAAATAATTTGTAACGAATTTAAAATGAATTCCCAACCGTACCTATACATGGTGTTAGTCCTAAGAAAATCGTTTAGTCGTTCTCACTGTTAATACAATGGAACGTGCCTAAAGAAGTGCTTATAAATGATCGCCACGGACTAAGAGCTATTAAAAAGTTCGGACAGCTTCCAACTTCAAACCGTTAAAATGCACCCGTACAATACCAGACAGCCGGATATTGCATCGGGTAAGCGCGGTGTTGCCAGGACGACAGAGGCAAAACACAGGGAAACCCTGCACCCCAATGATTAGTCATGCATAATACCATAGTGTTGATCTGTTTTTTTTAATGCGTTATTGGCTGAGAGGGATTTAACTAATCGTATGTGACGGCGAAATTGGGTTAATCCTCACACTATTAAACCTGCTGGCGACATCCTAAGCTAATCCGATAAATTAATCGAATTATAACATTATCCTATTTACAAACCTACAGTTTTATCAACACTATTATTATTTAACAGTTGACCTGGATGACTAGTATTTTTTTTTCGTACGTTTTCTAAAAATGAAACCCTAGCCATATTTTATCGCCTTCGAAACCCCTACATACTAAATTTCATGTAAATCGTTGAAGCCGTTTCCGAGATACGTAAATATACATACGTCTTATCCCTTACGCGGTAGACAGAGCTTAAGGTAACAAGACCTAAAGGCCACGTTTAGCAAGATTATGTGTGTGTAGTATACTCGTAGGTGGAAAGTGGAATCAAAATACTGATGGGTTGCAAGACGCGTCGCCTATATCATTAATGCCAAGATTTTTGTCCGTTCCCTCAATGGGCTTTTACCATCTGCGCGGGAAGAGAAACAGAAGTACATTCTATGTTTTTCCTTTGCTCCCAGATCGGCATGGAAGAATGATTATATATGTATACCAGAATTGCTCATTTAAAGGTATTAGATAATTAAGTTTTTGTTACCTACTCATTTGTGAAGTAAGCTTTGTGTTAAAATAAAGAATCCTTTAGATTTTCACAGCTTTTATCTATTGATCATGGACCATTGATAATGTTTTTTGTCGTTTTGTGTGGATATGTGGTGATTATATTTTTCTAGGCGTGCTCAAAGCATGTAAAGTTCTCTTTAGATAGAGCCAAAATTATTAACTTGCGAGCGATTCTTTTTAGTTGGGTATCTGCATGATCTTGATTTACCTACGATGACAGGTCTGATAAAAGCTAAAGTGGCGTACCATTATGAGTATAATGAACTAAAAGCTGAAGTATTATAAAATTGTATTTACCGTTATTATTTTAATTTCAGGTAGTTTAATATACCGGCTCAGGGGCATTGACCCTGACGGAGATGAATTAAAATTTGGAATACGAGATCAACTCGGTAGTAATATTTTAAGACTAGAGGCCATTACAACCAACGAAGCTAATATTTATTTAGTTAAGGAATTAGATAGAGAGGTTTGTATTTAGATACTTAAGTCAAATTATTTTAAAACATATCTTGTTCTCTTTAGCATTATGGTTCTATTTCGTGTAGGTTTTTAATTACCTACTTACTGATGTAAACGGTGAAAGCTAATTAATAAAATAAAAAGTGTCGACATAATTACTTTTCTATTTGCTAATTTTCTTATTAATAACTATCTACAAAAGTAAGTAATAAAATCTGAAGTAACTTAACTAATTAAATAGGAAGAGGTTTTAATACAACATAGGGAGTACGATATTCGAAAATAAAGTAATATAACTAGCCACCTTTTTGAAAGCCATTAAGTTTAATAAGTATTAAAAATTAAAAATATTTCTTATTTTCTTTGAAACATTTCAACAGGCTTTTTTCGCATTTTTTTGAGCTAAAAGAGCCAGTTATAATTATATGTTTTTCAATTAGTTTTTACCTAATTTTTCATTTATAAAATAATATTATTAATAATTTCAACGAAATAAAAGACGAATAATTTATGTCTATTGCACTTTGGTATTTAATCATGTAATTGTTTCAGATTCGTGATGAATATTCGTTTGTCCTAACGCTTACTGACGGCCATTTAGGGGAAGGAAATTTTATCACGCAAAGTTTTCTGTTGTTAGTTGAAGATGTGAACGATAATGAACCTATTTTTAAACCGTATCCCTCCGCAATCTCTGTTAAAGAAGATGCTTCTCCTGGTATACTTACTACGGTAGAAGCGACTGACCTAGATGAAGGGGCCTATGGACAAGTAAGATTCAAATAATTTTCTTGATACAAGTAAGATTCAAATAATTTTCTTGATAGTTTCTCGTTCTGCAAGAGATATTTTTCTTTGAATGAAACAGTTATCCGCCAACAACAGTTCAAACTTCCCGTTTTCCCGCCACTTTGAAGTCAGAGTTTGAGGAATTTGCCCATGTGAAAAACGTCTCAAAAATGTCAGAGAACTGTCACTGTCATTGTCACCTGTAATTGACGATTTTTGTTTGTTATGTTCGTAGCTCTTGCATTGTATTGTTTGTTATTATTTAATTAATTTGAACTTTTCTAGGTGTTATACCACCTACAAGAACTAGACGGAGACGTAGAGAACTTCGCGATTCAAACAGTGAATGGAAAAGGCGTCATCCGTCTTACTAAAAATCTAGATTACGAGCGTAAATCGTTGTATCAACTGAGGGTGCTAGCCGTAGACCGCGCGAACCAGGGTAGAGTGAATACTGGCACTGCAGCAATACTCGTGAAGGTCCAGGATGTAGAAGACCAGCCTCCGGAGTTTGTGGTGGCCAGCCCTGTCACTAGAATAAGTGAGGATGCCGAAATCGGAACCTCTGTTCTGCAAGGTATAGTACACTTCGCGCTTTGCTCTTACTTATTATTTATCGCTATCAAACAAGACAAAGTTCTTCAGGAAATAATAAACGTTAGTGCAACACAGTCTTTTTAAAAAATATTCTGAAAGGTAGGTACCCAGTATTGTCTGCACTGTCACTTGCACATTTTTTTTTCAACTAAACAACTTAAGGTCAATGTGGGGAAGACCGGCATACTTCATTTTTTTTTCACTTCGGAGTGATCTAGCTGCGTTAATTATTCACCTACGTTACCGCTTGTAATCGCATACGATGAAGAATTTCATAAATAATGGTTGAGCTATAGTGACAGATCATTTTAATCACAAATTAAGCAGAAACAATGGTATTTTTAAAAATTCGGCGAGTAGACGGACTTCCCGTGTAGTTTAAGGTAAGTCCGTCTAGTAATGATATCAGCCAAACTATGGGTGCTTATATGTTAGTATTCGAATCCTTAAAAAAATGAAACAAGACGATTGAAAGTGTACTTTCAACTTATTAAAATAAGGTTTAGATTCGAAATAAACACAATTTTTCGAATTCAAAGGCAAGACCGGCATATATTACGTAAATGGGGTGGTAAACCTTTTTTAGCAAATAATTATATTATACGTACTTACTTATTTTTAGGTTTCCCAAATAAAATATATTAGTAATTTTGTATAATATGTATAATGTCGTCACCTAGCACTGATAGCAGAAGCTTTGCTTAGTTTGTGCAATGTTGAAAGGATTTATCTATGAAATTTTACCTTATGAAATCTTAATAATAATTGAAGTCGTAAAAATAGTTGGTAACCTCTGATTCCAGGGAAGTCCGGCATATGATGGACTTGCCTTGTAACATAGTAGACGGACTTTCCAACTTAACGAAATTTTAATGTGATAAATGATGGAACGTATAATTACAAAACTAAGCCAATTTCTGATAATTTAAACACAGAAGAAAGATAGCCGGTTCTTGTATTACATATGTAGTTACTTTCTGGCGCAAAATCTTGTCACCAACTATTTAAAAAAAATATATTAGCAGAGACCGTCGTACTATGACTTCGAGTTCCATACACGTGATGACTTGTTTAGGCGGATTTCTCTGAAGTTTATTGTCACAGCGTCATCTAAATTAAAGTGAGGAAACTAGCGCGACAAACTGCTTTATCTACTGGACGCTAAAGCGGGAAACGCTTTCAAATTCAAAAGTTATAACGTGTTGACGGACTTGCCTTGTAGACGGTCTTACCCACATTGACCTTACATATTAATTTTCAAATTGGTTCTATAAAACTTTTCAGTGAAAATTTATTAACGAAATTACAAGAAAAAACGTGTATAATTTTTTTTTAATTTTATGGCCTTGTTGCATAGACCTTTAAGCCACAACTTTATTGTTGTGATCACTTCTAAAGATTAATAAATTGTAGTGCGTGCCATTGATGGAGACAGAGGCATCAACAACCGCATCTCATACAGCATCATATCGGGCGGGGAGGAGCACTTCGACATTGACAGCAGCTCGGGCATTGTCTACACAATCAGCCAGCTCGACAGAGAAGATCCCAAGAACAGCAATGGTGCCTACATTTTGGAGATATTGGTATGTTAATGTTCTACCAATTATAATAATAATAGCCTTTTATTTCCGACAGTAATTAAGTATTAGACTTATTTATATTATATCTCTGGTGTCTGTGTGCCTTTGGGCATAGGCCTCCTCCAATCTTCTCTACCCAAATCGGTCTTCTGCTAATGTCCTACCAACTACGGGTTTGAAAATAGTAGTCATCATCATGCCAATATGTATACAGGCACAGGCCTCTCAGTTTGAGAGGGCTTGTGCTGTTACCATGCAGGCCCAGTGGCATTGGAAACTTCACACACACCATTGAGTTGCTTTGCACTTGCAAAAGTTTCCTTACTGAAAAAATAGGAGGGGAAATAGTAATAATAATATAGCCCTTTTTATTCCAAATTCGCTACAATTTCAGTAGGTACATGTTGTCTTTTTTTCATAAATCCTTAATTGAGCGTGCCTCATGGCATAGGCCTCCTCCATGTATTGGAGGGGAAATCTAACTAATATTATAAATGCGAAAGTATGGATGGATGGATGTTTGTTTGTTTGTTACTCAATCACGCCAGAACGGCCCAACGAATCTGGATAAAATTCGGCACATAGGTAGAGAAAAGTCTGGAATAGCACATAGGCTACTTTTTATCCCGGAAAATCTCATAGTTCCCACGGGATAGCCATAAATATGTCAAAGGTCGTAGCTGCGTAGAGTTGCAACGTAAATAATTTTTATCAGTTCTTCAACCTAATTCTACGCGGACGAAGTCGCAAGCAGAAGCTAGTAGTAATATAAAAAAAAGCCATGGTAGCCTAGTGGTTTGACCTGTGGCCTCTCAAGCAGTGTCGTGGGTTCAAATCCCGGGTTACACACCTCTGAGGTTTTCGAAATTTATGTGCGAAAATTACATTTGAAATTTGCCATGAGCTTTCTGCGAAGAAATTCAATGGTGTGTGTTAAGTTCCCAATCCGCACTGGGCGCGCGTGGTAACTATAGCCCAAACCCTCCAATACACGAAGGAGGCCTATGCCATGAGGCACGCCGAATTACGCGACGATTAAAAACGACAACAACAATGTACTTACTGAAATTGTAGCGAATTCGGAATAAAAATTATTATTATTATTATTATTATTATTATAGTAATATATTGAGCTAAATACTACTTGTAATTCTCAGGCAACAGAAGAGTCCCGCGTGGTCTCTCCAATGCCGAGTGCCACCACGGAAGTTACAGTCATCGTCACGGATGTTAACGACGAGTCGCCCCGTTTCCGTAGCGAGAGATATATCGGAGAGGTGTTGGAGAATGCTCAACAGAACACCCCCATAACTTTCCTGCAGGACGCAGTGCCCGAAGTTTTTGACTATGATCAGGTACTTTTGAAATTCTAATGTCAGTTTTTAAAATTTATAACTCACTTTGTGAATGTAAGTTATAAACTTTGAAGAAAGGAGGTTTTCAACTCAATATTTCATTTTAAAAGAAATTGTATTGTATTGTATGCCTTAAAATTGGTCTCCAAAGAAATTGCCAATGAGGCTGGCATACAAGTGCACTTAGGTCTCGTAAATATAACAGAAAAAATCTTGGTCCCATGTAAATTTTATCAATCCTGTTCCATTAAGGTAGAATGCAGTAAAATTTATGATTGGCGGTCTAGAGGCAGCCGAGAGGAATTTCAAACTTTTACCATAATAGTTTTATACTTTATAATATCCTGGATGAGTGGGCCTATTGAAACACCTGATTCCATAAATCTTTTACATGATGTAACCTATTCATGTTTTGTTCAGGGTAAAAATGGTACCTTTGAGCTGTTCCTTCAAGGTGACAACGGCATCTTCGACGTGACGCCGTTCAAAGGGATCAATGAGGCTTCCTTCCTTATCAGGGTGAATGACCCGTCCTTCCTGGACTATGAAAAGGTCACTGTCATGAACTTCAGTCTGATTGCCAAGGAGATTGTCACTAATAATCCTAAAATCAGGTAAGTTTGACTGTTATAAAAAAATGTGAGGGCTCGATTTGAATAAGCTAGCATTTTCCAAAGCATAGGTTGCAACCGGATATCGTATGGGCCCCGAAACTGCTATAAGCGAGTCAACTAAGTTATCTTTATAAATACGAACACATTGGCCAACTTGACTGTAGAGTTATCGTTCTCTTAGTGTTCGGTTCTCTTGCCTATCTTAGTTAAAATTTCCACTTATAAAATAGGTTAACAGAAAATTATGCCATGCATTTTTAAATATCTCTCATTTTATAGGCACATACAGGGTAGACAGTCAAATTAATCGACGTTATACAATGTCTACGAGTTTGTTTTATTTCCTTGCAATGAAAGTGAAAAGCAGGTCGTAAAACTCGACCATTAAACCTATTACCGGCTCGGGTAAAATGGCTTGTTTTATGCTCCTGTTGTACAATCTACTATTGTGTTATGATTTCAGCGTAGTGCCAATAACGGTCCACATAAAGGACGAGAACGACAATTTTCCGGAGTTCACGGAAGCGTTGTACACAGTGTCGGTGCCGGAGAACTGCGGGGTCGGTACCACCGTGGCCTGGGTGCAGGCGCTGGACCAGGACTCCGACAACTACGGCACGCGCGGCATACGCTACACGGGCCTCGGTGGAGGCATCGCCAACCTGTGAGTCTTGACCACCAGCGTAAGAATAAATAAGAACATAGTAGAACGGAAACTCCCGCTCCGGCCGGACTCAAGGTCACGATATTAGAGTACTCGCTAAGCGAGCTACTCAGTCAGGCTGTCGCGGCCGCCGTCGCCGCGCGTTTGGCTGTTTGCGCGTTCCGTACCTTCACATGGAAACGCCGATCTTGGAACAAATAACGTACATAATGATTTCTTAATATCATTTTTTGAAAAACTAGAATAAAATAATGATTTCGAAGTAAATAAAAACTTATAATTTAGCGACATTATCTTTAGACGTAAGTATAATATTTAACAGTAAGCAACCCTAGCAACACGCCTGGGCGACAGAGGGGTGTAACGACGTGAAGGGGGAAGTAGGTATGTAAATGGCGGCGTTTTGGACGCGGTCAAAAGATATTCCGTTCTACTCTGTTATTATTTATACGTATGCCACCAGCACGAGAGCGCGCCAGAGCTGTGTCTGTGAGCAAGGACCGGAAAACCCCTTCATTTGCTCAAGCCTTTTCATAGGGTAACCCTATTAAACTGTTACCCTATGATATGGTAAGCTTATCGTGCTAAGCCTATCACTACGGAAACCGGTTTGAATAAGGTTAACCGTTGGTTACCCGTTTTCTATTATGGCTATAACCGTTTTCTAATACGGTAACCCTACACGGTAACCGGGTTTTTAGTTTTGGTAATCGCTTATGCAATTAACTATGTTATTACGGTCAGACTTTCTTTCGGGTAACCCGATGATATGCTTACCAAATTGATAGGGTTTGTGAAAACAATTCTATGAAATTCCCTATCCAATACCCCTTTAATGGTAACCGGTTCCGGTGTTTGTGAGATAGACTACCCGTATCTTTCTAGAACGTACAATTTCACACGACAAATCCCTTCCAGATTATACCTCAACCCGATATCAGGCGTTATAACTGTGAAAGTGGCCGGCGGCGACAGTTTCGACCGCGAACTGATATCCCGTCACTACCTCACAGTCGAAGCCAGGGACGACCTCGGCAAAGGCAACCGCAACACTGCCCAACTCGTCATCAATATTGATGACGTGAACGACAACGCGCCAATGTTCCTCGCGAACAAGTACGAAGCTAGGCTGTTGGAGAATGAGATACAGTTTGAGAACCCTTTGGTTTTGGAAGCTAGGGACATTGATTTAAATGGTAAGTTTTTGGTTCATTTGAATATCCTTAGCTTCATCTGCACGCCTAGTACGACAGCGCACAAGAGTCGCGTCGCGCGCGAGATAGATTGCCCGCCTTTTTTTACTGTTCGTTCTAGAAAGGGACGGGTAATCTATCCCGCGCGCGACGCGACTCTTGTGCGCTGTCGTGCTAGCCGGGCTGTCACTAACAATGTATAGTACGAATCTTCCCAGGTGAATTTTTCGCTTCTAGCCCTAATCTTACGAACAAAGGCCATTGTCTCTATTATCGCAAAACCGCAAGCTACCGTACGCACGTGCCACTACAACATTCATATTGAAAAGTCATAGTCATCATCATCATCATCTCCAGCCTATATACGTCCCACTGCTGGGCACAGGCCTCCTCTCAGAATGAGAGGGCTTGGGCTATAGTTCCCACGCGGGCCCAGTGCGGATTGGGAACTTCACACACACCATTGAATTGCTTCGCAGTTGTGTGCAGGTTTCCTCACGATCAGAAAAGTCATATTATTAAGGTTCAAATTAAAAATAATATCTAGAATATCAGTGACATTAAATTTGAACCTTAATACTATGACGATACCGTTTATTTTTCAATATGAATGTTGTAGTGGCATGTGCGTACGGTAGCTTGCGTTTTGCGATAATAGAGACAGTGGCCTTTGTTTGAAAGATTTGGGCTAGAAGCGAAAAATTCACCTGGGAAGATTCATACTATAAGTAATGTTAAATGATGCAACTTTTTGTGTGAATAGAGAATCAGTAGTTTTATTTCATCATCTTCATAATGTCCAGCATTTGTCCCACTGCTGCTGGGCACAGGCTTTCTCACAGCATTCTTGTTTCATCTTACCTACTTATTCATTCGATGAATATTTTACTAGATTTTGCCTGCGACTCCGTAATAAAAATAAAATGCAGCCGAATTAAATATTTTACTTTTACTGAAAAGGAAGCAAAGAACGCTGACTTTTATGCCAACTTACAATGAACTTTAAGTAGTTGTTTGTGCGTCAGCTTTTACTGTAGCGGATGTGGTGTGAGCCATGTAATTGCAGTGTTTTGTAATGTTACTCTCTGATTTTATCTTAATTTCAATGCCGCGGTGACACGGTTTAGATTTAGGTGACATTGAATGTACTTAGGCTCATCTCATCTGTGAAAATGAAATGTCCTGTTTATCTAAATAAATTAATAAGTTTTTTATGATTCATTTGGAGTTCGTTTTAATTTGATTAGATTCGAGCAGTCCAGTGAGGTTTGCCTAACCACCCATATGATTAAAAAAAGTATGTGGCTTTGCTTTTTTTTCCTTTGCAAAAGTTAAAGATTTTTCCAATAGTTCTCTCAAGTTTATTTCTTACAAACAAAACATTACTGTCTAAGGTATTTTGGTTGTTACCACACCAATCGATCGCCCATCGATCGATTACGATCGATTACGGTCGATTAGTGTGGTAGCTTTGGCTGATCGACGGATAAACCAATCGACCGACGTTGTTCGATACCATCGATCGATTGGTGTGGTAGCGTTGGTCTAGTAGAAACCATCGATCGACCTCAACTGTTCTAAGTATTCCACTATCGATCGATGTGGTAACGTAAATCATCATCATCGTCATCATCTTCAGCCTCTATACGTATTATACGTCCCACTGCTGGGCACAGGCCTCTTCTCAGAATGAGACGGCTCGTAAAATACTCGTAAATGATTAGTCAAATCAAAATTCTGACTATAGATATTTTCTTCAATCTGAAATTGTGATGTTGTCTTTCTGTCCTTACAGGTACTAAAAACAGTCATATAGAGTACTCCATAGTGGGTGGGGACTATAAGAACAATTTCTCAATCGATCCAAACCTAGGCATCATCACGCCTATAGAGGGACTAGACTTCGAGCAGATTCCTGGAGACAACACTAACATACGGCCTATACATTTGACAGTAAGAGATTTCGCCATATATTGTACAGTCAGCGTCGCCAATAAACCCGCCATATACTCGTAAAATAATATCATCAACAACATAATTCTAAAATCTACTTACTCCTTCTTTCGCAAAGCAAATTGCTTTTTTTTATATAACAAGAAAGGAAAACAAGAAAGTGGGCATAAGAATAAATAATAACAGAGTAGAACGGAATCTCTTTTGACCGCGTCCAAAACGCCGCCATTTATATACCTACTTCCCCCTTCACGTCGTTACACCCCTCTGTCGTCCAGGCTTTCCACTAAAGATAATATCGCTAAAATATAAGTTTTTATATACTTTGAAATCATTATTTTGGGAGTTTCCGTTCTACTATGTTTTTATTTATTCTTATGAAGTGGGTTACTTTCTAAATGAACAACACCACTTAGGGTGCGACCACACCGCCGCTTAAAAAACGGTGACGTTACGGAATCGCAACAAAATGTATGAAGAAACGGTGAGAAAACGTGACGCATACGACACGTCACTGCGTATACGCGGCGGTTTGGTCGCACCCTTATGGACTCAATATCAGAGCATTGCAGTTGCGTTGCCAGCCTAGCTAACCAAGATATAATAACTCATATTATGTCAGTAATTTTACAAGCAACACGTTTGAAGGTGCGAGCGCGGGACTTTGGCGTGCCGCCTCTCTCTTCCACTGTCCCGGTCACAATATACGTGCAAGACGTGAACGACTACGCACCGCTGTTCCAACAGATGATGTACAAGCGATCCATACCTGAAGACATGCCGGGAGGTACCAGCGTGTTGGAGGTAAGAACCCGCCTAGTGGAAGTCAAGTGTAAGCAGAGCCCTGCTCCAAAGTAAAATGTACGCAGTGTGGGGTCACTTTATATTGGTCGTTGATAGTCAAAAGTCAAAAGTTTATTTTGCAAATAGGCCGCCGAGGGCTCTTTTACATGTCTTTTTTTTTATCTACCAGCGCATTCGGAAAGACCACCATTGCCAAGAAGAATGCGCCGCAAGAAACTTGGCAGAAAGTCATTTTTTCAAAATAAAATAGATTTACAATAGTAGGTACTTAAATTCTACTTAACTTACCTATAATACAATTAATAAATGCCAAAGTTGCCTAAAGTTGAGGAAAGGAGACATAGCTATAAACGTATATTCAGCCAACATAACATGCAAAACTTTAGAATCGATTTACTAAATATAAATTGGAATAATTACATACTACCAAATAATGACATCAATAAAAACTATAACAATTTTCATGAAAAATTAAAACAGCTGCTTAATAAACACATTCCTGTGAGACGAATAAAAATAAAACATAAAATAAACAAGAAACCTTGACTAACAACCGGTATAAAAAAAGCATGTCGGAACAAAAGATTCCTTAGGATAGCAAAAAATCATACAACAAACAACAACTTCATATCTTATTATAAAAAATACGAAAAAATTTTGAAGACATGCGTGAAAAAATCAAAGAAAATGAATTTTATAAAACAAATGCAACAATCGAATAATAAAATAAAACAATGTGGGGTATAATTAAAGACACTACAGGCCGTCAAAAAATCCCTAAACACTGCAACCTTAGTTTGAAAATTGGAGATAATATTATTGTGGAAGAACCCGAGCAGGTTGCAAATGCTCTCAATGAGCACTTTGCGTCGGTAGGTGAGTCTACACTGGCCAGGAGTGATCGTGTGCCAGCACAAGCGGCCGGGAGACCAGTGATTACACCCATTATTAACTCCTTGATAATTAGCGAAGTAACAGAGAGCGAAGTCATTAAACTTATACGAGAGGTAAAGAGCAAAACAAGTTCTGGTATAGATGAAATCCCAACAATATTAATCAAAACATGTAGCATTGAACTTGTGACACCATTAAAACTGCTTATAAACCAATCTTTTAGTGAGGGTACTTTCCCAGAGTTATTAAAAGTATCAAAAATCAGGCCTATCTTAAAATCTGGAGGGAATGCTAAAGAAGCTGATCAGCATAGGCCCATTGCACTTCTACCTGCCATCTCCAAAATATTCGAGAAAGCGATGACAAATCGTCTTTATAGCTTTTTTGAAAAATACAGCATACTAGACAAAAATCAATTTGATTTCAGAAAAAACCAATCTACAACACTAGCGGTTTATCATTACGTGCAAGAAACCTTAAACCAAATCAATTATAAAAAGTATGGCGTAGGGTTGCTTTTGGACATGTCGAAAGCCTATGACAGGGTTTCCCATAAAATCCTACTCAATAAATTGTATGGAATGGGCATCCGCGGGCAAGCTTACAAATGGTTCGAATCGTATCTCCAAAACCGCAAGCAATATGTACAAATCGATTGGCTCGATAAGAACACGGGTGAAGTGATAGAAATAACCTCCGAAATGCGCTGCACTACGTGCTCAATCCCGCAAGGTAGTGTAATAGGATGCATTCTATTTCTTGCATACATAAATGATTTGCCAAAAGTAATAGATGCCACTAGTGTAATGTTTGCAGATGATGTGTCGATACTACTAAATTGCAATAGTAGCGCGGAATGTAATGAGCGCTTGTCACAAGTATCCCTAACTATTACTAAATGGCTCACGGACCATAATCTAGAAGTGAACCTCAAAAAAACTAAGATTATTCAGTTCAAACCAATACAGAAACAGCCTTTACAGATGAAACTAAAAATAAACACAGAAAATATTGAGGAAGTAAGTGAATTTAAATTACTAGGTTTAAAAATAGATTCAAGCTTAAACTGGAAATCACATGTACAAAACATTAAATCGAAGTTATCTAGTTTTTTATATGGTCTTAGCGTCCTTAAAATAAATACTAACCAACAAACTGCATTATCAGCTTACTTTGCTTTTGCCCACGCATGGCTTCAATATGGCGTGATACTTTGGGGGGCCAGTACTGATGCTCATAAACTGTTTGTAATGCAGAAGAAGTGCATACGCATCCTAACTAATACAAGGGTTCCCAATAGCTGCCGTCCACATTTTACTCAACTAAAAATTCTTACGTTACCCTCATTGTACATTATGGAAGCTGCACTTTTTGCTAGGAAAAATCCACATTTATTTACAAAAAAGGTAATCAAATCGCAAAGACGTAAAAACGACAATGTATTGCAGTTGCCAATGTCTAAATTAGCCATTTATAAAAATGGGCCATATTGTCGCTGTATAATGATTTTTAATAAAGTACCACAGCATATAAGGGAGGAAATGAGATATGAGGTATTCAAACGAAAATTAAGAGAATTGTTAATTGATGGGTGCTATTATTCGGTAGAAGAGTTCTTAAATGATTACTGCTTAAAGCTTAAACCAAATTGTAATTTTGTAAACAATTACTTAATAAATAAAATTAATTTGTTGATATGGGTACAATGCAGTGAATATGAAATAAGAACCGCTAAGTTTTTATTTGACTTTTATTTGACTTTTGAATTTGACTTTGAATAATGATAATAATGTGATAATGATGATCAAATGTATTTAAATAAAATAATTTCTATTTCAATTCTTATTAAATTTATGTTTAAATTGCTGTGCCCTAACAGGGTTCATGTCTTGAATCTAATTATTATACTATGTAAGACCTAATGTACGACATGATTACTATGCAATAAATGAGTTATGAATTATGAATACATTTTATAAAAGGGATGTAAAAGGTCCCTAAGTTAAGTCCGTAGGAACTTTAAATTACATTGGTTCATAGTAATTTAAAGTACATACTTTATTCTGGTTTTTAGCATTTGTTGTCATCTGTGAAAATTTCAACTGTCTAGCTATCACGGTTCATGAGATACAGCCTGGTGACAGTCGGATGGACGGACAGACGGACAGCGCACTCTTAGTAATAGGGTCCCGTTTTTACCTTGGGTACGGAACCCTAAAAACGACGCTCTTGTCGCTTATTGACGACCAATTAAGTGCTTTCCAATTTTTTTGTACTTCAGTCTTTATCGTGGATAGATACGCGAAATAAGCAAATCTAAGTAATTTTGATAAAAAGTACTACCGAATTTGATGCACATTTTGTCTGAAGGTTCATTAACCTTAGCTTTAAAGTACACGTTGCATTTCATCTTTCAAAAAAATCTCAGATGTACTCTTCAATAGCTAAGTACAGCAAAATAGCCGCAGCAGGACTGCCCTATCAGGGGGGTGCAGACAAATGTCAGGGGGGGAGTAATAGGTCCGTTTGCATATCCAAAACAAATTACTATTTAACACGTAGGTATTAACTGTTCCGAATTTCCATTATATGTATAAGAAAATGTGTTTTTATTCTTGTTAAAACTTAAGTACCCGAAACCGACGAGCATGTATGATTGATGAATGTGGATGAAGCGAAAGAGGTATGTCAGGATCGTAGCAAGTGGAACAAAGTAGTCTCTGCCTACAGTGCCTACTCTGTGGGAAAGAGGCGTGACGGTATGTATGTATGTAAAACTTAAGAGCATGAAATTATTTTTGGTTCGGATGACCTCGGCGAAATAAAGTTTGGGAAACCCTGACCTAGAACTTTACGAAAGATACTCTTATTATTTTAAAGCCAACCCCTTTTATCTGGCAATTTTTCTTTGAGAATTTGAGCAACAATACTTTCACTCCCATCCAAGTAATTGGTAAAGATTATGAGCTGTACAAATACCTAATGACTTCTTCTTCTTTTATTAATATCCATCGATCGATGCGATGATTTCGCCAATGTCAAAGTAATAAATACAGTATTCAAAAATCTTGTAACAAAAATGTCGGCAATGTTGTACGGTAGAACACGGTCAAAAGACCCCTCCCCCCTATCGGGCTCTTAGCCAACGGATAATGATATCCCTCAGAATCTGCCAGGAAATCATTAACCGATGCCCAGGGTGCACCGGACCAAGCACTGCTTTTCCCCTCGGATGGGTCCAAAAACGAATCGCAGCTCTTGACCACACGCGGAGGTAACCCGACTCACACCCCACCTAGAGTATTTTCATTCTTAGCTGTCCTATTTGGTAAACAGAATTCTAACCTCAATGTGCAAATTTTTGTAAAGAATAGGGTGTATCATGTTATCAAATAAACCTGAGGCAATAATTTGTACATAATTTTGCTGATATTTTATCTCCAGTTCCTTTATTTACGATGACATAGTTAAAAAATATCAAAAATGAGACGTTTTGAGGTTAGAATTCTGTTTACCAAATAGGACAGTTAAGAATAAAAATACCTTACACACTAGGTACTACTAGGTACTTAATTTCGCAGGTAAAAGCCCGCGACGGCGACGGTTCGTCTCCCAACAACCGCGTCGTGTATCGCATACAGCGCGGCGCGAGCGACAAGTTCGTAATCGACTCCCGCTCCGGCGTCGTCTCCGTAGCGAACGGCTCGACATTGGACCCCGACAAGACTAACCCGAAGAGCAATCGATATACACTCACAGTCGTAAGTAATCGATAAATAATGAAGTATAGTCTGACAAAAAAGAGTAGAAATAAAAAGTGGCAATACTGTAGTGTCGTCCCTTTCTAAATTATAGGTATAAGAAAACGGGACGACACTACTGTATTGCCACTTTTCAATTTCTACTCTTTTTTTGTCAGACTGTGTAGTGTCGACTGGTACTATGATGTATGATCATTCTCCAAATAGCCAAGTTTCCACAGATTTGATAACCGGATAGCCTTTTGGTTATAACTTGACTACTAATCTTGAGATGTTGAACATTTTGTAATAACAATAATGAGTGTTTTAGTTTGTCCACTTACGTACATATGTACTCACGTTTTTATCCCTTATGGGGTGGACAAAGCCTAAGGTAGCGTGATTTAAAGGCCACATGCACTCGCGTGTGCGATTTTGACAGTTAAAATTGCCATCAAAATTTGGTACAGAGCCTCTAGTGTAAGTTTTCGCATATAAAAACGTCTCGAACGCGTTCACGTAAACGTCTCATTTACTATGGAATAATTGGCAGCGCCACTTGCGGATCGAAACTGCAACCAACTTGTTCTCATAGTATTTGACATTTCAGCTCAAACGCGTTCGAGACGTATTTTGTGACCGAAAACCTACACTAAGCCTGCTAGCTGAACTACTTTAGCGAGCTGGGGCCTTACCATGACGTCGTAATTGACAACATTTCATTTTTATAACACCTGAAAATGTATATATGGTTCGAAAGCATTTTGCCTCCTGATCACTGCAATATGTTTATATAATTTTAATATCGCTTATTATAAAAAATAAAAATTTATTAAAAATATGTCCTAATTTTACCAAAACTACCACAGGATAGGTGAAACACCTTTGCCTTTTTCACGAGAAAAAATAAGCGACCATAATTTTGGATATGACAACTTCAAAGTACAAGGGGGGCAACTCTGAAATTCTATTTTTGAAGTTCGTTGAATACCTTCTCTTTCACTCTCAAGTTAATGACTATATTAGTATGAGCGGAACAGCACGAAGCCAACCTCGAAAATCGAATATCGGAGAATAAGGCCTGACATTGACAATTTGAAATTGACGTCAATTTTTTTTCTATACAGAAAAGACAAAAGGATAAGTGTCTATTCTGTGATAGTATCGGAGTTACGCCCTTTTAGAATAAGCAAAAATTAATAAATTAATTATAAATTAAATACAAACCCTAGCGAAAAAATTAAACTGTCAGCATGTTCATCTTTTCAAACAGAATACAGAGAACCATTAAAATTATAGGCTCAGAAATATGAAATGTTGTCAATTGCGACTCAGTTCAAGTTTTAGCTGTCACTTTTAGTATGAATCTGACAGCGTGCGAACCTAAACTGAACCGCATTAAGACGTCATGGTAAGGCCCCTATATCTTCTCAGGTGGCACTTGACGGCGGTATTGGCGAGCACCAATTGAGCGCAGCCGTGCTGGTCAACGTTACTATAGTGGATGTCAACAATAAACCGCCCGTGTTCGTGGAACCTGGCACTATCACTTTGAGGGAAAACACGCAGGTATGTTCGCTTGGCTTTCTCTCTGTGACTCGATTAAAAAAAATAATTTGCTGTCCAAAAAACTAATTGATACGCTGATGAAACTGAGACACAAACGCAACGTAAGGGTGCGACCAAACCGCCGCGTATACGCAGTGACGTGTCGTATGCGTCACGTTTTCTGACCGTTTCTTCATACATTTTGTTGCGATTCCGTACCGTCACCGTTTTTTAAGCGGCAGTGTGGTCGCACCCTAACGCAAGCAATGATTGTTAGGTGTCTTGGAATCGATCGTCATTTTGATTTGCCATTGCTAAAAAGGCACACAATTTCTTGTCTTTAAGAAACGTTAAACATATTGAAGTTTTAATGGAGTATTAATTTTTTTATTGAAACGAATGAAAAATATATATGGGACAACATATTTACACACATTACACATGGAACAATAATGATCAAAATCGGTTCGCATACATTAAAAAAAAAACAGTCTAATTGTGAACCTTTCTCTTTGTAATGAACATAAAATATTTACCTTTCTTGCTTGCTTGCTCTTGCTTGCTTTTGCTTGCTTTATATTTATTTTGCTTGCTTGTGGGTAGAGGAGTAGCAAGGTAAATATTCTATGTTCATTAAAATGGACCTCCGCACAGTAACGCCTGATTAAATAAAATAAAATACTTCCTCTTTGTTGAAGTATTTTTTGAAGATCTATCTGTCCAACTGGAATCTTACTAAAAGCTTTCATTGTGTGTAAAAAAACGTACCTAAAAATTAACCAAAATTAATTAATCACAGGTGGGAACCCTAATATACCGGGCGCAAGCGCACGACCCGGACGACCAGCCAGTGTTGCGGTACGCGATAGACAAGGACGCCAGTATCGCGCGAGACGAGGATGGCGTGCTTGTCCCCGCTACTGAGTACGACCACACTGCTCTGTGGGATCTAAACGCTGTTGATGGGACACTGAGGGTTGTCAGGTGAGGGAATATTGCATGAAATTGGTGTAATCTATAGAAGTTAGTGAGAAGTGACTTAGATATTGTAGTATATAAAGTCGCTGTCAATTGAAATTGCGCACAATGTAAATAAACCATTTAATGAAATATCCATTATTCTAGCACTTGTTTATTGTTTAAATGGTTCAGACCAGGCTAGGCTAAGCCTGTATCTTGGTCGTATGCGAGAGCGATTATAACTAAGTACTTACTACTTACGGGATAACCGTACATTGCTTTGTAAGATCCAACATCTATTCCAGATTACTAGACAGAGAGAAAGTAGAGACCATCAAACTGGTGCTGACAGTGGAAGACATGGCCGCGATAGACGGGAACCCTCGCCAGACCGCCTCGGCCACCCTCACGATTGTCGTCGAAGATGAGAACGACAACAACCCCAAGTTCCGGAAGCCGTACTACAGGACATCGATACCTGAGAACTCTAAGAACGGAGCCAACATTGCTGCGGTGATCGCCGATGACGCCGATAAGAATCGGACGATGACGTATTTACTTGAAGGTTTGACAACTTCTTTACTGTTCTGGGAGCAAATAAGAAACATAGGATGTACCAATTGTTTCTCTTCCTACGCAGATGGTACTAAAAGCCCGTCTTGGGAATGGGCGAAAATTTTAAGAACAATGTGTCTTGTGAATAATTTGTGTGCGTGTGTGTGTTGATGTGGCTAGCAACCCATCACTATTTTGATTCCCTTTTCCCCTTTACACCTACAATCATACTGAACGTTGCAAAACAAGAAAATAAAAAAGGTCCAAAACCACTAGCTTGTAAAGAGAATGATAGTTATGTAATTTTGTTTTATATTTACCTCCTACGAAAAATACTGCATTTTTAATGCTTGTTTTGTATAAAAATCCAAGCAAAATATTGTCTGTCCAAATTCGAAAGTCAGACTCGCACTTGACCAGCTTTTTCACTATGATCACATAATTCTGACCATAATACCCCCAGGTCCGGAAAAGCTGCTGGGTCTGATCCACATGGAGAGCACGACCGGCGAGGTGGTGGTGGCCAACAAGATCGACCACGAGACGCAGGCCTGGATCAACGTCACCGTCAAGGCCGTGGACAGCGGCGTCCCGCCAAGATACGCCGTCGTTGACTTGTTCATACAGGTAGCTTCCAGTTACCGTTAGACAATCGGTAGTTTCGATAGACTGTCAGTAGTTTTTCGATAGGCTATCGATCGTTTCCTTAGACTATCGATAGTTTCGATAGACTATCGGTAGTTTCGATAGACTATCAACAGTGTTTCGATAGACTATCGATAGTGGTTCGATAGACTATCGGTAGTGTTTCGATAGACTATCGATAGCGTTTCGATAGACTAGCGGTTGTTTCGATAGACTATCGATATTTTGAGCAAAGACAATAGTATCGATATTTTGATAGACTACAATGCTGACGATAGTATCGATTTTATTGATCCTTGACGTCGAATAAACTATCGGTAGTATAGATACAATTGCTTTTCAATGTTACATAAACTATTGATACTAAAATCATTTCTTACCTTTTTCAGTAGTATCAATCGTATCGATACTATCTATAGTATCAATAGTTTTCGTAATTTTCTGTACAATTCGTCCATTACTATCGATAGTAATAGTTTAAAAAAAGAAATCTATACTGTCGACACTATAGATAGATCTATCGATATTATGGCATTTTTTCCGTTAAAACTAGTATGGGAAACTCGATTTTGCGGCGAAGTGTACCTGTCTCCTTCTTTCCTAGGTGCTTGACGAGAACGACAACAACCCCTACTTCGAGACCAGCTCGTTCGAGTACAGGGTGCGCGAGGACGTTGAACCTGGGACCACCGTCGCCAACATAGTGGCTCGCGACGCCGACTCGGCCGAGTATGGCAAGATAACGTATCTACTGGATCGCATGTCCACGCAGGTTGGTGCTATCTATGTATGACACCTCATTAAGCTTTTCGCCGCCACGACGTGAGAGACGTCACCCATACGCGAGACTTCTTTGTCTTCTTTGTATTTTTTTTGTGAGTTGTGTCTGTTTTTTTATATTAGCGCAATAAAGCATTTACTCACTTACTTACTTCTTCAAGAAAAAAAAAGAGAAAAACGTAATCAAAAAGTTAGATAATGATAAATTGCTCTGCCCGAAAATTCTTGAAAAAAAACTTTAATAATTAATTATTCGAAAGCTACAAAAAATCGGTCAACATACATGGGGTATATAGGGGTAGCCCCGGATGTGACGCTGACGCATAAAATTTTTTTTTTAGACTTCAGTGTTTGGGCCATCCTGTATAGGTCGTTGGAATTGAACCTGCGGTGCGCTGCGATGTGTCGTTGGCGTCGAAAACGTTAAGACGATGCTGCGAACATCACCGGTGGGATCACGTATGGGGCGTGGGAGCAATACAATACAATACAAATACTCTTTATTGAACGCCACAAAAGCAAACTATATCACCCCCCCTTTGCCCTTCTGTCTAAGTAAGTTGTGTGGGGTAGTAAAGTTGGGATTGTATCTCTAATACACTGTACTTTATATGAAATCAACTTTATATCTTAAGTTAGTTACCTACCTGTAGAAAATTATAATTATATTATATGTAAATATGTTAAATGTTGTTATAGTCTGGCAAATGAAAGCGTGACCTGGATTTTTTTTTAAGTTTTAATATGTCAACATTTGACTTTGATTTGATTTGTCAGTATTTTGTGAACTCAATTATTTTTCATTTATAATTGCCGTAAAACAATAAAAAGTAATGTGCGAAAGCTGCTATATACCATGATCAGTAAGTTCAAGCAAAAACAAGAGGAGAAAGAAATTGTTTTCCAAAAGAAACAACAATGTTTACATGCGATGTCGGATTTTTTAGGTTAGTACCTATGACTATGTAATCTTAATCCTTGTGGCTGATTATTTGATATATTTATTAACCATAGATGAATGATAGGGCAGATATTTGTATGAAAAATACGAATGTTTGTTCTCGAGTCTTGGATGTTTAATATGTATTTAAGTATGTATTTATCTATATAAGTATGTTTATCCGTTGTCTAGTGCCCATATCACAAGCTTTGCTTAGTTTGGGACTAGGTCAATTGGTGTCGATTGTCCCAAGATATTTATTTATTTATATAACCATAATTATGATGATGATGATGATGACACCGTTGCTTATGTTTATAGATAATCTTGAAGATATTCAAGGAATCTGCGAAATCAAAAACAGTTAGTAATACAACATGTAATTGTTTTGAATATGCCGCGTTTTCTCAGGTCATACTTTCGTTTGCCAGACTATACGATTTAATAATTAATTGTATCAAATGAACGTTAAATCGATTAATATTATAGCAAAAGTTTTTATACCCATCGTTACGCACCCAAAAAAAAACTTGGCCTCCGGCTGCACGTTGACTGCTAAAATCATTTGGCTTCGCCATATTAAGATTTAAAAAAAAGAAAGTGTTACGGTATATCCAGGGCAAGTTCCTGATCAACGCAGACACAGGAGCACTAACGGTGTCTGACTGGCTGGACCGCGAGGTGCGCGCCTCGTACACGCTCGTGGTGGAGGCCTGGGACAACTACCAGTTCGGATACCTCAGCGGCGAGAGCCGGAACGCCTTCAAACAGATCGTGTGAGTAACCTAAAAGTGTACTCGTGTTTTAACCTTCATTGATTGATATTTCTCTTCTCTTCTATTGGTTCTTTTGTCTGTGATGTGGTTGTCTATGCTTATTCTGTTTTTTTTCTCTATTTTAAAAGGCAAAGGGGTTTGTGCCTAGGCAACCACATCAAATTATATTGTATTATGTTTGTTTTTGTTTTTACTGTCGTATTGTTTGTATAAAGAAAGATAAGTATCTTTCTTTTAATGTACTCGTTACCCGATGGCCCCAACGGATGAGCAGCGTTGGCCGTAAGGCCAGCAAATGCTGAGTTGGGACCATTTTATGTCAATTTTTATGTAGGTTTTAATAGGTTTTTTTTTTAATTACTGTGATTCATATCATAAATAATCTTTTTCTTTCTTAATATTTAGATAATGCCATCTATCAGGGAATTATCAATTAAGACATCAGGGTGACGTCATGACGTCTTAATGCGATTCAATTCCGATACAGTTTAGGTTCGCTCGCTGTCAGATCCATACTAAAAATGACAGCTATAACCTCCTTTTTTTGAAGTTGGTTAAAAACCTGAACTGAGTCGGAATTGAATCGCACTAAGACGTCATGGTAAGGCCCCTGGATCCTCACTCTTCATGTAAGCAAATTTTATGGTTTGGCAATTTTTTAAGACATGTTCAGTAGTTTTTTTTTTTTTTGTTGAATATTGACGGCCAGTTATTTCCCAGCGTGCAGATAGAGGACGTGAACGACAACCCTCCCATTCTGCACTTGCCCGCGGAGTGCGTGACCATCAGCGAGTTCCACAAGCACCGCGAGCCCATCGTGGCTGTGTCGGCCACGGACGCTGACGACAACGCCTCGCCGAACGGACGCGTGCAGTTCAAATTAGTGGGGGGAAAGGGGCACGGTTCGTATTTCACTTATTTAAGGCTGGAGACGATGATGATGATGTTACCATATAACGAGGCTAGTAAAGCCTCGTTTAGACTTCAACCTGCGTGTCCGATTTTATGTTTTTAGGGTTCCATACAAGAAAAGGAAAAAACGGAACCCTTATAGGATCACTTTGTACACACTGCGTAAATTTTGCATTGGAGCAGGGCTCTGCTTACACTGGTTTATAAATATTTATAGATAACTAGCTGTTGCCAGCGACTTCCTCTGCCAAGAATTCGTTTATCGCTATCCCGCGGGAACTACGCAATTTTCCGGGATAAAAAGTAGCCTATGTGCTATTCCAGACTTTTCTCTATATATGTGCCGAATTCCATCCAGATCCGTTGGGCCGTTCAGGCATAATTGAGTAAAAACAAACATCCATCAGTCCATCCATCCATCCATCTATCCATCCATCCATCCATGCTTTCGCATTTATAATATTAGTTAGATTAGATTAGATGGTACGGAACTCTAGGTGCTCAAGTCCGACTCGCACTTGGTTGGTTTTTTTAGAAGCTATCTCCCTCCTTCAATTTTGAAATTTACATGTTTCCAGACGTTATACTTCCTTGAAAAGTCATTTATAATTTGTCAGCTGTACGACGCATACTTCTAAAATTTAAAAGGAATCTTTGAAGGAACGTTTGTCCTCGTATTAAATCCATCCATTCGTGCTAAAAAAATTGGTTGCCTGTAAAGTCGGTATACGGGCGAAAGTTTTACGTGACAACGACTTTGAGTGGTAAAATAATTTTAATGTGAATATTCATTCGTATAGTAGGAAGAAGGACGTGTAAACTTGTATGCAGGCGCCTAAGCGAAATAGAAGCGCAAGACATGAACCGGTGTGTATGCCTATCTCTCTCACTCTCTCTCTCTCGCTCTTAGGCGGGCTAACTGTGCTCGAGTGGAAGGGACGCGTGCCTTTCACTTTTTATGTCTGTCTCTCTCGCTCTTAGGCGGGCTAACCATGCCCGCGTGCCTCTCACTCGCTCTCATTGTGAGCGCATAACGTGAGCGGAGCGTAACGCAGTTTCTTGAAGTGTCACCCGGCAAACCAATTTATAAGACGTTGTCACGTCAAAATGCCTTGCTTATTCATATCATAAGCTAAAACAAGTACTTAAGCTTGACCTAAATAAAAAACCTCTTCAACATCTCCAACTTGATATTTTGTTATCCATCTCGACAATATATCCAACAATCGCTTGTACAAGTGGATAAACCGTATTTTCTGTCAAATAGGATAATCATCCTTCCGCTGTTTCGCAGATCTATTCCGCTTCGAGCAAGTAGGCGGCGATGCGAACACGGGCCGTCTCTTCGCCAAGCAGTCGCTCAAGGACCGTTTCGGGAACTACTCGCTCACAGTAGAAGCGAAGGACTTGGGCTCCCCTCCCAACGTGGTGAGGGGGGAGCTGAGGCTGTGCGTCACCGACTTCAATGATCACGCGCCGGTGTTCGTGCATCCGCCGCAAAACGTCACCATCAAAGTGCCTGAGGTAATTTGATATTTAGTTTGACATGTTAGAAATCTTAAATTGTAAAATTAGATATTTTCTTATATTTCCTGTCGTGCTATCCCGTTTTAATGGTGTTATTTAGACAGGGAGAAACAATATTTTACAAACTACGAATTTCAAACTACATAGATAGTAGACCCCTAGAACTTGAAAGTACTGAGCTTTAGTTACCTAGTTATATTTTTCTTAACTTTACAGCTCATGCTATTCTATTTGATTTATTTCTCATGAGATTTATTTCATTTTATCGTTTAAATTTTATGAAAATGGATTAGACAAACCAAAAAATAAAATAATGACTGGGTAACCATCTGGTTAACAGGCAGGCTTGGGAAGTAAGCGCGCTAATAAAGTTATCTTATTCTCATTCTCTTATTCTTAAATGATTAGCGCAATAGTTTTTATAGAAGTTAAACTAATACTTGCTGATCGTCTGGCAGACCTCATTCTTTTAGGTAGGTAATCTGTAAAAGCCTTAAGAAATTAACAGAAAATGGTCAGTCAGTTTTTTAAAGTAGGTATTGCAATTAGTTCTGCATGGTCACGTCACTAATGTCCTCGTCAGAACGCGACAATCGGCACAACGGTGGTGGAGGTGCGCGCTATAGACGCCGACATCGGGGCCAACGGCGCGGTCCGGTACCGCATCCGGCGCGACGCGGGCGGCGCCTGGCGCGCCTTCACCGTGCACGCCACCAGCGGGGCCCTGCGGACCGCCGCGCCGCTGAGGCGGGACCTCTCGCCGCGGCACCAGGTCGCTATATCATCACTGCAAGGCCCATTTGTTTCAAGTACACTTGAGAACTTTAACTGTTGAGCATACATGGAACGCGGTCATAGTGACGCCATGTCGACAAACAAATATCAATAATATTTTGACATCGACATTTTGCGACAGGGTTCTATTGTGGCTCAACAATTAAAGACCGCGAGTGTACACTCAACTTTTTTTATAGATTATTTTTCGGTTTTCTACTCAGAATCACGAGCACTGACGATAATGGTTATGTCTTACTATTTAGGCAATACAAATATGTATTTTGATAAAACAAATAATTAAAAATTCTAAATCGTTACAAAAAAGTATATTAAGTAGTTACTTAATGATAAAATATCACAACATCTGTAGTTTCAATGCACTCTGTACTCGCAATGGGACACCAAAAAGGCTAATCAAAAAAATGTACTTTCAACATGAAACTACCGTGAGACTCAAACATAATAACAAGCACGGATAACTCGCGTACAAAAGCCGAGTAATGCTCGACACGTCTCGGACTAATCCATAGTCCTTCTTTATGGAGCGCTCGCCCCGGCAGCACAACGCGCGAGCAGAGCGTTGGCGCGCAGTGTTCGTTTCGCTGCCGCTGCGGCGAGCGCTCCATGAAGGACTACGGATTAGTCCGAACCGTGACGAGCATTACTCGGTTTTTATACGTTTGTTATCCGTTTTTGCCTAAAATCAAGCCCCAGAATCGGGAAGCTGCTCACAATCCGCATAAATTTGACTCTTTTTTCACCCGCAGCTAAGAATCGAAGCGTACGACCTCGGCCTCCCCACACCTCTGAGCTCAGACTTGGACCTCACGATATACGTCCAAGACGTCGACAGTTACCGGCCTCGCTTCCCCGACAAACGGTTGCACATCAATCTGACAGAGAACTTGTATGAGGAGGAACTATATCTGCCCAGTGTGATAGAGAGAGACGAGATAGATAGAGGGGATGAACCGGTGTTGCCAGTGTGTTATTATGCAGTGGAAGGGAACGAAGACGGGGAGTTTGAGCTGCATAGGAATACGCATAGGTAGGTGTGATGGCCCGGCCACTTTTTTTTTACAGGTAACTGACCAGCGTTTGAACCCTATCTCATAAGGCATAGGTGTCATTGATAAGTTAATATTAATCATAATGTCAGCGCACAACTCTATACTTGTTCCAACCATTTATTTTCTCGATGACAGCTCCCATAGAATGTAACTGCGTTTTGTTACGCAAAAATTAACTTTTAAATGAGAGGTATAAAAAATAAGACAACTGCCTAATTTTGTTCCTTGATCCCATATAATATTCATCTAAAACAAATTGAGTCCATATATGCAGTAGTTTTTTTTTAAAGTACGATAAATAATAAACGTTTTAATAAAGTTGCATTCTATGGCAATACACATAGTGACGTTATGATTGAAATATCGATATTGTATCGGTATTGTGTATATTGAATTAGATGTGTTCCCACGACTTTGTACTCGTTTTAATTTTTTCCCGGGATAAAAAGTAGCCTATGTTACTCAGTAATAATGTAGCGTTCTAATGATGAAATAGTTTTTGTTTGTCCAGTAGTTAATAGTTTATTCGTTACAAACACGCAAATCTTTCCTCTTTATAATATAAGTACCTACCTAATATAAGTATACATAGGTATCAACAATGAAATGAAATAATTGCAACGACAGGTTTTTTTTTTAATTGGATCGATATTGTATCTACTGATCACTTATTTGGTTACAACACTATAACTATCAAATAGATCTGTCATCGAGAAAATAATAGAGCCTAGTTGATCTGCTAGCTTATTACATAACTCGCTCGCAATCGCCATCGTGTTCATTTTGAAAGTTCTTGTATGATAGCTAGCTGATTCCGTTGCCAATTGTCAACCCATACATGAACTGTCAAAATGAAGACGATGTCATCGCGAGCGAGTTACGTAGTAAGCCTGCCGGTTGATTTTGACTCTACCATTCACAGAACGGTTAATTGGAGTATTTTTTCAAAAATATACGTAAAATACACTCTCCACGCCATACAAGTACTTACTGGCAGGATTAGCGACTTAGCGAGTAAGGGAGGGGGGTACAAGGAGGTCGTCTCAAGTTCACAGAAGATTTCATCAGTATTTTTTGCCATTACTTTGGATATAATTGTGTAAACAACATTAAAATTGTTTTAAACAGATTGGCCACCCAACGCCCGCTAGATCGCGAGAAGAAATCCAACTACACCCTCACTATACTAGCCACAGAAGATTGCGTAGCTGTTCCCAAGTACCAAGAGAGTGTGGATGCTGTTAGCACTCTAAAAGTTTATGTCACCGTCAATGACCTGAATGACAACGCACCTAAGTTTTTGAGGAAAATATTTACTGGCGGGATCACGACTGAAGCCGATTTTGGGATCGAGTTCATGCATGTTAAGGTATAGTTTATATACATACTTAAATCACGTCTTTATCCCTTACGGTGTAGACAGAGCCTAAGGTAACAAGACCTAAAGGCCACGTTTCGCATGGTTGTGGGCGTATACACTTAAAAAAAACATTATACCTATGCAAACAAATTTCAAGGGCACTTAGTTAATGTCAATAGCAAGCAATCACCTAAATAAATTATTATTTCATGCCTTAGCGTCATGCAATGTCATCTCATTAAAATTTCAACGTATTGTGTAAGGATGCGACCAAACCGCCGCGTATCCGCAGTGACGTGTCGTATGCGTCACGTTTTCTCACCGTTTCTTCAGACATTTTGTTGCGATTCCGTAACGTCACCGTTTTTTAAGCGGCGGTGTGGTCGCACCCTAATACTTCAGCACCTATATATAAGTAGTCGGTTTGCATTTGCTCTCCCAGTAACTAACAACATGATACCTACTTATTTTTTAAATAGGTATCTGCTCTATAATTCTTTTAGATTCGAATTCGAAAACCTGCCCAAAAACGAAATATTTGGTATTCATTAGCGGTAATATTGTGTAATTGGTTTAATACGCATTAGTTTCCGCATTGTGACGTCAAACGATGACGAATTTTAAATCGCTCTCTTGTACGTACATGCATACATGGGTCGTTCTCTCATTTCGTGCAAATTGGTGGTATTCTCTCGAAAAAAAATTTTTTCTTGAAATGGTACAATTGAAAGATTTTATGTGTTTTTGAACATATATTGAATATGTGTATGTGAAAGGCACCTTAATTAGTTAATTACTTTCTATAAAATATGACCACTGGTAATGAAGTACGCGCTGGTAATGAAATTAGCAAAGATGGTAATGATTTGCTAGTGGAAGGAAATGAAATAAGTACAGGAAGGTGATTTTACCTTAGGATGGTAATGACAAAACGATGTGTTTTTAACCATTTATTCATCAGAAATGTGACATAAAAATCCAATATAAAAATTATGAATGAAGGCACATACATATGACCCTCGGAAGACGTTATCTTATAGGTTTTATCCCCCTTATTCATAAACGCTGAGTACAGGTGTAGTGCAAAATGATTTTCCATGACATTTCGTTAAATTTTACCCGATTTTCAACTTTAGTGATATGTTGTTAAAGTCGTGTATACAATGCAGCTGTCAGATTAAATTGTTTTATAAATAAGAACCTTATGCCAATGTCGTTAAAGTTGAAAACCGCATAGGATTCAACGAAATGTAATTGAAAATCATTTCGCACTATATCTGTAGGCTTCTGTTAACTTAGCAATCTTTTGTCCTTAGCTGTCACTTTGACATTTACATTTCACAGCCCTTGCCTTCTGCCTACTACTACTACCTCCAAAATGAAAAGTCTGAATTTCAGAAAGCAGTATTTCTCGCTAAAGATCGATATTATTATGTATGAGAATCTCGTCATTTTTCGAATCTTTTTTTAGTTCTTTAATGGAGGCATACTGTGCAACAATGTTTTTGGTATGAACCAAAAACTTTGGCAGTATAACTTCTTCAAAACTTTGAATTATATTCCGTGGCTTGTCCTCTATTTCTTTTTAATTGTGGCATTCGTTGTTGTTTTTTTTTGCCATCTTTTCCTTTGTATTTTTGTTTCTCAGTTAGCCATTGATAATAATTGATTTTCTCTTCGTTACTAAACTCTTGATAGTTAATTATCTTATGAGCAATGTCTTTCTAAACATTTTTCATCATAATATCATTTTTATACTACCAAGTATTGCAGCATATTTGTTTAAGTATTTCTGACCTTGATTAAACCTTCTTTACATCTTTTTCTTCCGTTTATTGTTTATTTTGTTTATTGTTTATTCTTTCTTTTAATTGTATTATTACAGTTTTAAGATGTTTCACCTCTTTTAAGTGCTTCTATCGCAAACATTTACAGTTTTTTTTTTTTTTTTTTTTTATAAAAGAGGGGGCAAACGAGCAGACGGGTCACCTGATGGAAAGTAATCACCATCGCCCATGGACACCTGCAAGACTTGGGGAATCACAGGTGCGTTGCCGACCCTTTCAAGAACAGGAAGGCTCGCTTTGACGAAAAGTCTCCTCATTGTATCTCTTTTTGTAACTCATTATAATTGTGGGTTATTTTTTATAATTCCATATTTTTTTCTCTTGCGTTGCCGATAAGCTAAAGAGCTAACTTATCTTTTTTAGACTGTTTCTTCTTTGGCTTAGCCATAATTATAAGCTGCAATAAAAAATACTTTTGATATAACTAAATTTAAATATATATAATATATATACATCACCTTTAATTTCTGACGGTAAAACCGTAAAAGTAAACATAAAAATCAAGAAGTAAAAATTCTTGATTCAAATGATAGTACCTATATGTATATCACCTTATTTGAGCATGATTATACATATACCTCAAAAAATGCTTGATTATAAATATAAATTCATCAATAACACACCTAAAATATATATATAATCCAATGCATCGGGGGTTAAACTGTTTCATTTTTATCACTATTACTGATATTATCGTTATCACTGTGTTCATGAGTCAATGTTTACGAGCCATGTTAAAATTGTATTATTTTTAAAAACATAGAAGATATAAAATGTTGTTTTCGTTGAAGCTACAGTTATAACTATGCCATGTATGCATTGCCTTCTCGAACTATTCATGACCATGCCCCTCAATTTCGATTAAATCATTACCATCTTAAATAATTCATTACCCTCCTTTTCAAATTTGGAAGGAAAAGAAGGTAATGACACGGATGTGGATGAAATATTGAGAGTTTTTCTCAACTAACTCAGTTTGTAATTGACATTGAATTTACTAAACTTCCCAACTGTTAGATAGTTTACAAACGCAACAAATTAGTAAGAGCATACTTAATTCTTTTAAGTACTTACCGATTGTGTAGCTGGATGGTGATGAAACTCAAAACGTGACAATCTCATTCGACTCACGAGAGAATGTAGCTATTTCTATAGAGAGCTGCGTATACGCGTCGCTCGGGGTGGCTTGCGCTCGACTGACCAATGAACGATGTTTTAGTTGGCGGTAGGTATTCAAAAGCTTGTTTGTACATCAAAATATATATCAATTCATTTCTCGCGCGGGTAATGATGGAACTGCTGGTGACAAACATTTAGGAACGTCTATCTTTATTCTGGTTGGCTTATAGCCTCTCATATTTTACCTTTGGAATCTATAATCAACTAGTGTTTGATTAAATGCTAAATAAAACCTCTGTTTTCAGTATGTTTTTCTAAAACTGTGATCAAAATCACATCAACAGACTTTAGGCCCCGAGGTGAATGAAAAAAATACATATTTTATATTAATAAAATCAAAACCACATAGTTATTAGTATCACTTTTTGAAGATAACAATACCGTACCAACTATGTGACAAGCTGGCAATAATAACATCACGTAAAATCAATTACATTTTTCACAATATTCGATTAAAGGCGATTTGCACGAAATGAGAGAACGACCCACATAATCACTTAGGGGATAGACATAGCCTAAGGCAACAAGACTTAGATGCCACGTTTAACATGATAGCTCTCTTATAAAATGGCAAAAATGCAATGGCTTCATTGTTCGTTTGGATGATGCGATTAACATTAACATTATTCATCCTCATCATCAGACGGAAGACGTCCACTGTTGAACAGTCAGCGTCATATAGTATGAAACATCCAAGGTGATCAAAAAGTTCGACACACCATACTATTTCTATGGTGTACCGAACTATTTGGCCGACTTGAATTCTTTCAAACTATATGACGCTGATTGAACAAAGGCCTCCCCCTTAGAACGCCACAATGAAGGACGACTTGCCACCTGCATCCACCGGTTACCCGCTATCTTCGCTAAGTCTTTGGTCCATCTAGGGAAT
Source organism: Pandemis heparana (assembly GCA_963854515.1). Classification (NCBI taxonomy): domain Eukaryota; kingdom Metazoa; phylum Arthropoda; class Insecta; order Lepidoptera; family Tortricidae; genus Pandemis; species Pandemis heparana. Next base: position 5,183,139 of record OY978016.1, on the reverse strand, counting down.
CATGCCAACGCTAGATCATGATTTGTTTATAATAATGTGGACTTATGTTTGTATGTGGCATCCTAGTTTTCTTTTTTGACGAAAATGTGAAACTTACTTCTAATGCTACATAACATAACATTAAATTTCTAAAAATTCAAGGATATGGACACTGAGATGACTAAAAATTAAGCAATTTCGTATACACCTGGGTATAGACTTTCAAGCTCTATAACTAAAGTAGGTTGGCATTATATTTTTTAAAGTTATTACGTTTGTAATTTTTAGGCTATAGATCTGGACGAAGGCATCAACGCAAAAATAAGCTACTATTTAATAGGAGAAGTCAAGAAGACGCTCACGGAAGGCCTGGAGAATCTCGCAGTGTCGCCGTTCCTAGTCAACGAGGAAACTGGGGCCATATCGCTCAACTTTGACCCCCAGAAGGGGATGAAGGGGTATTTTGATTTTAAGGTAATTCAAAAACTTTTGCGAATAGGCCGTCAAGGGCTCTTTTACATGTCTTTTTTGAAACTACCAGCAGTTTATATATTAGTGTGTTATATAGTCCGAATTTTTCAAACATTGTATAGTATATGTAAAAATCCAAAAGATCGTATAAAAAGGCATAAATACTGTTCAAAAGAAAACATTCGAGAAACCCAACGAATGACTTTAAACCAAAGACAAATCTTATCAGTCTCCTGGGGCCTTACCATGACGTCCTAATTCCGACTCAGTTCAAGTTTTAGCTGTCACTTTTAGTGTGAATCTGACAGCGAGCAAACCTAAACTGAATCGCATTAAGACGTCATGGTAAGGCCCCTGGTATTTTAACCATGGTTGAGCGTGTCTAGTGTCTATGCTAAGTTGCTCTAACACCACGCCAATTAGCAATTTAGTGCCGCTTTTCTACTTTGAGACAAAGGGCGACAAAAGACAACTCCGCTCTATCCTGAGACCCTTAAATAGAAATCAAATTTAATAATAACCTTATTGGGCATGTCAGTTCACGTGTCAATGACATTTCTAACATTTTCCAGGTGCTAGCCAACGACACAGGCGGCCTCCAAGACGAAGCCCACGTATTCATATACCTGCTTCGCGAAGACCAGAGAGTCCGCTTCGTACTCCGTGCCCATCCCTCCGAAGTCAGAGACAAGATAAACATATTCAGAGACAAACTAGCGCAAGTGTCAGAGTCTGTGGTCAATATAGACGATTTGAGGGTACACGAGAACAAAGATGGCTCCGTTGATAATACTAAGACGGATTTGTACTTGCATCTAGTTAACGGGCACGATCATTCAGTTTTAGAGGTCAATCAAGTGCTGCAGTTGGTTGATAAGAATATTGAACAGTTGGATGATTTGTTCAAGGTATTTTTTTTTAAATGCGTTAAGTAAAAATATATAATCACTAGCTCTGCATTCTTCTTATTATTATAATAGCTGTTGCCAGCGACTTCGCCTGCAAAGAATTTGTTTATCGCTATCCCGCGGCAATTTACCGGGATAAAAAGTAGTATGTGCTATGACTTTTCTCTATCTATGTGCCGAATTTCATCCAGATTCGTTGGGCCGTTCTGGCGTGATTGAGTAACAAACAAACATCCATCCATCCATCCATACTTTCGCATTTATAATATTAGTTAGATTAGATTCTTCTATGGAGCTGAATGTGACACCTGTATTTTTCTAAAAGCAATAAAATGTCTTGCGCGGGCAATTGTATTTTATGTTTTTTTTTATTCCTCCAGGAATTCAACGTCCTCGACACACAGCCAGCGGAATTCCAGCCACTAACAGCGGATACAATCACATCCAACCAGACAGTGTTCTGGCTGGTGTGGACAACGCTTTTCCTAACCGTCTTGCTGGTTCTGTCGCTCATGATGTGCCTGTCACAGCGCGCAGACTATGTGCGCCGGCTGAAAGCGGCTACGGCCACTGCTTACTGTAAGTATAAACTTTTTAAATACACCTTTCTCAAGACCATACCCATACCCATGTCCATTTCTAAGGATCTCGACGTCATTGAGTCGGCCGCATGCAATGCCGCGTTTGCCGTAACTTCAAGCCCGTAAATGCTACCGGCTAATGAGTAGCCTCTGCATACTCTTTTAGTCACTTAATTATATAAATAGTACATAAATTACTGTACCACACTGTACCTACCTGCGACAAGAGGGTTATCTTTCTCTAAAAATAAGTCATTCCACACTGAAACAATAGGTAGATCTGTGAATCATCACAACGCTGAAAAAATTGACAAACAAAACATGTTTCTTACTCACGGTGGGCGTTATTATCGTTATCAAAACTGCCGACTTTGATATCGAATGTATGCATGTCATTGCATAGTCAGAACGAGAAACAAGATACCCCTATCTATGCAAACTATACCTACTCAGCAACACAATTGACAAATCTTCTTCGTTTTTCTATGAGCCAACTATCGTACATTGCACTGTCATGTCATCCAAATACAGAGTTCAGTAACCATGACTTATTTGTTTTGTTCAGCATCGCCGACGCCTGGCGAATCGGACATGACCATTCGCAGTTCCGGTGGCCGCGTGCCAAACACGAACAAGCACAGTTCCAAAGGCTCCAACCCCATTTGGCTACACGCGTACGAAAACGAATGGTACAAATCGGACGACCAAATATCACACTCTGAACGAGACTCCCTCGACGAAAATGCAGTTGATCAAGACTTGTCAAATGAAAAACCGTACTTCATCACGACAGGAGCGTTTCCCTCAATAGATTCAAATGCCACAGAGCCGCAGACGAATCAGGCCAAATACGACTTCTACCAGCAATTGGAAAAGATGAAGAACGCAAAAAATATGGAGACTACAGAATTGTAATTCTTGTGTATTTGTGTATAATATCGATCCGTGGCCTTGCCTAAACCGTTCCTTCAAGTCTCCTGTGCCTTTTGTAAATTATTTTCTCATTAAAAATAAAATTAGTATTAACTTATTTAAAGTGTGTTTGTACAATAAACTTCGTAGTCGGTACAAAGACTATGGATTAAACTAGTTTTAAGGATAAGATTAGTTTTAAAACTTATCGAAAAAAGCTAGCTCATGGTAACTCTTAGTAAGACAATGTTACCCTCGATAGAATTCAAATAGAGATAATAAGGAATAAACTTATAGTTGGTGAATAAATAAATTGTATTTGAATTAGTCATTTCATTTCATCCCATAAGTTATAGTTATAACAGGCGGCACTGTGTACTGTATGTAGATAGGATTTGATGCTTTTGCTGATAGCTGACAATCCCAGAACTTGCACGCACCGAGAGGAGTCCGTACAAATTCGGCAAGGGAATATAAAATCCATTGTTAGCAGGGCGCTACTTCTAAGCAGTGTAAGGTCATTTTGTAACGGTAACGGTTTTTAACTGACTAATAAAAACTGAGGAGATTCTCAATTCGACGCATTTTTTTTTACATAGAGTATAAAAGTTTTTGGATTCATTTCATTAGTTGTGCTATATAAGAGCTACCTTCATACCAAATTTATAGGACAAGTGGAAGTCAGTACAGTACACCTTTATGATGACCGTATCTTTTGGCAGAGTTGACTTACGAGTCGATTTTTTCACAGCTCCAAGAGACCGCAGGCCTTAGTATTTGATGTTAATTTTAATTTTATACCTCTACACGTTCCTGTGAAAAATGATCTTGACAGACAGACGGACGACCAACGTGATCCTATAAGGGTTCAGTTCCCTTTTGAGGTACCTACGGAACCCTAAGTCGAAACAACAAGAGAAAATTTACTGCCCACGTTAAAAACACACCCTGTTCCATCTATTTCGATCGCTATGTTCCCCTTGATAGGAACAGGTGTGGAATATTTTACCTTTCATCTCCACCGTCAAGGATAGATGGAAATAATAATGTCCACTTATCCCTCTCAGCCGAATGACATACCTACCAGTGGCGTGGCGTCCATAGAACTCGATTCCCACCGGCTTGCCTATTTTAAGGCAGTGGGGCAAATTATTGTCCAGAATTAGAGGAAAAGGCTAGTGTTAAGTTCCCTTCGGCTTGCCTTCTGATATACTTGACGCCACGCCACTGATACCTACTTACGTTAGTTATACAATACGCTTTGACTGTTTGACTAATTTGGTTGAGATGCGGCGGAGGAGGCCCTTCGGCCATCCCTATACTGGCATTCCATTTGGCGTATTTATGCAAATAGTTGCGTGAGTGAAGGAGATGCACTATATTGTTTCTTGCGTATGCGACGAAGATGCCAATAGCGCAACGCGAACACGCAACGCTAAGTGGAGTGCGAGTATAAGGCGCGAACATATTTGTAATTCTCGTTACCTTCAAAACTAGTATGGATGCTTGGAAAAAAAATCCATAAGTCCCTACCGCAGTGGTTTTTAGTACAAATATATGGAATTATATTCCTACCGGTGGGGAAGAAAGGAAACATATTGCACATATCTCTTAATAGGGATAAGAGAGGATAATAGCGATAGGGATACATGGAGGGGAGCCAATTAAACGGTGGTTTTACTTCAGTTCACAGTAAATACACAAACGTGTTAGCTACTTCGTTTTTAAACCTGTAAGCAAATATTATTATAACGTTTGACCTACATTGAAAGTCGATGTATATTTTTGTCGTTTCACCGCAAAATTTCCTATTCAGGGCCAAGAGAAACTCACTTTGCAATTTGATTTAGCATTCATTACTCCGAAGAATCAGCCCGTGTGCTTAACTCGTGGAACAAATATTTAAATGAAGAGAAACCCAGCTATTTATTCTGTAGCTGCCGAAATTACTGTTAATCTGTAAAAATAAATCGGATGCTCTGCAATCCGAAACGCTTCGGTGGTGTCATTACAGCATAACAAAAAGTAGGTCTCTAGTGCTTGACCTCGTTACCATTCTGTGACACCGAATAACGATAAAACCTAATGAATTTACAAATGTTACAAAAAAAATGCAATAAGCGCCTAATCTCAAATCTTAAACGGTTGCGCTAATATATAGACTAGATTTAGGGATTGTATACTTGTCAATTCGGAAAATTTGGACATATACCTTTGAGATAACAAACGCTCCTATTAAAGTGGCTTTTTGTAATCATCACAAGCAAATTGGAGATTTCAGCGGGCTAACGTCACTCGATAAGATCATAATTGAACGCGGTTTTGGACGGCGGAGTTATTTCCATCGCCAACGGTCCACCTGTCGCGAAGGACGTCACTATTCGCAGCCGCGGAGGGCACACGCAGGAAGACCTAAATAAAGCTCGCCGTTATTTACATACACAATAATTTATTGTTTCTTACAATTTAGTGAAGCTAAAATACAACTTTTTGATTGATTACAATTTGAAAAGCTTTAAATTTTAATCTCCCTGTGTTGAACCCAGCGAACAAAAGCTTCCTCTTGTAGCTGTTGTCCGTAACACACCATGCTTGCCACTCGCCGGCGGCGACCGGCTGCGTTTGTTCGATCGTGTTGTCCCAAGGAACAAAGGATGGTACGTGGATAGGATCATTCGTGGAAATCACAACGCAAGTATCCTTACAACCACAATATATATTAGATAAAATTATAAAGAACGCCATATTGAAAAAATCTAGATTAATCGTAACTTATGATCTTATGAGATACACTGTAATTTATACTGGATGTTGTAGCTATTGGAGCGCTTTTCTTCCTTTGAAAATATTGTGGATGAAAGAAAACTGACCATTTCAACAGATGTCACACTGGTCTGTAGCACGCTACATTAACTAACTTAAAAAAAGTGTTTCTCTAGTAAAAAAAAATTAACACCCACTCGACTCCGTCTACGAGCTCGTATTGTAATACCACTTATTTATATTACTCAAAATGTTTTGAACACTTACGAGCCCTTCATACATTTCATCGACATATTCCTGAGTTAATTGGACAGTGGTAAGCAATGAACGCTCCATTTCCTAATCATATGGCTATTGTACAGTTTCACAATGTAATTTAGATCTAGTTAAAGTACAAATTCTTTAGGAATACAATTATTCAAATCATGTAAATTTAACTAATGTTTAACTTCAACTAAATGAGAATATGCAATAAGACATCTACTGACACATCAATGTTGAACGGAATAGAATTTTGCTCTTATTGTAGAAAATGTTCCTTATTAGATAAACAGAAACTATATTTGCACATGTGTGACGTGTTTGCTTAGGATGCGATTATTGGCATTAAATTATTGGACAAGACAGAAATTAGGCAGACCCTAGTTACTGTTGACAATTTATACAAGTTGAGTTAATTTAGGTCATTGATAAAGATTTCAGACGAACAAGGTTTTGGAGAAGGGAACTGGGATGGGATGGGAACGGGAGGGGAGGGGGAGCCCGGGCTGTGGCGATGTGTGTGTGTATGTGTTGCTGACGTCACGCCTGACTCATCACATGGCATACTTCCTCGTCCACTCACGGGCTAGTTCATTGTACTTTTCTCTGTCCGTTTTGTAGATCCTAGCAATTTCTGGCACCAACGGATCGTCGGGGTTTGGATCACATAACAGTGAGCAGATTGAGAGCAACACTGAAATCAAACAAAACATTCTATTAATTGCAAATCACAAGCCATCCAATTTTTGCTAATTAAGGAAGAAAAACGACTACCTATGATAATCTAATAATAATAACTGCCACTTTTACCTTCAAAATTTAAAAGTAAGTCAAGTAAAACTAACAAGCCTACATTGCTAATGCCTAAGAGGTTGCTTTATATGTAGCACAGACAGATATGCATGACACAAAAAAAGCTGTGTTCGCAAACGAGGAAGGTAAATGAGTACCATATAGTGTAAGTACTGCATGTCTGCATCATCATGTTTTGATTGTCCTGGTTGCATGTTGCTTCAGTAAATTTTTTTTTATTTATAAGCCTTTTTATTCCGAATTCGCTACAATTTCGGTAAGTACATGTTGTTGTTGGTTGTTGTTTATTTTTATTTTTTTTTATTTATTAAATTGTCGCGAAATTCGGCGTGCCTCATGGCATAGGCCTCCTCCGTGTCTTCAGTAATAACATTTGGATAATCCTATTTATTAGTCTATTAAGCAGTTCTCGTACAGCAAAAATAGAATAAGGCCGGCCACATGCATAAGGAATTTTCATACTGTTTCCGTAGGGAATGACGTCAATTCTTAGTCCTGTCCCCTTCGGTCTTATAGCGATGTCCCGTTCGCTGACGTCATTCTGTATGGAAACCGTATGTAAGTATGTGGCCGGCCTAAAACACCAAGTTCAAGTCTGACTGGTGCGCAGGGTTCTGTTTTTAAAATTAATAATATTTTATTACTCAACTAGGATTTAATATTTTGCTGTTGCTTTAAGGAAAATAGAAGTCAGAAGGTAAGGGAAACTTGTATTTGCAGTTACAAAAATCCAATTTTCCCTCTGAATATTATCTTAAGACTCTCAAGGCTGTGGCTTTTCATTTGGTCAGAGATTTTTCCGTAAGTTTCTCCCTTTTGCTGTAGGGAACTATAAAATCATTATCATCATATGGTCAGTACTGCATTGATAAAAAGAAATAGGGAAAACAAATCTACAAGGGAAAGTATGTTATCTGATAAAGATAAGATAGTGGTCATTTATAGTTTATTCAACATATTATTATATGCCACATGTAAGTCAAATGAGAAATTACTAGGTATTTGAATACTCATAAAAAACAGATATCAATGACTTAGCAAAAATACAGCTGATAAGATTGATGGTTGTTTTAAAAACTGTTCAGTGAAATATAAATTTAACTCTTTGTCTTTGTCATTGAACTGACACAATTTTGAATGGAATCAGGACATGAATATTAATGTGCACAGTAAGATAGTTTATATGCTAAACAAATACACATAATTCCTAACTGGATCTAGTGTAGCTAGCTATCTACTATCTACTAATGGAAAGAAAGAAGTGGCTGTTTTATCATATTCTTAACTAGCAACTCTTGTCAAAAAAAGATAAATAAAAAAAAACGAGCTTCCCATTTGGAATATGAGTGTTGATTGTTCATATTAAACATACCATACAGTTCAAAGGACTAAATATCTACCTGGTCAGCTCTATGCTACTAATGATCATAGACCAAACTCGTGTTGTATCGTGTTGTCGTAGTGATCAGTTCAGAAATATTCTAATAAGAATATTTGGTAACACCAATTCCTAAACGTTTCCAACCAATAATAGTGAGAAACAACATTTATTTACATCAGAGCCTAAAACCAGAAAGGTAGAAATGCCAGAAGCCATGAAACAATATGCCATATTAAACATGGAATATGTAGACACAATGTACATTATTAAGTTAAACAAAATATTTTTTATGGATGCTATAGTAACATAGCTAACAAGATATGGATTAATGTCTGATATAATCAATTTTTTTTTTTTTTTAATAGTTAAAACTAGTAAAGCTCACCATAATTTGGAAAATGTAAAAAGAATATTACAAAATAACACTAGTTTCTAATGAAATGTGAGCAAAAATTGAAACTAAACTCACTTTTATTGTTAAAAAAATAAAAAATTCAGTGAACTGGTACAAGATGCTTCCTAAACATGTATTGGTGAAATAGAAACCAGTTCATAATCAACTGAATTTGAATCTTCTACCAAAGTTGTGACTAATCTGCACAACATGTCAGCTAGGCACTTAAAAAGGCTATGTTAAAGGAGATTACCTTTAGATATGGTGAGCGCTGGGGACCACTGTGCACGCAGGATGTCCAGGCAGATCGAGCCATTACTGTTTATGTTGGGATGATAGATGCGTGTTGTAAATGCAACTTTAGGTGGCTTGAATGGATAATCTGTAGGGAAATGTATAGTCAGGAAAAATACACCGCCTTGGTAGGGACTGTCGACCTGAAATAGGAATAATGGAATGCTTAATGTTTGTCTCTAGACATATATTATTGAAAATAGTCTTGTTCATACTAAAAAGCTACTTACTGGACCCATTATTGTGGCTTGCCAGTGGAATACTAGAAAAAAAAACATCATGTTAGCAAAAGTGTACACAATTTTAAATATTTACCAGACAGCAATGATTTAGGAACCATTATGATGTGAGCATGGAGCTCATTACATAGTAGATATGGTATGTGGTAGCAAAAATATTAACATTTAGGTATTATGATTATGAATTATAAAAACTAGAACAGATATAAAATAATTCTACTTTTCAAGCTCATTGTTAGGTTTCACACACTTTCACAGTTAGGTACTCCAGTCTTTATGAAACTGTAACTATTAACAATATTTCTCACTATTATTGTAATGCGACAATGAGTCACAAAAAGCGATAGGTACCTAGATCAATAAGGCAATACTCACAATCTTCGCCGTGTGGACCTGCAGAACATTGTGCCGGGGGATCTCTGCCAAGGTCTTGTAATTCCTGAAAGCGAAACCACAAAACGTGTACACAGTGTCACAACACGGCCAGTAACAATACCAAAATCAGTCAGACATGTCATCATTTACAAAATAAACCGATGGTCGATCATTACTCGAAACACCACCAGAGTGGCAGACATTTTCTCAGCACAAAGCACGCTTACACGATGTTTCTAGGGTATTTTCACGTTGCACACTTCATGTAAAGACAAGAAAACCTCAAAATTGGCACATAATTCCGACATTTTATGTACGCCGTGTGCACAGAATTGTCACCTACGTAGAACACTGATTCACCGTTATCTTATAGAAAACTCATTGCAACGTGTAAAATATGAAAGTTCACACTATTTCAGCGAAACAATCACGCACAAGGAATTATCCAGAAGGAATTTCGATAATAGGTATTCACAATGACGAAACGTTCACTTCCAAGTCTGGATACATATTTAACGACACTCGGTTTACAACCATTTGATTGTTGTAAATATAAAACTCAATTATGAATACGTACCCTATTAATTCGTTTTAACGCCATTTGATTATTTTATGATGGAATAAACTGACTTTCAACTAGACAACGAAACTGTGAGCCAAGGACCTTTGATTAGAGATTGCAAGATGGCTCCCGTCTCAACGCAAAAGCACCACCAAGTCGTTTTATGCAGTAATATTCATTTATGCACAATCACACTTGCTTTGAGAGTCATAAATAAAAATTAAAAATAACAAATATTAAGAAATAATAATATTTAGAACAGAGCACGGTTTATAACAAAATTACTACACTCTCAGCGAGTGGAGACCAGCAAACAGGAAAATCGACCATTTCTAGAGGAAGATCAGGGTTGCTAACAGTGAATTTTAATAATTTGATGTAAAATAATACCCTTAATTACATTTTTAATTTTAAAATAAATTAAAATTGCTTCTAAATGATGTAAAATACAAATTGAAAGCTATTTTGATGAGAACAGCTGTTAGATATGGCGATAAATTATATTAAAATTATTTTCAAACTAAAATTGTATCTATGTTATTCAAGTTTTTTTAACAAGCAACACATTGTTTCCGGAAGTGACGATCCAGCCTGAAAGAGGAATTCACGGCGCTATTTTTGGATTACGAGTAGCTATTTTCAAACACATTTTTGCAATATGAAACTTTCCCTGTTCCCAGGTAGTAATGTTGGATTTCCTGCGCAAAGAATGAACTGAAATGGAGATAGTTCTCTAAATTTGTAAAATTTTACACGGGAACTTCAACTTCAACCCATTTGTTTATTTTTATAATAGATCAGAGATCATCGCCCTTTTATTAAAATAATTTATAATGAAAAGCAAGGATTGATGAAGTTATGCTTTAATTTTTGTATGAAGATGTCGAAGATTTGCTGATTTTCGTCGAAAGCTCAGATTAGAAGATATTATTTTTTTCCAGCAAGCGGTCATAGCTACAACTCCCATAAAAACGAAAATAAATTAAGTGCAGTTAAGTAGGTAGTAGTTCAGGCGGTTGTCCTTGCATGGGTGGTTGTCGGTACCTAACTACTCAGTCTTAGTATACATATATAAATCACGTCTTTATTCCTTGCGGGGTAGACGGTGCCCAAGGTAACAAGACCTAAAGGGGCTAAAGGCCACGTTTATACAGGTAGCATAATTGTGGGCACAGGTGGAAAGGGGAATCAAATTAGTGAGTGGTTGCTAGCCGCATGCTTATAGTATGATTCCCAAGATTTATATGCTATTTACTCAGTATTATCCAGTTTATCAGATGATCCACTCGCTTGTTTGAGGCCCTAATTTATATAAAAAAGGTAGCTAAGATTTAAGAATAAAAAGCAACGCCTCGTCTTTCCAACGCCTATCGTAGAGCAAAATCAAATCAAAACTTTATCAGAAGTGATCATGAAGTGATAGACAAGCGATAGAAGGTGGATCGGGTTGGATAAACGAGTGACAGACAAAATGTACTTGTTGGAAGCAATGGTTGGAAGATAGGAAATCGGATCGGAGCTGCAAAAGGAGGACACGTCCAATACGGACCGTCCGTAGTAAAACATGAATTTTCTTTCTGTAATGAGTTTTAATAAAAGTAAAGAAGTTAAGCTCATACAGCTAGTTTATTCGTAACATCTATTCGAAAAAGTTTTTTTTTTACTTTACCATACAGTAATCACTTTTATCAGAATATTTTCAAGACTTTTTTTTTAAATACACCTAATTTGCTCGCTTTGAAATAATATTTTAGATATGCTCTTTTCGCGGACAAAACCGCTATATGAATAAATGACACATTGCACAGAGAAGAGAGAGACAACAAATCAGCAGAAGAAAGAAACCACGAAACCAGTTTAAAATTTAGATTTGGAGAAGGTATTCAGAGATTTCAGAGACAGACGTCAACACTCAGTCCTATAGTTTGTTAAGTTTATTTTATTTTTAAAATAAATAAATCCGTTTTTAATAATGGTTTAAGTGGTTTATAAATAAAAGAATTTAATACGTACTTAATTAAACAAAATTGTGTAGTGATTGCTTTCGGCTGTGGTTTTATAAACATAATTTCAATCATGTTCATTTTGTAATTAGCACTGTACGTAAATTAAGTTAAAATTTACGTAAATAATCGTGCTTACACGTAAAACAAAATGACGTTAACTATGACAAGAAAAGTTAGCGAGTGTCAAGCGGAAACCGTGCAATTTATGTCATTAGAAAAGGTAAGTGAATACTTTGAATTTTTTTAAAAAGGGGACTAAACTAATCAGTGCAAAAACAAATTTAGTATTATGAATTACCAGCCCAGCTGCATGTTCAATAACTATGTGCGTAATAAAAGCGGTAGGATCATGTTTTAGCTATAAATTATTTTTGTTCAGATGTAATTCAGTATTTCTTTACAAATAATTGAAATGATCCAATCTATCTATGTATGAAAAAGAACACTGGTACACACATTTCTAAACCTGTCGTAAAATATAAAAAGTCAATCCAAACTTGGCAAAGAAACAGATTTACTTCTAACAAAACGTTATCACAGGTTGATGAAGAATGTCGGCAAGAAGCTGAATATTGTTCGGGCTCCACTCTGCTCCGACGGGGTAAGAAACTGGAAGACAACAATAACCTGACCAAAGAAGACATTGAATATGTCAACTATCGCCAGCTGCTCAAGTTTGAACAGGCACCAGCATACCTCCAGCACAATCCGTACATCCGTGATGGATACCGAAAATTACTGCCCACTCGGTTGTGCTGGGAGAGGTAAGATTTTACATTTCTTACATAAACAACCGAATGGACCTCACGAGACAGGCTCAGCCTAGTTTGAACGTCTCAACTCATTTTTTTTTTAAACAAGCTGTCTTTGAATTGTTGTGAAATATTTCATGAGTTACAGTCAGCGTCAAATAGTTCGAAACACCATAGATACAGTATGGTGTGCCAAACTTTTTGGTCACTGGATTTTTCATACTATATGACGCTGACTGTACCTGGTTGGGTAACTTAGATTGTATAGTATTAATAACTGATTGATATAATTATTATTGATTTGTATATATTTTATCAGTTGACAGAGCTCATGCCTGATATTTAGATGAAGATTTCTCTTTTTTATGTTTGTTCATCTTTTAACTTGTATTTTTTGTGACTAACAACTAGAATACGCTTTTATTGCCACATATATGATAAGTTAAAAATTCAAACAAAATATTGCAGCTTCAAGTTTTAAAAATGTTCTATGTACATACCACATATCAGAGATGGCCAACCATAAATTTAATCAGAGAATTATAAAATCTTGTTTCATCAGTTTTATTTTATTTTTATTTTCTTTATTGGGGAAAAAAAAATAGATACAGACACAATTTTAAAAAATAAACTATTAAGAACATAATGCAGGAAACTTAGCCTATATCCTAAAACAATTCCCACTTAGAGTTTGTGGTAGATGTGGCAATGGATCAGAATCAATGGCAATGGGCAGTAACAAGGTATCCAAAACCCGAACCAAAATAGTCCTACTCAAAGACAGCATGCGAATTTTACTAAAACTAATCTTATGCATAGCAACCTAAACAATATCAGGGCTCACTACTAAAAAAATAAAAGATAAAATAAAGATAAATCACAATAGGTAATACATTTTTCCAATTACATACTTTCCTTCAACAAAAGAGTTATTTGACGCTTATACCTATCATACGAACTACTGAACATGTCCACCGAGGCTAGTCGCTTGTTGTATGAGTCGCAGAGTCTACGGAGAGGCGCACAGTTAATTATAAAAATCCCAGTCCCAAGGTCAAATAAAGCAAAAATATTTTGGCGAAGTTAGCTAAGTAGATAACTGTAATATTTGGTTGTTAATAATATGATTAGGATATGGATATAAAAATAATTCCATACATCTTAAAACACAATATGGGCAAGTTATTTAAAGTAGTATAGTATTGATTTATTTACATACGCGAAACAAGCAGTTGCCTTAATTTAAATATAATCCATTGATTAAAATAGGTCAAAAGACGAGTGTCTTCATTGAGTAGTACAGTTTGTTAATCAATGTAAGTTATTAAAAGTTTGTTCTTGAAACAAAAAACTTAGGTAATTAAATACATGTTAGCCAAAAAACAGAGGCGTCTCTATGCCTTTGTGGCGCCCGTGTGCAACCAGTACCCTGGCGCCATAACACGGGCGCAGGGTCTTTGAGAGCGCCGGCGCTGCGAGCATTCTTTGGAGGTGTCGCATTAGAGGGCGCTCGGCGCCCCCTTAGGCCCGGTGCCCGTGTACGCCGCACACCCTGCACCATAGGTAAAGACGCCTCTGCCAAAAAAATTACAGTTTTATGTTTAACAAAAATTCTTAAACACCATGCTTTATGAGTGCTAGGACAGCTCTGACAAGGAGAGTAAACAAGCCAGAAAAATTACTGGCCCATGACGTATTCTTAGGGCCTGTATCACCATTTCTTAACTGTAAGTAATCTATAATTCCGTCTCTATTTATTACTACGAAACAGACAGAGACGTCATCTCATAGATAACTGACAGTTAAGGAGTGGTGAAACAGGCCCTTAGCCTTCCATGTGTAATCCTATGGTGTTGTAGGTATCTGTCAGGTACTACTTGCTCATTGACTCCTCATTTCTTAAAAAAAAAATTTTTTTTCGGCTTTACGTCCACCCGTTTAGAAATTTGGGAAGTTATGTTTGTCCTTAGATGCTTTTGTCCATTGTTCAGTGAATAGCAAATAAAGTACATAATTTTTCATAATTTAAAACAAGCTTTTTTCATAATTACACATTCACATAAATAGACATTCATTTAAAAACTCAAAGAACACAAGTGCAGTGATATACACGCATCAGCTCAAAGAGCTGCTAGTGTATTATTTTAAATAATAATAATAATAATAATAATTTAAAGCAAGAAGGTTAATGTGACTACTTTACTTATTTTACATATGAACAATCTATTTCAATTACTACTGCTCCTAGCTTCTCCATCAGCCTTCTTTTCGTCTATATCCCAAACATTGTTGACTGTTGAAATTTTAAAACTAGCTACTAAGTATGATATAGTAGTAGTAGGTATATAGTTCTTATTAAAATTTGTAGCCCCAATATAATTCAAGCTAACCGGTGTACAGTAAGGTCAAGGTATGGTCTATAAAATTCTATTTCAGAATTGTTAATTAAGGTACTGTTTCGCGTAACGGTTATCTTGCAAAAATGAAACGTAAATTAAATTTAAGGGCCATCAACCTGTCTAGAGTTACCATAAGGCCACAGTTACTGAGATAAATAGCAATTAGTATTCATATAAGTACATATGTTAACATGCAAAGTACAAGAACTTAGAGCCTTTCTGACTTAACTTAATGCGAAAAGGACGGTTATTAGATGTCATTATGATAAATGTTAGCTGCAAACACTATCACAGTTGTGTTAAACAGAGTGGAAGAGCCTGTTCAGAATTGCATGTTAGTTATGTACTTACATAGTTAATTGTGTGTATGTGTATGTAGGGCGGTGTTGCTTGATAGGCACAGTTATGAATTGGTGTGTATAGAAAATGTATGCCAATTTCCTAATGTGAATTACTAGAGTTATAAAAAGTCTCACTCATTGTAGTAACAGACATTGGTTTGTCATTAGCAGTCATCGGAATTCGATGACGATCAGACTCACCCTGTAGATCTAGTTACCATAAAGTGCTCACGACAGGAGTAGTACTTTCAGCTTAACATTAAACTATACTTTTTTTTTTCGGCCGTTTCACGAGGGAAATAGGGACATAGGTATCTACATAGACGTACAAGTATAGAGTTACAGCGCTTGTCTAATTATAGTAGAGTCCTAACTAAGCGAGCAAAGCAACCTCGCGAGGCAGCTACATGAGGCGTGATTTCGTTTAAGACAAAGCTCAAAAACGAATCGAAAGCAGCCTCGCTTAATCAGAACTCGGATTATTACGCACGCTCATCAAACCAAATCAAGAGCTAAGACGGTGTTCTACTGACGCCATAGTGAGGTCGATTTACCTAAACTACTCGCGCCGTACGCACACAATTGCAAATAGTTAATAGTTGAACTTACGCATACACGCGCAAGTTTTGTCAGAAGATAAGCTAAAGGAAGGTCCTGTCGTAAATACTTTTCAAACAATACTTGAACAAATAGTTAAATTACCCTGTAATAGCGATTGTTTTCAAGTAAGTATCTCGTTGCAGCATATTCTGGTGGACGAACGAAACAATGAACATATGGACTCATCTGTTCGGCTTCTTCCTGGTCGTCGGGCTCACCATCAACGATCTAGTGATAATCAACATACACGCGACCGTTACTGACAAAGTGGTGGCCGCCATACTTCTCTCTTGCTTCATGGTGAGTCTATCTTACTTCATCGTTTATGGTCTCCTCTTCAGGGTAATAACAAGGCCCAGTTCGTATTGGAAACTTCGCAAACACCGTTGAATTGCTTTACAGGGTGTGTGGCGGGGCTACTCAAAAATTTGAAATTCGTATCTTATTTACCGTCCTTCTCACTCTCATATAGTGACTATATGTGTGAGCGGAAAGACACGAGACAAACATCGAAGTACCTATATTGCTAATTTTCAGGGATAGAGAAGTATTCCACGGGATACGGACGAAGGGATACAGTACAGGTGAAGTCTCGGGCAACACCTAGTCATAGTTCTATTGTTCTGTTGTCAGAGCCACCTAAGTACCTAACGCCAGTAATAATCACAAGAGTTTAATACACTATTATCTGCTTCGATAACCGTCACGGTGGTATATAGAGTGAAAGCTAATTTTATTCTCATTATACCGACGATTATTTAGAAACTTATGATTCTTTATGTTAGCCGTATGAATCGTTTTTAAACATATTGTAAATCAATTTTATTGCTGTAGGCATACAGTTGAAATCAGCAAGACATTGACTGCGACTTGTATTACTTTAATTGTTATCAAGACAAGACCATACCACGATGATGACGAGACATTAAATTGCTTATAATGAGCAGATAAAGATAAAAGAAAAAGCAAGAAATGCGAGCAATTAGCAATTAAAATACTATGTACCTAGATTATAAAATGGGCAGAAGTCGGTAAAAATAGTTCTTTTTAGTTTATTTATTTATTTATAAGCCTTTTTTTTTTTATTCCGAATTCGCTTCAATTTCAGTAAATACATGTTTTTTTTTGTTGTTGTTGTTGTTATTGTTGTTTATTTTTGTATTTATTTATTAAACTGTCGCTAAATTCGGCGTGCCTCATGGCATAGGCCTCCTCCGTGTATTGGAGGGTTTGGGCTATAGTTCCCACGCGCGCCCAGTGCGGATTGGGAACTTAACACACACCATTGAATTTCTTCGCAGATGTGTGCAGGTTTCCTCACGATGTTTTCCTTCACCGAAAAGCTTATAGCAAATTACAAAAGTAATTTTCGCACATAAATTCCGAAAAACTCAGAGGTGCGAGTCCGGGATTTGAACCCACGACACTCTGCTTGAGAGGCCACAGGTCAAACCACTAGGCTACCACGGCTTTTATTTTTTTTTATTTTTTTTAGTTATCTATCGTCAAACTTCTGAAGTACAGATACTTATAGAGAAATATAGCTTTCGACATTTTTGGCAACTTAGGTATTTTATTTAGTTTTTGGAATCGGCTTCGATCAATTGAAAAAGTTCGGCGTTTACTTTTGTCATTTTAAAATGGAATGTAATGTTTGATTGATCGTCTTAAGGAAATATTTCTTCCAAGCCAGGTGGTAATATTAATTAAAATTGAATCATTTATTAGTGCCTTATTATGTATGATTGTATGCTAATGAACTCGTGCGCAGATACGTAACGTACGCTAACCTACTGTTTTTAGTAGTCTAAAATTAAAATCGCACCAAAAACATCAGTGTAGTTACACACCGAGACAAAATAATTCTCTATAATAATAGTTAACGTTAACGACTTAACCCCGTGTTAGATGCTAACCCTGGGCTAAAAATAGTGTCAAACTGTCAAACCTAACCCCGAGTTAGCGATATATTTTTTTTAACTCTGGACTGTGCAAGTGGGCCTTAGCTAGCTAAAAGCTAAAGTATCGATCGTCTGGACGAGTTCGCTTGTTTATAATTCATGTTGAATAATTGACAATCGAATACCACTCCCCTATTTCACCAACTTGACAATTGACGGTGACAAGTGACAATTCTGTTTCAATTATAAAATCGACGAGAATCTACGCCGATTCGCTTCATATTGAATACGCCTTCCATGTTGTAGCAGTATTTTGATAAAAAGACTGGTTTGATGACGTAGTGCTGTTAGTTTTGGCCGCGTGCCGTCGTCGGTACGGACGCAATGGTTAAACAAGTACTTACGTCATAATATGCTGTATAATATATGCATTCTGCGTTCGGCTTCTTCATTGATCGTCTGTTATTTACCTAGTTAGTCTCAGTCTGCTGCACCACAGTTTTGATCGCTCTATAATTCGAATACTGTATACCTAATAGATGGTTTTACCCGAAGATATTGGTGTCGCTTGACATTTAGTATTTAGTACGAAAAGATTCCCCAATGGTAGATAAAGTTAAGCCCAAAAGTCCCAAAACTACTTATGCAATAGTATTTGAACACTGTGGGACTTTGTCATAGTAAACATAAATACTACGACAGTTAAACCTTTCAAATACTGATAATACATGGTATTGGTACCTAATGTACTTTAGCGTTTAGCTACCTTTGAGGTATCTTACCTAGACTAGAGCATACTCGTAAGTAATGTATATCTATCTACCTATGCTCGTAACATAATAATCACGCGTTTTCTCTACATTTTCTTTTTCCGCGGCTTTGGTTACTGGCTCGCATTGCGTACGCCATAATTTCCTCTGCGTGCAGATTATTACGAAATATGAGCTATCCGCCGATTGGTCCAGCGCTCGAAAGCCGAGATGCGACCTGCTTTTCTCTAGTGAAAGTACGCGCGGGCGCGTTCGTCTTTATAAATTAACAAAAAATCAACGCCGACTGACTACTTCACAGTCACTCCTATATTGTTTATAAGTACCTAACGTTTGTTTTGTTTTTATGTTCGATAAGATTCCGTTTATAATCGTGTTTTAATGCGCACTACTTCAATGTACTTAAGAAATATTAAAAATGATAAAATATCTCATAACCTTGATCAACTTATATCTTAATCGATTTTCTTTGATCTCTTCATGTGGGTTACCATCCTTATCCTTACTAATATTAGAACTCTGTCTCTGTCCGTCTGTTTGTCACTTTATCGAATGCGATGATTGGGAAGCAGAAAACCCACTTTGGACACTTACTTTTTACTCCGGGAAATTGCATAGTTCCTGCGGGAAAGCGATAAAAGAATTCTTTAACGAATTTTAGGGCTACAGCCAGTTAGAAAAGTTATATCTATAAAGATGGGTTTAAACTTTCGCCAAACAGATACGGCAAAGCTAACAAAGCTCACGGCTATTCAGCTTTTAGGACAGATATCAAAAACTTTCGCTGTAGCGCTGTCCGAATGCTTTCACTATCGCGTTCTTACTTAGCACTTCTGAACAACACATGTCGTAAAACAACTATGTGTGATATTGCGGTTTGTTTATCTCAAGAATATTGAAGTCAGGTTCGATTATCGGGACAAACCAGTGTTAATGAACCCGGATTAGATTGGAAGAGTGGTTCATCTCCTGACTATTCGTTTAGTTTGAATTTCAGAATGTTATATCTACTTATTAGAAACGCCTTCTAAGGAAATAAGTTGGTTTAAAAAACTCGGCAAAACGCTGCCGCTTAACGACATGTCAGATCGATATGAAAACCAGCTTTAATAAATTACGCGCTATTCGGTCGCTAGGTTTAATTCAATTACGTTACAGTTCTTGGTAATAGTTAGGTCTCGGCTACACTAGGGAATAGCTACTGCAATGTAGTCGCGCTTTATGTGTCAAACGCTTGGAGCTATTTTTCCACCAGAGTTTTATGAGATACGAGTAGAATGGCAATTGAGCAAGTGGATCAAGTATTGAAGTAGCTAAATGTTTCGCTATGAGTTTCTACTGTGCTAAGCTAAGCTAAGCTAAAATAAAATGAAATTATTAAACTTTTGCAAATCGCATTTAATCTCAGTATCGCTTCAGCTACACGTTACGTTACGGGTACGAACGTACAAATAATTTGATTTGTTACACACGTTGACAGACACTCAAGCTTGAGTGGATTCCAAATTTAAGATCGTGAATGTACAGAGGCCTTATCTTAATTCCGACTCAGTTCAGGTTTTAGCTGTCATTTTTAGTATGGATCTGACAGCGAGCGAACCTAAACTGAATCGCATAAAGACATCATGGTAACCCCGCTGCTCGTATAGTCAGCGTCATATAAGTACAAGTTCGACACACCATACTATTTCCATGGTGTACCGAACTGTTCGGCTGACTTGGATGCTTCAAAGTACTTCAAACTATATGATGCTGACTCTACCTACCTGTACAGCCTGGGGGACTACTCTGGAATTCGATTTTCCAATTTCGTGTCACGTCCCTCTCACTCTTAAATTAATGACTATTAGAAAAAGCGGAACGGCACGATACGAACTTCGAAAATCGAATTTCGGAGTGTAAGGATACTTGTCTCGGAGTGTCAATTGCTTGGATTGATTACAATCTGATTTTGTCCCCGGAGTGTCAATGGTTTCGATTGACTAGAAGGGATTAGGAGAGAGCAAGCATTCTAGTAACCTCTAACCTATTACGAACGAAGTAATTTAAACATTAACCACTGAAGAAAGCAGCCTACAAAGGTCTTTCAATCGCTATAATTATTTTTACAACTTATTTAAGCTGAACGAATGTCTAATTTGTTTCTCCATTACACATATTTTCGTATAAAACTGGTGATCTGTACTTTATTATACATAGTATTTTGTGGAATAGAAAAGTCTTGAAAGTAACCTTACTGATCTTTGTTGAAGTTGACTAGTGAGAATATAACTGTTGCCTTTGCAACCCTTATAATTAAGTCACCAGGGTTTAATCGGCTAAACTTCTGGTGTTAACAGGGTGCTAAAGTGCTAATCTAACTAATATTATAAATGCGAAAGTATGTATGGATGGATGTTTGTTTGTTACTCAATCACGCCAGAACGGCCCAACGGATCTGAATGCAATTCGGGACATAGATAGAGAAAAGTCTGGAATAGCACATAGGCTACTTTTTATCCCGGAGAAATGCGTAGTTCCCGCGGGATAGCTATAACGAATTCTTTGCAGACGAAGTCGCTGGCAACAGCTAGTAATTATATAAAAAAGACTTAGCGTAGTTTGCTTCTGAATAGATAGATAGATGTGGATTTCATGCAAAAAGGAAAGGCATTTGTCCAGTATTGTACAAATATAGGCTTACAAAATTAAACAACATTGGGTAGTATTTACTTTCACCACAGATTTACTCCTCAACAATGATATCTTCATAGTATAGATATGTTACGATCCTAGTCTTTGATAAACAATAACTGTAGATACACAGTCGCGCTCCCGAAAATCTCCGAACCAAATAAGCTCCAATTTAATAAAATTGGCTTAATTTTTTCTCAGTACGTTGTTGTCAATGCCAGCGTAACGATGTCCACGTGTGTCTTCAAATAGTGCAAAAATCCTTCGCAAAAATGGAACAAATCTGATGGAATATCATACTTTCAGTGAATATCTGTTGTTTTTTCTATTAAATTCTAAGAATCGGAGAGAAATATTAATCTAAATTAATTTTAAAACCATTTCTAAATTGCTAATTTTTGCCAGAATTCGACAACATTGACATAATGCCTTGTCTTTGTCACACGCATAAGAAAGCTTATCAGTAAAACGAAACAGATAAACAACAGAACATAGAACAAAAGTGTAGTGGAGTTGCCATCACCCTATTTTTTATTTCTAGAATCTTATGTGTTTTTGTGTGAAGCTTTGATTTCCTGGATGTGTATACGTAAGTCATGTATGTGTGATTTAGTTTTAGACTTATTTATTCATCAACAAAAATTACATAAAAACAAACATGCATGTCACCAATATAAGTATTTCTGTTGAGATCGTCAAAAATTTATAATAATAAGAGCATAATAAATTATAAACACTAAAACAATAAAATAAAATACAATGTCAAAAATAATAAGTTTTGTAAAAAATTATGTCAATTTTATAATTCTAATAACATTTGAATAAAATTTATCTTGTGTATGTGTTACTGGGAAACATGTGCGATAGTTTGACTGTTTGAGAACCACTCGGACCCTCAGATATCTATTTTTAAGACAATCGGTCCAAAAAGTAAAGATTTAAAAATGGCGGCCACTTTTTCCATTTTTGATAACGGTTTCATGTTTGGGGACCACTCGAACCCTCAGATATCGATTTTGATAGCAATCGGTCCAAAAGCTAAGAATTTCAAAATCGCGGCCAGCTTTAAAACTTAATTTTCACACTCAGAAACGCCAATTAACATAATAAGAACTCTGAGTGCTGCAGGGATGATTAATTGAAACTTGAACTTGATCCATGAACATGGTAAAACAATTCTAAATTTCCACTGTCAGTCAATACAACCGACTGGGTAGGTAATTAAAGTTAACTTTCATACTCAGAGACGTCGATTAAGTTCTAATAATCATAATATTAACTGACGTCTCTGAGAACGGTTTTGATATATTATTATTCTGCAATAATTATATACGTTGCCACTTTAGGCAGCTACGACATTTGTTATGTTTACCGCTATCCCTCGGGTTTTTTTTTTTTTTTTATATATAAGAGGGGGCAAACGAGCAGACGGGTCACCTGATGGAAAGTAATCACCATCGCCCATGGACACCTGCAAGACTTGGGGAATCACAGGTGCGTTGCCGACCCTTTCAAGAACAGGAAGGCTCGCTTTTTAAAGATCCCTAAATTGTACCGCTCAGGGAATGTTGCAGCAGGAAGTTGGTTCCAGATCTTCGTCGTACGAGGAAGGAAATTGCGTTTAAAAGGCACGGTACTTGACTGCCAACCATCAAGATGTTGAGGATGGAAGGACAGACGATTCCGCGAAGTGCGGTAGTGAAATTTAGCCGCAGGCAACAATCCGAAAAGTTCATTGGAGCACTCCCCATGATATATTCGGTATAATATGCAGAGGGATGCTACATCCCTCCGCACAGCCAGAGAATCGAGCAGACTAGAAAGTGCCTGGTTATCGACAATTATCCAACTTTCGGGAATACAAAGTAGCCTATGTGTTAATCTAGGGTACCAGCTATCTCCGTTCCAAATTTTATCAAAATCCGTCCAGTCGTTTCAGCTCGAAGAAGAAACAAACATACACACTCACATCGTCACATCCATCCATCCTCATAAACTTTCGCATTTATAATATCTAGTAGGATATAGATACGTATCTCGAAAACGGTAAACATTTGGTTTGGAGTAAAGAAAATTAGCTTTAAGATTATCTAAATGACTTGCCCATACATCCTGTAAAGTATTGGCGTTAACATTAATTTCACCCTGTTTTTTATTGCATAAATTGTCAAAAACTTTTAAAAAATTAAGTCCTCTCCGAAAGTCCGAATGTATTCTTTGTTCAACAACATAATTTCGTCCGTCAAAGCAAAGTCAAACTCGTCAAAGCGTCGCCTTCAATGTAACAAGTGGAATTAATCCCTCTGCCGTTTCTGATAAGGCTTACATTCATATCCGAGTTTAAACCAAACGTGTGTGAAATTGTCATGTTTAGCTGTCAAGGTGTCAAGCGTTTTGGAGTTTTGCCGCTACCGAAATTCGACTGTAATGAAGTAAAGACTAGGTTCAAAGGTGATGATTTTATTTGTTACGCAAACAAATAAATAGTTCGGACATTTTTTGAAGGGGATTTTGTATGGCACTGTGTATCTACAGTTATTGTTTATCAAAGATCCTAGTAAATTGCGTTTGAAAAACGTTCGCTCTGTCAACTGTCACATTGACTGTCACGGACTACTCATACTGTGGCTTGTTTGGGGTAAACTGATTGCGACATGAGACAATTGGGTCATTTATGAATCTTCAACTCGGGCGCGGTAGTAACATATCTACTCCCTTATGTGTAATATCATTGCTCCTCAACTAGCTTCTGCCCGTGACTTCGTCCGCGTAGAATTAGACTTAAGAACTGGTGTTGATAATTCTGCAGTAATGATTAACATCGCGACTCTAGGCAGCTACGACCTTTAACATGTTTATCGCTATCCCGCGGGACCTATGCAATTTTCCGGGATAAAAATTAGCCTATGTTACAATCTAGGGTACCAGCTATCTTCGTTCCAAATTTTATCCAAATCTCTCCAGTCGTTTTAGCGTGAAGAAGAAACAAACATACACACTCACTCACTCACATCGTCACAAACTTTCGCATTTATAATATTAGTAGGATAAGTAATCCTTTCTAGCTCTAGGGGCCTTTCCATGACGGCTTAATTTTATTCAATTCCGACTTGGTTCAGGTTTTAGCTGTCATTACCCACGACGGAACGGAGAAGGTATATGCGTTTAGGGTGATAGGCTGTGTGTGTGTGTGTGGGTCTGTGTTTGTCCGCAAACGTATTCCCATTTATCTTGAGAACGGTTGGACCGATTTATATGCCGTTTTCTGTATGGTTTCGTAATTTTTTAGCGGTGGTTCTTAGATAGGTGTTACGTTTGGTTCTTAGATAGGTGTTATTGTGTTTTTTTAGTATGGATCTGACAGCGAGCGAACCTGAACTGAATCGCATTAAGACCTTATGGTAAGGCCTCTGGAAGCGAGTACTCACCAAACAATATTTGCAATCAATTTACGCATGTAATGGCTGTACACAAGTGTTATTTGTTAGTTTCATGGCAGCACTCCGCCGTTGTCCGCTCACCGTTATGATTGAGACGAACCGGTACTATGGACTTTCTTTTGGCTACAAAGCCGTTCGATTCCCGACTGTCTTTTCTAAGAGTATTGACTACACTGACGAGAAAAAATTACGGGTCACTTGTAAATAAATAAATAAAAATTAAAGAATTTTTTATTTGCCAATACACAAGGAAAAATTTAAATTTTCAAAGCATTGTGTACGAAGTATTAGGTAAATAGGACAGGAGACTCAGCAGGCATGCTGGTCTTCAGTCTCCAACCTGATTAAAAACTAACAACAAACAAACAAACAAAGTTTTCAAAGTTTTCATACAAAGTTCTGTGAAAAGCGACCCGTTATTGTTGCTAGTGAGTATATATTACAGATAAGTTTTGTTTAGACACCCTGCAACAAGACGATCGCTTTTGAACGTTATTAAATTACGTATGTTAACGTGCAGAACGTACGGTGCACCTAAAAATGGGTTGAAATATCGTCATTTAGATTAGGTCAAATACGTATTAAGCAATATATTTTTAAATGACAATAAAGGCTGGCGCACACCAAAGCACGCATTTGGTATACGCCGGCCTTTAAACCGACTTCAAATACAAACCTAACTCACCCCCTTGCAAAAAAATCGGGCACCTATGGTTTTACAGATTTTTCGGCATTAAAGCTTAGAAAGTAAGTACCTAAGCATAAAATACAAAACCCGGGTGCCCATTTTAATTAACCAGATTTAATTAAAATTCTCTTCACAAAAAGATGTTTACAAGTAGGTTTACAAAATTTTAAAGTCATAGACCTAAACAGTTCTTATGCTGAAGGTATAAAAAATCATTATCTGGCCAAAATCGAGTTTTTACCATTAGAAAGCTCTAGTCAGTATACTTCACTATATTCACTATTCTTACTTGGCAATGTACTCTTCAGAACACTGTATTTGTATATAGAAGTTGTTTATTTATTTTTATTTATACAGGGTGTATCAGATAGCCCCTAACAATAATCAACCGGGGTATATAACCATAGCTACAGAAGGTAACAAAGATATAAAAAAAAATTGGAGTAAATTTTTTTTTATATTTTCTATAGGAATGGTAACATTAACTGTAATCATTCTTATAGAAAACAAAAAAAAAATTACTCCAATTTTTTTTAAATATATTTTTTTAGTTTCTATAGCTATGGTTATATACCCCAGTTGATTATTGTTAGGGGCTATCTGATACACCCTGTATAGCCTTTTTATTCCGAATTCGCTACAATTTCAGTAAGTACATGTTGTTGTTGTGTTTTTTTTTAATTGTCGCGAAATTCGGCGTGCCTCATGGCATAGGCCTCCTCCGTGTATGGGATGGTTTGGGCTATAGTTCCCACGCGCGCCCAGTGCAGATTGGGAACTTAACACACACCATTGAATTTCTTCGCAGATGTGTGCAGGTTTCCTCACGATGTTTTCCTTCACCGAAAAGCTCATGGCAAATTTCCAAATGTAATTTTCGCACATAAATTCCGAGAAACTCAGAGGTGCGAGCCCGGGATTTGAATCCACGACGCTCTGCTTGAGAGGCCACAGGTCAAACCACTAGGTTACCACGGTTTTTTAGAAGTTTTAAGACCCCAAAATACTTAAGAACTATATTTAAACTTTGTCATGTTAAGGGTCCGCTCCCCACAGCCACATATATGTAAGCCACATAGCGTAAAAGAAATGATGATCTGTGTTAATATTTTCAATTGTCTCATTTCAGGTATGCATGGCCCTGTCAGCACTGTACCACACATTCTCCTGCCGGTCAGAATGCGACTACAACGAGTTTCTCATGTACGACCTATTCGGCATCGCGCTCTCGCTGCTCGCCATATACACATCCGGTGTCTATTACGCCTTCTGGTGTCACTATGTGAGTTATGTAATGTTTAGTGCGCGTGTACTTAACAAGTTACGTCACTGATAGAAGAGAATTCTTTATTTGGTTATAGAAGAAGGTTAAACCGTTTTGCTGATTTGTCGTTCTGAACTTAAGTTAGGTAGTTGATTTAATTTAAAAATGTGTAAATATAAATGAAATACTTAAAATAGCTCTAAATATGTCGGTTTTATTGCGCAGCGGCTTACTAATATTATAAATACGGAAGTTTTTGAGGATCCTTTACGCAAAAACTGAACGAGCTGTGATGAAACCCAGGGAAAAGTTCGCCTTTGTACATTTTTTTTTGTCCTGTATCGTTATTTTCATGTGATTTATGTACGATAGAGTTATACAAACATACATACATTTACCGCATAGATAATTAATAGCTATCCCGCGGGATAGCCATTACCAAATTCTTAACAGCTCTTAGAAGTATGAGGACGAAACTTAGAGCTCTGATAATATACCGGCAATGAACACAAAATATTTACCTTGCTACTCCGCTACTTAAATAAGTACTCCGTAAATAAGTAGTCCGTTACTTAAGTAGCGGAGTAGCAAGGTAAATATTTTGTGTTCATTGAAATGGACCTCCGCAAAGTAACGCCTGATTCAATAAAATATACCGGCACTCTACATTAGTAATTACACTTAATTCCAGGAGCTGAAAACCTTCTACATGGTGTCAGTGACCCTGATCTTCGTGCTGGCGATGACGCTGCAGATCCCACGGCTGGGCGTGCCGTATATAGTCAAGATGTGCGTGTTTATCGGCTGGGCGGCGTATGGAGTGCTGCCCACGCTCCACTGGATATACGCTATGGGGGGGTTGGAGAACCCAATGGTGCAAGTAAGATGATCCTTTCTTTTACCTCTCTATTTTATCTCTCTACTAGCTGTTGCCAGCGACTTCGTTTATCGCTATCCCGCAGGAATTTTCCTGGATAAAAAGTAGCCTATGTGCCATTCCAGACTTTTCTCTATCTATGTGCCGAATTTCATCCAGACGCCGTTCTGGCGTGATAGAGTGATAAACAAACACCCATCCATACTTTCACATTTATAATATTAGTTAGACTAGCTTCTGCCCCCGACTTCGTCTGCGTAGAATAGACATGTTAATCGCTATCCCGCGGGATCTTTGCAATTTTCCGGGATAAAAGTAGCCTACGTTTTAATCTGGACTACCAGCTATCTCTGTTCCAAATTTGACCCAAATCCGTCCAGTCGTTTCAGCGTGAAGAAGGAACAAACATACACACTCACTCACATCGTCACAAACTTTCGCATTTATAATATTAGTACGATAGTTAGATTATTTTGTCTACATTCTCATTTTTTGATCTTTGAGTCTCTGTTTCTCACTTCCCAGTGGTGTAAATATAACGTCCCAGACGTTGCCCGGGGCAAATTCATTCATCATTCCTCAATATAAAGAAGTGCATGGTCGTCCCTCTGTGCTCCGTGCCAAGCCAGTTCGGGGCCCCGTAGAGCAAGGGGCCCCTGGCATGTTGCCAGCCCTGCCACCCTATAGTTACGCCACTGTTTCTTCCACACCTTTGTCTTTACATTTCGCCGTCATTGCATCATAAGCTAACCTGAGAAAATTTTACAAACGTAGTTCTTAGTTTACTGCTACAACTATTCACTTGTGTGGTCTTATTACAAAACTCGACAAGGCTCGGTTCAGAAAGCCACACGCGTATTTTAATGACCCACATTATGTAACATCACATCATAAGGGTTAACCTGAAGGGATGGAAAAACGGCGTGGTTCTACCAAATTTATTTTCTGCTATTTTCTCAGTTCATTGTCCAGTTGTCTCCTTCTGCCTCTCATATCTGTTATTGTTTTACTTTAATGGTTTTAACTCTTCAATAATTCGTAAGAATGAAGTCGGAAACATAATATTTGTACATTAATATGTATAATATTTGTAAGCAAAAATTTCATTTTCCATTTCAGATGTTCTACCCTAGAGTTATTGGGATGTACCTCATAAGCGGTTTTGCGTTCCTCATTTATGCTTTCAAGGTGAGTAAAATTATCAATGATCCACGAATTAAAAGTGACGTGTCGTAGGCGTCACGTTTTCTCACCGTTTCTTCATACATTTTGTTGCCAAAACGCACCGTCAACGTCTTTTACGCGCCTGTGTGGTCGAACCTTTAACGCTCAAATTAAACTCTCCAATAACTACTCCAACAAATTTTTAAATCAGTAATTTTCTACTACAAAGTCCAGTTGTTTCAATTTGTTTTTTTGCTCTATGAATTCAAAAAATTTAACAAAAAGCTACTTTCCAATGTTTTTTACTTACGAAATTTGAAAAATTACAAGTCCGCGGCAGCTCCCATGCCTCAACGGTCATGTCATAACAGTAGCTATAAGTGCCGGCACGTAAGTCTAGCGATGACCTTGTATGTGCAGAAGTATAAAATACGGTATCCGTGGGTGTGCAGATCCCCTCCACGTGACTTGTCATCCCTAGATTTGACGACCGGATGGCCTAGTGGTTAGAGAACCTGACTATGAAGCTTGAGGTCCCGGGTTCGATCCCCGGTCGGGGCAGATATTTGTATGAAAAATACGAATGTTTGTTCTCGAGTCTTTGATGTTTAATATGTATTTAAGTATGTATTTATCTATATAAGTATGTTTATCCGTTGTCTAGTGCCCATATCACAAGCTTTGCTTAGTTCGGGACTAGGTCAATTGGTGTCAATTGTCCCAAGATATTTATTTTATTATTTATTTATTAGATTTATATTATGGTTCTTATTTAAATAATTTGTTGTTAGATCCCAGAGCGCTGGTTCCCCGGGCGAGTGGACTACATCGGGCACTCGCACCAGTGGTGGCACGTGCTTGTGATGGCCGCACTCTATTACTGGCACAACTCCGGCATGATGTACGTCCAGTACAGGATGAACCACGGCTGCGCTAACACTATGAGAATATTCTAGAATCTACGTCGTATCTTTAGGGCGCTTTTTGTCTTATCAGACCGGCTATAATCTATTTCAATTCAATTCAAATTTAAGAAAAGTGGCTCCATCAACTTTTTGATGATTCTGCCATATAATCTATTTATTCATACTAGATAGTAAATTGACATAGCAAATGTCAAATTGTGAAATAATGATACCAGCTTTTATTGTTTAGTGGTGTACTCGAAACCATCGACAATGGTTGTGGTCTGGATACAAGAGGTTTGGTCATGTTATATTTTAAGAAAAAAAATACGATTGTATCATAACCAAGCAAATTTAAAGGTTTATTAGTTTATTACATATTACACTAGCTTATACATACAAAAATCTATAGGTACTAAATTTTAATTTATCGTTAACTTTCGATAGTGGTGGTACATCACTATTTTTGAATTGCAAAAAACAGGCAACACAGGTAATGTCATTTTAGTATCTAGTATGAATAAATGGACTTTAGTACGAGAGCGACACAAGAAAAAGACGGCCAGAAATTCACATATAGGATGCTTTTATATAAATTTGTTATTGTCTCTATCTTCTTTGACAATAACTGTCAATTAAAAACATTCTGTATGTAGCTTAAAGTTACGCTCCCTATCTCACTATGACAAAGTTTCTCATATAGCTTCATGTCCGTATTGTAGAGGTTACTTGACGTCTGACAAGGTAGTATTTACATCTCTCTATTTCTCTCTTTGGCTCCTTTGTGCTAAACATTGCGGGGTTAGCCGCGGTTTGCTTTACAGATTTGCGTCTCTTTCTAGCTTAAGCTATAATGTAGAGACCGCGGTTATAAATTTGAAACTTAAACTATAGAAAGGGGAAAAGTGCGGGGAGAAACGACACTTGTATCACTTTTACTCCCTCCCCGCGCATCATACTTACACTAAGTCTCAATTAAGTTTAAGTTGTATACATATTAAATCTTGTCTATCTCGCACTTAATTTATGAGGACATTATTCTAAATGACGTATTTAAATGCTCAATTAAATATTGTAGTGGCTAAAATAAATATACGATGAAGCCAATTCCAATATTCTAAACATTCCATTGGATATTCCAATTTGGATAGCCTTAAAGATTGTGATTTTTATTTGTAGGGCGAATCTCTTTGCGTAAATAAAATGACAATTTGTTGTTGTTGCTTATTGGCATCTGTACTTAAGTATTTAAAAAGGCAGCGCTTAAGTTACTTATTCATAAAACTTTGTAACGTTTTTTTCCTTTATTCTGACATAAGTAACTACATACGTATTTTGAACGCAATCTACGTGATAGCTCCCATAGGATTGATTTAACTGTGATTAGTGTATTGTTTACATTTACTTATTTATTTTTCTCGTTGTTTTCTCATAATTTTACTCGGAATGGGGTCGTTTTAAGGTTATGTTATTAAAACATTGATACAAAATTTGACTTTTATTTCCAGTATTCTGTTCTAGACTAACCACCGTTTAGCGACACTCTACTAGGGTAAGGTTGTGTATTGTTTTGAGAATTTGTTGTGGCTATATTTTTAAACCTTGAATTTATCGATTGAATACAACGAATGCCCTATTGATGCGAAAGAAAATGTTTAGTCCAAACAGCGCCATCTATTGAGTTGCTGTACAACTGCAAGGTATCAACTAGCGACATCCAGTGTCAAATAGTAAAACTATAAAGTTTACAGCTACTCCGCAATAGATGGCGTTTAAAACCGAAGTACTATATTCCGACACTAGATGGCGTAATGTACTTGATCACTTTTCAACGGGTACATACTCGTAAACATGAAAGAAATTATAATAACCTAATTAAGTAATAATAAGTATTCTTTATTATAAATTTTCTGACGACTTCAATATATGAATTATCTTTGCTTGACATTTTATGTAAACCAATGTATTTTTTGTATTGAATGAATAATAAACTAAACTAAACCAGTGAAAAGTAAATGTTATTGGACATTACGCGACACTAGCGCCTCTAGTGGCAAATTCACACGCGATAGACCCCATTGGGGCACTCTAGGTATTTCGTAGCACCTGTTCGCATAAATATTATTTCAGACAAACCCAAACTATGTAAGTAGTAGTAGTTCATCTTTAAAAAAAAATTACACTTTCACCAACGCGACAATTGTCGGTGACAAGTGACAATTCTGTTTACATTACAAACTCAACGAGAATCTACGCCGGTTGGCTTCATATTGAATTGAATACGATTTAACCATAGAACTTATCAGTTCTGTGGCATTAACATTAGTTACGAATTGTAAATGGTCACCGACAAATTGTCGAGTTTGTAAAATAGGGGCCAAGTGAAAATAGTCCTTGATATTTTATACCAATAGGTACAAATGACGTTGAACCTTAGAGTGATAAGGCAGATAAGTATTTACTAGGTAAGTAGGTAGTTAAGGAATTCCGTAGTCGACTAAAGCTGCACATAGTGAAAACATTGTTTTAACCGTACCGTAGGTACTTTACAATAAAAGTCGAATTATAAAAATAATCTCCAAAATATCAGAACGCTGCAAAAAAAAAACACTCAGAAAACCCATTACAAAAAAATGTGATTGCGCACATAGGTATCGCCGGTCGAAATCCATTTTAGTTGCAAAATGGATTCTGTCAGTGCATACACATTCGGGCGCGAGCAGTTAAACCGAACAAAAAGATAAAGGGTAATATTTTCATTGCGTCGATGAATGGGCTGTGTTGACTCAACGCCGCGGAAAATATGAGTGGAGATCCGCAGTCGGGGGCGGCCTTTGGTCTATCATTCTACCAAATTCACTTTCTTGTATCTTGTTGTTCTTTTCCAAAAGAGGTTATTATTACTTCATCATCTCCAGCATATACACGTCCCACTGCTAGACACAGGCCTCTCAGAAAGAGAGGAGGCTTACACAAAGTACTATCAATCAGGAAATACATCAAGAATTTTACTTCATGATCTTTTTATATTTGTTTTTGCGGTTTTATTTACCCGTTGAAAATTGAATTTCTAGCTTGCATCCACCGTGAACCTGCGCCTTTACAGGTCATCCGTTTCTCGTTGGTGGACGTCCTACCTACGCTGCGCTTGCCAGTCCAATATTAAATAAAAAGTTTTCTTTAATCCTTTGAGAGTTTTGTCTATCACTAATCTAATATACGAACATCACACGTACTCGTATATCACGAACAATAGACGGCATTTACCCTCTTCGCTGCGGATCCCTCGGCGGCGCTACGGTCGCTCCTGACCGTTGTAGTGCGTCGTTCGCAGGTAGGTATTTAATCCCGGCTGAATGAGCGATGTATAAAAAGTTCACCCGTTAAATTGATTAACTGCTCCTAGGGCTATATCGTGACGTACTAATTATGCTGAAAACGAATGGCACGCCGTAATCCGTAATGGATTGAACGCACGATCTCAGAAGACTATAGGATTATAGGCGAAGACACATAGAAGCAAGAATGAAGAATTTTAGCGGGTTTCGTGTATGTTACCACCATACAGTCTGTGGGCTCTTAGAATGCTATTCGGGTTTGTTATGCTGTCTCACTCACTCTTTTGGGTTTGACATTTGAATCGGCCGATGGTAACCGAAACTCGAATGGCATTAGAGCTTAGGAACTGCAGGTACTTGCTAATCTTGCTAATAAGCATCAGCTTGTGCTGCTTCCGGCGTGGAGAATAAGCCAGCTGGCGAAATTGCTGGAACGTGACGCACTCTAATTTAACCCTCTAGATTGGCAACGCATCTGCAATCTTTTACTGTTGCAGATGTCCATGGGTAGTTGGGTTACCAACAGGAGATTCGTTTGCCTTTCTTGTCGTATAAAAAGACTTCATGTTGTGTTTCAATGCTGCTTTTTTGTTGACGAACTATAATAATGCCGTGGTACAGTCGAGTATATGGTTAATAGTTTGAGATTGATAAATGGTCAACGTTTTTAGAAGGTTAAAATGCAGAGGTATTTGAGTAAAGAAAAAAACATGGAATGTTGTGGTTTTCCCGCGTATTAAAAGCCCATTGAGAAAATGGGCGAAAATCTTAGGAATCATGTTATAGGCGATGCGGCTAGCAACCCATGACTATTTTGATCCCCCTTTCTATACGCCCTTCGACCTATACGCCCACAATCATGCTAAGCGTGGCCTTTAAGTCTTGATACCTCAGGCTCTGTCTATCCCGTAAGGGATAAAGACGTGATTTATGTATGAAAGTATGCATACCTATCAAGTTTTTCAAAACTTTTATTTTTAAGTCGCTACACTCTTGGCACAAAGGTCTAATCTTGTATGACGCGTTTCTTCGGAAAAAGTGTGCTATTAGGTATCCCCTTGTCTTGCATATCGCAGTACTGGGGAGTCTGAAGTTATACTTCATTTAATTTAGGATGAGAAACCACAACAACATTATATTGCGGGTCGTGAACTGTAATCTCTTAACAATTTGTACTAGAGTAACAATTGACGACACGCAAATAAAGTGACTTTAAAACAATTTTATTTTGCGGCTGCCAAACTATTGCACTACTATTTGCTGGGTAAGAAATAGTTGACCAGACGCAATATAATGCTATTGTGGTTTCTCATTCTAAATTAAATGAAGTATAGTCTAGGCCACTCTGAACCCAGGTCCTTTTGCTTTTACGATTACGACACCCACGAAAAGAAGAGCACCGGGCACGCCTCGGCAAAAGTTTTCAAGTCGGATAAATAAATTCATACGCGTTGTGCCGTTCGCATTACCCGTCAAATTAGCCAGGTCGCCGAGCGTCAATCGGCGACGTCCCCAGAGACTGACGTTTACTGACGCTCACTGACGTTTGCTGACGGATTGCTTCGCGATTGCGAGTGACGCGCACGCGTCCGTCGCCTGCGTTTCGTGATAAACATTTGATGTCGTTTGACACGATTCACTTTTGTTTTCATGCTCAATAACTAGTGTAGGCGGATTTTCATTGATGAATTTTCGACAGATTTACCAAACATAAAGATTCGCCACGAGACACTTCGGTCTTTGGAAAGAAACAATTGGCGTCACGTAGGTTAGAGCGTGACAACGCTCTACGAAGCCGAGATTAGTCGAGGAGAATGATGTGCAATCTTTATGGCCTGGTACTGTACATCTACAGTGCTATGGTATTTAAAAGACATTGGGTTTGTCTTGCTGTCTTGCTCACTCTTATTTATTTGATACTTGCATGGACCAATGGTACCCGAAACCCGAATGGTACTCGTATTCTAAGAGCTCACGAACTCTACATCTACTGAAAATTTACATGCAAAAATTGTTTACATTCTTCACGAAGGATCTGCAGTGAACCAGTTTTTTTACCAGAGTGGTGGCCTAATGAATTAAAGGCTTGTGCCTAAGAAACATTACTTGTTGCGGTTAGCAGTTTTTTGCAGTGTTTGCGATACAAGCGCAAGCCAAATTTTATTAGCATAAAACCCATATGCTTCGCGCCCGCCCAACGACAGATGGAGGTATTATACGATTATGCGATTTTTAATATGCGTTCTGTATGCTAATATGTTTTTTTACATTTCATCGAAGACTTTATGGTGACATTGTAAACTAGTTTTTTATGGAAGCAGTAAAAAGCTGTGGGCACGCGCGCCACGGCCATAAATCTTTTTTTTATTTTTTGTTGTTTCGTAATGCACCGTTTTAAAAGCTGATAAGACTATTAGTGGGAATTATTAGTTGTTCTTTCACGGTCGTTTAAAATCATTTTGACGCCCTTAAAGTATGTAATTTATGAATTGGTTAATGTCGGTATGAGTTTATAGCTCTGTCAAGAAATCCGTTTTATCGAAAATGTAATATTTTGAATAGCTTATCTCTTTATTCCAAATTTTAATTAAGCTATTTGTTAATCGAACATTAAGTAGAAGTAGTACCTATCTGTCACTTTGACATTTTCTTTTACCCTGTAGAATATCTAATAATATTTTTTTTTATGAACAAGATAGACGTCAATTAGAAACGTGTTACATACAAGACGTGTTAAACGTGTTACATTACAAAACAGGTTTTTTTTAATTAAGCTATTTGTTAATCGAACATTAAGTAGAAGCAGTACCTATCTGTCACTTTAACATTTTCTTTTACCCTACTAAATTTTAGTTAAGCTATTTGTTAATCGAACATTAAGTAGAAGTAGTACCTATCTGTCACTTTGACATTTTCTTTTACCCTATAGAATATCTAATAATCATTTTTTTTATGAACAAGTTAGACGTCAATTAGATCGTGTAAATCATTACAAGACAGGTTTTTTTAATTAGATCCTAATCTTGAAAGGTTTAGATTCAGTAACTAGAACTTAAAAATTATAATTTTAATACAAACTTGGCTATTTATTCACCAAACTTAAACTCCTTTAAGACGGGTCCAACCCTTCCATACCTATAACATACCACATACGCGCATAACTAATTTCTCTGGTAAATTTTCTTAATTTCGCCGCCGTTTACCAAGAGAACAGCAACTTGTAGGTAGCTGTGTGATTAATCGCCAACATGAATATGTATGAGGATAGGGTTGGCAGGTGGGCACCTTTAAATTATATTAAATGAAACATAGCCACAACTATAATATATACGGTCTTTTGTTACTGAAATTGGTGTTGTAGTATACTTACCGTGCGATGTTATATAGACGATATAAGGTAAGGTATGTCTGTAAGGTTATCATTATCAAACAACAATGCTGTGGTAAGTATTTAAAGAGTGAACTTGGCTGACACACTGCCGCCTGTCTAGATATCAAAAAGTTCTTACGACGACATACCATTATAGGTAGGTACTACATTATACCTACTGTCCATGAGTTCTAAGAATGCCGTTCGGGTTTCAGGTGTCATCGGCCGATTCAAGTGTCGAACCCATAATGAGTGAATGAGACAGCAAGGAGCTCTTCAAGAATTAGTCCCACTCGCAAATTTCAACGCACGCTCGCGAACCGTGATTGTTGAGCCGCTTGCCATTGTTCGCAATTTAGCCGTGTAGTCGATGACCGATTGTTATCGACTATGACAGCTAATCGATTTGCATTACACGGCTAAGCTACATTGGTGAGTGCTCAGCTCAAGAAAACAGGTTCGTGACTGTTGATTTTTTAATACATCAACTTTGACGACGTGGTTGGCTTAGTGTATCTGCCTGCGAAGCAAGCGTCCCGGGTTCGAATCCTGGTAAGCTGGCATACATTTTGTGTGATGGGCACGAATATTTTGTTCCTGAGTCATGGATGTTTCTATGTATTTAAGTATGTATTTCTCTATATAAGTACCTTTTTAGGAATCGCATCATTTTCTCACAGCCCAAAATTTTTACGTCGACGACACTACAAAACTTACACAAAAATCAGTGCGGTCCGCTGAGTAAACAAGCAGAACACCGCACGCCCATTATTATTTCTGGTGTAGCATTATCCAAATCGCATCTCCTATAGTGTCTAGGTATTTGCGCACTATTGTTACGGCGTTGTGTATAAAATCAACATTTGTTATGGAGGGCACAATATCGCGCGGAATTACCATTAGAATAGGGGCTGACGCATGGCCGGCGCTATACGGTTTTAATGGCTTTGTGCGAAATCATTGTGGGTGTCTGGATGGAAGGTGAGGGTATGTTCGAAAAAGCGTGTTGCGGATTTGGGAATTTTAGGAGTTTGTTAAAAACGAGTCCGAGTTTGCCGATTGTTGTGTTTATGGTTCGCACCGAGAAAATAGTTTTCGCTAGCGTTCCGCTCGGAAAGCCTGCTTGTACTGTTCTAAATAGCGGCGCAAAATTGATTTGATTTTTTACTTTGGCAGTTTTCAGTGAAAACCTGAGTCAACTTTTCTTACTACCTACCGTAGCAATGGTTAAGTAACCCAGTATATTTGACAATGACTCAAGGTTTTAAAACCAAACGTTCACTTACCTTTTTAAAATTTAGTTTTAAAGTTAAATTTTTTTGCGTTACCCACTAAGCAACAAACATTTAGTCCGAAAACGTACGAATAGAGTGCCTGTTTGATCAATTAAAAAACAATGCAATTGAGTATTTGCTTTACGACCCGAACTGATGAAATCTAAACTGAATTAGCGAGGGCGTTGGTCCGATGACACGGGTTCCAACATCCTCACGTTAAATAAACCTGGGGTTCCGTCCTTGGGGGTCCGTCGCGTGGCGGTCGCGCGTCGGCCGCGTGCCGGATGGTACCCTGTCCCATCTCTAGTTGTCCTCATAGTATTTTGGCGGGAAAAGAGGGCGTCCATAATTCTAACAGGGACATTACACGCTAATTTTGTCACATTTGTGGATAGATTGAATTTGTGTGGCGTGCAGGATTAGCCTAATATATGGTCTTGTGGCTGTTTTGATTTATTATTCAGTTTATTTGATTTTATTCTTACTCACTGACTATCTGAACCGAACACCAAAACAGTTTGCATGGTGGCTGTTCTAAGAAAATTCTCGGCTCTGTAATGAATCGGTCATTTTTTTAATCCTTAATACTTAGGCACGCGTTTGATCATAATCACTCCTGATGGTAAGCGAAGATGAGATCTAGATTGGAGTACGCTTATAATGCCAATTCACCCTTGTTTTAAACACGGTTTTATAAAGCTACAATTTACAAGCTGAAGTCTCTATCTAACACATAGGGTCAGAAAGAGACTTCCGCTTGTAAATTGTAACGTGTAGCTTTATAAAATAGAGCCCAGGTTGTGGCGTTACTTAGTTATTGTTGTAATAAGACTGATGTTACTTATTAATAGTAGTTTTAAAAAATCAATGAAGGTGAAGTCTTCGTGCAGTCCCGGAACTTATAACAATTTTAATTTGTTTTAGAAAATCGTCGCTAATATCTCAATTTTAATAAACGACTAGTTAGTAAGACTTCCAAGTTAATTGGACTAAACTATTAACTCTACTAACAACACCGCCTCGACAATAACATGGGCAATAAATTGAACGTAATTATATGTAGCGGAAGTAACTAAACAACTATCGGGGTTTACGAGCCGTGTGATTGTCTCCAACTTGGGACTTTATTGATTGTTCGCAATTAAATTGCTGGTGATTTGATTCCAGAGGAAGAACAGGACTTCTGAAGAATAAGGGAACCGATTTCTGAAACCGCGTCTGTGAAAATACCTACCACTTGAAAGTGGTAAAGTCAATGCAACGAATTAAATTTTCCATCAGTTGGAAAAGTTATTTAAAGCTGTATTTTTTCTTTCACTGTTAATCAATCAATCAATCATTTATTTGATAATAGTAAGAATTATAACGGACTTTTTCAGACGTCATGGTCACGAGATGACTCAAAAATTAAAAAAAGGACTCGTAATTTGAATTCTATCTACTTATCTATCTACACTGCGTCCAAGATAACGAGTTAGTACTAGAAAATTGTACAATTTTCCAATTTGATGTCTCGTGCTTTATTACTCCGAGTGAGGGTAGGGTCTAGGGACAATTGATTTTGCTAAGTCATTTCTAAAGTTCAGTCAACATCTGTAGTTCTATTTTATAGCAAAATTTTACTTTAAATGCTAAGCAACTCTAAGTTATACGGCTAGGTTTATGTTTAGCTTAATTAGTTGAGCGCATTGATCCTTGCAATCACGGCGGTTAGTACCCGGAGATTAACTTGCTGTAACTACTGAATGCTTAGTAGTTGATTTAATTAAGAATAGAGTAACCTTCAACTTAGCGTGACGCGCCAAGTATATTTAACAATACTTAACGTCAACCGTAACCAACGAATTTACCACGTTTCATAAATTTTCTGTCAAATATACTTCGAAATCATGGATTATTTTATAAACTTTGCGCATCTCATACTTAATCAGTAAATGCACTGTTACAGTTCCCGGCCATAAAGATAGCACAATGGTCTTTTCGGCTATTTTTTTTCTTTGTAGAGCATTGTCTCGTCATAACTTATGTGACGGGCAGCTACGACCCTTGACATGTTTATCGCTATCCCGCGAGAACTATGCAATTTCCCGGGATAAAAAGTAGCCTTTGTTTTAATCTATCGTCGGATCGTCGAAGGAGGAGTTGCAAAGGATGGCTAACATTTTATGTGGGGCATTGGAAAGGAAAGGCATGAAAGTTAATGTAAGCAAGACGAAAGTTATGGTATTCGAAAAAGACGATAGCATGACAGAATGTGAGATTATGATTGCGGGTGAGAAAGTAGAACAGGTAAAAGAGTTTGTATATCTGGGCTCGGCTTTTACGACAGATGGAAAGTGTGAAAGAGATATTGAAAGAAGAGTGAATGCAGGAAACATGGTCAATGGAGCGCTGCGCGCCTTTGTGAGCAGTGAGAAGGTGTCAAAGAAGGCGCGTCTGGCTGTTCACAGAAGGGTGCTCGTTCCAACACTTCCAACACTAATGTACGGTAGCGAAAGTTGGGTATGGCAAAAGAAGCATGAAAGTTGAATAAATGCAGTAGAAATGAGAGCGTTAAGAAGTATGGGAGGTGTATCACTGAAAGATAGAATAAGGAATAGTGTGATAAGGGAACGTGCTGGTGTGAAAGAAGATATAGTGACTAGGATAGAAAAAAGTATGCTTAGTTGGTTCGGTCACGTAGACAGGATGGATGAAAGAAGATTAACTAAACAGATTTATATGGGGAGTGTGAATGAATGCGTTGGGAGGGGAAGGCCTAGACGGACGTTCCATGATCAAATTGGGGACGTATTGGATAAAGGCCAGGTTAAGAGTACCCGAAACCGACGAGCATGTATGAAGAGATTGAAAAATGAATGAAGCGAAAGAGGTATGTCAGGATCGTAGCAAGTGGAACAAAGTAGTCTCTGCCTACCCCTGTGGGAAAGAGGCGTGACGATGTGTATGTATGTATGTATGTTTTAATCTAGGGTACCAACTATCTCCGTTGATCCAAATCCGTCCATTCGTTTCAGTGTGAAGAAAAAGCAAATACACAAACAAAAGTCATAAACTTTCGCATTTATAATATTAGTAGGTACCTAGGATAAATTGATGAATATGTACATTATACTTGTATGTTTACGGTCAATTGCCCTCTTTTAAGACTCGCGCGGGTGAAAAGGGTTTTTGTTAAAATGGACTAAATCTAATTTTAGCAGAGAAAAGCTCAAGATGACAAACATTTAGCGAACCTTACCTGTCCTGCGGCATTTTGTTAATTAATTTGGATTCAGATCGCCGCTCAGCAGTTTGTTCGCGTTCGGGGTTTAAAGCCTCATAATTACCGGGACAAACTCAAAAACACGGACGGAAATTTCTAAAATTTGGTCAATTAGTAGAATCTTTTACCTGTACCTTGGAATAGCTAAGGGAAACATGAGGATAATTAATGCAAAATTATTTTGGTCATTCTGTAATATACTCTTCTGTATACATATAGAGTTCAATGTGTACCTAGGTGGTTCATCATCATCATCATCAGCCTGAAGACGTCCACTGCTGAACAAAGGCCTCCCCCTTAGCACACCATAATGAACGACAAGTCGCCACCTGCATCCACCGGTTTCCCGCAACTTTTACGATGTCGTCAGTCCACCTAGTGGGAGGCCTGCCAACACTGCGCCAGGGACCACCCAGAATACCACCCTGAATAGAACTTGGTGCGTTAAGCAATTGTGGTAATGGTAACCATACCATTACCACAATTGCTTAACGCACCAAGTTCTATTCAGCGTAAGGGACACAGTTACGCAGCCATATAGCACTGTCCCTTACGCTGAATAGAACTTGGCACGCATTAAGCGATTGTGGTGACCCCCTGATTTGCTTATTTATCTAAATTTTAAGTAAAGTAACTGGGTAAACCAGTAAAATCGTTTGTTAAAACAATGTTTACATGCAATTAATGCAAGGAGATTATGTAATTAGCTTATCGGCACCTTGATCGAATTTTTATCTAAGAAATTACCTACAAGTGTGCATTCCTCGGGATCGTTCGATGATATGACAACAACAAGGTCACGTACGCACATTATGGTTCACGTACTTATACGTACTTCTCTCCTCAGAGCTTCTAGTGTAAGTTTTCGCGTATAAAAACGTCTCGAATGCGATCACGTACACGTCTCAATTACTATGGAATAATTAGCAGCGCCACTTGCGGATCGAAACGGCAACAAATTGTTCTCATAGTATTTGACATTTTAACGCGAACGCGTTCGAGACGTATTTTGTGACCGAAAACCTACACTAAGCATACTGTAATATTTTAAGCTTCCACCATTTCTACTCATAATTAATATCACACTCGGGAAACGGGATCAGCCAGAAGACTACTATTACACAAAGGCCTTAAGCTTAGGACACTACATTGAACGATAACTAGCCACTTGTATCCACCGGTTTCTCTCAACTCTAAGGTTCACATTTCCCACCACGCCTCCAGACAGGAACAACTGGAAAAAGATCGTGCGGGAGAAAAAAAAACCGGCCAAGTGCGAGTCGGACTCGCGCACGAAGGGTACCGTATCAGAAAAAACGTTAAAAAAAATACTTTTGTTGTATGCTAGCCCCCTTAAATATTTTTATTTTTTATTTTTAGTACTATTTGTTATTATTGTGGTAATAAAAATACAACATCTGTGAAAATTTTAACCTCTTTCCTATTACAGTTCATGAGATAGAGCAAAAAACGCCAACAACTACTCTGTTGTATGTGAGCCCTCCTTAATTATTATTATTTTGTTTTTAGTATTTGTTGTTATAGCGGCAACAGAAATACACAATCTGTGAAAATTTCAACTGTCTAGCTATTACGGTTCTTGAGACAGCGAAGTCTTAGTAATAGGGTCCCGTTTTTACCCTTTGGGTGCGGAACCCTAAAAAGTGATACTGGAGGGTCACGACCCACAATTCTGAGGAATACGACGCAAAAAGGATCCACCGGTTTCACGTAACTTTCGCGATGTCGTCGGTCCGCTTAGTCGGAGGCCTGCTGCCAAAGGCAAAAAGTTATGACGTTAAGTCCAGTCTGTGATGGTGGTTCTCTCATATTTTTTTAAAGGCGGTTCCACACTGCTGAGTCCCTCTGCTGGGGTGTCTAAAAGCTATGTGAGCAAAATTTGTAGCACGCGGTAGATGTAAATAATGGAATGTATCTAGTTTTTAAACCGTTAGTCGGGCTAGCAAGAAAGCCAGATATCGCAGTACACAGATGAGCGCGAGTTCAAATCCCGTTCGGCAAACCGATTTTTTTCTCGTTTTATTAACTTAATTTTATTGAGCAAAATTGACATTTCAAAAATGGTATTTATGTTCACTTACTTAATGAACAATTAATAAAAGACTTTTAAACAGACAAATTTTTTTTTTTAAACAAACAAACGTTTCAAAAAACGTGCAAAAGCACTACGAGAATAGTAATAGAAGTAGACGAAATTAAAGGTTTTCGATCACCCATTTTTAACCCGTGCCCGACCTTTAAGAACCCAGTGGCCTTTCCTAAGCCCCACCTAAGTTAGCCTACAATAGGTTTATACAATAAAACGAGTCGTCTAAGAGTGGGCATTAGCACAAAGCCTTTATCTTAGCGCCGAGCCCCGCAGAGATGCCCATTGTGCGAACAATAACTGCGAATCTGCATAATTTCGCCTCGTTAAGGCAATGAAATGATTAATAATAGGGATCATATAGCCCGAGAGAGAGGTGACCATGAGTTGGGAGGTCTAGGAATACTCCACAGGATTGGTAGAATATCTGAGACCCAACTTCTACTTTAGTTAAAGGTTGATGGATTAAAAAGGTACAACGCAGTCGTTTAGACTACAGTGTTGATATTATAGTGTAAAATTCCAGTACCTACATACCTACACCATTACACTTTCTTCTAAAGATGAATTCGATACGGCT
Source organism: Pandemis heparana (assembly GCA_963854515.1). Taxonomy (NCBI): domain Eukaryota; kingdom Metazoa; phylum Arthropoda; class Insecta; order Lepidoptera; family Tortricidae; genus Pandemis; species Pandemis heparana. The sequence continues at coordinate 5,139,489 of OY978016.1, read as the reverse complement.
GGAAGTTGCATATTGTAATAAGTTGTAGTTGTTGTAGTGAAGTTGTTGTATGTTGCGGATTGAAATATTGATACAGTATGTACGAAATGGGATAGCAAATGACAAACGTTGTAACTAGAAGTAGTTTGTTTTCATCGATCTGTAAGGTAAAATTTTCAAAACTCTGTGCACGATCCTTATACATTTTTAGGTTGGAAGTTAAAATTTTCCCTATTGTGTTTGATAGTCCAAAATTTTCCTAGCAAGATCCTTGCCACCCTACCCAAGGCGATACAATAGGCGCGATTTTACAAAATATTAGCAAGCGACTTCCTATATTAGAAAATTAAATGAGTATTGGAGGAGCCAAGCGTTGAATATTCAAAGAGAATAAATTAAGCACCGACGCCAAACAGAATTTCGAAGACAAATTATAGTACGCACGTACGCCATTATATTAAATAAATAATAACACCCCGTTTTCAATCTTAGCGTACTAATTCATACTTAAAGGCATTAATGCCTTGACTAAACGTTATGCGAACTCACACTCGTTTATTTAGACCCCAACGGGAAAATACCCAGGGGTAGGTATTACAATTCTGAAGCCTTCGTAGTTGGCAGGTAGGTAAGTAGGTAGGTATGTAATGACTTATCGTGCAGACAATCACTACGAAAAGGCCTTTGTTAGTTCATTTACAGACTGCACATCTACGAGTACCACAGATGTGAGAGGTAGCGGAGAGGCGTGCGAGAAGATATCCACCAATGGGATTACTTCATTATCTTTGCATCGCTCAGCGCTGCTTTTCTATTGGTGGAAAACTGTCGGGAACTGGGCCCCGGTTTTTGGAAGCATGTCACTCGAAAGTACCATTCGAAAGTGAAAATTTAATATGAATTGTTGTTTTTTAGAAATTCACAGATCTTTAGCATTTTAGAGTGATGTGCATTCAAAAATCGGGCAACGACATTATTTTAGTTTTAGCAGTTAAATGTACATAGGTACAAGAAACACCTCTCTTATAACATACATACATATTATACATATATAAATCACGCTTATATCCCTGACGGAATAGACAGAGCCTAAGGAAACTAGACTTAAAGGCCACATGATTCTCTCTTATATAATCATAATAAAATTTTCAAAGTCACCCCGATTTACAGTAGTTTTTGATTGTATGTACAAATCAAATGTGCATGATAAATTACTTTGATGATGAACTCACTCATTTTTATTCGCGATTACTTATGTTCCTTGTCGATGTCCTCAACGTTTTCTTTTCTTCTACATGCCAAAATGTACTGCATTATGGACAACGACGATTTTATAGAAACTTTAAAACTATCAAAGCCCCAATATGGTCAAAGTTACCCTGGTGTATAATTATGTATAATTCACACGGAAAACATATTGATACTCGGTACTAAACCTTGGTTATAAAACGTCACATTCGGCACCGATTGATTCTTTATCAATGACAGCATTGCAATCGAAAACGGTGGCAGCTATATCAGTTTAGATTTCATTATTTATGGCTCAGATAACATTTAGTATTACTGCCTAAAGTCACTGTTTACGTTCCTACATTTACGTGATTTTTGCTTGCGTCGGTTTACTCCGTGTATGCTTATGAATTACTTGGTAAATAGTGGAGAGCTTAAAGTATTCGGTGATGTTAAATAACAAAGGAATAATTTTCTTACATACCTACCTCTTCGAACACAGAACTAATAATAAGGGGAATAGAAATGTTATCGCTGGCATTTATTATTTCCTTTCAAACTGATGTCGTATCTTTTTAGGTCCTCCGTCCGGCTTGATATTTAAGCGGCATACGTTTTTTTTTTGTTTTCGTGGGCTTTACTTATTTAAAGTAGGTACACCAATGATATTTATCCGTTTTCAAACGAAAATCTGCAATTACCAATTTATTAAATAATTAAATTTTTAATGTAAAAAAATAGGCCCTAGTTTTTTTATGACAACTATTATATAAAAATCCATGCAATACTTAAAGCTCAGCTATATAGGCACAGTCATGTAAGTATTATTATATTATATTGGTTTTAACTGCCACGACTGTATTCGATTAGCCTTAGTGTACGCTTTTGTTAAGGCGGAATAAACAAAGACTTCATTTTAGTTTAATTTGAATCATAAGTTGTCAGACTTTTTGGCTGACCACCCGCTTAGTAAGATATTTTCTCATTTAGGTACCTTTTTTAGTTAGAGGAAAATGGTTCAAGAATGAACATAGGATAACATAAGAAAAATGCCATTTAGAAAAAAATACACAGGAGGCTGTGAAAGCACTAAAGTACATTGTTCGTCACACCAATTTTATTTCAATGGAATTTCGATAAAACTTATCAAAACTTTGGTATTTTTACGGTAGGTAGGTACCAAATTTATCCTTGAATTTTTCATTAATAAATATAGCCTCTCTATTGTTTTCTGAGAGACGTTTATCTATAGCGCTTCAATGTGGGGCAGTAGGGACCATATAGTCCCAATCTCGTCCATACTCGCCCACAACTCGCCCATTATACTTATAATCATTCTGTGATAAGTTTATTCTACATAGCTGTCTTCTCCCCGCCTCAGTGAAAGCCTACGCTAACGGTCAAGTTCACTGACGACGGCCAGGCTTACGTGCCTTAACGGTAATCTGGATAATCTTTACAGCCGGTTACAGCATGCGCTGTGTATACATGTCATGTCCTGACAACGTCGTGTATATTCGTGTAGGTACATTGAAAGCATTGCTGTTTGACTTCAAGTTAGGTCATGGTTATGTCATTTTGTTTGCTCTTGTGGGCTAGACCCGCTTGGCATACGCCTACCTAAAATATAAATTACTAAGCTGATGCCAGCGACTTCGTCTGCAAAGAATACGTTTATCGCTATCCCGCGGGAACTACGCAATTTTCCGGGATAAAAAGTAGCCTATGTGCTATTCCAGACTTTTCTCTATCTGTGTGTCGAATTTCATCCAGATCCGTTGGGCCGTTCTGGCGTGATTGAGTAACAAACAAACATCCATTTATAATATTTATAATATTAGTTAGACTAGCTGTTGCCCGCGACTTCGGCCACGCAGAATTAGGTACAGTCTATAAAATAATGTTGCTTTCTATGGGTAAAAGAATTTTCATATTCGGTTTAGTAGTTCCAGAGATTACCCTCTACCAACCTCACAAACTCGCGAACTGTACCTCTTTATAATTTAAGGGCCTGTCTCACCACTCCTTAACTGTCAGTTATCTATGATTCCGTCTCTATTTATTACTACGAAACAGACAGAGACGTCATCATAGACCGACAGTTAAAGATTGGTGGAACAGGCCCTAAGTATACCAAAACAACCGAGCAAATAACAAAATTATTAGAATAGGAATCTAATTTTGTACATTTGTTTAAAAGGCATACAACATAGACACCTCTTGATACAAAAACAGATGAGGATATGAAACTTTTACCTCGCTTACACCCTAGTCTATTTCTCTTTTACTAAGGCATTTTTTATTTTGACTTTGATTATGAATCACAGTTCTCGCCAGAGTTAAATATTAACCCCCTTATTCATAAACGCTCTATAGGCTTCTGCTAACTTAGTAATCGTTTGTCCTTATCTGTGAAAGGTAAATGTCAAAGTGACAGATAAGGACAAACGATTACTAAGTTAGCAGAGGCCTATAGTGCGTTTATGAATAAGGGGGTAAGGATGGCTGCGATTCTAAGAACATTATAGGATGAATATTAGTCTTCGCACTGAGAAATATAATTGAGATTTTACTTGTGTGCTTATTGAGGTTGTAAAAGAGCGTGTTCTTTTTGTTCATTGAATTTGAGAGAATTTGAGATACAAAGATAGAGCTTCCAAGATTTACGCAATTTAGGGTGCGACCACACCGCCGCTTAAAAAACGGTGACGTTACGGAATCGCAACAAAATGTATGAAGAAACGGTGAGAAAACGTGACGGATACGACACGTCACTGCGGTTTAGTCGCACCCTTAATGGGCTAAAATTAGATATGTAGTTAGTGTTCATGGAAAATTACGTGTTTATAAATAAATAATAAATATCTTGGGACAATTGACACCAATTGACCTAGTATCAAACTAAGCAAAGCTTGTGATAGTGGCACTAGACAACGGATAAACATACTTATATAGATAAATACATACTTAAATACATATTAAATATCCAAGACTCGAGAACAAACATTTGTATTTTTCATACAAATATCTGCCCCGACCGGGGATCGAACCCGGGACCTCAAGCTTCATAGTCAGGTTCTCTAACCACTAGGCCATCCGGTCGTCTAAATTTCTAAGTTTGTTCATTCGCTATTTTTATTACATCCCTTGTTTCGTTTTTTACCGTGAAACGTGCTGGCATGTTTAAGACTGGGGCCTTACCATTACGTCGTAATATGATTCAATTTCGAAACAAGGTTGGATCGATCGCAGGCAGATCCATAATACAAGTGTCAAAAATGACGGCTAAGGAATTTAAATTGAATAGCTATAAAACGTCACGGTAAGGTCCCTGTATTTTACTCGACATCGGCGAAGTTTCCCAGTGGACAGTACCATAAATAAACTACTAAAAAACTAGGTACTACGACTGTTTCTTAGGTTTGCTCAACGAACTTTAAATTATATCTCGAGTTCTCCATGGCAGAGTTCTTACGTTGGCTATCCCATCTGGTGACATCGTCGCGAGTATATTCGTTATGGCGAGACGAAGGGACTCCGCGGCACGAGAAGAATGCGGTATTAGTTCGAGGCTTGGGAAATGCATGTTCTTGTCAGTATGTTGATGGAATTGTTTCAGAAATGTTGGTTTGGAGCTCATAATGTTTACAATATAGGAATAATTACATGTAACTAGGCGTGGGTTCCAAAGTGGGCCATCTAAGTATTGAAGTCTTTATCTTACCCAACTGTAGACAACACTGGGAAGTCTAACTAAGATACATTGCTGAAAAAGTATAAATAAAATTTACAACTAAAACATACAACAAATTTACAACTGGCTTGTAATCAGAGCTGTAATTGTCAACACAATTTTTGTCACTTTGGAGTGATTAAAAAACGGGACCCTGCGGCCCTGGAAAGAAAAACGTTTCATATAAAAGTAATGAATTAACAGAATTTAAACCTATGCAAAAATAATTATAGCGTAAACCGATTTAAATATTTAAATTTAATATTCAGATACAATGCAAATCGCTCGCTAAAATTGCATAAACACTATACATTACGATATCGTATTACGAGGGGTTCCACCCTCATTCTTATACCCTCTACCATGAAACGCACAAGAACCACAACCCTATATTTTATGCTATACATTGCTTTCTAGCTGTTAGTACTCAGCGAAAGCTGCATAACGAAACCAGCAACTTAATGCGACAGTGTTAGGATACCGTCCTGTGATGGATGCCGTGGTACAGAGGCGAATAGTCTTTTTTGAGAGGCATCTGCTACGCTCGATTAGTTTGACAAATTGTTGTGGGACGTGTCGATTAAAATATCGAGTTAGTTGACGGGTTAATGCGGGGGCATTTGTGATCTCATTTAGCGAGGAAACAGTGTAACTATAAGCTGAACGTATGAGAAGATTATTGTAACGCTTTCTATAGATTTATATGAATAAAAACAAATATTACGTACCTAAAGATTGTTGCTTCTTTCAAATAAGTTAAAGGTGACAGCGCAGCGGCGGCGTTTACGCACTAGAAGCGCACATAAAGTCCAGTTTATACTGTGCAATTAGTAATCTAGAGCTACACTGTGGCATTTGATTTGTCACTTATAAAGCGTCAGCTTATCGGCCATGCAACGTAATGGTAATACTCGTAATAAATAGAAATGATTTGATATGTTAGTTGTAAAGTTCCACGTGGTTTGCCACATTTGGAGTACCAAAAAATTATTCCATAGTTTACTTAAAAGTAGCTAAGTATATGTAATTATTGTTTATATAAGTAACGGATCGATTGCATACATAGTTAGTTCTGCTAGGTATTTAAATTGAAGAGAAAATGGGTTTATAGATACGAATCATGTCTTTCTTTCAGTTTTAAAAAACGGTAAACTATCTGTTCACTGAAATATCCTTTAACAAACTAAGTAACAGCAATAATAATGGGATATAATAACATATAAATCGTCATCATCACCAGTGCAATCATTTAAAAAAAAAGACAAGTCAACATTTGTTTAGGTACCCTTTTATAAAAAAAATATTGGTAAGACCTCATGTACCTATTATTTAAATGAATTCTACAAAGTCAGGGAGTTGAAATGTTTGTGTGGATCATTTATTTTCATTGTAAGGAGCTTACATACAAACTCATCACTTTAGCCAATTTTATTTGACGTTTTAAATTAACTACCTATCCTTCGTACAATTAACAGTCAAACTGTAAACACATTCTTCTTGTTTAATGTTCACACGAGAAATAATGTTGAAGATATGTATAAATGCAAAAACCAAATTATGTTTGAACATTTTTATTGGAATATTACACTTTATTAACTTAAATTAAGGGTACTATTAAATCAAATCACGTAAAAAAATGTTTCTTAGCTTTGTTATTATTGTATCCTTACATTTATAAATTTAGATCATAGGCTATCTAATACGATTTTAATAATTATTAAATAATAAGATTAATTGCTCTTTATTGATAACGTACGTTATGAAAATGTACCTACCTAATTAGTAGGTGAATTTTATATATTGTTTAATTTTGGAAAATATTATTTGACATAAACATAATTAGGTTAAAATAAAATAAACTGATTACCTACGTCATGGATTGTTACACTGATTTTAGTACAGTCACCAGCATAAATAAGTGATCATTTTTGTACCTTGTCGCTTTCAGTCGTTACATGATTTCGTATAGTTTTTCAAACATGACTTTAAAGTGACAAGGTACAAAAGTGATCACATATTTATGCTGGTGACTGTACAGCTAACGTCTAAAAAACCATGTACATAAGTATAATATAATATAACCTATATGAGAATTGTATGTGAACTCACACTGGGAATATTGAAAAAGTTCAGAAAATTAACTTAAATTAATGAAAAAATAACTAGTTACAGACAGTAACTAAGTAATTAATTTACCGTGAACAGGTTTGTTAATTTTCTTCAATTCTATCTACCTATTGTATTACACTATACCTATTCAATATTCAATCCACATTTTAAGACATTTTAACACGTAGATACAAACAAGGTCATAAAAAAATAATCATATCCATTTGGAACCAGATACCTTAAGGTCTGTTTACAACTAACACAAGATTCACATTCTGCAGGTGCCGTCGGGCCCGTGCCGCCGGCGGCGCGTAGCTCCGTAGCGCGTAGAGGTCCGTAGCACCCGCAGCCGCGTAGCACCAACCATCAACTCTTTTACCCGCTCATTAATAAATTACCGCTTTGAATAATTGAAACCAAAACACCTCAAACATGACACACGTAGAACAAACCGATCAGAGAAGCGTCGGCAAGTAACGGACGCGGCGGAGGTTGCGACGACGCTTCGCCGCCATATTGTTTCGCGCCCCGCCCCTCACTCCACCGTGCCCCGTGATTGGCTTAAAACCCGACGAGGGCGGGGCGTAACTCGCCAAAATGTTGCCAGCTTTTTGAATAAATAATTTCAGTAATTTAAGTAATGAAGGCAATTATGGCGTTGTTTAGCTAAGTTCGCGCGGTAGCGAGTGGGAACTTTATATTTATATCGGTCTCTTTATGTACGCCGACGCGGTTAATGCGCGCGATCTGTTTGCGTGGCTGCCTTATTTATGGCGGAGGACGGTGCAGCCGGCCCGCGATTTAAACTGCAATTATTCTGTACGCTATAAGGAAAACATATTGCATAGTTAAATGAGCTAGGGGAATAAAAATGCTAAATAGACTATGCTATAACAAGACTACCTACTCTGAAGATTTCTTTCAGTTCCAGTGAGACAAATAAGCAGAGACTTTGCTGACTGATCTTACCGAACGGCTGGGGTTAGGTACTGGCACCCAATAACCAATACGCGTACAAAACTACGAACTACAAATAAATCGGCAACAAGCCATGAATCGCAATGACGTTGCGTGACGGCTGTCCGCAGGCCGAGTAAACAGTGACGTCACGGAGCGTCACGACAAAAAGTCGATTTTCGCGAGTTCGGTCGCGGCCAGCTGACTGCCCGCGTCCCGCGACCCCGCGCCCCGCGCGAGAGATTTCAGCGCGAGCGAGAGAGAGCGCGGCGCGTGCAGTGCAAGCGAGCGAGAGCACCGTATGTGTGCGTGCGCGCGCGGTGGGCGGCGGCGGATGATGTATAGAGTGGTGGAGTTAGGTTCAAATTGTGCCGGGAAGTGGCCGAGATTAGAGCCCGGCCCGCACCGCCGCTAAAGCCCACTTAAGACTGTTTTTAATACTAGTATTTTTTACGCGATCCCGACAGGATTTAGCGGATAAACGTCGCGATCGTGCGCTTTGATTTATCGGTTTCGAATTCGGTTTCGGTTTCTGGTGTTTACGCTAGTGGTGACCGGCGAAGTAATCCCGCGGCTTGTACCAGATTATGACGGATATCATCGGATTTCGTGCTCGTACGCTGTGACGGCCGCGGCCAGGCTAGCCCCGCAACGCGACCATTGTGAGTACCATCTTAATTCAGTGGGTGTTGCATAAACAACGTTACTGAAAATCGTAATCCCTTGGAGCTGGCACTGTTTATACCCTCGATGTAACTAAGAAAGTTGGACGGTAGCAGAAAACAAATTATGCAGGGTCAATGCTCTTACAAAACGTAGAGAAACAGATTTAATTGGGTAAGAATGGGTAAGAGTAGCGTCGGTCTCTGAATAGTATAGGTCTACGTCGTTATCTGCTGAAAAACAAAAGCGGCTCATTCGACAATATAATATTTTCAACCCGAGAATTTGATCTGAAAATTATAAGGGTAGGTTTTACTTCTGAGATACACAACCATGTTTTGAATGAAATAAGAATAGTTTGTCACTTACGTAGAGTCGTTTACAGTCAAAATTAGAGTAGGTTAAGGGCCGACGGTTGAGTTAATAAAGATTTTTTTAGTAAATAAGTAAACTAAATACCTATGTTTATTTTAATAACCATGCGGTCATGTCATGTAGGTAAATCTTTCCTCTTTATAATATTAGTATAGATAGAAGATTATATATTTACAAAAAGCAAATTAAACTATGATTAAATTAAACACTAAACATAAACTAACTACATATAAATTAAGTAAAAATATCGAGTAAAGGTTCTGGTAAAAATATTGCAAGTTAATCCCAACAATGTAAATTTTTTCACACAGGTTATATTACAATAAATTTAGAGTAGTAGTTGGGTTTTATCACGACTTTTAATTTCCGATAAGAATCCTCTAACTGGTGATTGATTTGAAATGAACTACGAGTATAAAAGGGTCCCAGGGCAGAGTCAATTCTAACAAAAATGTCATGTAAAATCAAAAATAATTGGTAACAATAGTAACGCAAAACATTAAGTACCTAAAGTAAAATAAAATATCAATAACATAGAATGTGAAAATATCATTAAATAAAATAAAAAGAAAGTTTAGTTTGTTTTGGTAGGTGCGTTTGTGTAGGTATTTGTTTTGTCCTCATCCTCACACAAAAATCTCAGAAATCTCAAAAAAACTTCAATGTCATTTCTCAGACTGAAATTGAAGCTTAAGAATTTCTTTTACTGTTTTATTAGGCTGAATTACTATTGTAATTAATTATTGAATATTTGTTTTTTTACATTCCTACTTGGCTGTGTATAATAATTCACTACCTACTTTTAATGGAGAAATCATTGCATTTTGGTTGAATTTGTTATTTCTCATGTCAGGAATAGACACATTAACCAATGTAGATTTTCATAGTTACAACATTTTTACTTTTATGGAAAACGTAAATAAATATAAAGTTACGAAGAAAAAATATTTTAAGGTATAAACCAAATGCGTAGGTACCAAAATTTTACTAAATGCTTGAGCTAACCACACCCTGCAAATAAAAAATATAGAGCTAAAATTGAATTTTCAATAAATGGGCAATTATGGCAAAGGTACAAGCCCAGGCATGGGTACAATTGATTAATTTATCGAAGCCTTACTCTAAGGTTATCAATAAATTACACGCCTATAAGAATCAAAATCAATTAAATTAAGTACCTTGCTAGTCTGCCTGAAAATTGAAAGCAGCTTACACATTTATTTTTAACTGACATCTGACAACTTTCAAGCGATAAATAAAACTAACAGAATAGAAAGAAACTTTTTATTGTGGGATAAATGACAGGTCAGAAAAGTAGACAGGTATGTAAAACTTTCAGTAGTTAGAATACACTTATTTTTTAACACTTATGATGAACTAAAATAGTGTTAAGTCAACTTACTAGACTACTAGTAGTATTGCCATTAAACGATTAAAATAAATTAATGACCCGCTTAAATCGTAATTTATATTAAAAATCAATACCTATACACAATCATATAAAACACAATTAACCAATTATATACATAACTAAATAAAAATAAAATTAACCTGAAGAAGCTAGCAAAATAAACCCGTTATATTTGCTCATTTTGTACTTACTATATGTATATTCTCAAGGTGAAATTCTGAATAATGTTATTTATAGATAAGATTAATTTCATGTTTTAGGTTACAATACAAATCTTCCTGGCTGTATAAATATGAGTTCAGTCATAGTGTTGTTTTTTTTAACAGTAGATAACTGTTCCTCGCGGCTTCGCCCCCGTTCAAACCAAAAAATAAGGACCAGAGTATTTGGAATTTAACTGACTAACTTTAATATTCTAGTACCTGAATCACCTTTTTTTTTTGGTACGTTTCCTAAAAATTAAACCTAGCTAGATCAATTTATCGCCCCCGTAAGCCTTTACATACAAAATTTCATGAAAATCGTTGGTGCCGTTTCCGAGATTCAGATTATACATTACATAAAGAAGTACAAGAATTTCTCGCTTAGTGGTATTACATTAGATAGATTAGATAGATAGATAAGCTCCTCAACGTGTCTAAGAACTCTATTCCAGAATATTTCAGCCGATGATTACGGAATATTTTAATTGAACACTTCCGCAAAAGTTTTTATCGTAATTTTTCATTTCAAAATTATATCACCCCTTACACTGCTTATTATTTTGTACTCCTTGTGTACAGTCCGCGAGCTCTTAGAATGCCATTTGGGTTTATCTGTCTCACTCACTCTCATGGGTTTAATACTTGGATCGGCCGAGCGAGTGAGAAAGCAATACAAACCCGAATGGCATTCTTTGAGATCACGGGCTGTATCTAAGTACATCTTCGTTCTTCTAAGTGCTTTGCTTAGTTTGGGACTAGGTCAATTGGTGTCAATTGTCCCAAGATATTTATTTATTTATTTATTCTCAGGTGCAGCTACTATATTTAGACATATCAAAATAATGCTCTCAAGATCTCTAACTGTTTCCTTGCATGTCGAACATGCTATCAGATCATTGACAACGCGATAGCCTATCAGCCCGATAGCAGCTACGCGGATGATGTCAATATTGAAGTACCAGAGAACTATTTTTAAAGCGGTCGATATGCATTTTAATATTTTATTAGAAAGTTAATCGGAAGTGCAAGAAGTTTTTAGTGAGAAAAAGTAGTTTCAAAGTTTGTTGTAAAAAAGAGCTGCTTAACTTAATCCATACTAATATTATTAATGCGAAAGTGTGTCTGTCTGTCGGTTATCTCTTCATGCTTAAACCGCTGAACCGATTTAGTTGACACCATATCGATACTAGTCTTAAGTGTATTCTATTATTCCTTTTATATATCTACTTGTAATTAATGTGTGTGAATAAATGTTTCTCACTCTCAGATAATTACAGTCCCGGGAAAGGTTAGGTATAGAATAGTTCTTACCCCGGAAAATCACATAATTCCTGCGGGATAGCAACAAGCGAATTCTGCAAAGACGGAGTCGCAGGCAACAGCAGCACAAATACAATTGCTACTAGCAATATCGCACTGACTGATAAACGAAAGAAATAATAAAGTTTTCTATTATTTTAGAATAGGCCCCCTTCTTTAAGCCCTCACTTGTAATATCGCTTGTAATTCGTGTAACACATTTTCGTGAACAATTGTAGAGATATTAAATTTGGTGAATGTGAAGAATAATGTGTATAAAATTGAACAGAGTTTCATAGTGTTTACATATTCGATATCCTGATAAAATGGCAGTGCTAAAATAGTCATGTTATAGATGTTATTTTATGTACTAACGTTCTACGGTACGGTCTATAAGGTAGTGTTACGTATGCGAAACATTTTTTAATCTTTCTGCGTCTTTTGATAACTGACAAATATTTGCAATCAGAGTTTTATATTAGAGTTTTTACTGCTTCTTTTAACGAGTTTTATTTATTTATTGTGGGTTAGGCTTCTATCAAGTCTAGTCTCGCTTGCCAATGCAATTCGACTCAAATAATAAAGTAAGAGTCCAAATAATTTTCATGATGCTTATTGTTCATTCATGACATGACGAATTGTCCTAAATACTATACCTATGAACTGGAACAATCTCAGATTAGTGTTGTACCGTATAAATTATAGCTGTATCAAAAGTAGCTATAATGTATAGTCACTATCAGTAATTTGAAATATACCAAACCGTCCTAGTCTTTTTCCTTACAACAAAAGCGACAAAGTACTGCAGTCTTCAACTACTTTTTAACTTCAGGCACTTTTTTGTATTAAGGCACTGACAGCTTATTTCTATTCAATCCGATAGAAGCGATTTTTTCCACAATTCGAGTTAAAAATCGACGCTGAAAGGGTTACCCGCAGGTCAGAACTGCACTCGATTGAATAAAAATAGTGATATTGCAGATTCTTTATCACTCTGAAATGGATCCGAATGAATGTCGAGTAAAATTGGAATTAGAGCGCGTTTTAATAGAGCGAGCCACTTTCGCCAACTTAAATCTTTGGCTTAAAAAAGGCTTTGCGTTGGTTTAAAGGGATAAGAGAGGCTCAGTGGGCTCGATTGCTGCCTTTGGCTTTGCTCAATTACTCACCGACGAGTCAAGATTAGTGCTTTTGGCGCCAGAGCGTTTTCAATTCAACTCGGAGAAAATAGGAATCGTATTTGCGCTGTGAGTTTGGCGTTCGGATGCGACACTTGCTTGCTTTACGGAAGGTCTTTGACCTTAGGAGAAGTTTTGATTATTGGATGTTTGGAACGGTGCTGTTTGGTTGTGGCTGTATCTTTTTAAAATGATTTGTAACCATGGATACCACTATTTTTAGATAATATTTTACAAATTTTTTTGATACCCAAGATGGGTCGACTGGCATCTATAGCTAGTGGTATGGTAACGATGCAAATTCTTAGCACATAATAATTTCATCTAATTCTAGCTAGCTTGCATGCGTGAAAGCGATAGGTATATGTTTTATATTCAGAAAAAACGCTAACTTAAGTAATCTGCTTCTGCAGATTTTTATATATCAATCAATCAATCAATCATTTATTTGATAAAAGTAGGTGATACAAGCATAGGTGACATAATAAAACGAGTTTCTCCACTTTTTGCCATTTTAGGCGTACAAATATTTAGGAGGGTTGCACCAAACGACAACCACAGCAGAACTACGCATGCACAATTATAGTTCTAAAAAAAATATATAATTAAGCTTGACAAAATAAATTAATTTAAAATTAATACAAATAATGATCAAATCTAATAGAATAAAATATAGTCAATTAAGGTCAAATCAAATACAGTTTTAAAATATAATCAGCTTGAAAAATTAAATTATATTAAAATTAACACAAATAAATTAATCAAATCAAAGAAAAACTAAATCACATGTAATCAAATCGGGTTAAGTTATGTCAAAATCGAAAAAAATGGATTAAGCTTCTTACTGTTGCGTCACTTGTCACAGGTATTATTACATTTCTGAGTACACTTTATTTCTAGTATTTTATCTTCTTTTAAAACCTGTCTCTTAAATTAGTCCCACGTACAGTTGACAACACATGCTTGTGAATAATCCTTTTTAGTACTTTTCTTCATCTTCGTCTTTGATCAGAGGTAGCTAATCGATGTGCGAAAAAACAATCCAGTTATAAGTAAGTTACCTTCATGGATTACGAAATTAAGTAATTATGCAATCGTGGAGTGAAATAATAAACCTGATTCACTACGGAAACATCTAACTAGTCTAACTAATATTATAAATGCGAAAGTATGGATGGATGGATGGATGTTTGTTTGTCACTCAATCACGCCAGAACGGCCCAACGGATCTGGATGAAATTCGGCACATAGATAGAAAAAAGTCTGGAATAGCACATTGGCTACTTTTTATCCCGGAAAATTGCGTAGTTCCCGCGGGATAGCGATAAACAAATTCTTTGCAGACGAAGTCGCTGGCAACACCTAGTTTAATCATAAAGGCCGTGAATTACTACATTTTATCTCAAAAGTTCAGCAGTAGAGCTGTGTTCTACTAAATCTAACCTACGAAAGCCATTAGGAGCTTAACTACTGGTTTTAATTAACTCTTGCTTTATTACTTAGCAGGCTGACTCAGGTCAGGTAGGCATGCCTTATAACTACAAGATAAATACTAGCGTAGATACTTATCTTACGCAATATGAAGTACGCAATGTGTTGCGGGTTATTTGATTACTACAATTATAGATAACTATTTCGTAAATACGAAATTTTTGTACAAATATTTGTTGGTTTGTGTGTAGTTACTCAATTACATAGTTGCTTATGTAGTAGCTTTAAAAAATACGGATATTATTGCATTCAAATCGTTACAAAAATCACAAGTTTCAGAAATCCATGTATTCATCAATGAAATATTTCAATTTAAAACATCACTATATTTTATTTCTACAAAATTTTCAATTATTTTGTAATGTTACCAGCAATGATAAAACAATCAAAGTAATGAAAGTGACGTTCGCAATGTTGCCCGCATCGAGAAAACTGAAGCGGCACACCACTAATTCCATCCTTAGTACTGGCCAACATACACGATAAAAAAAACAAGAGAAGCGATTCGCTCGTTAAAAAAGTCGCTTTTAATAACCATTCAATAGGTCATTCAACACGTAGCGCAGCGCTCTTTTTGCTGAATATTGAATCCTGGCTGCAGATATGTAAAAAAGGCCGTTAAGGCCGTAAATCACTTAACAGCCTTCTGTTCTATCTATGCTACGCTATTATACGAGTGAATTTTATATGGCCTGACGTATGAAATATGAAAGTTGTATATCCACGAGACCTTTTTGTTTATGATGCCATATATCTGCGCTGTGTACCGCTTTAAATCAACCCGATAGTTTGCTTGATGAGCGTAAAACGTGTCATGTTCGAGACTTTCTTTTGTTTTTTTAAGCTAAACTTCTAAAGCTAGTGGTGGCTTGATATTGAGATAATAAAAATTAACATTGCTTTTATTTTTATTAGCAGAAGAAAGTCGCTTTGAATTATTTGTAATCTATCTACTTGTGTTTACCATGTTTATGACAATGCATACTTCATAAAAAAAATATAACGCAGAATTTCAATTTAACTTGTACTTAAATGAAAATACAAAATTACATTAAACCTAACTCTTATTTCCAACCCACTTTAACACTTCCTAAGGCTAACACAAAACATTTACCATTTCTAACAGGGCCGTTAATTTTTATGAATAAAATAGTTAGGGCTTCCAGCACTCCCTGCTAAGTTCCTGATAGCTTACGTAAGTACCTACCAGATATCTATAATGTCGTATCTGTCCGTTTCGTAGTTATAAATAGAGACGATATCAGGAACTTAACAGAGAGTGCTGTAACAGGCCCTTAGTCACCAAATGCCGACTGGCCGATTGTGGTTTCTAAGATCATAACGCTCTCCCATACTTGAGTCGTCGGGTCATTCCTATTTTTATGCACACTGTCACTTTCATGGATGTCACTACCGTGGTTGTAGGTAATTAAGTATTCTTTCAAATATTTTGTGATGATGATGTTATGATGGATTTAAAAATTATGTATGATAAGTTAACTCATAATAACATTTACATCGTTTTGACGGATTAGACAACATAAGGGTGCGACCACACGGCCGCTTAAAAAACGGTGACGTTACGGAATCGCAACAACATGTATGAAGAAAGGGTGCGACCAAACCGCCGCGTATACGCAGTGACATGCCGTATGCGTCACGTTTTCTCACCGTTTCTTCATACATTTTGTTGCGATTCCGTAACGTCACCGTTTTTTAAGCGGCGGTGTGGTCGCACCTTAACGGTGAGAAAACGTGACGCATACGACACGTCACTGCGTATACGCGGCGGTTTGGTCACACCCTAATTACATCCACGTTAGTGACATCCATGGAAGTGACATTGTATACAAAATGCGAAATTCCCACTCGAATGAGAAATATCAAATACTAACTCTACACCTTGTTCCAGTATGCGCATCGCATAACGTTCCCCCGACCGTGACCCCCGGCCTCACCATTCACCTCCGCGTGTACAAGGAGGCTCTGGCCGCCGGCATGGAGCCGCTGGGCGAGGGCTTGTGCCTGTCCGAGCTCGAGCTCCACGGAGGCCACCTACACGAGTCCGTCGCGGCGTCCGTCGGCTCGGCCATATCGAGCCTGATGGCGCCGCTGCACCACGAACCGCAGCACACGCCGCTGCATGCGCACGCGCCGCCGCTCCATCACGAGCCGCTCGAGAAGCTGAAACGTGAGTAC
Source organism: Pandemis heparana (assembly GCA_963854515.1). Classification (NCBI taxonomy): domain Eukaryota; kingdom Metazoa; phylum Arthropoda; class Insecta; order Lepidoptera; family Tortricidae; genus Pandemis; species Pandemis heparana. Next base: position 5,122,662 of record OY978016.1, on the reverse strand, counting down.
ATGCTTGCTGTCTGTGCGTCTACGCTAGGCGAGCCGAGCGCGAGCGGAGCACGAGCCGAACACAAATTCGTTTAGTGTGGACCGACGTATAGTATGAATGTTCCCAGGTGAATTTTTCGCTTCGAGCCCTAATCTTCAAATTTAATGTCACTGATATTCTAGATATTATTTTTAATTTGAACCTTAATACTATGCCGATACCGTTTGTTTTTCAATATGAATGTTGTAGTGGCACGTGCGTCTCGTTAGCTTGCGGTTTTGCGATAATAGAGACAAATGGCCTTTGTTTGAAAGAGTAGGGCTCGAAGCAAAAAAATCACCTGGGAAGATTCGTAGGTACTATACAAGCCTCGAAGTTCACTTGACGCCGCCGCGCCGAGAACGGCTCCGCTCGTGCGCGGCTCGTTTCGGCTCGCCTAGCGTAGACGCACCTTTAATTTTTCTGCTTTTTTCAGTTTCAGGAGTAATTTATGGTTTACCATCATTTGCTAAACATTTCTCAAATGCATCGTTTAACAAACACTTCATTGAAACCTTTGACTATCTACTAAAATATTGACTTTAATGGAAAACGTACAAAACAAACGTAACCTAACCTAATATGAGCCAGTGCCGCAATGTAATCTTTTCTTGTAAGTCTGAACTAGGCTTTATAATACAGATTTCTTAAGAGGGTACATCCCTAGTGAGCTGGCAACATCGCATTTTTGGTGATTTTTTGCGATTATTTAACAGAAAATGAATGAAAGTTTCAAATATCCGTCTGTAGTGCACTTCATTTTAAGTGTATTAATGTGTTCAATGCAACGATTAATCGTGATGGACTTTTATTTTCGTATTAAAGGGATAAAATACTATATCTCGTTTAATAAGAAGATAAAAGTCCATCACGATCAATTATTGCATTAGACACATCAATACACTAAAAACGAAGTGCACTACAGACGCATATTTGAAACTTTCATTCAATTTCTGTAAAATAATCGCAAAAAATCACCAAACATGCGACGTTGCCAGCTCAGTAGGGATGCACGCTCTTAACAGTTTTTCGTCATTGATAGGCGATAAGGTGATCTGAAATGATGTACCTTACATAAACAGCTTTTATGATGACTGTTGCAAAAATAAGTCTAATAAGCCGATACGAGAGCTAGATTGGAATATTACGAACCTTTTACAGCAGGTAAGACATAGTTACATATAGTATTATGTAAATGATGCAGAGATTTTATGATGTTTATAGTAAAATACACTCAAGATAATACGCAACCTTACCTAACAAAAGGCGTATGGGCGTAGCCAGAGAATTGAATCATAATAAACACATCACTACATAGTATAAAACAAAGTCGCTTTCTCTGTCCCTATGTGCCTATGTATGTTTAAATCTTTAAAACTACGCAACGGATTTTGATACGGTTTTTTTAATAGATAGAGTAAATCAAGAGGAAGGTTTATATTCTATGTATAATACATGCATAATATACCGTGCGAAGCCGGGGCGGGTCGCCAGTTAATATTATAAAGGCGAAAGTTTGTGTGTGTGTGTGTGTGTATGTGTGTGTGTGTATGTGTGTATATATGTTTGTTACTTCTTTACGCGCAAACGGCAAGACGGATTTGTATCAAATTTGGAACGGAGAGAGCTGGTACCATAGATTAACGCATAGGCTACTTTATTCCGGCAAATCGCATAGTTCCCGCGGGATAGTGATAAACATGTCACAGGTCGTAGCTGTCGCAAAATAAATAATCATTGCAGAATATAAACTTGTAATCCCAAATCCCAATCTTTTTTAATCTAAAGCCCAGTTTTTGATATGCAAGAAAAAGCCTGCAAGTATCACTATATTGCCAGGCCTACACTGATAATGATAATAGGTATGCGTGCCTTGCCTTTGGAACACGATCCCTTAAACCAACTTTAGACTTGCCACTCTTGCAAGAAAAATCCTGCTGCTGCCGGGGAAATTACAGGCACAAGAGGCATTTCATCTTAGCCCTCTAGGTTGGCAACGCATCTGCAATCCCTCCGGGGTAGCGGGTGTCTATGGGCAGTGGTGATCACTTACCACCAGGCGACCCACTTGCTCGTTTGCCTTCCTAATCATATAAAAAAAAAAATATTACTACAGCAGCAAGCCGTGATGCGAACGGGTTAGAAGCTGACGACCCAGAGTCGCAATGCATTGTAAATTGAATATTTTTTGCAAGTCTAAAAACACAACTGACTGTATAAGTTACTCAATTCCTGGCTGCATAGAGTATAAACGACGACTCGTACCGAGCGTGAAATGGAAATCACCAGTAAGCCCCGATAGAGGAATTTTAGTGAAATACAACGCAATCGAACGATCCATTCCGAAACGTTCTATATTGGCAAATAAATCCCGTTTTAAACTCCGCCGGGCTTGTAAATAAAATAAAGGGGACTTTCCATGTTTGATTCGCGGCGGGTCCATCTCTCCTATAGAGTCGTTTGTTCTTACGCTTCATTTTTATGAAGATGTGTGGCGCCTCCGAGATGGGAGGATTTGGCGAGGGTAAATAAATAGGGTGCTTCCGATTTTACGTAAAAAAAGTAATTGGGTTCTTGCCGCTGGTTGAATTAGTTTCAGTCACGCGTGAGAAAAGTGCGTATTTGTACAGATATATGTTTTCGGACGGGAAAGGCAAGTATTAGCTTCAAACTATTATCTGTAGCTATAGCTCTGCTATAGTATATTTTCACAGATGCTGGTCCAATATTGGATAGACAGCAATACTTTGGATAATAATATGTATAATATGTTTATCACATACCATACAAAAAGTTATAAAAGCGCTTTCTGAACCAGCTTTCATGGCAGTTAACTTGAAAGAAAGAAAGAAAGAAAACATTTATTCGTGACATTACAAGCATAAGACTACTTATGTACTTGCAAATGTGTGCGTGTGACTTACGCTACACTGTGCCGTTTGTAGAACTGCGTCTTTTCTTTTTAATTTGCCTGAGACTGGTATTTCTTTCAAAGACTTTTGTATCTGAACCTGCTTTTAACATTTTCTTTGGACTTTGTTTTATCAGCTGAATGTAGAGCTTTAATATACCTACATACCTAACAAGCACCCCGAACATTTGGTCAGAAAAGTAATTCTGTCTTCATAACCATGAAAATTACGTATCAATACCTTTTATAACAGTTTCATAGCAATAATCGTCGATTGTTACAAAACACGTGTTGGATGCCTTTATTCGCGATATACGACACAGAGACGTGACTTTTCGAAATAGCCTTTATCCATTGTACGTAACTCATTCAATTTGGACTCTACGTGGAAGTTTTTAAGGTTTAAACTTGATTTGATAGGTTATGACACAATTGTGTCTAAATTAAGAGCGTGACACGTCATCAGCGTGACGGACCGTGACAGAGCGTGACGTTCCGTGACGCGATGCACTTGCGTTTGTATACAAAATTAGACATTATTCTGTGTTGATGACACACATTTTTGGTCATTATTTTGTACAACGAATATTTGCAGTGCAATATTAAAAGCCATGCGGGTTTCCATTTCCATTATAAAATAGCTAATGAGGTGCATTTACTACCTACTAATTTATTACACAGGTGACAGTTTTGTTTGACTCTCGTACCTGATTCTTATGAAACGGTCTATAGTTATCTTTTAATTTTTAATGTTTAAAAATTTCTACTGAAAATAGGTATATGTTATTTTATTATGTTAGTATTTGACTCAAAATTAAGGTGATCCGCTCCAGGTTGGTTAACAATCCATGGAAATTACGTTAAGTTAGAGAACTTCAGTTTTCTAAGTCCAAGGGTTTGAGCAAGACGTTGATAAGCCACTCAATCGGTTAGGACAGTTTCGAGGCTTTTTACTTACATGTATATTAACGAAGATTATTATCTATACATATAAAAGAAAGTCGTGTTAGTTACACTATTTATAACTCGAGAATGGCTGAACCGAATTAGCTGAAAATTGGTGGGGAGGTAGCTTAGAACCAGGAATAGGCAATAGGATACTTTTTTATATTTTTATTTTTATTTATTTTCTTCTTTTGACATTCATTTGTTAAAAAAAAACGCCACTGACAGCTAAACGTAGGTAAAACGTTGTCTGTCTATGGTTAAGTGTGGTTGAAAATTTGACGAGTCAGGGCCGGAAGTCGAACATGGCGCGCGTAACTTATAAATTCCCTGCTATAAAAAAATAATATTTCTATGTGAATAATTATTGTCAATATTGTTTGTAAATATACTGTTTGCGTAAAGTGTATAATATGGTATAGTTTATAAATGGGTGAAAATATTTTAAAGTTAGCTTATTGTGCCGATATTATCATTAAAAAATGCCACGACCAAGACGATCGAATGAGGTTATGACTTTTTCATATAATTTGGATACATTTATACACGGAAATTGCTTAGTTAATTGAAGATAAATTAAGTCTACGCGGACGAAGTCGCGGAGAAAAGCTAGTCAGTAAATACCTATATTGTCTTCAGTGTACGTTTTCTTTTTACAAAAAGTACTCAATAACGAAAAAAAAATCCCAAAAGTTTTTTTTATTCAAAAAGCGAACGTAACAAAATAGGCACCTGTACCCTGCATACAGCTAGGGCTGCTAATCGGATAGTTTTTACGGACGCATCAATATCGGATTACGCGCCCCCGGATGTTTAGTTGCGCAATTAGTCATGCTGAGGGGCAGCCCTGGACTGGACTGGATGGATGGATACTCTGCTTTGCATTAACTATTTTAACGTATTGATGAGGTTGCATAGATTTAAGTTCACTTCATTTGTATGGACATGACAAAAGTAAAAAGTTTTTAAACGTTTTTTTTAATTAGTTTCCCTTTCACCTGGGAAAAAATAAAAAAATTACAAAGAAAAGAAAAATGTTCTCGCAGAAAAATTTTGACGTGTCATAAAACCTAAAATTTGAGTTTTCCTAAATCAGTCAGTCTTGCATATATGTAATTGTTTAACAGAAATGAAAATGCTGAATTACAAATTCAAACAAAGGCGCCTGATGGAATGCCTGATGGATGGAATGTACGTTTCACATTTATTTATATAGTAATTAGATATTTAAAGTTACCTACGAGTAAGGTAGAGTAATTCACGAATCGAGTTAATGAGTCCAGTTGCATAAATTATTTGAATACTTACTATTATGTATATATTTTTATGTCGCATAGCAGTTATATATCAAACATGGTGTCCTATCCTGACTAATACTATAAATGCGAATATGACTCCGTTTATAACGGTTTCACGTGATAAAATTTGATATGAGATAGTTTGAGACGGTGGAAAGGACATAGGGTTTTTAGATTTAGATCCCGCGGGCGCGCGATAGACAAATTCTCCGCAGACGAAGTCACGGGCAATAGCTAGTAATTAAATTAATAATAATGTAGAGTATTTCACCATATGCACCATACTCATAGCGAACCTGGCGTAAACGCAATGATTTGCAATCCATCACCGACGAACAAAAAAGGGCAGCGGGGGCAATCATTTAAAGTCAATTCCAATGAATTGAGTGCTGCATCCCTTTCTTTCCAGCGTTTTTCGTACAGAAAGAACACCGTCGTCCCGCTTGCACGTTAAAAAACAACCCTCCGAGATCGGCGAAGCATTATATTGCGATGATTAGCTTGCACTTGCCGCTTTTGTCATTGAATTTAAATGGGGGATTAAAATGCACAGCGCATTTTTATTAATGCTATTGTGTGTTTTGTTCATTATGCGATCGCGAATAATTAGGCAGTTATTTTTCTGATTTTATGGTGATTTTGTGTCAATTGGGACGGTTTAGGTAAATGATTGTGTATCCACTGTGTCGATTTATACTTAGTACCTAACTAGGAATTTTAAGACGAAATCCACTTAAATTGAAATCTGCCATGAGTGTGTAAATCCAGTGATATGACAATGCATTAATAAACTGCAGCAAACTGCAAGTACAATAAAGAAAAATGATGTAACTAATATTATAAATGCGAAAGTATGGATGGATGGATGGATGGATGTTTGTTCGTTACTCAATCACGCCAGAACGGCCCAACGGATCTGGATGAAATTCGGCACATAGATAGAGAAAAGTCTGAAATAGCACACTAGAAATAGACTCCCGGAAAATTGCGTAGTTCTAGCGGGATAGCGATAAACGAATTCTTTGCAGACGAAGTAAAAGTAAAAATAGGCAACCATCACTCCGAAGTTGGTGTTAAAACACAGTAAGTTATTTCTAATTTTGAAAACTATTGGCATGTCAACGAGCACAGCTACGGCGTCTCTGCGCTCTGTTACCACCCAATTTCCCGAACTTATTCGTAATCGTATTGGCTCTGCGTGTGATAGATAACGCGGCAAGTTTATCCCCCGAAGATTGCTTCATATCCCGCGATTTTTACAAAATAGGCGAAAAACACGTTTCGTGGCTTTAATTTTAAATTGAGCAGGTTCTGCGGAATCTTGCCTTAAGCCTTCCAACCGTTGATTTTGCCGTCGTGTGCGATTTTTTTCACCACCCGCGCCAAATCTCATTATTTTACTGGAAAAAAATATGGAAAACTAATTACGTGGGATTTGCGTTCGATTATGAGGATTTCGCCCTTTTTAAATTATGCTGGGGCGCATGTGGAAAAATGTACTTACTTGTGTGATCGGCTAGCTCATTCTTTCACTAAGGTAGAACCATTGCATTCTACGATGACCCTGCTGTAAAACCATTTGTTATCGATTAACATCTCCATAGCTAAGCATTTTTTTCGCTCGTTGCAGACATTCACTATGCATTAAGATTATGGTAGGTACAATCTACGATTAAATATTTTAGTATTACCGTAGTTATACAAGGGATAGAGCTATGAAGTAGTTCCTAGTTCTCCAAATCGTGATCCAAATTTAATTGTGATTAAGAGACACTAGGCTCGTCCGCTGCATAAGGAAAGAAAGAAAGAAGACATTTATTACACAATAACATTAGGTACATTACATTTACATTTAAGTATAACAACTTCATCTAATCACCAATGTTTGAACTCTATTTCCTGATTCGTCTTAGATTAGGCTATTAAATGATTAATGAACATGAACAAGAATTTTACTTCTTGATTTTTTATATATATTTTTACGGTTTTACCCGTTAGAAATTAAATCCACATGCTATGGGTGGTGTAGCGGTAGAGAAAGCGTCATGGAATTATGAGGATACGTTTTCGATTAGCCATAGCTTTACTTTTCGATTTTTTTATGTGTTCTAAGTGTCTTTTAGAAAAGGTTGTTTTTTATTTATTTCAAAGTGTCGCGCGTGCTTCAGTTCGAGTTTAGTCCTTAGACAAGTTTGAACAAAACGGCCAAGTCTTAATACTATTATGCTCGTATTTCATATCAAATGGATCTAGCGCTTAGTCGAGGGTAAGGAAGGAAATATCGTAGTCAGGTTAACAGCGAGATAGTGGTAATCTCGAGTGACGGCTCGAGTTACAAATATTTGTCCAGGCTCCTAGCGGTCGAGGTATCTCGCATGCATCTTTAGTGTATTGTAGCTACAATATAGCTATCCGGCCATGGTTAAACATGGTCTTTACACGAACCTGTCAAGAGTCGAAAGCAACAAAAAAGGTGGGATTCGATATAAAGTTGCACAGAATCCGAACAGTTTTCGTTGCTGTAGCAACCTAGTATTTTGAAACATTTGGCGGTTATTAGGTACTAAGGTATTTTCATTCTTACCTGTCCTATTTGGTAAACAAAATTCTAACCTCAAAACGTCTAATTTTTGCTATTTTTTAACTATTTCATCGTAAATAAAGGAACTGGAGATAAAATATTCAGCAAAATTATGTACAAAATATTGCCTCAGGTTTATTTCAAAACATAATACATACACCTTATTCTTTACAAAAATTTGCACATTGAGGTTAGAATTTTGTTTACCAAATAGGACAGGTAAGAATGAAAATACCTTACAAACAAGTTTAAAACCAGTTTTTCGCTTTTTGAAACTTGACATGACTTCTCTAATTTTTATGGGTAAAAGTGGGGGCCAAACTTTGTACTCCATATTGATGTTTTCGACCTTCATTGGATTTTGACAATTTGCGATTGAATGTTAGAAGCCTTAATGATCTCATTGCCTAAAAAGTAAAACGGGATTTAAAGGATTATACCTGAAACGTAATAGATCCAAGAAGCAAAATTACTCGATTACAAAGCGACTATAAAACAAAACGTCTCATATCATCATATCTTAAATGATCTCCAAAGGACCCTCTAAAAATATCAAAATACCGAACTTATCAAAAAACAAATCAACTCGATCTGTCCCGACCGTATCTATAAATGAAAAGGAAATTCTCGATCGTGATTGATCAAAACGAGCGACGCGACTCGGCGGCGCGGTGGCGTGTTGTAATCCTTCCGTCGCAAATGGTCGATAACTGTGTAATCGCGAACTTGGCGGTTGGGTTGGTTGGCAAACTTCCCCTGCAACTTTGTTATTATATTTGTTATAAAAGTACGTGGTGTTTAAGATAAAATTAAAAACGTTTATTTTGTCTTTCAGCAAAGTTACGCAGGTTGAAGTTTTATCCGGACGCTGATCTCATTTAATTTAACATTCGGCAAAGAAAGTTTTAGTGTTGTCTTTATTGGGTCAATAAGTCATTTTATAGCTCAAAAGCTTAGTTTTAAAACGCAAATTATTACAAATACCAATTACCAGATATTACTGGATGGGAAAAGTCGTATTATTGCCCGTTATATTTCTGACTTGTAAGTCTGTATGGTTCTTCATAAGGGATTGTTTGCGATTACAACTAAGTAAGGACTGTGTTGCTAACAAAGACCTATAATCTAGGTTAAATTTCAACTTTTACAATCTCCTGAATTTAATTTTGAATCAAAAATATCTCAATTAATGATCAAAAATATACTGGTAAAGCTTAATTATATCATTAGTTGAGTAATAATGCTGCGAAGTTCTGTGACTGTTTGGATAAGAGATAATGATGAAACAGTTCAAAATATCAGTACCATTCCTATCTAATATCGCAACTCATCATTCTGTACCGACAAAACTCTCTGGCAGTAATAAATTATCACCATCGTCAATGTCTAGAAATTGTGACAAAAAATCGGTGCCACACCGTCTGGCCCGCACGGCGACACTACAAAGTACTTTTTGTGCCAAAAAAAAATTGCACCCCTGTGTCATTTTATGCTAACATGAGGTATGGAGTCGCCGCTTCTGATCTCCGGTGCCATCTATTATTTTTTTGTTGCTAGTATTACTTGTCACAAAATTAGCGGAACGCTAAATTTGACTGCACAGTTGAAGTGTGTTGAGTAAAGTTAAAGTAATCTAGATAGAGCAATAAAAATTTAAAAGTCCTAGTGTATCAGAATTAAATTTGAATGAAACCTATTAGAAAATAATGAGAATAAAGTAGCACTCAGATAATCGATACAATTTTAACTTTACACAAAATTAACTAGTAACAAAATGCATTAGCTGACTAACTCGAGTCACACTCGAGCCTAAATTAGCCAATTCATTACCGTAATGCATTTAGACATCATTGAATTATTTTGTAGGATTTTGCGACGATTCACTGCGACATTTTTGGTTTATCATCGTTTCACAAAGTCATCATTACACTGAACACAAAATATTTACCTTGCTACTCCGCTACTTACGTGCAAGATAACCAAGCTTGTGCGAAATATATACGTTTTGCATGCAAGCCCTCCCACCACTACTGCCACACAAAACGCACACAAATCCGATAGTCCGTGTGGTGATAGTATTAATTAAGTTTGTGGGATTTGTGTGCGTTTTGTGTGGCAGTAGTGGTGGGAGGGCTTGCATGCAAAACGTATATATTTCGCACAAGCTTGGTTATCTTGCACGTAAGTAGCGGAGTAGCAAGGTAAATATTTTGTGTTCATTGAAATGGATCTCCGCAAAGTAACGCCTGATTCAATAAAATATTTCATCATTACACCTTTGTTATCTGCTAATGTTTATTTAAACTTTTTGAGAAGTGAGTCTCAATTTGGATAAAAAAATATTAATTAGAAGATACTACAGGTTTTCCAAATTACGCATCAAATTTTGACAGTGGTCGGTGAAATGATTAGATCGCGAATTTTTCCAATGCATCTCCGATATTTCATGCCATCCAAAACCGTCAACATTTTCAAAAATTCAGAGCATTGGGCGTGACCGCGCCGCGCGACAGATGCCAGGCCCCAGAAAAAGCCGTCGAGGAGGCGTGGTAGCAATAAATTTTGTCAAAATATGCTCGACACAAACACTTCCCATACCTCCCTATTAGAATAACAGAACGAATCGGTTTAATTTGTTAACAGGCGTTTGGAATGGGTGTCACATGTCTACCGGGCCGCCGCGACTAAATTATTTAGTTTCGACTTCACTAATTGCCGATGACAAAGTTTAATAGCCTGTGCACATGTTAATCGGTGCTTTTTTTGGTTTTGAAGCGGGTGCGGGGCTGGAATGTGGACACCGTTACTTCGTGCGTGAAATTTGGCTTCACGTATAAATTTTTAACACCTTATGAGTAAGGCATCAAGTACTTCAACATACACATACACAAATCACGTCTTTATCCCTTACGAGGTAGACAGAGCCTAAGGTAACAAGACCTACAGGTCACGTTTAGCAAGATTGTGGGCGTATAGATGGAAAATAGAATCAAAATAGTGATGGGTTGCTAACCGCATCGTCTATAACATGATTCCTATGATTTGCGCCTGTTCCCTCGATGGGCTTTTACCAGGTACTTCAATTTCTCAACTAATACTAATTATGCTATACATTCATGCTTAGCCAAAAAACCAAGGGAAAATTTGTACTTCTTGAGCGGCAGGATCAAATATAACCTTTAGTAGTTACTAGCTGTTGCCAGCGACTTCGTCTGCAAAGAATTCGTTTATCGCTATCCCGCGGGAACTGCGCAATTTTCCGGGATAAAAAGTAGCCTATGTGCTATTCCAGACTTTTCTCTATCTATGTGCCGAATTTCATCCAGATCCGTTGGGCCGTTCTGGCGTGATTGACTAACAAACAAACATCCATCCATCCATCCATCCATTCATCCATCCATCCATCCATCCATCCATCCATCCATCCATCCATCCATCCATCCATCCATACTTTCGCATTTATAATATTAGTTAGATTAGATAATAGGTGCTACAGATTTCATCATTTTTTGTTCGCTACTTAGCGAAGCAGGAATTGTTTGTGTAAGTTTGTTGTCTGTGTAGGCATGGTATTTAAATAATAAATGTCGTACCATCCACTATATTTACTTAAATAATTTACAACAAAAATTTGTCGTCAACGACAGCACTTGATGAATGATTTACCGACACCTACCTCTAATAGGTGACAACACAAACAATTAATTGAAATTGATAGTCCCTGTTCGAAGCGAAGTCAAGTAATGACGGAACACAGCGTGAAATCGGGAGTATTGGCAGACAAACAATGTTTACTGTGTGTGATTGATAGTGTGACAGATGTGTAACCCTTGCACTGCCACTGCCGCTGCCGCATCTGTCGCCGAATGGTCAGTGAGGAACCGAGACATCGAAAGGGTTATGTTGCCAAAACAGGAGTTTGATACTTCCGCAGTGGCATTTACTTTTTGTTGCAATAAAACAGTAAACAAACATACACAACAACACAACACACTATAACTCAAAAACCTTTGAACTTACCAGTAGCAAAATTGAGCCTATTTAAAAGGAACTCCTTTTATATGCTAAGCAATATTTATAATAGAATGCCAAAATCTATAACTGGTCTAGTTGAGCAAAAATTCCATACAAGTGTTAAGACATGGTTAGTTGAAAAGTGTTACTATTCATTAAATGAATTCTTTAGTGATAATATAAATAATTAGAGTGACATATTTATTGGGTATTTTGACATTTGTTTTAATTGTATTGATTTGTTAACATGAAATTATATTTACTTGCTCTCAACTCTCAGACATTTCAATTGAAGCTTGTGTACATTTTGCATGCCATAAGAGATTTTAGATTTAATGTGTATATTTTGCATGCTGTAATTCGGCTAAATATGTGAACTTTTTAAAAAATATTGCCTAAGACCTTTTGTTAACCACATTTAATGCAAATAAATGATTATTATTATTATTATTATAACAAACAGTATTCTATCTTAGTCCTTTAGGCGGCACTGTATCTTTAATCCTCTAGTGCGCCCACTTACCACCAGGTGACGCACTTGTTCGTATTTTTCTCGCTGTATAAAAAGACAGGTAACTATTTCTTCACTAAGGAAGGTCAATCCTAGTTTACTACCCACTAACAGTACAGTAAAGTAGGGTTGGTAACTTATTTAGCACAAGTTTCTTGATCGATCATACAATGATCTTTTTCAAAATATGTACCCACTCACTAAGACACAATTATTTAATTAAAACATCAGTCAAATCTGTTTGTTACGGATTCAACTCGTTGCATATTTTTATGGTTTCTTATAACATGGCGTTCGTTTTTATTTCATTTGATACGTCGCTATAAAAACAGATAACGGCTGTTAAAGAGCGCATTGTACCCGCGTCCATAAATCTCTTTATTTTATGACAAATTGTCTGTCTGTACGTAGTCACCCCAAGAACAAATAACAACATAATGGCCCGAGATGGGCAAACACCAAAATAATGGAACAGTTGTAACGTAAACACAATAGTGGGCCACTAATATCGGTTTCAGTTCGCAAAATATTGTCATTGTATTTGTAATTTATTATTTAGGGTAGCTGACGTTGGTTGGACAAAAAAATAAGTCAATATTAGAGGTCATCTAAGCGTCTCCCAGGGTAGATATCATGGCCAAGATAGAGTTTGGTGTTAGTTAACACAAAGTGGCTAGCATTAGATGTTATTCTTTCTGTGTGGGAACCTCGATAAGTTCATAACTTAATTTTAATTATATTATTATTATTTTTTGCTATAATGGCCAATCTGTAAAAGTTTCAATACTTGATACATTTCAAGACCTACTACCCGATTCTGTAATCCGTTAGCAAGGACGGCTGGACTTAGTAATAGTGTCTAAGTTCAGTCAGTCATTTACAAATTCCGGTGATACCTAAGGTGCATCGGCTCAAATGCTTCCTTCCTGTGCTATAATATAAGGAAACCGTGTCATTTAAGCACACGAGGAGGTTGTCCGAGTCACACTCCATTTTTAGGGTTCCGTAGCCAAATCGCAAAAAACGGAACCCTTATAGATTCGTCAAGTCTGTCTGTCTGTCTGTCTGTCCGTCCGTATGTCTCAGCCACTTTTTTCCGAAACTATAAAAGCTATACTGTTGAAACTTGGTAAGTAGATGTATTCTGTGAACTGCATTAAGATTTTCATACAAAAATAGAAAAAAAAAACAAATAATTTTGGAGTAGGTATACATACTTAGAACTGAAACTCAAAAATGTATTTTTCATCAAACCCATACGTGTGTGGTATCTATGGATAGGTCTTCAAAAATGATATTGAGGTTTCTAATTTTTTTTTTCTAAACTGAATAGTTTGCGCGAGAGACACTTCCAAAGTGGTAAAATGTGTGTCCCGTCTCCGTAACTTCTAAATTAAGAGAATTTTAAAACTAAAAAAAATATATAATGTAGGTACATTACCATGCAAACCTCCAAAGATCTAGTAAGTAGTTTTTTTTTTATTTAATATTTGTTTGTCTATAATAATAACCAATATAAAATGACCTCACACTGCCTACATGTTGCTTAAAGAGCAGGGCTCTGCTAAGACTGGATTTTATAATAACTTGGCGAATTTGTACGGAACCCTCAGTGCGCTAGTCCGACTCGCACTTGGCCGGTTTTTAATCAATCAATACTTTAATTGAGTTGGTTGTTTTCTATTGTTTTAAGCAGTGTAAAGTGTAAGCTTAATAAACGTCAGTAAGAGTTTAAATAATAACCGTCAATAAACGTCATACCAAAAACGGAATAGGTACAGTCAAAGTGCAAAAATAAATATCGATGCGATCTTCTCAAAAATATTTCCTACGACCTTATGACGCCGGCCGGTGTTGAGCGTGCGGTACTTTTTTTACAAACTGACTAGATAAATATACGTATAATACTAACATAATGCCGGCGAATATTTAGGAACCGCTCTCGCTAACATTAGGCTAAGGTTACACGGGAGCGTATAAAATGATGACACACGTAAAATGTGACGGCGCAACAATGGCGCATGACGCCGCTTTATGAAGCCCCCGCCCCGTAATTATATAATGTTATGACTTCACATTATTCCCCAAATAATGCACCTCAATTCCCGAGTGATTTTAATATGTCACTGATTAAAGTGACGGTTTTAGCTAAATTTATCCGTTGCGGCAATACATTGACTCAAAGAAGTATCCGTGGTTTAGTTATATATTACATCGCAACGGATTTTAATTGTTGATGATTCGTTTATCGCTATCCCGCAAAAATTACACAATTTTCCGGGATAAAAAGTATTTAGCATTGTATTATACATACATACATAAATCACGTCTTTTTTCCCATACGGAGTAGACAGATTGTTATTCCAGACTATAATCTCTCTGTGTCATCATGTCAGCCGAAAGACGTCCACTGCTGAACATAGGCCTCCCCCAAGGCTCTCCACTCGGCAGGTCCTGTGCCTTCCGCATCCACCGCGATCCCGCGATCCTAATCAAGTCGTCGCTCCATCTATCTGTGTGCCAAATTTCAACTAAATCTGTCAGCCGTTTTGGAGTGAAAGAGTAAACAAAATCCATACGTCCTCACGAACTCTAGCATTTTATTAGTAGGATTAGTAGGACAGGAATAGTAGGATTGGATTCATATTAAATAAATTAATAAATATCATGCGACAAATTACACCAATTGACCCAGTCCCAAACTAAGCACAAGCAACGGATAAACATATTGAATTTTAGCTTTCTAGGTCCAAGGTTTGCGCTGCCGCTGGGAGTGAATGAGACAGTCTGTCTGGTTAGTCAGTCGTCCTACCAGATTCGTCGGTCAGTCATTCGGCCGGGCGATGGGTCATCAATCAGTCTGTCAATATTTGGTCACTCAGCCGTCAAGTGATCACAGTGCCGTTTGGGCTCAATGAACTCAAATAATTATTAATATTAATAAGTAGCTGTTGCCCGCGACTTCATCTGCAGAGAATTCGGTTCGTCCGTTACGCCCGAGGGAAATAAACAATTTTCCGGGATGAAAAGTATCCTATGTCACAGTATATATTATATAAGCTAAAGCAGTAGGGAATCTACGAACAAAACGGTCGAAACGAACGCACACATAGACGCGCGCTTCTACACGGCCCCTAAGCGGATCTCGCGGTGCTGTCAGTCGCGCGTGGCGCATTGAGACGAGCGGCCATTTTTTTGTTTTAAATATGCCAGCCAAGTGCGTATTGCGCAGTGTACGGCTGCTTGAACTCGGCTTCTTCAAAACCAAAATAAACATAAATTGTATAGTGCCGTGTCCATGTTTCTCAATAGTTTATTTAAGCAAGCTATTCATTCGGATGAGAATTTTTATACAATAAAATGTAATAACAGAGCTTTCCGAACGTGTCGTAGCAGGTGAAAGTATTTTTCAGTAAGTAAAATATAATACTTCTCGTCTTTTTGAAATACCCTATTTTATTTAAAAAATAGTTAATTCATTCGATTATTATTTACTTAATTAATATAGAATCCATATAAACGTTTGTTTCTCTTTTACACAAATTATGGGTGCCAACCCTAATACTCTTAATTAAGTGTAGTTAGTTACTCTAAAAACAGGCCTTACCAGCTGAGATTACCTATAGCGCTAACTAGACAAAAAACTATTCAATTTAAGAAAAATTAAATCGATAACCCTAACGCTTTATTGGAGCGTAGGTACTTATTTCAAAAAGTAAGCCTAGCTTCTCTACTGCTTTAGCTTATATATATACTGTGCCTATGTCCTTTTCAAATAGATTCAACACTCTTGAGCGATTATTCGTTATTTTAAGTAGATGTGGTAGAGTGGAAGAGAGGAGTATGATATTAACGACGGACGAGTGACTTTAAAGTTTACTTGTGTACTTTAAGTAGTTTTTTTTTCTTCTTTGACAACTTAATTGAAATTCCATTTAATGATTATAAGTACTTTTTTTAATGATGCCTGTTCAAATTTTTATGATATGTGACTAATGTTCCCTAAAATTTCGAACGCCAAACGGCAAATCGTAGCTGTACTATTCTAATAATTCCTATGATCTTGTATATCCTACCTATGGTTACGAAATAAATGTATTTGTATAAAAATTACAAATACAAAAAATTACTTAAATATAAATATCCAGAAGGTTTTCTGGTAGAGATAGCTCTGAAGCGATAATGCCACCTGTGTAATTTTTCCCGTATTGCTTATTATTAGTGATGCAACGAATACTACTTTTACGAATACGAATACGAATACGAATAATGGGTTTACTATTACGCGAATACGAATAGCAAAACGAATAGTAAACATGATCAATCCAAAGCAAAAAAAGCAAGTTATGATATTGTATGCAAACTACTCGTATTATAATCTAATTACACTTGTTTTAAATAGTCAATATAAACTGCTGTTTAAATTTTGTTAAAAAAACTACGCTCGATTTTTGAAAGCACATATACGAAAGAAGATAATTACAGCTCTGATTAATCAAGTCAACAAGTCGAAAATTTAATTTGAGTTGTAAATTTGTAACAGTACCTACACAAATATTTCCTGTTTCGAATGATACATAATTTCAAGTGATATGCTTTCAAATATGACCTCTTCGGTTCTTTACGAATGCCATTTCGATATCCGGCGAATACGAATATTCGCTAATGGGTCGAATTTCGGCGAATACGTATATTAGTATTCATATTCGTTGCATCGCTACTTATTATGTGTTAAATAAAGAGTCATTACATTGTAAACTAAAGCGGTTTATCGCACAAGGTCATTTATCTTTTCTAACTTTACATGTCATATGATAGTGATAGCTCTCGAACGCGTGACGATAATTAAAATTTAAGCCGTACCATGAAAATAATAAAAGCGTATTTAAAAAACCAGCGACGCAGATAGCACTATCAAATAGACTTTAAAACATTGTAGGTATTGTAACAACGCAATCATTTGTCGAGACTGGTTGAGACAAAGCGGTTGATATGGCGCAAGTCAGAATTAGTGATGGCGTTCTGGAAGGAGAAATCCTGGATAATGTTCTCGGTGGAAAGTACTACAGTTTCAAGGGAGTGCCTTACGCTGCACCTCCAGTCGGAAATTTGAGATTTAAGGTTAGTATTAGTACGATCAGAGCGCTCATGCATTTGTTTTTGTAGAAACAAAAAGTGTCGAATACAATTATGATTACTTTCTTGTCGTGCGTTCCCAATGTCTTCATTCATACCAATGGAGACGTTTACGTAAACGTGTTCGAGAATTCCTTTGAGTGCCAAAAACTTACATTAGATTAAATAGATCTGATAAATAAAATACATAGAAGTACCCATGCTAGCTTGCTTGCCTGTGAAAATTGTTAAAATTGATTAATAATATATTATTTGCTTGCTTAAATAAAACCCAGATGTACACAAAAAAGGACGTCTGACGAACACCAAAGTAGGCTGAGCCTGTAAAATACATTTTGCGATCGCGGATTTTTTAAATGATCTTAATATCATGCTAAACGTGACCTTTTGATCTTGTTACCTTAGGCTCTGTCTATCCCGTAAGGAATAAAAACGTGATTTATGTATGTATGTATGTTGTTTTTGTTTTGATACGATTTTGCTACCAATAGAGTAATATTCCCATAATTTTCATAAAGGCTCCTCAACCGGTCAAACCTTGGGATGGGATACGCAGCGCTGCCGCCCACGGCCCAATTTGCTGCCAACGCGATATATTTTTTGGAAACACCGAAACCGGCAGTGAAGATTGCCTTTATCTAAACGTTTACACGCCATCAATGAAACCCAAAGAACCCCTCCCCGTTATGTTCTGGATTCACGGAGGTGGTTTCTTAAGCGGCAATGGCAACAGCCAGACCTATGGCCCAGACTTTCTCGTCAACCAGAACGTAGTGCTAGTAACCATAAATTACAGACTAGAAGTTTTCGGATTTCTATGCCTGGATACAGAAGACGTCCCAGGAAATGCAGGCATGAAAGACCAAGTGGCTGCTCTAAGATGGGTACAGAAAAATATTGAACATTTTGGTGGCGATGGTAATAACGTCACTATATTCGGAGAAAGTGCTGGTGGGGCGTCTGTTGCTTATCACCTGGTGTCACCTATGACAAAAGGATTGTTTAAACGGGCAATTATTCAGAGTGGACATAATTTGACCTGGTCTCGAAGCTTCGAACCGCGTCTGAGAGCTGAAGCGATTGCACGTACTCTTGGCAAGAACACTACGGATGATAAAGAACTTTATGAGTTTTTCAAATCTCAACCAGTCGACAAATTAGTAGGAATAGTCACACCACTAACTGTTGAGGAAGACAGTGGAATACATATAAATATGACTTTTAATGTCACTGATGAGAAACTGTTCGGTGACAACGAGAGGTACTTTTACGGTGACGTATACGAAAAATTGCGTTACGATACCCATGAGGGAGTTGAAATTATGATTGGATACACAACACATGAAGGCGCCATACAATTCAACTTTTTGCAAGAAGAGGGTACTTTCGATAAATATAACAAGTTCTTACAGTGTTTTGTGCCGTTAGAGTTAGTGTTGCAAACTCCATTAAAATATCAGCTTGCCATAGGTAAAAAAGTCAAAGAATATTATTTCGGAAACAAGAATGTGTCAACTGAAACTGTTGACGCACTCATCAAATACGTCACAATGCAGATGGTACAGTATAATATTTTGCAATACGCAAAAAACTTGGTAAAGACGAAAGATAACAAATTGTTTTTGTATCAATTTGACATCGACACAGAAAGAAACAAATATACAGACCACTTTAAAGCCAGACCTTATACGAAAGGGAAGTGTGTTTGTCACTGCGATGACTTGGTTTACTTATTCAATGATCAAGACGTTCCTGTGAACATGAATACTGAGAGTTACAAAAACATAAAAAATGTAACTAAGTTGTGGACCGACTTCGCCAAATTCGGGTACGTTAAATATATGGATCTAATTAACTTTTATTTATATCAATGATTTCAGGCTTATCGTAATCTTACTAATAATATTATAAATGCGAAAGTATGGATGGATGGATGGATGGATGGATGGATGTTTGTTTGTTACTCAATCACGCCAGAACGGCCCAACAGATCTGGATGAAATTTGGCACATAGACAGAGAAAAGTCTCGAATGGTACATAGGCTACTTTTTATCCCGGAAAATTGCGTACTTCCCGCGGGATAGCCATAATCGAATTCTTTGAAGACAAAGTCGCTGGCAACAGCTAGTCTTTTATAAAATCGCACTAAAAAGTCATAACTTCATTACACAAAACTTTTTGTTTTTAGCAATCCAACTCCTGACAATCGTCTGGGCGCGAAATGGCCAACATTTGATCTGGAGCATCAGAAGTTTTTAATAATTGGGAACGAACTGACCGTCTCAGAGTTTCCAGATAAAGAAGAAATAGAATTCTGGGAGCAGCTGCACCAACCGTACATGCCTATGATGAAGTAACAATATGATCTGAAGTCATTTGTTTACATATAACAGTTAAGAATAGCTCATATATGAAAATGTTTTCTCAAATAAGTATAAGACGCAGGTTACCTTCTTGACTACAATAAATATTCCTTAGAATAAAAAAGTAAAAGATAGAATTCTAACATCGTTACTAAACCCCGTGACATCAACGCACCCATTACACAGCGCCCCTAAACAAGCACCCAAAGTCGACTATAATTCTGTAATCACCATAAAATCTGTACCACAGTAATATATTTATGACGTGATAGCTCCCACTAATATTTATGCAAATAGAAAACGAACGGAATGGCATCGTTTACGGGACCCTAATGCGGGGAGCGAGATCATATGTTCACTTTGTAGTGATTCTGTACAATCTGTCGATACTGTAGGGCACCAACTAGAAGTTTTAATATGTGAGACGTATAAAGGGCAGATGATGAGAGATCTCACAGCCTGTAGACCTTGGTAGAACTATATCATACTCGAAATAATTAAAGGAAATTTAGACGTTTTATAATGGGAAGTGCAATCCGCGTTACCCGAAATCTCAAAGTTAGAAGGGTACTAATGAACACAAAATATTTACCTTGCTACTCGGCTACTTACGTACTTAAGTAGCGGAGTAGCAAGGTAAATATTTTGTGTTCATTGAAATGGACCTCCGCAAAGTAACGCCTGATTCAATAAAATATTTAGAAGGGTACCACCACTCACAAAACGGTCGCTGATAATTGTAGTAGAATAATTAACAGTGAAAGTAACAGTAGAGAGCTTTTCTCACAAGACACATTAATGGTACCTGTTGCTCACAATTTCAAGATCTTCAACCAAAAGCGCGTAATTCAAATGATCCCTTCATTCGCCACAGATTTCGTTCAGATTATTACAATAAACAAGGCGAGTCCCCATCCAGTTGTCATCGCAGGAAAGTAATTTGTACCCATATGGCCATTGTGATTGCCTGATGGTCTTTTTGCTATTTCCACCCCTAATACATCTTCTTATGACAATTTTGATACAATTGTGGTCGATTTTGTGAGGGTTGAGTTTTTGAAAATTTTAATGTTAGTAACAACACGCAGCCTCTTGGTTTCGCGTTTTGGGTGTTGGCAAATAACAATGACTTTTGGTGATTCAAACAGTTCTTCATTCTTTTTGACGGGGGTTTCACAATGTACAGATAGTTACAGTATAAAGAATATGTAATTGAATATGTTTAAATTTCAAATAACTTATGTTTTAGAACTGTTTTTGTTCGTCATAGGTACATATTTTTGAAATTGCAATCCCATTTACCAATTATTTCTGTCAAACGGTATAGGATGAGAACGGTAGAAAGAGATGGAAGATGCGATTACGAGCGCCCACGTGTTAACAATATGGCCTCTCAATTACCATTATCTTGCTCAGAAAAACAAAACATTTTACGAACACAACGCCGCGCTAACCCCACTAATTCAGCGCACTAGTAACAAGTTCGCGTTTTTACAAGTCTCAGGTGGTCGGTAATTTGCTTGCGGCGGAAGGGTTGCTCTTGATTTATCTCATGATTCGCGTCTGGGGACCACTAGCCCGCCCCGCGGTCTCCCGCGGCCTGTAAGCACTAATTTATTTACGTATTAGTTGCCATTTAGTTAGTTTGGTTTTATGCTTATGGGTTTCTGAATGGGGTTGTAGTGAAATGAATTTGCCACAGACGGGAGTACTCATAAAACGCCTGAAAATCTATTATCGATTTAAAGGAACAGAAACACTGCGTACGTCGACGATTTCGTATATTGGTGAAGAGTAGGTTTACTTTAGTTTCTTAATGTGACAGTTGCCGTGTTTCGAATAGACATAAATGAAAAAGTACGTTATTGGGGATGAGAGCGAGTAGTATGGACAGTGATGCTCGATACAGCTGTTGCACTGGCTCTCGATCTTAACATTATTTTTATTCATGTTTATTCAGAACACGGCAACTGTCAATTACATTAAGAAACTAGAAGCACTGTAGTCATTTTCAAAATTATAAGTCAACCAGATCTAAAATTCTATTAAGTTGAGTATTGCACTAACCACAAAACGAAACTTATCAAAACCATGTCAGAACTAAGTGGTCGACAAAATATCAACACTCCGCTCGCTCGAAGACCATAAACGTTCCGAGATCCGCAAACTCGCAATAGATAGCGGCGACCTTGAGACCGAACGTGGCCAATAAACAGCAGCATTCCTCGTACGTGTCATGTCGCACCGCTACAATAACGAAACATGAAAAATTTCCAGACGCCCACATCAGACTGATAAATGGCTTCCGAAAATCCAAAAGGAAGTTACAGCTTACTCGGGATTTGGTCTAGAACCTCTCACGTCCCATAACTGCTGCACTCCGCTTTATTACAATTACCATAAGCCTCAAAGTCCCGCACTCCACGCCCGATGGTCGCGACTTCATCATTTTGAACCTACCTACGAGTGCGGTAAGACTGTTATTGCTTGGGTGAAATAGAAACCGCGTCTGGGGCCAAGTCTCGGCTGTGTAGCGGAGTAGTATGGGACCTACTGCTGACGGTTTAAGTCTCAGTTTGGTTGAGAGACCGCGCCCGCGCAAAAGTTATGCCCCGTTCGTGCCTCGGGAGCGGTCCACTCTTTACATTTATGTACATACGTGTACGATGTCGGGGCTATTTGGAATACTAATTGAGAATGTCTACGGACTTCAACTGAATGCTATTTACTTTTGCCGATATGAAGTATCTTCGTAACACGTGTTACGGGTTTGAATGAGATTACGGTACGACAGACGCGAAATTGAATTT
Organism: Pandemis heparana; assembly: GCA_963854515.1. Taxonomy (NCBI): domain Eukaryota; kingdom Metazoa; phylum Arthropoda; class Insecta; order Lepidoptera; family Tortricidae; genus Pandemis; species Pandemis heparana. The sequence goes on along the minus strand of OY978016.1, from coordinate 5,100,073 downwards.
TTCTCTTATCTGATTAATGAATTGTGTTCCTAGAATAACTCGCGATAGCTATTAATGGTGTTAAACACAACTATAACCTATTAGTAGCGATTCAATTCTGATTCTTTGACTATCATTTTTGACTCTTCCAAGTACATATTATGGTAATGACAGCGATCGATCCAACTTTGGTTCAGAATTGAATCACATTACGTCATGGATCCTCATCTAAACCAAAACTAAAGTCAAAACCACAATCAATGTCCATATAACGACAACACTAAGTTCACAACGACATCGTTATCATTATTGATTCAGAAATTTGTAATACTGTAAACACATCGCGTTCCAAATTCCATCTAGACATTAAAATTCAAAGCTGATAGGCAGATACATTTTGTAAGCCTGTGTATACATTATTACAGCAATAAATCTAATCAGGTCGGTGGGTACAGCGCAATACGGAGTTTCGCCGAGCCTCCTGCGGGAAGCGAACGTGAATGGGAAGGCAGCAAACCGCGAAACGATGATGAATCGAGCGCGAGAAAGGGGTCCGTCGGAGTGAAACAGCACTATTCAAACCCCACGGGCTAAACGGAGATAGATGAGGGAAAATTAGCGGATGCTCCCGTGAATTTGTGTAGGTTTTCAATGAACCTTCACGGTAGGTAAAATAGGAATAAAACGGATCGGCCCTAATCCCTCGGCCATTTATAACTTACAGCCCATTAATTTGAGTGATAATTCATGAATAGGGAAGCGATTGGCCGAAGATATTGGGTCCCGGATGATACTCGACCTGACCTGCCCGTTAAATTAGATTAGATAACGCTTTATTAGCAAATATTACAACACTGATCAATCAAGCGTTTTAATAACTGTCATATTTATGCGTTTCTGAAGGAACATTCAACATTTTGGTTAACTGTTGGACTATGTACATGGGTTATTTCGCGTGACCTGATTACGCATGTTCACTAAAATTTCACAGCATTTATAGCAATACATGCACAAATATTGCACATTAATGATTATTTATTTCACTATTCTTTGTGGTTTCATTAACAATCTCAAAATCACGAGTTGTAACAGCTATACCACAATTATTATCTGCTCGAATCGACGAAAACTATTTTATCCTGACGAAGTTTAACTTTTGCTTTCAACTAGATCTATTTTTGGAGCGTTCATTCCTTACACTACTAAGCCGTTCGTGTATGCACGTTTTATTTAATTTCTTCCCAAGATAAGACTAAAGATAACACCGAAACTGATATGATTATGCTCTGGTACACCTGTAATTCAATATTATCACGTATACAGTACTCCAGTACGGGTTGCATAACCCTTGATAGTACATTTACTAGTAAGTAACAATCCGTGAGCTCTTAGAATGCCATTCGGGTTTGTGTTGCTGTTTCATTCACTCTTATGGGGTTCATACTTGAATCGGCTGACGGTATACTGAAAAAAATATTTAAACAAACTACTTCGGCTATTTCATCAATAACCTTAATTCGGTAAGGCGTTATTAAAGTAAATTTGATTTAACAAACAGGTTTACCTATAAAGAATAAAACATAACCAGAGATTTTAGTAAGATATTGCTTTAGTTATGTAGTCACTTTTTTTAAGTTACAGGCTGACGAAAGTTCGGTTTCATTTAGCAAATTATTTTTTTCAGTGTACCCGAAACCCGAATTCTAAGAGCTCGTGGTCATGGACTGTTACTGGCATGGCTAGATTAGGTACTTGCAACTTTTGTGTTAGTTAGTTGCTCGTAGTTAGATTAGGGATGCAAGGTTGTTGTAATATTGATAAAAATATCGATAATTATATCGAGGCAATTAAATTATCGATATTCGATAATATCGATGATTTTGGTCGATAATATCGATAATATCGAATTTATTTAAATTTAAATAAAACATATGCAGTTCACTGAATAAGTGCTTTATTATTTTACATATATACAATGTCCAGATAAAATCATACTTGGCGTCAATTGATCCTAAAGATAGAGGCTTGGCTAACCTTTTCCCATGAAGCCTATTGCGTGCTTGGGTAACAGTGGCCTCTGCCTTTGAAAAAAGTCTCTCGTATGGCACTGATGTGGCCACAACTAAAGCCATATCTAAGGTCGTGAATTATCGATATTTTCTTTGGATATGATATCGATATTATCGTATCGTTATAGCGCAAATATCGATAAAAATATCGATATTTTACCTTCGATATTATCGATATTATCAGTTTTCCGATATATCGTTGCAACCCTAAGTTAAATCTCTATGTGCTGGTGAACCAAAGGGTTTGTTTTGTGAGATTATTAGAGATGATTTTGCGTTAGATCTCAGTGTCACCAGAGACAAAGTGACTTATAAATTTAACGCTAGGAGTAATACAGATGTAGTGAATAATTATTTTCCTTCGGCTGAGCTCAGAAATTATGATTCAGTACTCACGAAGTGTCGATAAACTATAGTATTAAAAGATTGACGTAAGACGTGTGAAACTTTATTATTATTAGTCAATGTTTATAATGTTCATGTTCATGAGTAATCTAATGGAAAAACAATACTAATAATAGACATGCGAAAGTAACTCTGTCTGTCACGCTTACCTCTGAACCTATTTAGGTGGGATTTGGTACATAGGTAGTTTCAGCTCCCGGGAAAGACATACGAATTATACGCAGACGGAGTCTCGGGCAACAGCTAGTAATGCCATATATCTTTAGCTAATAATATTATAAGAGTATTGACACAAGCTAGAATAATTTCACGTAATCGAGACTAATGAATAAATAAGTTAATGTTTTTAGAATCCGAAGCGTGGAAGAGCATATTGAGCCTTCGGAAGCAACGATATTCATTCATCTAGAGATGTAAGGTACCTAGGGTTACTTTTGACAAATCCAAATTTCAAACTTTAAACGCAAAAAAAACTGTCTTTGAAAAACAATTTAAGGCGGGAATTTTAATTTTGAAACTGTAGAAAAATACCAATTCTGAGTAAACCGTACCGAGAGCAAAACGTCCTGTGTTGCATTTAGTCTGCTAGGCATAATGTCCGTTTAATGAGAAGGACCGCAGAGAATGAAGTCCAGGGAGCAAATCGTCACAATCATTTTAAATTAAGTAACCAGCTAGATTATAACGCTGGCCATTCAAAAATAGAACAGTCCTTGTTGGTTTGTATAATAGTAAACTTAAAACAAAGTTCATTATGACGTCACTTCCTGACCACCTCCGACCAGGTAGCGGAAGCAAGCACTCGACCGTTATCAGAGACGATGCGCAGACGCAGGCGGTGGTCCACTCGCGCAGCTTAACACTTTGTTTAACTCTGGGTTTGATAAGGAAGTTGGGCATCTGTCGAGGTGGAATTTGGTAAACGAAACGTTAAGTGGTACATGGTATATACTGAAGAAGAAAACTAAGATACAGTTTGATTAATTCGAGTTAACACTTGACAGATGGGCGTGCCTTCAGTCGATTTTCAACTTTGACGTCATACAAATAAAGCCATTTTTCATATACCGCTACCCACGTTTTCAGTTTATGTACTTAAAAACTATTTTATTTGTATGACGTCAAAGTTAAAAATTGACTAAAGACACGCCCATCTGTCAAGTGTTAACTCCTTGTTAAGGGTGAGACCACACCGCCGCTTAAAAAACGGTGACGTTACGGAATCGCAACAAAATGTATGAAGAAACGGTGAGAAAACGTGACGCATACGACACGTCACTGCGTATACGCGGCGGTTTGGTCGCACCCTAACTCCAAGTAATCGTAGGTACTGGAACTATTGTGAATCAGTCATACTCTTCTCTTTTCAGTCATTTTCTCTTTACCTAACTGCGCCAGAAAGAGGGTTACATGTTAAACAAATATTTATTTCATCATCATCTCCAGCCTATATACTCGTACGTCCCACTGTTCCGCACACGCCTCTTCTCAGAATGAGAGGGCTTGGGCTATAAATAGTTCCCACGCGGACCCAGTGGGGATCGGGAACTTCACCATTGAATTGCTTCGCAGTTGTGTCCAGGTTTCCTCACGATGTTTCCCTTCACCGCTCATGGTTAATTTCAAAATGTAATATCTCACATAAATTTCGGGCTCGAACGCACGACTCCCTGCTTGAGAGGCCACAGGTCAAACCTCTAGGCTACCGCAGCTAATATTTATTTAGCAACGACTAATTTATTCAAAAATTTTAAAAGCGAGAGTCATTACGAGCGTCGTCACTAAGGTGGTTAAATATACAAGAAAAAATAATATTCATACAATGTGCTTCTAACCTATTTTTGTGACGCAACTACATTATAATATGGCGCTAACGAGTAGGTAAGTACAAAGCAGATAATGGGTATGGGGCAGTGTTGGCATCAATCTGAACTAAATCGATCCGGATTGATCAATCGAATTGACGCGTCAATCCAAATTGATCAATCCGAATTGATCAATTCGAATTGATCGGTCAATCGTCAATCGTTAATTTGAATTGATTTTTTGCCAACACTGGTATGGGAGTATAGGTACAATGCCATCGTGAAAACGGGTGATTGGATGAGCTCAGTTGAAAATGTTCATACTGTCACATTGTTGCTCTGCAAAATGTGTAAAATATGCCTATTATCCGAATACTAACCCACTTTGCATTGCAAGTTGAAGAATACATTCCAATTGAACAAAAAATAAACATCATCAAAATGCGTAATTTAGCGCTAGACAAGACAGTGGCACAATATTTCTTGGACAACTAATGGACCACAATTTGTTATGCTTATTCCTGCTGAACAAAATGAGTGTTGATGTTGATACAACGAGACAAAAGATATGAATTAGTCGATATTTCACGGAGGATTTAGCGCAATGCTCTAGAAGACAACGCGAGGATTACTGGACTACAATTCAAATCGTTTAAATGTATTTGATTGATTAGTTACTTGGAATAGTTCATACCAGGGAGTGTAACATTTAATTTATAGTATAGTCTGACTATAATATTATAAATGCGAAAGTATGATGGATGGATATTTGTTTGTTACTCAATCACGCCAGAACGGCCCAACGGATCTGGATGAAATTCGGCACATAGATAGAGAAAAGTCTGGAATAGCACATAGGCTACTTTTTATCCCGGATCTAACTAATATTATAAATGCGAAAGTATGGATGGATGGATGGATGGATGGATGGATGTTTGTTTGTTACTCAATCACGCCAGAACGGCCCAACGGATCTGGATGAAATTCGGCACATAAATAGAGAAAAGTCTGGAATAGCACATAGGCTACTTTTTATCCCGGAAAATTGCGTAGTTCCCACTGTTAAGGTATAAGGTTACCGACATAGCTCGAAAAATTGCGAAACTGAAGTGGCAGTGGGCGGGGCACATTGCTCGCAAGACCGATGGCCGATGGGGTCAGAAGGTTCTCGAACGGCGACCACGGACCGGGAGACGAGCTGTCGCTAGGCCTAGCGACGACCTGATCAGGATCGCGGGATCGCGGTGGATGCGGAAGGCACAGGACCGGTCCGAGTGGAGAGCCTTGGGGGCGGCCTATGTCCAGCAGTGACTGTGGACGTCTTTCGGCTGATATGATGATGATGATGATGAAGATACTGTTAGGACGTTTAGTGACAAATTGGAGACGTTCTGAAGGTGAAGTCAAGTGTACCCTAAACCAACAATAAAGTATACATAAAGGGAAGTGAAACTAAGTAGTCTCTGCCCACCTCTATGGGAAAGAGGCGTGATGGTATGGATGTATCTTATAAGTAAGTTGCTAATCAGCATTGTGCCCATGTGTGGACTATAGCACAAGGCGTCTTTTTCTGAGAGAAGAGTATTGTCTAACTGTTGAACGTATTTGGATGAAGACTTCATTTAATTTAGAATGAGAAACCACAATAACATTATATTGCGGCTGGTCAACTATTTCTTACCTAGCAAACAGTACAGTGCAATAGTTTGGCAGCCGAAAAATAAAATTGTTTTAATGCCACTTTATTTGCGTGGCGTCAATTGTTACTCTGGTACAAATCGTAAAGAGATTACAGTTCACGAGCCGCAATATAATGTTGTTGTGGTTTCTCATCCTAAATTAAACGAAGTATAAAAAGTTACACAGCGTTAAAGTTGCGTTAGCAGTAGTTAAAATTACAGGTGGCGGCACGTAAGTCTAACGTGGAGTAAGCCCGCCCGCACGCCCCCGCAATACCTTATTTTCGACTACTGTGCATCAACGGTCATCGCTAGACTTATGTGCCGGCACTTGTACCGCTAACTTTTCCATTGTGACACGAAAATTAGTCATACATTTGTACACACATAAATCACGTCTCTTTCCCTTACGGAGTAGACAAAGCGTAACAAGACCTAAAGATCATAAGTTTAGCATGATTGCGGGCGTATAGGTGGAAAGGGAAATCAAAATAGTGACGGGTTGCTAGCCGCGTCGCCTATAACATGATTCCTATGCCGATTGCCTCGATGGGCTTTTACCATCTGCGTGGGAAGAGACCAGCATGGAAGCAATTATTAGTGGAAAAAAAACCAAACGGCTAATTTAATACCACAGTTCAACAAACTTTATAAGACGAATATAGATAATAGTAGCTTAAGGCGAAGGGATAGGCAAATGACCTTGCCCGTTCGTGACGTGGCAAGCAGTCCGATCAACGCGACATCTGTTAAATAATCGACGCGTGAACTCGATGCGAATGGGCGCGTGCTGATGGATTGAAATATTGCACTGCGATGTTAGTAGATGGCGCTTGCTTTAGTTTTCCGATTGCCTACACAGACACAGCATAATGTTCAAATCAGATTTTGCAAAAAACATAAAAAAATTAACATTTCGGCATTCGTAACGTGGCCTTTAAGGTCTTGTTACCTTGGGCTCTGTCTGCTCCGCAAGGAATAGAGACGTTATTTATGTATGTATGTATGTGATATAATACATGAGAAAGTTTGTGACGATGTGAGTGAGTGTGTATGTATGTTTGTTTCTTCTTCAAGCTACAACAACTGGACGGATTTGGATGAAATTCGGAACGAAGACAGTTGGTACCCTAGATTAAAACAGGCTACTTTTTATCCCAGAAAAATGCAGTTTCCGCGGGATAGTGATGAACGTGACGTCAAAGGTGTCCAGAGTCTGTTTAGAGTCGCAACGTAAATTATTATTGCAGAATAAAGTAAAACTTGAACGTGTGCGGGAAAGATACAGAATAAGGCATGGTTTTTCCAATGATTATCTTCAAAACCAATATCCGAGGGTCCGAGAGGTCCCCAAACATAAATCCGTTATCAAAAATGAAAAAGGTGGCCGCCATTTTGAATTCTTTAAGTTTTGGACCGATTATTTTCAAAATCGATATCTGAGAATCCGAGTGGTCGTCAAACACAAATCTGCTATCGAAAATGAAAAAACTGGCCGCCATTTTGAAATCAGTTTACCGACCGATTGATTTCAAAATCGATATCTGAGAATCCGAGTTGTCTCCAAACATCGAAAATGAAAAAACTGGCCGCCATTTTGAATTCTTTACTTTTTGAACCGATTGTTTTCAAATTCGATATCTGAGGATCCGAGTGGTCCCCAAACATGAATCCGTTTTTAAAAATGAAAAAAGTAGCCGCCATTTTGAAAACTTTTGTTTTTCGACTGATTGTTTTCAAAATCGATATCTGACGATCCGAGTGATTCCCAAACACGTATCCGTTATATAAAATGAAAAAAGTGACCGCCATTTTGAAATCTCTAGTTTTTGAACCGATTGTTTTCAAAATCGATATCTGAGGGTCCGAGTGGTCCCCAAACATGAATCCGTTATCAAAAATGAAAAAAGTGCCCGCCATTTTGAAATCTTTAGTTTTTGGACCGATTATTTTCAAAATCGATATCTGACGATCCGAGTGGTTCCCAAACACGTATCCGTTATATAAAATGGAAAAAGTGGCCGCCACTTTGAAATCTTTAAGTTTTGGACCGAATATTTTCAAAATCGATATCTGAGGGTCCGAGTGGTCGTGAAACACAAATCTGCTATCGAAAATGAAAAAACTGGCCGCCATTTTGAAATCTTTAGTTTTTCGACCGATTGATTTCAAAATCGATATCTGAGAATCCGAGTTGTCTCCAAACATGAATCCGTTTTTAAAAATGAAAAAAGTGACCGCCATTTTGAAATCTTTAAGTTTTGGACCGAATATTTTCAAAATCGATATCTAAGGGTCCGAGTGGTCGTGAAACACAAATCTGCTATCAAAAATGAAAAAACTGGCCGCCATTTTGAAATCTTTAGTTTACCGACCGATTGATTTCAAAATCGATATCTGAGAATCCGAGTTGTCACCAAACATGAATCCGTTTTTAAAAATGAAAAAAGTGACCGCCATTTTGAAATCTTTAAGTTTTGGACCGAATATTTTCAAAATCGATATCTAAGGGTCCGAGTGGTCGTGAAACACAAATCCGCTATCAAAAATGAAAAAACTGGCCGCCATTTTGAAATCTTTAGTTTACCGACCGATTGATTTCAAAATCGATATCTGAGAATCCGAGTTGTCTCCAAACACGTATCCGTTATCAAAAATGACAAAAGTGGTCGCCATTTTGAAATCTTTAGTTTTTGGACCGATTATTTTCAAAACCGATATCTGAGGGTCCGAGAGCTCCCCAAACATAAATCCGTTATCAAAAATGAAAAAAGTGGCCGCCATTTTGAAATCTTTAAGTTTTGGACCGATTATTTTCAAAATCGATATCTGAGAATCCGAGTGGTCGTCAAACACAATTCTGCTATCGAAAATGAAAAAACTGGCCGCCATTTTGAAATCTTTAGTTTACCGACCGATTGATTTCAAAATCGATATCTGAGAATCCGAGTTGTCTCCAAACATGAATCCGTTTTTAAAAATGAAAAAAGTGACCGCCATTTTGAAATCTTTAAGTTTTGGACCGAATATTTTCAAAATCGATATCTAAGGGTCCGAGTGGTCGTGAAACACAAATCTGCTATCAAAAATGAAAAAACTGGCCGCCATTTTGAAATCTTTAGTTTACCGACCGATTGATTTCAAAATCGATATCTGAGAATCCGAGTTGTCACCAAACATGAATCCGTTTTTAAAAATGAAAAAAGTGACCGCCATTTTGAAATCTTTAAGTTTTGGACCGAATATTTTCAAAATCGATATCTAAGGGTCCGAGTGGTCGTGAAACACAAATCCGCTATCAAAAATGAAAAAACTGGCCGCCATTTTGAAATCTTTAGTTTACCGACCGATTGATTTCAAAATCGATATCTGAGAATCCGAGTTGTCTCCAAACACGTATCCGTTATCAAAAATGACAAAAGTGGTCGCCATTTTGAAATCTTTAGTTTTTGGACCGATTATTTTCAAAACCGATATCTGAGGGTCCGAGAGCTCCCCAAACATAAATCCGTTATCAAAAATGAAAAAAGTGGCCGCCATTTTGAAATCTTTAAGTTTTGGACCGATTATTTTCAAAATCGATATCTGAGAATCCGAGTGGTCGTCAAACACAATTCTGCTATCGAAAATGAAAAAACTGGCCACCATTTTGAATTCTTTACTTTTTGAACCGATTGTTTTCAAATTCGATATCTGAGGATCCAGGTGGTCCCCAAACATGAATCCGTTTTTAAAAATGAAAAAAGTAGCCGCCATTTTGAAAACTTTTGTTTTCCGACCGATTGATTTCAAAATCGATATCTGAGGATCCGAGTTGTCTCCAAACACGTATACGTTATCAAAAATGATAAAAGTGGCCGCCATTTTGAAATGTTTAGTTTTCAGACCGATTATTAACCGATATCTGAGGGTCCGAGAGGTCCCCAAACATAAATCTGTTTTTAAAAATGAAAAAAGTGGCCGCCATTTTGAATTCTTTACTTTCTAGACCAATTGTTTTCAAAATCGATATCTGAGGATTCGAGTGGTCCCCAAACATGAATCCGTTTTTATAAATGAAAAAACTGGCCACCATTTATCAACCCGTTATCAAAAATGGAAAAAGAGGCCGCCAGCTCAGATATCAATTTTGAAAACAATCTGTTCAAAAACTAAACATTTCAAAATGATGATGACTTTTCTATTTTGTATAACGGATACGTGTTTGGGAACCACTCAGATCGTAAGATATCGATTTTGAAAACAATCGGTACAAAAACTAGTTTTTAAAATGGTGGACACCTTTTTTTATTTTTAAAAACGGATTCTTGTTTGGGGACCACTCGGATCCTCAGATATCGATTTTGAAAACATTTGGTCCAAAAAGTACAGAATTCAAAATGGTGGCCAGTTTTTTTTATTTTCGATAGCAGATTTGTGTTTGATGACCACTCGGACCCTCAGATATAGATTTTAAAAATAATCGATCCAAAATTTAAAGATTTCAAAATGGCGGCCACTTTTTTCATTTTTAAAAACAGATTTATGTTTGGGGACCTCTCGGACCCTCAGATATCGATTTTGAAAATAATTGGTCTGAAAACTAAATTTTTCAAAATGGCGGCCACTTTTGTCATTTTTGATAACGTATACGTGTTTGGAGACAACTCGGATCCTCAGATATCGATTTTGAAATCAATCGGTCGGAAAACTAAAGATTTCAAAATGTCGGCCAGTTTTTTCATTTTTGATAGCAGATTTGTGTTTCACGACCACTCAGACCCTTAGATATCGATTTTGAAAAAAATCGGACCAAAACTTAAAGATTTCAAAATGGCGCCCACTTTTTTCATTTTTAAAAACGAATTCATGTTTGGGGACCTCTCGGACCCTCAGATATCGGTTTTGAAAATAATCGGCCCAAAACTTAAAGATTTCAAAATGGCGGCCACTTTTTTCATTTTTGATAATGGATTTATGTTTGGGGAGCTCTCGGACCCTCAGATATCGGTTTTGAAAATAATCGGTCCAAAAACTAAGGATTTCAAAATGGCGGCCACTTTTGTCATTTTTGATAACGGATACGTGTTTGGAGACAACTCGGATTCTCAGATATTAATTTTGAAATCAATCGGTTGGTAAACTAAAGATTTCAAAATGGCGGCCAGTTTTTTCATTTATAAAATCGGATTCATGTTTGGGGACCACTCGGATCCTCAGATATCGATTTTGAAAACAATTGGTCTAGAAAGTAAAGAATTCAGAATGGTGGCCAGTTTTTTCATTTTCGGTAGCAGATTTGTGTTTGACAACCACTCGGACCCTCAGATATCGATTTTGAAAATAATCGGCCCAAAACTTAAAGATTTCAAAATGGCGGCCACTTTTTTCATTTTTGATAACGGATTTATGTTTGGGGAGCTCTTGGACCCTCAGATATCGGTTTTGAAAATAATCGGTCCAAAAACTAAAGATTTCAAAATGGCGGCCACTTTTGTAATTTTTGATAACGGATACGTGTTTGGAGACAACTCGGATTCTCAGATATCGATTTTGAAATCAATCGGTCGGTAAACTAAAGATTTCAAAATGGCGGCCAGTTTTTTCATTTTTGATAGCAGATTTGTGTTTCACGACCACTCGAACCCTTAGATATCGATTTTGATAATATTCGGTCCAAAACTTAAAGATTTCAAAATGGCGGCCACTTTTTTAATTTTTAAAAACGGATTCATGTTTGGGGACCACTCGGATCCTCAGATATCGATTTTGAAAACAATTGGCCCAAAACTTAAAGATTTCAAAATGGCGGCCACTTTTTTCATTTTTGATAACGGATTTATGTTTGGGGAGCTCTCGGACCCTCAGATATCGGTTTTGAAAATAATCGGTCCAAAAACTAAAGATTTCAAAATGGCGGCCACTTTTGTCATTTTTGATAACGGATACGTGTTTGGAGACAACTCGGATTCTCAGATATCGATTTTGAAATCAATCGGTCGGTAAACTAAAGATTTCAAAATGGCGGCCAGTTTTTTCATTTTTGATAGCAGATTTGTGTTTCACGACCACTCGAACCCTTAGATATCGGTTTTGAAAATAATCGGTCCAAAAACTAAAGATTTCAAAATGGCGGCCACTTTTGTAATTTTTGATAACGGATACGTGTTTGGAGACAACTCGGATTCTCAGATATCGATTTTGAAATTAATCGGTCGGTAAACTAAAGATTTCAAAATGGCGGCCAGTTTTTTCATTTTTGATAGCAGATTTGTGTTTCACGACCACTCGAACCCTTAGATATCGATTTTGATAATATTCGGTCCAAAACTTAAAGATTTCAAAATGGCGGCCACTTTTTTAATTTTTAAAAACGGATTCATGTTTGGGAACCACTCGGATCCTCAGATATCGATTTTGAAAACAATTGGCCCAAAACTTAAAGATTTCAAAATGGCGGCCACTTTTTTCATTTTTGATAACGGATTTATGTTTGGGGAGCTCTCGGACCCTCAGATATCGGTTTTGAAAATAATCGGTTCAAAAACTAAAAATTTCAAAATGGCGGCCACTTTTGTCATTTTTGATAACGGACACGTGTTTGGAGACAACTCGGATTCTCAGATATCGATTTTGAAATCAATCGGTCGGTAAACTAAAGATTTCAAAATGGCGGCCAGTTTTTTAATTTTTGATAGCAGATTTGTGTTTCACGACCACTCGGACCCTTAGATATCGATTTTGAAAATATTCAGTCCAAAAAGTAAAGAATTCAAAATGGCGGCCAGTTTTTTTCATTTTCGGTAGCAGATTTGTGTTTGACGACCACTCGGACCCTCAGATATCGATTTTGAAAATAATCGGCCCAAAACTTAAAGATTTCAAAATAGCGGCCACTTTTGTCATTTCTGATAACGGATACGTGTTTGGAGACAACTCGGATCCTCAGATATCGATTTTGAAATTAATCGGTCGAAAAACTAAAGATTTCAATATGGCGGTCTTTTTTATTTTGATAACGGATCCATGTTTGGGAACCACTTTGACCTTCAGATATCATTTTTTTTTTCTTTCTAATGATAGACTATACATTGGAGTACTACTTGCCTCATTATCAAAATTTTTCATGCAGTAATTCCAACCAAAATCCTATTTCCCATGCTTGTTCGCTAAACAGCAAGTAAGTATCAAACCAACCTGCCACTAAGTTCCCAAAAAACGGATTGAAAATAATAACTTTTAACTTAATATAGGTATTATACGTGCGAAGCGAACGAGTACGACTTTTTGAAGCACTGTTTCGCGCCTATTCTGTGACTCAAACAACATGCTTAGCCAAACCAATGTGAAAAAACGCGAAGCGAATATTGGCAACGTCGCGTCGCTTACGCACTGCCGCCACCGAGCGAACATGCAACGTTGCTTTTTCCTTATTATTTTCATACGTCTTATCCAAATTATTTTTTTATTTATTTATCTATTATTTTTTTATTATTTTTTTATGAACATTTTTGGTTTTATCTTAATAATTTATTTCATTGTATTATCTTTTTAACATTTTTTTGGTTTCCGAATTTTTTTGTACATTGAAAAGCGCCTGATTGAATGTGCGGGCAAATATTGCGTTCGCCCTTTTCACAGGATCAGGGCAGTACTACTCTCTAAATCCTTATTTGTTGGCTCATTGAAGCAAACGCACCGCGGAATTTTAATTATGAGTTACTAGAGTGACCTCGTCGAGACTGGTAGCAATCAGATTGGTTTCACCCGAGCAAACCGTGCACAAAATATTTTCGAGACTCTTAGAGCAAACGAATTTTTGTACTAACTACGACATTAAGGAATATGTTTTCACCGGTGAATTCTAATTCAAGACATATTTTATAGAATGTGCAGTTTTCAAAACTCCAAATTGTGTATTATCGCCATAAAACTTGCACAAAAACAACCAATTTATGAGCTTTTGCCTATCCCTTCGCCTTATATAAATGTTACGGTGGCACTATTTATTGCAACAGTATTTAATGGTACAGATTCGTTCAACATTATCTTAATACTAGCTGTTGCCAGCGACTTCGTCTGCAAAGAATTTGTTTATCGCTATCCCGCGGGAACTACGCAACGTTCCGGGATAAAAAGTAGCCTATGTGCTATTCCAGACTTTTCTCTATCTATGTGCCGAATTTCATCCAGATTCGTTGGGCCGTTCTGGCGTGATTGAGTAACAAACAAACAAACATCCATCCATCCATCCATCCATCCATCCATACTTTCGCATTTATAATATTAGTTAGATTAGTAATACCACATAAGCTTCGGGATTTGACGATAGCTCCCATTCATGATTTTATCTTTTACATGAGACATTCAGTGCCAATGCCAAGCCTTAGACTAGTTGAGACACATGTACATAAATATAGAGCTGGTGACTAATATACATATTTTTAAAGGAGGGTTTTTATTGTCATTTGTTTTCTTTGCAACGTTATAAAGTAAGCTATGTGCTGTCCAAAAAGTAGTGATTTAAAAAATATATAAATTCATAAACGCACCTATTTATAGTCTGCGCACTGACTGGCTCATCAACTCCCCTTCCCTTGGACACACAGAGCTCAAATGTTGACAGATTATTTTAATCACAAAGCCGAGGAATAAGGATTTTGCGGAATTTCCACGTGATAGGGAGTTTTGCTAGGGGATTTTCTATTTAAGAAATATAGTAAGAGTCACTATTATAGCATTGAATTAACTTTGCCTAGTGACGAAGGCAACAGGCAAACGATCAAAATAATCATTTATCTTTTTCACTTTTCCAAAAAAAAAACTGTTTTTTTTTTGTTGTGGTCGATGTTTTAAGTAAACCATTGGTGCCTACACGATAGAGCCCAAAGATATGCTAGAAAATGCCAACTTTACCTCATGGTCATGATGGTTTCATACTTTGAAATTCGATTCTCGAACCTACGTTTGGTGCTGTTCCACTCACACTAATAGTCATTAATTCAAGAGTGAGAGGAACGGGTGGTATGTCACGAATTTCGGAAATCGTATATCGGAGTAGCTTTCTTCCATAGTCTTAGTTTAGGCAACTGTTATGTAGGTAGGTACCTAATCTTATACCTCATGGAATTGCGAAAAGGACTTCACTAATTACTACTTTGTCGGTGTCAATATTTTCCTAAACACAATCAATTTCCATTGTGTTACGAGTAGGTATTTGTTTTTACAATAAAACGGCATAATGGGCGCCATAAAGGTTATGACTCGTCGTATAATGGCGGTGATACAATTGTGACAGGTGTTGGTACAATCGCGGATACAAGTGATATTTTTGTCAATTTAAAAAATATTATACAAAAATGGTGCACTTGACGTGGTGCCATAAAATTATACGCAAAGAAGGCGTTATGGGAAAAAATCTGATTTGAATCTTTACTTATTCTAAATTGTGTAATTATTTTATACAATACAGTTGTAAATGGTGATAGAGATATTATAAACACCATCCACACGACTCCCTCTCGCTCAACTCTTCCCTGTCTCTCTTCACAGTCATGACGAGAGAAAAAGAGCGAGAGAACACTGGGCATCTCGAGTAACGGAACTACACTACATATATCTCTGCCTCTTTTCCTCACCGACTTCCGTGTTGGTAAGGAAATGCTCTGTAGTACCTACAAAAATTAAGAAACAACTACAAATAAAGTAAAATGTACCTACAAAGGTGGACTCACTGGTTTAGGGGATCTCTGCAAGTTAATCTGCGAGTGGGTGAAAGGACCTTTTAACTATTTATGATTACGAATACTCAGTGAAAGCCACAATAATTACAGGTTCATTAAACAGACAGTCAACCATAAAATAATCCAGTTAATACACAGAATTAGGAGTATTTCGTAAAAAATAAAAAAAACGTATAATAACTCGTGTCGTCGAGTGGCGCAGGCGTAACACTTTCGCCCCCAACTGTACCCAGTTCATCACTGTAAACCAGCAGAGAGGTTTACAGCCCCAATAAAACAATGAACGTACGCTTATCAGCCTTATCAGTCCAAACACAATTTATTTGAGCGCGCATGCGCGTTTGTACCTCCCGACATTTGCCCGTGATAACACATCATTATAAAATATCATGTCCTATTTGTTCACGGATTTAGTCAAATTGTATGTTAAAAATGCATAATCAACGAAGAATTGAGTTGAGTGGTTCTGTTATTTCGCTGAAAAAAATAATGGGTAATTTCCGCTTTTAATGCTAGTTGCTATTTGTTTTCTCTGTAATGTTTTTGCTATCAGCGTTTATGTTAAGTTAAATTAACAGCTATACCTTCTTAAGTTTAGTAAATAGTCACCAATAAGTTGAAAACTCTTAGGGCCTGTTTCACCACTCCTTAACTGTCAGTTATCTATGATTCCGTCTCTATTTATTACTACGAAACAGACAAAGACGTCATCATAGATAACTGACAGTTAAGCTAGCAGTCGTGAAACAGGCCCTTACTCTTTCACAACGAAAATTGTTAAGAGGGTGCATCCGTGCTGAGCTCGCAACGTCGCATTTTTGGTGCTTTTTTGCGATTATTTCACAGAAAATGAATGAAAGTATCAAATGTCCGTCTGTAGTGCACTTCGTTTTTAGTTTATTAATGTGTCCAATGCAAGGATTAATGGTGATGAACTTTTATTTTTGTATTAAAGCGATAAAATACTATATCTCGTTTAATAAGAAAATAAAAGTCCATCACGATAAATTATTGCATCAGACACATTAATATACTAAAAACGAAGTGCGCTACAGACGGATATTTGATACTTTCATTCAATTTCTGTGAAATAATCGCAAAAAATCACCAAAAATGCGACGTTGCGAGCTCAGCACGAATGCACCCTCTTAAGACAAAGCCGTTGTTATAATCGACACTGCGTAAGTTGATTTTAAACGCGCCCTTTTTCATTCGTCAGCTTGCTCACCATTTGTAAAATTTACAACTTTAGATATTTAATATCTATAGTAGGCCTTAGTACACTAGTACTTAGTGGTAGGTACGGATTTCTTACTCCACCGTATCGTTTTGTTGCTACCATGAACTAAATATTTTGTTAGTTCCATGCGTTACATTAAAATTATCTTAAAATTCTGTATTTGCGTCACAGATTTTATAAGTAAGTATATATGTACATACATAGGTAATTATATGTGACTCATAAGCAAGTCATTTAGCTAGCAATTATTTATAACTCATTAAAATCTCCTGATAAAAGAGACTTCGCACTTCTTCGCCGATTTAAAATGTTATAAAACGTTTTTGCTGACGGCGTTTTATTGCACTGCTAATTTTGGGTTAACTAGTGTCATTTCGTCTAAAATGCAACCGGTACTAGCAGTAACCGGTCTAATACGCTGCTAGTCTAAAACGCATCTCGTCTAAACTGTAACTGGTCTAAGGGGTTACCAGTCTTCATCGCTACAGGTCTAAGCCCTAGCTGTTCTAAGTAGTAAGTGGTCTAAGCCACAACTGGCCTAAGTAACAAGTCAGGCAAATTAAGGGTGCGACCACACCGCCGCTTAAAAACCGATGACGTTACGGAATCGCAACAAAACGTATGAAGAAACGGTGAGAAAACGTGACGCATACGGCACGTCACTGCGTTTACGCGGCGGTTTGGTCATTTGGTCGAACCCTAAAGCGTTAGAAAGTAAACATAAATATGCTCGGGAGCAAAAAAACCCGGTCACTTCCCGCAGAAAGTTGTATTAAAAGTGACCCGGTTTTTTGGTCCCGCGTGTCATTAGATAAAAGTCACATTTTAACGATGTCCGTAAGACTGTAATGTCGCACCGCGTTACAGGCCTTATACTCTGAAATTCGTTTTTCGAAGTTCGTATCACGCCGTCTCTCTCACTCTCAAATTAAGAGAGTGAGAGAGACGGCGTGATACGAACTTCGAAAATCGATTTTCGGAGTAGCCCCCAGGCCTATCTACCTTTTTACCTATTACCTATCGCTCGTAGTACTAGGGGCCGCAAGGTTTTTAAGGCCCACTTGCACAGTCCAGGGTTAAAAAATTAAATTGCTAACTCGGGGTTAGGTTTGACAGTTCCATACATTTTGACACTACTTAGCCTCGGGTTAACATCTAACACGAGGTTAAGTCTTTAACCCTAGTGCGTGCAAGTGGCCCTAAGTGGCCAACCGGAAGGCGAAATGTTGGACAGACGATCGAGGTTATATCGGAGATCACGGGAAGCCATTGGTTGCGGGTAGCATAAAACCAGTCGTCGTGGAGATCCTTGGAGAAAGCTTACATGCCCAACGGCCGGCGGCAGTACAGGCCTCAGTGTCAAGTAAATTAGGAGCCTTTAGGTTAAGAGCCACAACTGACAGTAACGTAATGACTTTTTGGGTTGTACGGTGTGACGTAATGACGTGATCTAAAGTGAAAGGGGCAATTTGCAAAGAAAAGCAACGTAATAAATTCAATTTTAAGCAACATACGAAGGTCACAAGGTTACGGGAAGTTGTTTTTTTAGATTTTGTCCATGTACACACGGCAAAATAATTCGGTAAGCATAGGCACGCACACAAACGTCGTCTATGTGTTGAGTACCGACATGAACATTACGTAGAATCCACATGTGAATGTGTGAGTGAGTTCGATCGTATATCTACCCTCTCAGTACAGTTTTTTTTAGTAATAAGATAAATAAGTAATGTCGCTGTAAATTACCTATTTATTATATAAACAACAACAATAACTATAAAATAACAATGAAGAAAGTTGCAATTATTTTAGTTAGGTAGTTTATAATAAACTAAGTTAAAAATAATTACAAATTAAACTAAAAAATCCCCTTGGTATCGTGCCTGGCTCAAAGGTTTAAAAATTCATATCTCCGGTTTAAGTTAATTCTGCAGAAATAATGTAAAAGTATTGTTTTAGTTTTGCATTTTCCTAAAAACATTTTACATTATTATCTTACATTGGATATTGGCATCGCAAGTGTAAGGCAAGAGAAGGCACCCCGGATCGAGTCTTACTTTGACCTTGAATCTTTAAATTTATGCAATCTGACGCATTGAACTATTATTACCAGCGTAGTAGCTACCATCTCACTGATTCAACTTGTTATATTTTTATTTCTCATCAAGTCTGGTCTGAGATTCAATTCCAACATTTCCAACCAATATTCCTTACAACCAGCATCGCCATTTAAATAACATCCAAAAATGTCATTTCTTCTAGGATTCGAACTCGGTTTACTAGAGAGCGAGTGCACAAATCAAGTATCCGACTTGCCTTTGTGACCGCTGAGCCACCGAGACATTTAATATAGTTGGTGAATTTATGAATTACTACGTCCAAACTGTGACTACTGCATTTGCAATGTGTAAATAGTTGTTTAAAGAGCAATGAAATAAGGTTGAAATTTGCTAGACGATGCACATTTTATTAATTGTCGTCTAACAATATAAAGTATATTCTACCCTCAAATTATTAGTAATATGAATTTGTCAACGCTAGCCGCCATTCGTTACGCCTTGTTTTACGAGTGGTTTTACAACAACGAACTGTTTAATTTTGCCTTTGAAATACCTTGTGATTTGCAAAATATGGATAGTCATCATCTTTTTTGAAAAGAGCAGAAATTATTGTTCTTTACGAACAAAATATTTCTATAAGGAATCGCAACTCGTTTATTGATATCGGTAAGTAGACAAAATGTCTGATAAAATAATTACTTCTTATTTTACATCAAATTTCTTATAACTTTCTTTGACGAAGAATGTTTTTTATTAAACTTCATTTATTTTGCAGTGGAAGACTTCAATTATGGATTCACCGTTATGCAGACTTCGGGCACGATAAGAATATTCCTTCTGTGTCAAAACAAGAAGTCTCATCTTCACGCCATTTGGACATAAGTAGTTGCCGCACACCCTAAAGGGACCTATTTCACATCAACGAGAGACAATGTTACCTACGTTGTGTGCGACTTCATCTGCATGTTGCAGGATAGCATTGTCGTAACTCGTAAACCAGCAAAAAAAAATACTTCAACGGATCAGCCAGCATAGAAGAAACAAAATGAACTTTGATCGTGTATATTTATAATTTTGATTCGAATAGGTAATAATGTAGTGATTTTTAGTGATGAAAAACCATTTACGTCTGAAAAAGATGAACGAAAAATTTTGTAGCGAAAAGTGCTTGGATGTCATCCATGGGATTTGTGAGTTAGTGGGTTGGGGGTCGTAATAACAGTGCTAAAAAAAAGTGATGTGTGACCTATTTCGTGCATAACAATATTATTGTGTCATAGTCAAAGACTGGCTGAGCACCCAACAAGATTCCTTAACTGTTATTAACTGGGATCCATCTGATATAAAATCCAAAGCAAATTTAGGTAGCTTAGTCACTTGAAAGTGGAGATTTAATCCAGTGTGCAATGATGTTATTGTTAATGGCTGTCATTTAACATGTCGATTCATTTCACCACTGACTTTATTTCTCGACAAATAAAACGTTTCGTTCATCTTTCTCAGACCTAAGTAAACTTAATAAATCGGAAATTCTTATAAATGATACTCTTTTCAAAACCCTTGTTAATTCGAATAAATTAAATCTTAAAAATAGCCCTTTTGTGGTGTGCATTCAATTTACCATTTGTATTGTAATTTTAAATTATGTTTGTAACAGAATTTTTTTATTAACCTAAAATCATACTGGTCACTATAGTGTGTGTTGTTTTACGAATAAATGTTGTCCTTCTTCTGTTATGTTATAAGGAATAGCATGCAGTTTTATTTTGCTAATTTAATTAGTTATAGTCTTATGGTAATAATAATTACTTAAATGTTGTAATAAACAATTTGAAACAATGATTTTATTTTCTTATTTTGTTCTTTTACTTTCTTTTTTTCTTGTTTGAAGTAGTCATGATTTGGTTTTGAGATAGTTATAAATTGAAAAAAAAATACAAAATAGACACATTTGAGCAAGATTCGAACCGAGGTCTTTAACATTCATAGTCCTAATCAGTACGACTGAGCCACCGCGCTCATATTATTCATGACAAAATTATTGTTCCATTGAGCAAAATCGTTTGAATAACAATAACCTAAACAATAAGAGATATGTGAAGGTAGTCAGAGAACATAATCAGCACACATAGGCCATGTTAGTGTGAATACTCGTGTGGATACAAAACCATTTTGTTGTGTGTGTAATTAAGGCAGCGGATAGGTGCGGATGTGTGTATAGAATGACACACATGGACAACTAGGGTGCATACCGAATAGTTTTGCTGTGTGTACGTTGACTCCATAAATATTCCTTTATCTACTCGAATGGTATTATTTGGATTGACCAAATTTTTGTAATATCTGGATTAATAAAAACTGTGTTTACAACAAGATAAACTGCGTTGAGTAGCCAACATTCGAGTTATTTAGAACTGTTTATAGTGTATCTCAGGCACGCACGTGCATCCCTTGTTTGACAAAGAACAACACCAGGCGCATTCACCACACAATCATTTACAACATTGAGTTTTGGAAAGTGTTATAATACATGTCGCTCTGGCTACGCCTTGTAGTCAGATAGGGTTTCGAAACAGAGCAATGTATGAAGTTTTGACTGCTTTCACTGTTGCTAGATTTAGTTAATGGATTTGGGGTGGTAAGATACCATTGATAAATCATACAAACGAGGTGTGAAACATGATACAGGATCTGCGTCATTGTTTTTATGGTTACATTGGTTACATTGGTTACACGTGTACTTATTTCTCTAACCGCGGATACAAATTTGTTGTTCAGTTGCGTAAATTAGGAAAATAAAAAGCATCTGTCGGAACTCTAATGTAGCCTTTTTTTCTGGCTACGCGGATTTTTGCCAATGTCAAAGTTAGTGAAACTGTTAGTTGACATGATAAGAGGTTGACAGGTTAACGGGTAAAATGGGTATGGTTGGAAAGGATTGGAGTTAAAAATATACTTAAATGTAATATGAATGAACTTTGATATTGTTTTTTTTTCTATGAAAGATGTCAATATAACTACAGTAACGGTAACAGGTTGTAGATCTTTAACAATATTAATGGAACGGTCAAGACGGGCTTCGTAGAGAATTAAAATAAAATCCCATGACATCCGTCTGGCTTTATTTTGGTGGAGTGAAGAAATTGATGCCACACGAAAAAAAAGTCTGTACCAATTTATAGATCTATTTTACAATTTTAATTAAAAGAAACGTTTCTGCATCGAATTTTTATTGTAAATTGTCAGAGCTATCAATCGCGTGGGGCGTGACTTCGCTCAAAACAATGGGATCAAGCCAGCGCGAAGACGACTTTGAATAAACATACGAAAAAACGACAACTTAACAATTGTAACGAGCTTTTTAATAGGTGAGAACGGAATGTCGCAACGGTATCAAACGGTCTTAATAGATACTGAGTGTTTTTTCAGCGTGACCGAATTTTTCTCATCAATTTGTTGTGTTGATGTTTTCAGAAGTGGTAGGCGCGTTGTACCTATATTTTCAGATCGTATTGTTCCCAGATTTGGACTTTTTACTTTGATTTTGGACTAATACAAAATGTGTCTTAAGTCAAGTAAACTTTTTACTTTATTCCTTTTAGTACTTATTACTCTTACTCCTGGCCTCCCACTAGGTGGACTGACGACATCGTAAAAGTTGCGGGAAACCGGTGGATGCAGGTGGCGACTTGTCGTTCAGTATGGTGTGCTATGGGGGAGGCCTTTGTTCAACAGTGGACATCTTCAGGCTGATGATGATGATGATGACTCTTACTCCACATAGGTACTCTTGAATCTTGAATCGACAATCTAAATGGTACCATTCGAAATCTATAGCTGTCACATACTCCATGCTTTAATTGAAGCCTTCTTCTATTTTGCTCTCAATGCTTAAGTTAAACTCAATATGTTTGTACCTATTTGGCAATTTTGTAATCTATGTATAGGTAAGTAACGTAACGTGCGCTCATCTGTGCTATAAATAAGGGCGCGCGCACACTCGTGTCTCTAGTGACTAATTTGTTAACAAGTGTTCGGGGACACTTAATTACCTCGTAATCGGCGCAGTGTCATCGTCGCTCGACGAACACATTACTTTACAGCCCCTTGTTAAATAATGTCAAGTTAATTTATGGTTTCAAGTGTTTTAGTGTTTGGTTATTTATGGTATTTAAATTTCATGTTGGAAATAAATAGGTAGACGTATTTGCGAGAGCTCGAAACGGCGTGCATGAGTTTTAGCGAGAAAAACCAACAGCAATTTAATTATTAATTAAGTTATTGATTTAATTTGATTCATATTCGTATCCATATCACCCGGGGTATGGTGTTTGAGAGGTCTCGTGGCCTTAAACAATTACGGCTCTTCAAATGATCAAACTATGTCTGAAACACTCGTTACTGGGATTCAGTTACTAAGTATTGTCTACAGATATTAACTTGTTAAGAATTGAAACACTTGTATGTAAAGTAGCGTCTTATCTGAAATTCAAGAGCAGACGTTGATTATACAGATACAGTTGTGAATGATGTTGATGTGTATTACATATTATTTATTTAACAGAGTACCTACTACATTTGAACTATAAAGCCACGGATACACTAGGGGACAAATGTCCTGCGACACGTGTCGCCAGTGACGTTGGGTGAAGTGGTAGCTACTGCTACTAGATGGCGTTGATGACAACGGTTAATTCAAGGGTCTAGATGGTTCCAATAGAATTATTGAGACTTGCTCTATGAACTAAGCTTTTTTAACAAGAAAACGACTTGTAAAATTGGTCCGCCTTTGCCCCGGAAATGAATTGTAAACTTCCGAATTAATAATGTTAAGCCCAGTTGAGGAGGTAATCTACGGTACATCTGATATAAATAAATAAATATATTGAGACAATTGACACCAATTGACCTAGTCCCAAACTAAGCAAAGCTTGTAATATGGGTACTACACAACGGGTAAACATACTTATATAGATAAATATAAATACTTAAATACATATTAAACGTCCAAGACTCGAAAACATACATTCGTATTTTTCATACAAATATCTGCCCCGATCGGGGAACGAACCCGGGACCTCAAGCGGGATATATGTGTCTTTAATGTTTTCTACAGCATGTTCTGTTCGTGTTCCAGTGTGGGCGGAGACGGGCGAGTTCCGGGACAGCGGGCACTCGTCGCTGGCGTCGGGCGGGTCGGGCGTGGAGCAGTCGCTGTACGCGCCGCCGCGCCCGCGCCGCGACCGCAAGCACAACGACGACAGTGAGTATCGCGGATGCCGATGCGGAATTGACGCAGATGCGGATGTTTTTGTTTCCGCGGATGCAAATGCGGAATTTTTAATGCTGATGATTTTGGGTTCGCATCTGCGGATGCAAAAATAATGCGGAAATCCGTGTGAAAGAAAGACAGAAAGAAAAAAAGTTTATTTATGACAATCACAACACATCAAATAAATAAACACACAAACGCAGAATGTGGATGTGAATGTGTGCGAATGTGGATGGATTATTATTTAGATGTTGTCAGGCTAGTTTAGATATTGAGAACTCATTGTCCAGTTTTTGTAGTTCCCGTTGCTGGACACAAGTTTCCTCTCAGAACGCGAGGGCTTAAATTGTTGTTGCTTGATTTTAATGCAAAATTACGCTTTTATTATTGCGGACACGGACGTGAATGCGGATGTCGAAAACAATGCGGAAGTTTTTCGATTGTCGAAACGGATGCGTTGAACATTCGTAATGTCTTTGTTAAGGAGGTATGGTTTTATGACGCTGATAGTAACTATGAAAGGAGTCTCAACACTCTTCAAATTAGAAGATTGGCAGGCGCAATCTAATTGGAGTGAAAACACAAATTTCAGTTAAAATGACGTAATTAGCCCGATCACATGCGACCACTGCTGTCAATTTAGCTTATGCCCAGAGCTTCACCCAAAAAAAAAAACTAGTTCCTTAGTTCATGCACCTCTATGATACTCAGACTATAAGTCTGCTAAATATCAAGTCTCTGAGAGCTCCCAGTTCTCGGAACCGACAACCGGAAGCAATGACGCCCGTGAACGCACACGTGACCTTTATCAATTTCGTCAAATATTTAATTTAATTTAAAATTTATTGCTTACGTGATAAAACGTTGACTAGGTGATATGATATCCTATTTTTCCTTATGACGCGCCCGAAGCACAAATAAAAACAGCGAGTGCATGCACACGGAACAACAAAAATGTCGACTAAACTGGGTTTTAAGCGCTAAATCAAAATAAATGTCATTCGCTGTTTGCAGGTGGATATTTATTGTTAGTTCATACTAATAGTTAGTACCTAGTATTTAGTAGGTAGGTACCTAAATACTGCAATTGCTTTCACTCGATACAATATTAATAATAATATGGGAAAACTAATCTAAAATTAAAAGACAGCTGACTTAATAACTCGAATAAAACAAAAAACCAATTAAAATCAACAATGAAACGTAAAAATGTGTCTTGTCTACTTGCGCCAAACAATCAAGTCAAAAAAGCGACCCATTACGCTTCAACGAAGTTTCTAAGCCCGTAGGCTTAGAAAGTTGCCGATTAATTACGTTCCGGTACAACGTAACGGCGCAAAATT
This sequence comes from Pandemis heparana, assembly GCA_963854515.1. Taxonomy (NCBI): domain Eukaryota; kingdom Metazoa; phylum Arthropoda; class Insecta; order Lepidoptera; family Tortricidae; genus Pandemis; species Pandemis heparana. Next base: position 5,074,499 of record OY978016.1, on the reverse strand, counting down.
CTAACTTACGCTAAAGCGACCACACAAAGTGACAAACTTAAAACTGAAAGCAAACTGAGCGGGCGCCGGAAAATCTATGGCAAATAACGTAGCGTTTATTCTAATGCCATCACAAACACGCCGGGCGCGCGCGGCTTTCACTTATTATGCCATTTTTATGATTTTTACTCTGTTACAATTTTGTTTGTGTTCGATTTGTCTTTTACCGATTGACCGGTAGATATTGGCATTCATATTATAAAAAAAAAAGTTTGACCGGCTGACGGTAGATGTTAGTTTCGTGTGTGAAAGAAGATTAAAAAAATAATAATACTCATACCCGTTCCTAACAGGTCACATGCCTGTTAAAAAAATACATTGTATGTGAATCGTTGAACAACATCGTTATATCCTGTGGTTATATCAGACTTAAAAATAAGACTTGAACTAACAAATCAAACATGAGCGTATCAGCCACGTTTCGTGTCCAATAAAAATATTAGAAACTAGTACTGTCAGATGCCACATAATCGCGTACATTTTCGTTGTAACAGATTTATGAATGAACACGTATTTCCAAGACCCATTCAATAAACACGGCAACTTATTAGTTTGCACACTTTTGTCAATTTGCCAAACTGATCATTGCATTTGTTATTGTTTGTTTAACATTTTTATGACTTTGAGATGCTGATTGAAATAAATCAGTGTGAGTAAATTGACACGAAGTACGTAACAGTTAAGACTAGCGATTGAAGAGATAGGAGATACGGAATGTCTAGAATAGGTTACAGTTTTTTTGAAAAAATACGGTATCTGGTAGACCTTAGTCGTTTATGTCTTGTTCCATCGGCTCGTACACCAATAAGTGTCATCAAACACGACATGACTATCTAGTACCAGGTACATTAAAGGAATCGTTATCAAATGGAGTGTCCACCGTTGAAGTGGCCGTGTTCCGATATCGCTAACACATGTTCCTGCGGTATTTACACGTTGTAGCGTGTCGGTGCCGCAAAGGTTGGCCGCGCTTGATGGATGAGTCGGCGACTCACAAAGCGTATCGATGATAGCCACTATCGCTCGCTATCGGCTCTATCGCCCTCTGTCGCTATCGCGCGAGTCCCACCGGTAGCGCTCCGCCTAAACCCTGAGACCGTAATCCTACCTTGTTCATTATACGCCAATGAGATTGCCAAACGAACAGATTGATGGTTTTAATAAAGTTGTCGAAATTAACGCGATACGCGCAGCGCTAATCCTCCGCAAACGTTTTGATTGGAGCGGAGGCGGGGGTTTATTAGAAATTCATATTAGATTCGGCTGTGTGCTATTCGCGTGTTCAGATATACAATGTACCGTGTTATGATGCCCTAGTACTTGCTCTGAACGAGCTACCAGGTTGTAGTTACTTTGAACACTATTACTTGCAGATTATTAAAGGGATCGTAAATCATAAAGCAACGAATATCACGTTGGCTGTAAGTGCATTAATAACGAACGACCTCAATTTCTAAATGAACTATTTATTGAGTCTTCAATCAAGATAAGCAGCACAATAAATTTGTAACCCTTAATCCGATAAGATGTAATAAATAATAGATAGGTCTTGTATATGAAAACAAAGTTTAGATACAATATCAAAAATAGCTGTGGGTTTTTCAGCAGTTGATTTATTTAGAAAGAGTATTAGCGAATGATGTAATTTTAACCTTTGTGCTCATAACATTGCAAAATCCAGGGGTTGGTAAAGGCTATCACTTTTAGTCAATACATCACCTTTAATATGTACCTAACTAATTAATATAATTTTTTAATAAAACTTTAGAGTAACTAATTAAACTCTTACTTTGGACGGAGTAGGCATCATTTAAATAAGTGGTTAGCAATATAATCAGCCATGTATTTCCTTTACCACCATAAGGTCCTTTGTACAACTTAAAATTACAAAGATTATTTTCAGTTATAAGTCAATATTCTATCGGTCTTACTGTTTTTACCCGACCGCGGGGAAGCCCAAAAAGAGCGGCAAAAGGCGGGGACAAACCTAAATTTCAAATCACACAAAAACAATGTCCCCGCTAGCTATGTTTAATTCAAAGGAAATGCAGTTGCTGAAGCTTCAGGGCTTGTTTTTTTCTATCCAGTTAAGTAAATGTTTTTATAGTCAGGTTATGTAATAATTAAACGTAATTCTAATAAAATAAAAAATATTTACTTGATCGACTACACATTGTAGAACTTGGCGACGTCAAACGTTTGTAAGACAAAGGTCAATCAGATAGAAACAGTTTTTGTTTTACACTTCTTTATAAGTCTTTTCCTCAAACTATATTGAGTGATATTGACCCTAGACTCCCCAATCATCCGTGCAGGAATGCATATCGACCTCCCTCCAAGGGGGAGTGATAGGTTATTACATCAACAGATAGCGATGGCAATCAGTCCGCATATTGGGTTTAGTGTGGTGTCATGCGATAAGGTCAGTGCTATGTCCGTGTAATTATTATCTACGTGTAATTTTGTATAGTATGGTGCTTTAGGGTCGGTTTCATATGGAGAAAGGTTGAAATAATAGACGAAAGCTTCATCTGTATACAATATTGATTTTAAAGACAGATGTACGCCGATTTTGGTTACAGACTTTAATGTATACAGACAAATGTCTAACTGAATGAAATGAGCGTTTATACCAATGTTCTATATTCATCTTTCAATGTAACAAAGAAACCGCAATCTGTTTGTGAATGAATGTCTGATATTGCTGATTTGCTTTTACACATTAGATGGAAAAGTGAGATGAGGAAGGCGATTGAGAAGAGTTTAACTGTTTGTCATTTTGTCGGTTGTCAAATATTCATTTCATCGGCGGTAGGTAACAAAATAAATAGTAGGTAGATGTAACTATGTGTAGGTAATATCATGAACCTACGCCACGATTTAGCTTTATCAATTTTCCGGGCGCCTTTGCAACAGTGTCTTCTGCTATAAACAAGTAATTAAATTTGGGTCAAAATCACGAAATACATTAGATAAATGTGCGACAAGCATTGTTTGTCAGAAAAAAATAGATTTTATTATACATAAATAAAGCACGTGACGCCCATTGAGGCTCGAATTTACGGCGTCGTAAATGTATTAGACGAGTAAGCCGCGCATTAGGACGGCTACCGACGATTAGTTTAATCGTTGATAGTGCTAGTTATTTTTAATATTTTATAACTATTTATCTCCAAGATGTAATCATGTAGAAAACGAGACCAATGTGATTTGGTAATGATTTTTGAAACTGTGCTATTTTTCATCTAATTAAAGCTAACACTATTATTTCCTCTACGGTGTCAATAAAAGCCCTGCGAAACTTTCTAACTCAAAAGGCTTCTTAAGCCATTCTTTTTAAGAAAAAGTTATTGTACATCCTTCGGATTGGTCGGTTCTATTCAGTATTTTCCGGCTGATATGATGATGATGTAGAAACTGATGTATGAAACATGAAAGCTAAAATCTAGTATAATTAGGTTGCGTGCAACCAGGCTTAACTTCTTCGCAATAACAGACCCTTATCTTATAGAAAGAAAGAAAGAAGATTTCTTAATATTAATAGTCTCCATTCCTCATCAGACACCCAGATGTGAAGTGTCTCACCAAGCTAAAGATCTTGAACAGATACAAGATATCAGAGTAGTGGCTTATTGTTGTGTTCAATAGATCGCCATAATGCAGTAAAGAGAAAAAAAAATCCTCATTTGTTCCGAACAAACCTTTTTTACTACTCTTAAAACAGTTTTTCCCCGCAGGCTCCCGACCCCTCACGGAAGCCACCATCAAAACGGAGTCAACGACCCCAGGAGTAGGACCTGACGACCAATCCCTGGACGATAAAAACGACAAGAAGAACAAGCGGCAACGGCGCCAAAGGACCCACTTCACCAGCCAACAACTCCAAGAGTTAGAAGCCACGTTTGCCAGGAACCGGTATCCAGACATGTCGACAAGGGAAGAGATCGCGATGTGGACGAATTTGACGGAAGCGAGAGTTAGGGTAAGTTGAGATGCTGTTTTATATAAGCTCAGCTATAAATAACAACATAAACCTATGTTATACGTGATAATGCAAATACAATTACTCGATTATGGAGGGCCCTTCCTGAGTGGACAAATCTACAACATAGGAGTATTTAGGAATATGGTAGATGGCCAACTAGAATCCCATCTCTCTTTTATTTACAGGCATTACCGTGTAAGGTTATAATAAAATGTCAACTTAACCGGGCAAAAGCAAATTTCGTTTACTTTCTTTTTCAAATATCTTGGAGTCAGGTTAAGTAAACTTTTGTTAAAAACTTTGCATGAAATTCGACAGTCACAAAGACGATGCGGAATTTTCCACACATTAAGTCCAAGTATAACTTGATTTAAAATAAACCGCAAGAGCTGTGGAGAAATTAGACGGAAGGATAATAAAACTTTAGAACCGTCTGCTCGTTTGCCCCCCTTATATAAAAAAAAGAACCAATGTTTTACTCAGTTCCGTTTCGTCATTATTCGCGCGACTTACAAAAGTCAAACTAAACGCGTCACACTACATTTTTTGTCTCGCCTACAAGGTGCATCGAGTCCGCGTGTTTAGACTAATCGCCGCATCCGGCGCTCCTCCGGTATTTTTGTGCCGTCCGACGGAACACGGAATCCCTTAATCCGTGAGCATTTGAACCGTCTATTTCGGTCTTCTCATAATCCCCGGCTTAAGACTGATCGCACCCACACTCACTGTCAATAGTTCCGAAGGCCTGTTACAGATTCTGCGGTTGAGACTATTCTATTTACAATGTTTTCTGGGATTCACGGAATATTTGACGGTTTCTTCGGCATGCGGAGGTTTAGCGCGTGTTAATCTTAAAACGTTTGCTTTCCATGAGATGTTACATGGGCCAGGATCGTAAAACAAAAGACGGACGACGACAACACTATCCGCCGAGATTTGTTACGAAAAACATTAATGAATACTGGCAGCTTAAGCTGTTGCTAGTGGAGGATTCTTTAGAGATTTTATGTTTCGCTAAAAACAGAAACGTTCGCAACTGTAGAAACGAGTAAAACTAAATTTGACTTTCTCATTTAGTGCAAAAATTCTTTGCTTAATTTTTAAATTGTTTATTTTGCCCAACCCGAAGCGAATCCTGAAAAAATTAATGTTTCATCAATGCACATTAGCCCGTACATTCGGCCGCCTGTTGCCATGGTAAATATAGAACACCATATGTGATAGATTTTTTTTTCTTATGGAAACGACACACAATCGACGCTAAAAATATAACTCGAACCCTTTACTGATAGGTGTAAATTGATACTAAAGTATCAATCCGAGTCCAGACTTAACTTCAAGTATGCAGTAGATAATTATGAATTCAATCAGCCGCGTGTGTTCTTCAAAATATTCGTGTACTTAGGGTTGTAGCTACGTCTCAAATAATATTATGAATGAAATGTTTTATGTTGGTACTAACATCTTGGCAATGATAGGCGGAAACAGCAGTATATTTTCAATAAATAACTGAAGCAAATGTTTCATTCATCGATACTTTGCATCTCATTCACTGTTTACTTTGGAACAAACGACATCAGATATATCGAGGAGCTTTATATTTATACAAACTGATTCCCGCAGCTTTGTCTGGGCTTGTTAACGTACTTAATAAAAACAAAAAATATTTTATAACGATTTTATCATTATACAGTTATGTCAAGGGCATAAATATATGTACATACGTTACGAAGACGTCAAAACATCTATACACCTTTATGCCACAAAGAATAAGGTCGGTGGCACATATATTTGACATGATGGCTGTATCGATATTTACGCCCTTGACTGTGCCTATTTTGTAGAGTAAACGAAATAGGTACCTTATGTAACTTAATTACTATTAAAGCATCATGAATATGACGCAATGTCTGTTATATCGTAACAGTTCTATTTGTAGGTACTGTCAAACAAATCGACCCTTCACCCACTGTGGAACCTTTTCTCAGTAAATGTCATAGTGACGTTATATTAAATTAAAAAGGGAAATCATTATGACGTTTACTGTGAGAACGTTCTACGGTGGGTCTGAGATCAATTTGTTCCATCGGAAATACAATTCTATGGAGCTTTCACCTTTTATGCCTATGTAGTCTCTTAGTCAGAATCAAGACACTAAAATTAATTAGGTACCTTAGGTAGGTCTAAAATAGAGGATTTCCGTAGCACTGGTAGTTTAAAAAAAAAACTTGTTAAAGAGCACTTGAGCGTTCTAATTATGGCTTTCACTATCTGGAATTTTAACTCGCTCTTTTTCGGTTCCTAGTTTAATGCTCATCTCATCTACACAAAGGTTAACTGGTACAGATCACTTACAGGGATAAGTTCGCCTTTGTGCATATATTTAATGTTTTTTTATGGGATTTGTGTCTGTTTCTTTATATTTGTACAATAAAGCATTTAGGTACTTACTTACTCGACGGGTTATTAGCAAAATAAACCTTTAATTTTGACTATCCTTAATAAAGTAGAAGCATGTGTCACAATTCCATGCTAAATTCAAGTAGCGTCAGATTGTCAGATATTTATGATACAGTCTCTGTTTTTTCACAGGAAATAAAAAGAGACGTAAAATTTTGTATTTAAAAACGTGGCATCCCTGGACTCCAGCGGGCTTAGCGCTCGCCCGCCCAATAAATCCGTGTGCGCGCGCGGCGATAAATCGACCGACATTATTTTTGTTCCACTCATTAGGGTCATTGCCTGCTTATGACTCAATTAAGTATAGTCTTCGTGTCTCTTGCGAGATCATTTAGATTTGAACCTTGCAACAGCGGTTATAAAGACATTTACAAAGAATTAAGATTCGCTATCCAATAAAAAATTGCATTGTATTTTTTACACGCAAATTGGTATTATTTTATTGGTATGAAATTAAACAATGAGGGGGGTCTTGATAACAATACTGTAGAGATGGATATTATTATTGACCTAACGTTGTTTGCTAAACGGATTGACGGACAGATGTTTTTTTTATTTGTAGCTGCTTATTCCTTGTCGCTTAATATCATACATACATACATACATATCGTCACGCCTCTTTCCCACAGGGGTAGGCAGAGACTACTTTACTTAATATCATTGTTTGATTAAAACCTAAACTGACCAACTGAGACAAACTCAGATATGTTACCCTATGTTCCTTTTTGACAGTCTTCAATACTATTAATTATAACTTTCAACTACAAATACAAATAGATAAATAAGTAGGTATTCTAGAACTAGAATTCTGTTCTTCATTAAGAGATCTTAAAGATAGGCGTACATTGATATTTTAGTGCTGGAATTTTGTAACTGTCAATAGTCAGCGGCAGACAAATCGTCCTCGATTTTCGTTCGCAGATCATACACAAGATGTATATTTGTAATTGTCTTGAATAAATTAAAAAAAAAACCTCTACGAGTAGATAAGTTTGTACAATAACGCCATACCCAAAAAATATAAAAGTTGTACTCCAAATACAATTTGCTTGCTTGCATAAGTATCAAAAACAAAACAGTTCGTTTCACCCGCTACATTAAATATTCGAAACTTGCAATTCGAAAACATTTTTTGCCCCACAATTTTCGTGGAATTCGCCAAGGGCGTCGGCGGCAATCGGCCGTGAAACAACGCGTGACATATCATTTTGAGCGACGTTTGTATTTGAGCGACGATCGTATATGAGTGACGTTCGTTTGGGCGTCGCTCTTTACGGCAGCGCGGGAATGAACCCGTAAATAATTTATTTACATATTAGAGGAGTCAAACTTAATTTATATAAACCTATAATTTATGTCCTCTAACCAGTTTCTTGGACGTACGAGTAAAATCAAGTAAAATATGGACGCATTATGATTAAATTAATAGTGTTAGAAGATTTGTCAAGGTTCTCGAAACGAAATCGTCGTTAACTTGGCGGTAGTTAGGTTGGCTTAAACTCGCACACTTGCGTGTATAGCTTCTATGACAGCAGTAAAATTCAATATAACAATAAAGTGCCCAGCGAGAAAAAGTTTGTAGTACCTACTTAAATATGTACTTAATAAATTTTACAAACATCAGACTTTGTGTACCTAGTGCTAGGGGGTTACCAAAATTGCTTAATGCGTGCCAAGTTCTATTCAGCGTAAGGGACAGAGCTATATGGATGCATAACTGTGTACCTTATGCTGAATAGAGCTTGGCAAGCACTAAACGATTGTGATAAGGTGTGCCCTGGGAGCGATTTTTAAAGCAAGTCACTCGAAAGTAGCTACCATCCGAAATTGATGAAGATTAAGCTGAATTTGAAATACGAGTATAAAGACATTTAGAGCAATTAGAGCTCTAATTGAAAGTATTTAGTCTAAAATATAAATTGAGCTGGAGTTTTGCAGCTATACATTAATACCACTTTCGAATGGTATTTTCGAGTGACGTCTTTTCAAATTTCGGCCTCCTAGATTCGGTAATACCTGCAGTACTCTTGCAGTTTTTTTTTGTGAATAAATACAAAAGCTCTCATACTTTTTTCCGCGCCTGTAAACTGTCGTTTATAGATAAAGCCCGTGTGCAATGCCGCTGACAGTCGCCGCGGCACGTAACATTATTTATTTTACGTGAAAAGGTTTCAGGTTTTCAGCTTTTTTTTCAGCGCTGTCTGCGCGTGCATGCAAACAGTTTAGCAGTTTTTGCTTTTTGGAAGAACTAGTAATGGACCTTTTTTAATGGATTGGATTGCGCGTGTTTCGGAATTTGATTTGAATTTTGCTAGGCGCAGATGTGAACAGTTTGATTGGTTGCTTCAGTTTGTTTTCAGTAAATAATATTGTTATTTACCGTCTGTAGAACAAACAAGTGACATAGTCAAGAATAAGAAAGATAATGAAATAATTCATACAACCTTTTTTTGGTATCATTGCATCTACCATTAAATTAACCGATAGCTGATTCGACACTCCTAATAATTCCTACCTAATGGAACTAATTAAGAAATCCGGCAATACAATTAAACGATTTCCAGTACGTTAAAGTCGCCGCCGCAGCAATATTTAGGTACGTAATAATATTTAAGTCAAGATAATCTCGCTAAGAATTTGTATCGGCAAACAAGCTCCGATCGCGATTCCCTACGAAAGTGCATGCTTTTGCCAAGAACTTCGCGATGCGGAAACTTAACTTTACGACTGGGGATTACTGTTCAGATTCGAATTGAAAATCGTTCGAGGATTACCTTTGGGTTGTTTACGTGATGGGTGGTGTGATCGAATAGATTGGAAAAGCGGAATGCAGTAAATTAAAGATTATGTTTTGATATTTCTTCTATAATAGGTATCATTATTCTGATCCAAGTGAGGAAATGATTACCTATGGTACTAGTTTAACTAGTTAGCAGACGTATAGTGTTTACAATTTGTGTTGTAGATATGGTGTCACGCTAAGTATAGCGTCGTAATGTTGAATATATTGAGGCTAAGTAAAATTGTAAGTGGTACGTTTATCGACAATTATTTCAATTGGGTGCCTACATTATACTTCCTGGTAAATCAAGCTTTAGCACTTAATCTCCGAACTAGGGAGTGTGATGCTGGGTCCTCTTAGATGATGTACAAAAGTGAATGAAACTGAACCGCGTACCACTGTGGAACCATTTCACTGCAAATGTCATAATGACTTACCATATCATTGCTTTAGTGGTTTATGTGGCTGTATCATAATAAAGGGCATTAAAGTACGAGGGATGGGTTCATGAAACAACTCGAAAATGAATATTCATTTTTACCTACGACCACAGACTAGAAACTTGTCATAGGAAAATCGGTTGTGATAATGTTGGTCATTGCCTACGGTTTTTGAAATCGTTTTAGAGAACTTATGATATGCGAAGTTGGATGAGTAAAGGTTCCACAGAAGTACGTGATTCGGTTTCTTTGATCGTACAAAGTGCGAAGCAGCGGTCTTACACGATCACGTCTTCAAAGTTGCACTTACTGTGATTTTTCTTCTCAGCGTTGGCCCGGTCCCTTACACTGGCACTTCACTTGGCGTATTTATCATACAAAGAATATTTCTTACATGTGTCGAAACATGACGGTTCTAGTACGTATACCAATACCGTTACAAGATGAAGAAATTTTATGGGAAGTGCCTCATGTGAGACTGTCTCAATGTCCAAGGTCTCCATAGAAGTGTAAAGTGACACCCCGTAAGCCAGTGCGATGCAGCGCCGCGGGGTGCGTTTAATATCTGCAGGGCTACCCGTAATCCAGTCCGGCTATAAATCAAAGCATCCCGGGATTCCCACTCTTCGGGATTGGATGACAAACGGGATTTTAGGAGCAAGCTGTTATTGCTTTGATGCCTTTTCTTGACTTTGGGCGTCACAATTGTTTGTTTCGGTCAAAGTTTGTTAGCGCATTTGATGATGGGGTATAAAAGTTGTGTTCGCAAATGTCTTGAGTATGTTTTGTAGTCAATCACATCTTTATGAAAAAATACTACTTAGATATTTAGAAGTGCATGCGCTGACTTTAAATCGTTTGCTTGATATCTGCCTTCCGAACTATAAAAAATTAAATCCGATGTAATATAAGTTATAGGTGGTATAAAGAAATAATTTAACAGAAAGTCTACTTTATGTTAACTAATGACTAAGTGGCTTATAGTTTTGAAGAAACAACATATTTCCCTCAATACCGAATTTAATAGCCAATTTCGCTTCACCGAGAGACATCCCTATATTCATCGAGCTTCAATTCCCAGTTTATATCCTCTATCCATTTATATGAGCGCGTGTTTATTTGACTTTGGAATAGTGATTCAGTTCATCCTGCTTCAATAAACCAGTCTTTATTCCCCATTCATAAGGTCGAGTTCACTACTTTCTTGAACTGAGGGCACCCGTTCGCTTAGAACGTTATTTGATTGATGACACTAATAAAACTGCGATTTCGGTTTAATTTAAAATTTAAGGCAATTTGGTTGAGGTCCGTCTGACCGTGTAATGGCGGGTTTATCAGGCCACGGCTAATCTGTGGACGGTTTGACAGCGTTTCTTATTTAGATGGACAATTCATCATCGTTTAGAAAAAGTTTGCGGAAACTTTAGCTAGGGGGAGATTCTAACGCGAGTATGCGTACCTACAATTTGGTGACATTACTACTTTAGTTAGGTAGATTTTGTTGGTCAATCGCTCCAATTTTTGCCACGCGACCAATTTTTGTAATGCATCTAATAGTCTAGTATAGTAAGTAGCTTCAAGCACTCGTACCTAGCTTCAACGACGAACGTCCAAATTATTGACTTGTTTACTGCGTTTTGCGGGGATCCGTCTCAGTTAATTGGTTCTAGCCTGATTACTATTACTAATTTCAAATGAAAATGTATCTACCATCATTGTCCCTACAATAAAATTCTGTACATTGTAATTTTTTTTAATGAAAATCAGGATGGAATTTGAGAAAACGGTGGAATTTTTGTAAAATCTCGGAATTTCAACCGCCAGATACTTTTATGTAAACACTACGCATAAATAAATAGGTAAATAAGTGAAGTTTGAACATTGTGTCAGTTAAAAATCTAATCTAATAATTATCTCTCTAATTTAATCTGAAGAAAACAATAAAAAAACCGTATCATTTCTTCATCTCGCTACACCAGCCGTGATCCAACCCTTATTGCTATAAACAAGCATAATATTGAATACGTAAGAAACATTAATATCGATTCTGGAGGCATTAAAAATCCCTCGCAACAGAGGGTACGGTCACCAACGTGCAATAATATATTTAAAGGATTAGCCGGGGCGCAATATCGCGACCCTCTCTACCCAGTGCCTATTCAAATAATGGAAATTATTTCCACATATGTGCACCTAAATAAATATCATACTGTTGTCATTATTGAGCACCCCAAAGTTCCTGTGGAGTTATTTTCACCCGTTCGCGGTTTCGACGGGTAACGGTGCGGTCTGTGTGAATTGGTCATTAATTTTCTATTCTTTAGCAATATTGTGCTGATAGAGTTTGCATGTATGTCTAGTAAGATTTAGTTTTATATAATAATGATAAATGACAACCCGAGGGCCTGGGTTATACTCACAGAGCCACTGCGGATTGGTAATTTTACACACACCATCAAACTACTTCGCAGATGACTCTCGTCACAAAGTTTCCTTTAACGAAAATACCATAATTCCAAAATGTAATTTCACACATAAATTTCGAAAACATCAGTGGCTTTTTCCGATTCCAAATTTGATTATGATTACATTTATATCTGTGGTTAATATTATAATCATAATTATTTAAGTAAAAGGCTAAGTTATCATCTAGGGCATAGAATTAAAGCAAGCTGCTTTAACGTGATACGTCCGAGCTAAATGAGTCATAAGCAAAATATCCTGTTGTATTAGAGAATTGTATTTCCGTATGTATAACTCATACTGTTAAATTAAGTGAACCGACGGTAAAAAACGTCCTGGCGTTAATTTCACAATTTTACGGTCCATCACACGTGGGAAGCGTATCTCACAAGAAATAAAAGAGCAAGCGATAAATTTCACCTGCGGATGCGATACATGCGTTCATGCGAATTTGTGAAATTTATGTTTTGAAAAACAAACGATTGTATATGGGGTGGAAACGAGCGTTTATGTTCACTTAACCGAGGAAGAGGGTATTATTTACCGTTTCGGTTCGGTGCGCGCCACTGAGTGAGACAAATACCTCCGGGGCGATATTTATTGCAGCAGCTTGGATTGCGCGATTTATCGTCGAGGTGAAGCGATCGATCGAGGCATGGCGAGTTATCGCCACTTACGACGACTTATCACCTCGGCCGTTAGTGCATGTATCGACCGTCATTGCCTCCGTGACAGGCTGACAGATGTGCCCAAGTGCTGGCGCTCATTGCCAAGAGATTCCTACATGCCTGAATTTTCAGATCTAAAAACAACCGAAGTGCGTTGCTTGGTTTCTTTAATTGACAATGAAGTCAAGGGTAGATAGAATCTAGAGGAATGTGAAATCACGTAGGTTTGCTTGATTGGTAGGTAAAACTACGCCTTACGAGCACACGCGTAGTAAGCAAGCAACCAGGCGTACGTTTGGGTAAAAAAGCGTGAGGCGTAGTTTTAACACCTTAAAGTTGTTGCTCTCAAGATTCCGATTTAAAATTTTATTTTATCTGACTTAAGGCGTTTGGTATGGTATGCTTAAGTCATTTTTCTAATTTGAAACACATCGTGTCTCGGATTTCTTAAAAAAAACTTCCAATTTTTCCCACTTCACTTTCCAAGCAGCTAAGCTATTCTAAGCTTGTATCTAGGTATTCATTCACCCTACTTCTGTTTCACCTGGTTTTGAATAGACTTTGGCGAAACAAAGGAAAAACGAGCGTGTTTCCGCATCTCTTAAATACATTATTATTATAACATCCTTTATACCGTAAAGTTTAGGATTCCGTACTCAAAGTGACCCAAAAGGGGTGCGGAACCTAATAATGAACAGAAACTATATGATAAGAGTTTTAATGATTCACATTATCATTATTATTATTATTATGTTTTGATGATGATTTGAGTTTTTGATGAGAAACTATATGCCTTGCTACTCCGCTACTACGCAAGCAGGAAAAGGAGAGTAAATGTTTCTTGTTCTTTAAAATGAACCGCAATATAACGTCTGATTCAATAAATATACTAGGACTCCAATGTCAATCCGTACTTTAGAACCATAATACGTATAGGTGAAAAACTTAAGTAAATTACCTGTTGTCATGTAGTAGTGTACAGCAAGCTTATTACGTAACTCGCTCGCGATCACCATCATCTTAATCTTGACATTTCATGTATGAGCTGACAATTGGCATCTGTCACATTCATACAAGAACTGTCGAAATTAAAACGATGGCGATTGCGAGCGAGATACGTAATAAGCGTGCTGAACTGATATGGGACTTAAGTCATTTTTATAATTTGGATCGTAGCAAGTGGAACAAAGTAGTCTCTGCCTACCCCTGTGGGAAAGAGGCGTGACGATATGTATGTATGTATGTATGTATAATTTGGAACGTCAATATGTCTATTCGCACACATTACTCACACATAAAACAGGTTATTTACTTAAGTTTTTCACCTATACAGTGAACCAGCTTGATTTCTTTGATAGATCCCTTGCACACCTAGCTAAGTTTTAAATAATTTTACTTTTCTGTTTATCGAATAATGTAAATATCATTTAACAAGGTTTTGTGTTAACCGGCTCTACAGGCACAAATTGGTTGACACAGTCACTTGAAATTTTCACAAAATGTGTTTATCTTCTATATACGGCGGTACGGAAACCGCCGCGTGCGAGTCTGTCTCCAATAGCTGGTTTTTTGGCTGTTAATGGCTTTCACATGGGTTTTTGTTATTGTGTAGTTTAGCGATGAATAACGGAAGCCGCGGCAGACGGAAGGCCCATAAATCAGGAGCTATCTGACGCTCGCAGTATCGATCGCGCAGTCGGTTGTTTCATGCTGGCTCCTTTTAATCTTTTGAAGATGGTACTATATCTACTAGGCTAGCCCAACTAGCATACTGTGGCTCTTGTGTTTCTTTTTTCCGTAGCGTTTGCTAATAACAATAAAAATAAAAAAAACAAAATTCAAAAAGTTTATTTTGCAAATAGGCCGCCAAGGGCTCTTTAACGTGTCTTTTTTTGAAACTACCAGCGCATTCGAAAAGAGCATCATTGCCAAGAAGAATGCGCTGCAAGAAACTTGGCAGAAAGTCGTTTTTTCAGAAGGAAAGTAGAAAGGAACATATTTTAAACTTCAAAAGAGCACCTAGGGTATATTTCAAACATGATTAATTTCGGTCTGGCGTTTGAAACTGCGATTAGACATCAATTTTATTGATTGTTTGTTTTATTTTCTTCTTGTCTATAGATCTGTTAAGTATCTAAAATCCTTTCAAAACGATGATTATCTATCATCAAATTACAATCAATTCTGTAGCTTCTTAATGATACACATGTAGACTCTATTACCTATCTTCTCTGTTGAACTTGTGTTGTCTCGTGTCAATTGCAGAATGTTACTCTTATTATATTTTTAAAGAACATTCACTTTTTACAATATTTTGGAGTTACCTCAACTCCATCCCTGTCACTTAGTGATTTCCGGCAGTATAGTGCTCACAGCCCAAACCACGGCCAAAACCTTTAACGTACTTTACACCGAAAGTCAGTCTTACAATTAATCGTACCTCGGCCTACAGTCAGGCTGTAACAGCCTAAACAACATCGATCGCGCTCATTTACCGCGTCCCGCCCAATCGCGTCGCTCGTCCGTCTTCATTCCCCCTACAATTAGACGCGCGGTTAGGACGTGGTCGGAATCGCGGAATAACGCTCTGTCAACTTTGTAATGGGCAAAGTTAATAGCTACGCAACGCCGCGCATCCTGATTCTGAATTGAAACTTGTGTTTAGGGAGTTTGTAATGGTGATTGCGGTTACTTAGTTCTGTAGGATTAAGGTGCTCAAAATGGTCACTGCTGTAAAACTGGCACTTACATCAACTTCAAGAGTTATTAACTCGCATATCGGTGTAACTTTAACTCCTATAAGATTAAAATTAAGCAAATAGGTATGTGTCTAAATGAGGTATTAAATCAATTGTTTCATTGTTACAGGTTTGGTTTAAAAACCGGAGAGCGAAATGGCGGAAGCGGGAACGAAACGCGATGAACGCGGCCGCGGCCGCAGCCGCGGACTTCAAGAACGGTTTCACGACGCAGTTCAACGGGCTGATGCAGCCGTTCCCTGATACCGACATCTACTCTTCATACCCCTATAACAACTGGGCAACCAAAGTACCCAGCCCGCTAGGCACGAAGAGCTTTCCTTGGCCGGTCAACCCACTCGGTTCAGTCGTCCCGGCGAGCCATCACCAAGGTTCAGTGAACTGCTTTAACACAGCGACTTCGATGGGAGGCGTCGGCGGCGGCAGTATGGGCGGCGTGGTAGGCTCGGCTGGAGTGGGCGGCGGCGTCGCGCCGTGTCCTTACACGGCGCCTCCGAACCCGTACACGATGTACCGGACCGAGCCGTGCCCGGCGATGTCGTCGTCGATAGCGCAGCTGCGGTTGAAGGCGAAGCAGCACTCGACAGGGTTTGGGGGCGGTTACGGCGGCGTGTCGCCGGTGTCGCGCGCCGGCTCGGCGCCGCTGTCGGCGTGCCAGTACGCGGCGGGCGGGGTCAGTGACCGCGTGCTCTGAGACGAGGCGCGCGGCCGCGACGACGCGCGCTCGCCGCTGCTGGCCGCCGCCCGCGCATCCTAGCCGCCCGCCGACCCCAACCAACCCCTCTACAGGCACCTGTGGGAGTGGTTCGATTGATTCCTACAAACTCGAAGCGTTTTCGTGCTGTGCGTGTTTTATGTGCAGCAACGGGGATCGAATGCTCATCGCGGATGGCAGTGTCGATTGTGACTGGATGGCTTCAATGGGTTGCTAGTTATAATGCGAAAAAAATCGAATTTACGCTGAAAACTATCGGTCAAGTAGCAATTCTCACTCGCTCGTTGTTACAGATGTTGACATTTTGAACATTGATCAAAGCAACAATTCTTGAAAGAAATCTGTTAGCCCGATTAACCGGTCTTAATCGTCAGTGGCACCCTCGCTTTGTAAAGATCACCTTTATAACACTTGACACTTATACACTTGTGCCATTACGTAATGGTGCGAGTTTTAAAGGTTTTGCGAGTTGTATTCAAGCTGCAGGTATAACTCGAAGTGCATAAACTTTGAATAAGCTTTATGACTGTAGGTACGAAGCGTGTCAGCTCTACTGCAGTGGTTGGAATGTCTCGTCGACAAAGTTCCGTTTGAAACTTCGGGCAATAAAACTTAACGATTCTTCTAGGATATTAATAACGTGTAAATATGTAGCTATGTACTTACGTATACCAAAGCGATGTGTGCAATTTTTTATAAGCTTAAAATGTATTTAGATTTTAAAAGTGTATTTTTAAGTGTGTAGCTTAGATTGTAAATATAAATGATGCGTAAATTGTTTGAGTTACATATCGTGACATTGTGAATAAAGTACTTTAGCATTTAATACATACGTCGAAGTTTTATCACTAGACATCGACTTACTGGAGATTGTTATGGTTGTTATTAAGCGAATTTTGTTTCTGTAAATAAATCTCCTGATTATTTCTAGTTTTCGACTTTGACAAATATTGTAAACAGATTGTCAATTGTTATTATTTTAAGCCACGATTAATGCAATAATAGTTTATATTAAACAGCAATACCTACTATTAATAGAATATTTTTTCTATCCGGATATCTGACTAGAAAAGCGACGGTCGACAGTATTCTTAGCATAAAATAAATATAACATGTAAATTGAATTGAATTTAAGTTAAATATTCAAGTGAAATGATTGTTTAATGGAAAAGAGACGTCATAAATAAAACCTTGTTATAATGATACAGGTTGTAATCCATTTACTGTTTTGCAAAATATATACAAACATTTAAGCGATTTATATCCTACTTAAAGTATGAGATAAAATATTTTGTTTAAGAGAAAAGTGACAACTGACTTTGGATACAAATAGAGTATATATTATTAATGTTTCTTTGAGGCAATATTGTCGCCGATACATACAATGTATTTCATGGAATACTCTACGCATTTCCAAATGTTGTATTACAATTTAGTTAAATATACCAAAAGAGTCATATCTGATGGAACATTACCAAAGTACAGAAACATTATACTTTCAAACAACAGAGTATTTGTACGAATGAAGTTTTACTTGCATTAAACTTTCTTAGATATTGGCATAACCTGAAATGAGATTAAAGTAACCAGGATCTCATTAATTTAAATAACTATTTATTAAACACCCACAGGAAATGTAAATAATTGTAATAAATTAGTAACTATTTAACATTACTGCTATTTTTTAGTTAAAGACACGAACTAGATACCTTCCGTGTGCCTATCAGTAAAAACGATGTAAATAAATTATTTCGATAAATGTAAATTTTTAATTTGAGGTTTTAATTTGAATACATATCAGACAAATATCAGCGAACTAGCCAGTAATTATTAATTATTTTGAAGGAGTACTTAAGAGAATACCGATTGTTTTGTAATTTCAGAAACCTCTAGTCATAATAAAAAATATCACAGAGTATTGGAATATTTTTATTTAAAAATCCATTGCACCCCAAAACCTACAAATACTTTCAAAACCTAAATCCCTTAACTATCAACATTTATGACCACAGACCTGTAATAAAGTAGATGAATTAAGCTCAGTAAAAACTACGAGTACTAAGCGTATCAATTTTTGAATACGTCATCAAAATAAATAAGTATGTCAATATTTCTACCAACTGTATTTGAATTTGTTAGATTGGCAGAATTTTGTCCGTCTTTACTTCCGTCAAACTTACTGTAGAACAAAAGATTCGTAAACTACCGAAGAAATGTCGCAATGATTTTAATTTTTCTTTTGTAATTAAATCACTATGACATTTAGGTACCTATATACCTACTGTGCAAAGATTCCAAATGCTACCTATCTGTCCAACTATAGCATGCACGTCATTTCGTCCAACTAGCATTACATACCGCTTTATAAGTGACCAATCAAACGCCGCAGTGAAATGTTAGTTACTCGAAATTACATGCATGATGTAAGTAAACTCAGCTTCAAACCAGAATACACAAGGGTATATTGTTACAGCGATACAGGGGTCCAATGTTTCAAAGCACATGTGATAGTACCACTTGAAAGTGGTGAAAAATTGTGCTGAATTTGAAATACGAGTAGCATAGAAGACAATTACATTTCTCACTAATATTGTGAACTAGTCAAATGCTTGATTAGAGCTGTAGTTTTAAAGATATTAACAGTAATACCACTTTCGAGTGATTTGCTTTCAAGAATTGGGCCCCGGCTTTCAACATTACCTCCAAAATACGAATAATGATATAATTAAGTTACCCAGAGCCCATCGAGGCAACCGAGGGAAATCGTAGGAATCATGTTATAGGAGATGCGGCTAGCAACCCATCACTATTTTGATTTCCCTTTCCACCTAATACACCCAACAATCATGCTAAACGTGGCCTGGTCTCGTTACCTTAAGCTCTGTCTACCCCGTAAGGAATACAGACGTGATTTATGTATGTATATAAGTTACGTTACAATGTATGGCAATACATTAGCAAAGGCAAATAATGCAATGCAAAGCCTTTGCGGCTCCTAAAGTGCTGCCGCATGGGTTGTGCATGCAATCGGGAATAAATTTATTCTCTTGAACACTAAGTTGTTTTATAAAATACCGTGAAAGAAAATAGATATAATGCGTCTTTTGTTACTAAAACGATTTACTTAATCACTAAGGACGAAGCCAGACGAGTGTATTTTTTTTTAGTTGTATGTTGTGTAACTTCTGCTACATTCCGCTTCATACCAAACCACTGCGAGTACCATTGAGTTGAACTTTAATATTAATTAAAATTAATTTTTAAATTATTAATAGTAATTTACTCATTGTAAATAATTTGGCGGTGAATATAATTTTTAGCATTATGCACGAACTTGATCTTACTCGTAGCCCGTGCGTAGCAGGCGCTACGTCGTAGCCACGTTTAAACGTATTGCATAAATAAAAGTACTTAATTAATGTAATTTTATAAAAATATGACACAATATCATTTTTGACCTTAACTGTTTTATTGTATACTTACTCGTACCTACGATTAGAAGATAACAACAACTGTACACTGCAATTGAAGATTGCATTTTTTTATTTTTGTTTACATTTTAATGTCCACCAAAAATTAACGCCGCTTTACAAAAATTAACAGTTCAAAATTAAACGGAGCACGGGGTCATCAACCCGTCACAAGTCCCGAAAATCTTTTAATCCTCAGTCTCGATCGCAAAACAATCGACAAAGTACCAATTGATACCCAAATCGGCGACATTAAGCGTAGTATAAAGTAATCCAAATGATTATCAGTCGGCCGGCGCAAACACACACTTGCCAGGTGCCCGATCGCGGTGCTTTAAGGCTTTAGCGGCGGATTTGCTTTCAATATCAGGCGGCCGGCCGCTCCGTTCCGCCCGTTTTTTATTATTTTGTCGCATCGTTTTGGCTCTAAATGGAATCATTCCACCATCTACATTTTTATTTTTCAATTGCACCTCGATTAGTGGGATTAGCTGGTATCGCTTTCCGATCCTTTGCTCTTTTTGCTGGTCCGCTAACGCCGTGCCGCGCGTAATGCGTTTCCGATTGGGCTCATTATTTTATGAGTGCTTTTTAGATCTTTTTGGATGGCTTGAACTGTACCGTCTTTTATCAATTGTGACCTGTTAGATCCAGTTCATAACAAAACAAATTCTAAAGTCCAAAAGTATAGAGTTTGCGTTCATGTTGCGCTTGCGTTTACCATTTTTGCTTTTAGCAAGCGTAACCCCTTTAGACATAGCCAGTTTTAGTTAAATGCAACGTTCTATTGGCTTATTACTATTATTACTGATAATCAAGAGCCGATTTTTGAAAAAACATTACATGTCCCTCCTTCTGGCGCAGTCGGATTAATTCCACTTTCGAATGGTATTTTAATGATTTGTGCTTTTAAAAATCAAGTTTCAAGTCACTTAAATTGAGCACCATGCAAGAACATAGACATATAGGTATGAACCAATGAAACTTAATCAAAGTTTAAATACGTAACTTATCATAAGCCCTCTGACGTTTGCGCTTTCCCAATAATACAGTACCGTCAGTCGGTGTCTCTTAACAACAGAGTCAAAACAAAACGTACTTATCGTTTTACTCATTATTTAATTAAAGTAGTTGTACGTCAGCGAGCACGGTGGCCGCGAGTGCCGCGTCACATTTTATCTTTATGGTGGCAAACAGGCCTTAACTGGTGTATTTTGGGACCGCGGGACGAATGTGTTCAAAGGTGCCTTTGAATATTATTTTTGACGAACAGAAATGTAAAACTACGACTAAAAGAGACTTAGATAATTGGAAAGCATCATCTTCAGGCGCAAATAACTTCAATTCACCATCTTACTCGCTAATCCTGCCGCTAAGCAGCAGTGCTTGCACTGCTGTGTTCCGGTGTGGAGAGTAAGACAGCCGGGGAAATTACGGGCACAAGAGGCATTTCATCTAAGACCTCTAGGTTGGCAACGCATCTGCAATCCCTCCGGGGTTGCGGGTATCTATGGGCAGTGGTGACCGCTTACCATCAGGTGACCCACTTGCTCGTTTGCCTTCCTATTCACATAAAAAAAAAAAATTGAAAATAGAGTAAGTATCATATTATGAGAATGACAGCTTGTGGACTCTGAATCGTCGTTCTAGCCACTCACTTGATTTTGGATTTTAAAAATGGTGGCCTATATTGCTTCGTCATTTGTGAAAATTTCCGCGAAATGCCGTGTTTTATTTAAAAATTCATAACTTGGCTTCTACTGAACCATTTGCTATGTTTTTTATACACAAAAAAGCCAATGAAACAAAGAATTTATTGCTGTTGCTTATTTTATGGGTTACGATATTGAAAATATTTACAATAAATGCGTAAAACAGACACACTGATAAAGTTGAAGACTTCAAGCGGAAATGTATTTTTAGAAAAAAATCTAAAGCGATAACACCCTTTTTGTTTGCATGCAAAAAAAAGTAGATTAGTTGTTCTTTCATTTGAAGCCAAATACTATATAAGTGTTCATATAAAATAATATAGTAAACATCATTTCATTTTTAAATATGTGACGCAAGACTGCGCAAGACGGGGCGAAATTGTTTCTTTGTTTCGTGATTTATTTGTGGCTAATTTTATAACTCCAGAACCGAAATAAAGTTCTAATTAGAACAAGCAACTAATAATCATAAATTAGAATAGATATATTTTGCAATAATCACGTAATTTACGGTTCTATGAGTCAAAATAACAAAAATTATGTACGTACCACCGAAGTTTTGATTTCCAGTTGAACTAAAAACGCTTTAAACCACAATATCACACAAAACAAACACATTATAAATCACAGTCTGTACCTAGCAAACCACAATTACACAAAGAAAATCGTTAATACATAGAATCACACTGATTTTAAGGTAAATAAACAAAGCCGGTACGCAAAAAACAAAACACATGCGACGTTACCATGCCAACTGCCGATTCAAATACAAAATACAACATGGCCGCCCGTTAGGGTCGGAACACAACGGAGCCGCCAGGTCTATGCAGTGTTTTAGAATTAAGCGCATACCTACGCTATTTTAAGTGGTCTATAAATATAGTATAATGTAAAAAACGTAATATTTGCAAATTTTTTACCTACTTTTCATTAACTTATGTTCGAGTCTTTACCTATGTTAGTCGTTATTTATTTAAACCGACTTCAAAAAAATAAGGTGGTTCTAGGTTAGACTGTATTTTGTATGTATATTTAATTAAATGATAAAATAAAGTTCTTACTATGGAGATTAGGCATTTAAAGAGCTTTTTAGCATACTTGCTGTTAGGCAGTGAATAAAAAAACGATCGAATGTGGTTGGAATTGTATTGTATTTTTGCTTGACTAAAATGACCAGACACCAAATTAATGATTATAAAATGTAGTATGTATGTAAACAATGGGGTCGTGGTGTCATCTAAAAAAAAAATGTGGGTCCAGGTGTGGCTGTGAATATCTCATGTCTTCCAGCCATTGGCGAACGTCTTCGGCAAAATTTGGTGGTAATATAGCGACTCTCCGCAAGTGATAACGCCGGGAGTTTGCTTATCATCATCAATATCACCAATATCATCTTCCTCGTCTTCATCACTTTCGGCCTGCATGGTTTGGCACCAGCCCTTGAAGATCTCCTCCGCTCTCGTGGTTCCGTAATCTAAAAATTAAACAAGCTATTTGATTATGTTCATACTTACATACATACCGTCACGCCTCTTTCCCACAGGGGTAGGCAGACTATTTTGTTCCACTTGCTACGATCCTGACATACATCTTAAAATGATTTGATTATGTTCAATAACAAATACAACAATAAATGATAAAAAACAAAACACCGCTATGAACTTCAAATGTGTTTTTACAAATAATCTTATTCCATCATTGTGTCCCAAAATGTTATTTCAAATAAAGTTGAGTATTTTTACCCGCCGGCGGCATATAGGATTTTAGTAAAAGAAATCTAGTAGCAGATTGAACATGAATACTTAGTAAGTAGGAACAAATCACAAAAGCACCAATCGCGTTCGCAGCGCGTCGGGTGTGCTCTATGCCTTACAACGTCAAAGCGAGTAGTTGGCTAAACTGATTATGGTAACTACGGCTACCACCCGTACTTACATGGACCGTTACTTGTTTTATTCGCTAATCCTGGGTAAATAAGTCATAGACGTTAATGATTTTATGTTTATTTAAGCAACTAATATTTAAACTGTTTTATTCACCAGAATATTACGAGAAATATTCTTTATTCTTCAAAATGTTGGCCATTTCAATAGCAAGTCACCGAAAAAATATCTGTCTTAACTACTTTGAAGTGAGATTGTATTTCATAATTATTCATTGGTACTGAAATATAGCTATAATCTGATAGTTGGATAAACACTGAATCGTTTAATGTATAACTTTAATAGTAAAATATAAATTTGAATACTTACGGCATTTTCAAAATACTGTCCACTTTTACGCAACTTCACTTTTTCACAACGTTGAGAACGACAGCTATTTAAAAATATTTTAGTTCTATCATGTTGCCTGCCAATTTTTTTCTGTGTTGCCATCTTATTTGGGTATGTTT
The DNA here is from genome assembly GCA_963854515.1 of Pandemis heparana. NCBI lineage: Eukaryota > Metazoa > Arthropoda > Insecta > Lepidoptera > Tortricidae > Pandemis > Pandemis heparana. The sequence goes on along the minus strand of OY978016.1, from coordinate 5,050,614 downwards.
TGGACATAGTTTAAACCGCTTCGAAACTGCCCTTCACAGATTAAAAATCAAAAATTGTACAAAGGTCGTCTGGTAGCTCTGGCTACCAGAATCATTTTGTAGGTTACCAAAGTTGGTAGCTCTAGTTACCGCAATCAAGTGAGTGGCTAGTTTTGTTTGTTTCGTTAGTTCTGTTTTGTTGAAAAACAAATGAAATCGAAAAGTTTGTTTCTTATAGTCAGGTTACTTCAAAAAATAAGTTTAGGCCAAGTTTCACTAAAAAAATTGATTTAAGATTGACGTTCCATACATTTTACACAAGTACACTGAGATAAAACTACATCGAGACTTATTTTTTTTAGAAAGGTAGGTATTTTCACTGGATCATGGAATGTCGAAATTGCGAAATAGCCTTCTGCAACTAAAGAAAAACTATTAACATAATAACTATTGTGAAGAGGGCGCTATTGCCTTGATTTATATATATTTATACATATGATATGATTTGCCAGTGTAAGAAATTAGTTTCAACGAAATTTCGCAACATAGCGCATGGTCATATATTAATGGTTTACCTCAAGTTTGATTGTAAAAGAATCTACTACAAAGCTCCATGGAATTTCTCTCTCTATTGTTGGATGCTTAGTAGATATAATAACCCTATATCGTAGCGGAACCCTAACCGCGACTGTTTTATGAAGCAATGCGCCAGAGCCGTGCGTCTGGTCCACGTGATAGCACTATCTCAGATTATTTACCCACCAAATGTAAGGTCAACAACGCATCTTGTAGGAGCTGGGGGAGTAATCCGAGTGAATTATAATACTTAAAAGATTTCGTTGTAATGTAAATTGTTATGTGTGGTCAATTTGAAAATGAGAGTATTATTTTCTCATTTTTAAATGTAGTTACAAAGCAAACTCCTAAAAGAAAATTTGTGATAAACGTACAGTTAGATTTTATACAATACTGGCTGTTGTCCGCGACTCTGTCTCCACAGAATTCGATTATCACTATCCCGCGAAAACACACACACACTTACACACTCACACTTACACACACACACACACACACACACACACACACACACACACACACACACACACACACACACACACACTTAGTTTAAGTTTGTTTACATATTAACCTACTTATAGTAATGTATGCATGTTCTATTTGTGGTAATAAAAGTTTATTCTATGCTATTCTATTCTATTCTAAAACTATGCGATTATCCGGGATTAAAATTATCCTATGCCCTTCCCTTGGATGGAAACTACACCGAATTGCAACTAGAAAATCGCATTTATAATATTAGTATGGAATAGTATGGATGCAGTGGGAGGAGGAAACGTTGGGAAGTCTACGAGTAGGTACTATTGTTAACGATTAATTTTGTCTAAATCTAACGGCACGGCTTTACATGCAAGTGACAAGAATACTAAGTTAAACAAGTATTACAACAGCACATGGCCGAGTGTGACACTGCTTCCTTTTATCTCTTTTTTGAAATACCATCCTGCGTATATCATTAAACTGGCGAATTATTCATACGACGGCGCACAGAAAAAAACAAAAGGTTACATAAATTAAGAGTGACGTCGACCCCATACGCCTCCACATATACACACAGGTACGTGCTACGTGCAACATGTCAATAGTTAACCGAGGAGCGCCAAAAAGGGATAGGTTTTGGGTGGAAAGGATCAAATCGGGATTAGAGGAACGACAACCAATCAAGGGTAACTGGACTGCTATACCTACACGAGATAAATGCGGCACATAAAACTTATTCCGCACTTGCCCACTTTGAACCGTAAAGGGGGCGCCAAGAGTTGATTTTGTCTCGTCGGCGGAGTTTATTGATGTTTTGTTTGGAGGGTGAGTAGAAAGGGGAGGGCGAGGGAAGCGAGTGCAACCTCCGCAGACAATCTTACAAGTTAATTGTGTTCCGTGCCCCGAGACCGACTACAAAATAATATCGCACTCGATGTATACAGCTAGCGTGTTTGATGGCGTTTGAATACGAGTATGGTTACGGTGGTTCGGGGAAATTGAACGACTACGTCGACGACATTGTATCCACATACATATATCTCGTGCATTCATTATATCCATTTATACGGTTTCTTGTAATTTGGAACTCGCTATCTAAAGGCCACTACTTGAAACACTAAATGAGAAGAAGAAACCCACACTTTGCATTATTGAGAAAATCTAGTTTCTATGTAATAATTTCACAAACTACGTAATTGATTGATGATTAGGTACTTCGCTACTCCACTACTTCGCGTCGCGTGCAAGACAGCCAGGCCTGTGCGAATTAATGTTTACATGCAAACCCACCCTCCTCTACTTCCACATGAGATTTATAAAACAGAAACCTATCTTCATAGCACTGTGGACGGTGTACCTACTCAGTGATATATCGCTAGTGATGCTGCAAATTGCCTATAGTAAAAGACTTTGCATGTTTATTTTTCACGATTTTCATCTACAAAAGAGGTAAGGATGATTTAAGGTTATCTATAATAGTTTTTCAAAAAAAAGTTACCGGTATCGGTAATATCGGTAATGTGCATACCTATTTTATCTTTTTAGACCAAAATTGACATTTACAGTAGGTACTATACAATACAAAAATTCTTTATTAACATAACGAATACAATGAGATTTCAGAATTTTACGTAATTTTATTTAATCTTAGGAAATGCGAAAGAATTTAAATAACTCTGAGAATATAGCAAAACGAAGGAACCTCATTCCAGCCATAATGTACCACAATATCAAATTCAAATTATTTTTTAAAATAATCAATAATTTAAAAATAAATTATAAATGGTTAGCACTATATTATGTCTATCTATGTATTAGTAAGTACACAGCAAAATTAAGAACTAAACTAACTCGGCATATCGCACGTAATACTCGTATCGCACATATTTTTTCCAATTTTGGTTTAAAGAATGACTTCGTTATAATTTTTTGATAACAATAAAGAGGTCAATAATAGGCAGAACTTATTGGACATCACCCCGTGTCCCTCATAACCACTGTTCACCAGAAACCACTTATCACACCATTAGGAAAATATTATGATCGGTGATATCCGAAGGTTCTCAAAGGAAATCAAGAGAGGGGGCAAAATGAAGATTTACGATCTCCCCGTAACGAGCGCTAGATGAGGCGTAAAGAAGCCCAATTCGGGTTATTATACCTATTCAGTATACACCGTGAAAACGTATATTTACGTAATTTCGCCTTTACTGCGCTGTAGTGGAGGAAATTACGTGAAATTTTGAGTTTATTGAAGGTTTGCTGCGCCTGTTTTATTTTTATAAGTCAAAGATGGATATTTGGATGTGATGATGATTTTATAATTAAGGGCTTAGCACGATCTTTTGAAACGTGATGAGGTATTTAAAAATATTTGGTGATTTTGTGAGAAAATTCTAAAGATGGAACGTCATTTCGACATAATAATCCATTAATTGTACAAACGAAATCATTTGATACGTACTCTACATGCGTAGGTCTTCACAAATCTATCTTGAACAAGTTATGTCTAGGAAACAAAAAATGTACTTATCATCATTTTCAACAAATACCTGGTTACATAAATACTGTAATCATGAACTAAATTTTTACGTAAACTAATTACTATTAAATTAAATAATACCTACATCATTCCACTATCTTGTGTAGGCGGTAGGCGGGGGGCAAAGATTTATTACCAGCGTGTATTGTGAAGCATTCGTAAGTATATGAAGCAAACAGTAGGTATATGGTACCTTTGGGGTGGCGTCACTAATTTATGGATTAACCACATTTGCAAATGTAATTTGTATTCATTAAAATGGCTAACGGGGACGTTTTAAATGGAATAGCGACGAAACGCCACCGTTTGCTGATTGAGCTCCATGGATGAAAACTGTTACCTTATTCAATAATCTAAAACAACGCGTATAATCATAACAAAAACCAAGGCTAAAGAACAAATTGTAGTACCTACCTATTTACTTAAGAATGTTTGTGATTCATTATATAAGTAAAGGAGTGAAATATCTGCGCAAAAATCAGTCACAGCTAATAAAATAAGTAAATTTACTCACGTGAAATATCTTTAGCTTACAGTAAACATTTTGCATAAACTCACTCTCATTACTACCAATACCTACGTTGCTACGCAGAATAATAAATGCTTACTCTATTGCGTATGACACATTCCGTTCCGAGTAAAACCTTCATTTCACGAACGCGCCAATACCAGCACTACGAGTTTATTGTGCTGTCGTTCAAAGGCGACAGAACGTAATAGAATTAAATTGGGAGCCTGTGCTGTTATGTGGAAAATAATAACAGAGAGTGGCTGCTATCACAGGGCTTTCGCGCTCCGTTGGCAGGGGTCTGCACTAATGGAAATCCTACCAATGATAATCTGTTTTCTACACCATTAATCCTTAAGTAAGTCTGAGCATTCTGTGGCGTCTCCGGAGTGTGGCTCGAGTTTTATGCCCTCGTTAAGGTCCGCAATTTGTGGAGTCGCAGCCGTTAAGAAACGGGGCCCGTTCACTCCGAGTCCTAATTCGGAGCGTGGACTTTCTTAATCTCACGATATCTGGCTGAAGGTAATTGTTTCCAAATTGTTGGGCAGATTGCGACTGGGGTTGTTCTCGTGGCGTGTGTGAAGGTGCGTATGGGTTTGGAATAAGGACTATTATAGTGCCTACAACAATAAATATCTGTCCTTTGAAAATGTATTTTAAGAAATTCATAGACATGAAATTTCAAACTGAAAAATGCAGACGATATATCTGTTCATCTCTAGCCTTTATACATTCTTCTGCTGGGAACGGGCCTCCTCCCAGATGAGAGGGCTTAGGTGTTTACCTACAGCTTTCTTCTGTAGTCACTCTCCAAGATGCGTGTCCAGTTTCGAACCCACGACACTCTGATGGAGAGTCCATAGGTCAATCACTAGGCTACGCTACCCCTACCACTGCACAGTATTATCACTGTTACAAGCAGCGAGATAGTCGCTGTTACGGCTGTCGCTGTAGCACAGTGCGTGTCTTGCTTGATCTAAACTTTGCAATTTGAATTTAACGTAACGTGTGAATAACAAATAGTTCAGGTAATATCCATGTCGTAAAATTAACATCCAGCAATATTCACACCCATTGACACTGTTTACAGTAACATTACAAGCTCAGTAGCCACCACTGAAGGGAGTAATTACACAAATACCTAACCATAATGGTGAAAACTGCACCTACAACAGATGATAGCATCAATTCTAAACTTGAAGTCCTCCTTCCCAATATAGTAAAAACAAGTCACTGCCCCGGGCATAATAAAAAGGAAAGTAATCATGCAAATTGGAGGAGGGAAGTTGAATTAAAAAGCTGGTCTGAGGGGCTGGCAGGGGAGGGGGTAATGTGTCTTAATGACCGCAATGGATGAGCGCCCTAATCCCCCCTCCAAACGCGCCTGAACCGCCGCTACAACCTGCATGCGTCCATTGCTAGCTATAGTTCAACGGTACTTAAACTTTTTGTTCTGAGCTTAATTGCTGAAAAAATCGCTGGAATCAAAAGCATTAAAAGGGGACGTGGACATTTACAACGTGGCTAGTCCAAAAATTTAAAGCTATGGAACGTGGTATGCTTAGAATTTCTCTGAGAGATAAAATTCGCAACGAGGTTATCCGACAGAGAACAAAAGTCGTCGACATATCACACAAGATAAGTAAGATGAAGTTTCCGGCAATGGACTGCTACAGGGCGACGATGATGATGATTAAATGGGATTTCCTAAATAATAATCGCGAGCGTGGGCTTGTAGAGCTACTAATAAATAAATGTATTGAAATATAAAAATATCCTCAATTGATAATGTTTGGAACATTTTTACTGATTTAAATTATATACTATGTAACTATGTTAAAGGAGCACTATCTGTCATCCTGTCCATGATTCTTATAGCTGGTTTTCTGTGTGTAGGTATGTGTCTATTTATATCTCCATTTATTATGTATTATGTATTGTATTGTGTATTTTGTGTATTAGTATATGTATGTATTTTCACTACTTAGATATATTAATATATATTCTAAATTACACCATCTGCTCAGATCTGTTCTTTTCTCCAGTCCGTTATGGTTGCCTGGTAGAGATCGCTCTGTAGCGATAAGGCCGCCTATTGTTACCTTATTACTTCTGTATACCTTCTTTCTGTTTGATTGTTATATGTGGTGTTCAATAAAGAGTTATTGTATTGTATTTTATTGTATTGTACAGTACAAAATACTAATATTCCCACAAATAAGTACTGTGAAATTACAAAAATAAAAAAGGCAGAATAGAAACTCATTATTTCTTTCTAGGTATCCATGAAGAGCCAAGTTTTTAAGATTTTAAAGATTTTACTGTAACTTCTATCGCTTGAGATCGTCACCTCATTAAAGCGCGCAGTGGACGCCAGGCTTACACTATGTGCTTTACTCTCGCAAAATAATGTACTCGCTACTCGAAAACGTTATGTGGATCGACTCAATTGCTTTGCATGTACCTAAGTGATGAGATGCTCAGTTATGTGTGAGATTTACATGGTCACGTCTCAACATTATACCTAAATTACGTAACCTTTAAGAATATTTATAAAATGAAAATGTTAAGGCCACAAAATCTACTGTTTGAATTGAATATTACAGGTAAAAGTATCAAATCATTTCTTGTTAACCATTGTTAATTACCTTTATTAAACCCTGATTCTATCAACAAAGCAATATTTAAATCATCATCATCAGCCTGAAGACGTCCACTGTTGAACAAAGGCCTCGTCCTTAGCAAACCATAATGAACGATAAGTCGCCACCTGCATCCACCTGTGTCCGCAACTTTTACGATTAAATATGAACATTTCAATGCAAATATGTCTAGATACAGCAAATCCTCTTTTTTCCGTATACGCCATAACAATATAAACCCGCGCAGCAATTTAAAACGAAACCTTCGCTGTAATCTTTCCATAGACGCGCGATTTGTAGTCATAGAGATTCCACGGGGCCATGATTCGTTTGGAAGTCGCAGGGCAGCAATAAAACGGAGTAATCAAATCCGGCGACCGGGCCGGGTCACGGCACGACACCGGCGCGACAACCACGCGACGCCGACACGAGCCAAGGCGACATCATCAAATCAACATTTGCAGATTCGCGAAGCTTTCCCTGGGAGATTTAGAGGTGGAAGGAAAATAAAAAAGTTCGTAGAGGAATCCAACTTGATCCCTGTTGCCTTTATGGTAATGCCCGGATGCGTGTATTCGACTATTCAATTTATATTTTTTCCCTTTCGCCTTATTTCTTCCTCCGAAATTATCTATCCTTCGAATTCCGTTTCGCACTGTATTGTATACGGGATTCGATGTTTGCGAATAAGGTACGAGTTTGGTTGAAAATGTTGGGATAACCGCGGTGGATTGGCTTTGTTCCCGACTTCAAAGAAGTTTTCTTTTCGGAAATATGTGTATGAAATCGTGGCAGGGGCTGGGCCGGGGACCAGGCGACGCAGTTCAACTTGCGAACTTTCATTTACCTTTACAAGTAAGTACATTTTAAATAAATTTTACATCTTTGGTATCCCATAACATTGATAAAATTTTAAAATAATGTTGACTTTAAATAAGTCCGTGTCTTAAGTGAATTATTTATATATTATATAACAAAGTCTCCGCCGCGTCTGTCTGTTTGTTCGCAATAAACTCAAAAAGTACTGGTCGGATTTTCATGCCGTCTTCACCAATAAAAAATAATGATTTTTAAGAAAGATTTACTTACTTAGATAATTTGCTAAGGTTTTTTTGGAAATTAGATGAAATATGACAATAAAATTGTGGTAGCGCCGTGTTAGAATCTAAATTGCACCATTTCGAAGCCGGCTGGGGCGAGTCGCTAGTATTTCTAACAAGTATCTAAGAGCCTTTTAAATTTCAAAGATTTTAAGCGCAAATTAACCGATAGAATCACTTGACGTTTAATAATAAAACGCGTTCAAATTTAACGTTGCCGGCTCATGAATAAATCATAAGAAGTAAGCGGGGTTCCGCGCCTTTATAATTCTACATAATACATTAAAACAACGTACAGATTGCTTCCTACTCGTTATATGAACTTAATGGGTATTAGCAAGGAAGCACCTTCATGCCTTATTTATTACCTTTGTTACACGTCACCATTTCGGTACGTTTCATACGCTTCGCGATGGCAGGTGAATGATTGTATTGGAAAAAACGTGTGATCGGCGAGGTGGCGGAGGTTTTCAATCGAAAAAGCAATGATGTATATAAAAACTAGCTGTTGCCCTGTTTTCTCACCGTTTAAACCTTCCCTGGACTTGCACAGTTTGGTTCAAAACCAAAATTATTCGAATCGGTACAGCCATTCTCGAGTTTTAGCGAGATAAACGAACAGCAATTCATTTTTATATACATACATAGATGACGTAGTGGTTTTCCATTTTAACTTTTGACAGGAGAAATAATAATAAAAAATCTCATTGTGGTGGATAGAATATCTTGGCTGGTTTTAGTTTATTTGATGAGAGAGAGATCTTTGCTACAATTTATTATTCTGCGCGGATGACATAGCGGACAAGAGCTAGTTTGTATTTGTAGCATTAGATGTGTTTGCCAAAGCTCTAAAACATTGCTAATTATTAAGATACTTAAGTATAAAGTAATTTACGATTTCTGAATCGAAAAATGAGAAATACGGAATTATCATAAGCTACAGAATTCTTTCTTTATTTTTAGATCTACAAACGGCCATCGCCACAGTACAACCATGTCGTCAACATAGACAGCAAACACCTCTACAAGTACACGTATGGTAATGATTAAATTCACCACAGCTGAAGGTGTGGTAATCCTGAGTAATGGCGACCATCCGTCTTCGCCCGTGGAGTCACCACTCTCCTATCGCTCACCGTCGGTGAAAACTTGGTACCTACAACCTTATTTCGATAATGGAAGATTAGGCTATTTTTTGATACCTGACACATCGAAATTACTAGCTAATGCCACTATTTCGAGAAGAGTGACGAATATTCAAAACAATAAGTTTTTTTTTAATTTTTAACGAGTATGTCTTCCGACGAGATACTTATTTTGATGAAACAAAACGTTTATGATGCTCAAAACTAAACTCAATCTACTTTTACAATCAGTTTAGAAGTTCCCAAGGTTACCGTAGACAGACGAGCAATCACATACTTAGACAATATAATTCTAAAAACTATTGAATGTATTTTCTTTGTACGATTCAAAATATCTTTGTATACATTTTTTCTTTCCACTACAGTTTTAATATTGATGTAATGAGATGTGAAAAGAACCCGTGCTTTTAAATTATTATTACAACTACCGAACTCAGAGCTATGTGCATGAAATGCAGGGACAATATAACTATTTACTCAAGAAAATTACATAAAAAAAGCGGTTGTCTAAGTCTGTTTACAGACGATAGTTTTACGTGATAACGATAAATGTCGACAAGCCAACGCTTGGGCCGATCGTGCCTCTCTATCGCTTGTTTCGCGCTCTCGCTTGCACACTGGCGTCACGCGGAACGTAACGCAATGAGTCATGCTTTTTCGTGAGTGCAGCCGGCGTTCATCGATTTATAAGACGTTATCACGTCAAAAATATTTTTCAGTTTTTTTAAAACAAACGTTATTTACAAGATCTAAAGAACTGCGTGAATCTAACTAATATTATAAATGCGAAAGTATGGATGGATGGATGGATGGATGGATGGATGGATGTTTGTTACTCAATCACGCCACAACTGCCCAATGGATCTAGATGAAATTCGGCACATAGATAGAGAAAAGTCTGGAATAGCACATAGGCTACTTTATAATTATCCCGGAAAATTGCGTAGTTCCCGCGGGGTAGCGATAAACGAATTCTTTGCAGACGAAGTCGCTGGCAACAGCTAGTTTAATATATGTGTAGCACCTACCCGCATTGTTTAAGATAATTTAGCTCCAGACTACTTAGTCAGTAGTAGTTAATTAAAAGCTGTGCAATCAAACGTAAGTAAAAGCAAGTAGACTGTCGGTAGCCGCCGAGCTGTCATCAGTTGATGGTGTAGTTTGTCTATCTCCGTATTTATCTTAACTGCAGCAACTATGTACATAACTAACAAATTGTGGGTCCCAGTTACCCGAATAAAGAAATTTATTATTATTATTATTATATCTGTTTTGGAGAATGAGCATTATAAAGTTAATAGATAGTTTAATGAGATCAATACTTGCCTTTGTGCGATTTAATTGTTTGTTTTATCAGAATTATTTGGTAGTAGTTCCTAGCCGGTATTTTGAACTTTTAATGGCCAGTACAAAATATGGGAGAGCTTGATATTCCAAATTAATAGGTACTAGTTTGACTAATGAGAACAAAATAAATTCCTTTTTGCATTGGGTTATATTTTAAAAATAATACTATACACGCGACATATTGAAGATTTTCTAAAGAAATTGTTTTATCATTTTAAATCTTGCAGTTTTAAAGCCAAACATTCTGAATGGCTATAAATCGCCAATTCCATCTAGGAGACGGGCCTTTTAAATAAGTATATCGAGTGTTTCAGTGCAACGATACAGCGGGTTGTTTACAGTGGGGGGTCGCCCCCACGGGGGGAGAAGGGGTCAAGATGGCGGCGTAGTCAAGGCAACGGTGCAACTCGCTTCCTTAATCGACCGGGAGGCTGCGTCCGACCGAAAAGCTTATGTACTGTATTGCACTTGTGAAACGACTTTTGTGTTTTATTATGCTCATGTTTAATACATGGTATAAACTGCGGGTTTGCTGACTTTGTAACGGGCTGACAGTGTTTTGTTTATATAATGCAGAGCTGCTGATAGTTTTTATACATACGTGAGTAGGTTTTGTTGATTGCTTGCATATTTATGAGTTGTTAAATAATAAAGAGGACTTAGTTACAATTATATTATACTTAACTTAGTAACAGGTTCTATATTTATAAAGTACTAAACAAGTTGAGCAAATCAATTTTATGTCCAAATAGCTGAACCAAAAATCTCGAACGCAGTCAACAAAAGAGCAACGTTCAAGTGTTTAGTCGCGCGATCAGTTAGGCCAGCAGTAATCCACTGGTCTGCAGTAGGGCAATAAAAAAGAGTTATAGTTGGGAAGAAAAGGAAAGTCTTGCCGTTAGTTGAGGATCAAGGGCTCAGTGCTTGGTGGGCGATAATCATAATTTTTACTTACAAGCGGAGTACGGCATTAGCCGGCCGCTCGCGAGTCTCGCGACAAATCTTCCCTAACTGCGACCAACTTTGCGACTCGAACCGATGCCGTCGTATATTTTGCGGACAGCTTTCTACGGACAACGGATATTGTGGTAGGATATTTTGAACGTTCCTAGTGCACTTAATTGGAGTGGCTTTGCGCTCGTACTGTCGGGGTTTTTCAATAGGTTTAGTTTAGTTTTAGGATGTACGGTCTCATCGAATGGTCTTCCGCTAGAGTACTGGTGGTTTTGAAAGGCTAAGACATAAACCCCAGTATAATTATGTCGGTCTCACTGCGGGCAGAGATTTCTTCTCAGAATGAGAGGCCTTGGGCTATGGTTCCCACGCGGACCCAAGCGGGTTAGTTATGAAGCTGCTTATTCAATAATTTGGTAAAAAATAGAAATATTAAATATTAAAATATCCTACTAATATTATAAATGCGAAAGTTTGTGAGGATGGATGGATGGATGGGTGTGACGATGTGAGTGTGCACGTTTGTTCCTTCTTCACCCTGAAACGGCTGGACGGATGTGGATAAAATTTGGAACGGAGGCAGCTGGTTTACTAGATTAAAACATAAGCTACTTTTTATCCCGGAAAATTGCATAATTCTCTCGGGATAGCGATAAACATGTCAAAAGTCGTAACTGCCTGGAGTCGCAACGTAAATAATTATTGCAGAATATGCTATCTACATCAGTAAGTCTAATTCTATGCGGACGAAGTCGTGGGCAGATACTAGCATGCTAGTATAAAATATTCTTTACACTTAGGTAGCTACCTATACCTAGCATCTATAGAGATGACAGCAGTGCATTTGTGCATTACAAAGTGGATTGAAATACGTCTATCTACCTAAATGTCGTAAATAATTTTATAATAAACTGTTAAATTTTCAGCCTTTTGTTATCTTCAATTACTTTTGGTGGATAATGAATAATGAAATTCCCGAATCCGATTTTTGGTAAATTAAATACCTAAATTAATTTGAATAGATTCAGTCCCGGTCTAACTGCGACTAAGCCTGATCTATCCATACAAATTGATTCAAATCCATTTTAAGTATCCCTATTGCAATAGGTTCCAGTAAATTATATATTTTTCAGAAAGATAGGTGTGAGTAGTGTATAATTGGGGGACCTGGATCAAACGAGATCCAGGATCCCCCAATCATACGTTATATTGATTACTGATCATGAATCAATACATTAATATATGTCAATCGAATTATCTGTTGAGCATATAATTACAGTACAATCCGATAATCAAGTGCTAGTTCAATCAAAAACTACTTCAATTAAATTCTAGTTCTAATACACTCTGAGCCAGAACCGCCACAAACACCATCGATCACAAATACTAGTCTTGTTTTATTTATGAACTTTGAATAGTGAAATAAAATGCACTGATATTATATTAATAACAAATACTCAGCATATCCTTTGAAATCTGGATAGTCAATATTTCCTTCACTCCATGTTATGCCATAGTTTTTCCTCATGCACCGCACCTGTTTTCGTTCTTCATCTGTTAACTTAGAATACGGGTACGGTGATTATATTAAACTATTTTGCGCATAATTTTCTGCAGCGAAGGCAAATTCCTTTATTATAAAATTATTCTCCTTCACCTTGAAGCCTTGCATGTCGACTATGTAAGTATTTGAATTCATGATACTTTCTTCGCAAACAAGAAGCAGTTCTACACAATAACGGTGGGGGATACTACTGATTGAAGCCTAGCGTATTGTTTGTATAAATAAATAAAGCACTAGCTAAACAACCAAGCTTTAGCTTACATTGTAAAACAGCGCTCCCCGTTTTCAATCACACAATGTTAATTACGTAAGTATTTGAATTCATATTAGTTTCTTCGAAAACAAGAAGCAGTTCTAGACTATGACGGTTGTGATACGACTGTTGAAGTCTAGCGTATTGTTCGTATAATAAACGATAATTATTATGCTCGAATTTCGCAGACGGTAATAAAATCAAATTATATCTTTAGGTTTATTCCTAACATTAGGAAGAAAGTAAACAAGGATTAAGTATTACATAATTTATTTATACAACATACATTTTTAAAGACACAAACATTATAATCAAGCAGCGAATAAATAGAACACCATCATATCCTTCACAACACTACTATTTCTATACATAACATGCTCAGGTTTCTGTAACCACTCAGCGTAATGATTTAGAAACTTCCAATTAGATTGGTAGCAAGTCTATATAACATTTATCTATTTTAATTACTCGAGCTGCTACTCGTAATCCTGTGTAAAAGATTCGTGAACGTTTAGTTTTATAATAACTCTGAGTTATTAGCACACCAGAATAGTGCTCAGCGTTTAATATTTTGACATCATGACGACCATGAAGCTAACATTTATCAATGATAGCCTCGGCGATATCTCCTATGCTGATATTCATTTTGATTATATACTTATTATAAAGCTGTTACGTTGACAAATATTGGTATTACACAAATATATAATATGATTGTTAATTTATTTACATAAAAATATTATTATCTACACACCACTTATTTAAACAAGATACATTTTTAAAAGCACCTGTTTTGGATACGGTTAATACAATTATAAATGTCGGAAGAAATCAAATATTTCTCACTAAGTGTTTTTAAATTAGGACAATTAAAGTCTTCTAAATTGTATACATTGTCACTTTCTATTATCTTCTACCACTTTTTCAGTACCTTTTGTATAAATACGCTTATTTTTACAAAAGTTAAATATCAAACTCTTATAATTGAAGTATGACACATAGCCCTCATACCGTAATATTCCTCTGTTTCTCTCTATCCATGAGGCTTGCAACCGTTCTTTCTTAGTTAAATTATAAAATGGATAAGGCGGTTTAATCAACAACACAATGACACCTTTTTTGCAAATAATTGCTATTTCTTTAGGTATAAATGTATGAATCTGAATCTGAATCTGAATCTGATGGCATCAATCTATAGTAACAATTAAAACCCTGATCGATGATTAATACAGAAGCTTACCAGCATTTGGCAAACTTCGTCGTTGCTGCATGTAAAGAGTACAGAACCTGTACTCCCTCACGTTCGTAAGCAAGTACTGCTGATCTACAGGCTATTACGAAATTATTTTATTCATAATGTTAATCGTTCGAATTCATGTAACCAGCAGCTTAAGTCTTTTAACACAAAATATAGTATTGTATTTAAAAGCATACGAGATCCAGGACCCCTCCAATTATACATTATAATGATCACTGATCGTGAATCAATACATTTATACATGCCAATCGAATTATCTGTTGAGCATATAATTACAGTACAATCCGATAATCAAAAGCTAGTTCAATCAAAAACTACTTAACTTCAATTAAATTCTAGTTCTAATACACTCTGAGCCAGAACCGCCACAAACACCATCGATCACAAATACTAGTCTTGTTTTATTTATGAACTTTCAATATTGAAATAAAATGCTGCAATAATAATTAAAACCATTTATTTAACTATTAATAAGATTGTTATATTCTATGTATAACTGTCTAATACGCTTAAATTTTTTAAAGCATACCTTTTTTTTGTTTAATACATTTAATATACGGATTGCCGACATTATTAAACATTTTATGCAATTCTTCAAAATTAAATATAAGATCACAATCAGAAGAAATTAAGATGCGCCAATCATCATTCAAATTAGTATTCGTCATTCAATTTCTTTATTCGAGAGATCGTTCATACTAACAATCATCTATTCAAAACATGTATTCAACATTCAACTTCGTCGTTCGAAAGATCGCAGTACAGTATTTATAGAATACTTCGCCATTACAATAACGTATAACTATTATAGGAGTCCGCTGATAGAGACTCCTCAATTCTATTGATAATATTTCGCACAGTCTGGTAAGTATCATCCGTCAAGACGTTTTACCGAGTATTGAGCACACAATCCGACTTCGCACTTACAGATTTGATCACTGTGATCAAATTTATCAGCATCAAATATTTCTATTCTGATTATTTTAGTAGCGACACCTCGGTTTGGTTTTTTGATGTATGAGTAAAGCATAGAATTTCTGGTTTTCTTTTACGAGCTAATCCCATCATTCGTGGTTCGGCCGAATGTTCTCGCGGCTGACTCGATGGAATAAAATTGAAGAGATGATCTTCCGTATCGTGAAAACCCGAATAAGCAATAATATTAATGTGAGTTTTATGTATAAGAGAGTTTATGGTTCGATTAAGACGTAGAATACTTTTTATCTGGAAATTACATAGTTGGAGCCTTTAGTAATAATTATGACTAATATTTAATTGAGAAATGGAAATAATAATTATAGCTTATTCACTAGAAAAAGTTAAATTGTTTCACTTTACTTACCAACATTTTCAGTGATAGAGAACCGCTCGCTTAGAAAATAAGTTATGAATTATTTCAGTGAATTTTTTTATAATTTATATTAATCGGAATGCTGGTCGTCAGAGTTCAAAATCGCTAATTTATTTCAAAGAGAGCTAACATTCCTTATAAGAAAAAATAATTATGCTGCGTCGGCAGTAAGATAACACCGACTGTGTTTACAACTATGCTGCAAAGATAATACTCGTCTGTCTGTACGACACATTAATGTTATTTTTTCCATACTTCTTGTGAGCCAGCAAACTCGCGAGTGAAGACTAGTTTTATGTAGTTTATTCTAATACGAAAAGATGGTAGCGGATATTGACCAATATGTATATGAAGCTAGAAGTTATTTTCCAGCATGCTATTAACGTTTATGTATACGATGCACAAATGAAAATTAGATAGTATTTTGTATACACACATGATTTGAACATTATTTAAAGCATAACTCAGAGTTCCTGTGACCCACGGTTTGGTTCCTGTTTCTGACTACCTCCTCCCCTCCGATACTCTTACCGAGTTCAGTACAGTTCTTGAGTATGAAATCATATAAGTATTCTTTAAAACTTTTTATTTTATACATAAGTTTCATGTAGAACCATACTCGGAACAATATTCGAATCCATGAATCAGTCAATCAATCCAACAATCAATCAATTAATCCGGGTCTGAGCCCGAATCGGCGATACCTCTTGAGACGCGCGAAAATAAAAAAAGCAAGCACGCAAGAAGCATCAAAACGTAAATGTTTAATTTAAATGATGTATAGTGTAACTTTAGAACTTAGCTCGATAGATTCCGAATAATATTCTATAAGTACTCACTTGTTATTGATCACATTGTTTTAAATGAAAAGTTTTCTAATAAATACTGAATGATTTCTATGCTGAAGGCGTATAATACAAACATGAAATCGGGTTGTATAAAAACCTACATCAATCCTATTTACCTACTTCAAAACCTATATCATCGGGTTCGAGTTCGAATTCACGACAGACCCATCCCTCAAAACCGGATCACATTACATAGACCTAAAAAATATATAAGAGCAGTGAGATTGAGAAGGTGTTACCGGTTAACAGATGGCGTCAATCTATAGTAACAATTAAAACCCCGATCGATGATTAATAGAGACGTTTGCCAGCATTTGGCAAGCTTCGTCATTGCTGCATGTAAAGAGTACAGAATCTGTATGTGTATTATGAATATTATTAACTATGTACTTCCTACTACTATTATAAAGGCGAAAGTTTGTAAGTATGGATGTATGGATGTATGGATGTTTGTTACTCTTTCACGCCAGTACGGCTTAACGGATCTGGATGAAATTTGGAACAGAGATAAATTATGGTCTGGAATAACACATAGGCTACTTTTTATCCTGGAAAATTGCGTAGTTCCTGCGGGATAGTGATAAACGAATTCTTTGCAGACGAAGTCGCGGGCATCAGCTAGTATTAAATAAAGCTATGCGTAAAGGTTATTACCCGCATTCGTTAGCAACTATCAACTATGTATGATTAGATCTTTAAAACTATGAAACGGATTTTGATGCTATTTCTTAATAGATAAGAGTCCTATTTTCAACAGATCTAACGCTTGCACAGTAGGCTGTTATGTTAAATGAGAAGATTACTACGCTTGTTATATTATTAAGACACTTCACGTAAAGTTAACTAGATTATAAGAATTCGTTTAACTGTATAGGTTCTAAGAATACTTAATCTCTGTGCACTGGCGACGTACCGGAGGCGCTGCAGACGCTACGTTGCGAATTCCTTTAGATAGCTCGCCTCGCGACGGCTCCGATGCACAGTTCGAGAGTAAAAGATAAGTCAGATCTAAAATATTATTCAGACGGTTCGGACCTGAACTTTCAAACATTATAATTAAATTGTGAATTGAACTTTTACATACAGTTTACACTGTAAAGTGAACTATTACCCAAAGTGTTGTCAAATCGATCAATATTGATTATTTACCGTTTACACTAAAAGGTGGACTTTTGTACGTATTTTGTGTTAAATCGGATAAAAACATTTGAAAGTGATAAAATAAACTTTATTTATTAACTCCACGTCCGAATCGCATATTTCGCTTATAAAGCAGGAGTTACATAATTCTAGACATCATATATAATTTTCGATGACGATGGATCGAGGAACGTGTAAAACTTAAATGGGGATGTGTTATATTACAGACAAGAGCAATTGGAAACGAAAATAAGGTTTATGTGTGCATTATGCTCTCTATGATAAACCTGTCCATATTTATCATTCAGCACCGTCCAGCGCTGATCACGGGAGTGTATAACAAAGACAGACTATTAAACAGTGTAACGATGTCGTTTATATTTCCCATTAAGTGTTATATTAACAAGCGGTTAGATAGCTTGAAATTTAAAGACTTAAGAAAGTGTGAGGCTAACACTTATGGCAGACCGTGCCTCAATTACACCCAACTACGGAATAGGTATTGCGAGGAGCATCATCACCTGCTGAAATTAACCTGCGAGGCCTATCATTACATAGGCCGAGGGTATGAGGATATCTCGCAAAGTACTGTGGCATGGATGGAGTTGAGTATGCGAAATGCATACGTTACTCGGTTCAACATCACCGCTGACTACGGACACAATCGATGGAAGGAGCATCTGACAGAGCTTGCTAGTCAGCAGCCGGAATATTCCGTATCGCATGAGGTTCTGGAAATGAGGAACTATTTCCTAGATGAAGTGTTTAAAGACGATCCTGACCCGCAAGCTCGTGTATTTAGTGAATTAAACATTGACATTTGTGCTAGGATTAGGAACTATAGTATATCAGACTGGAGTGTAGACTATAATAACGAGCAACAAGCAGTTAATAGATATAATATTAATTTACACTATTTTAATACATGTATATTTAATCCGTTTAGTTCTATTACAAGATTTACACGACCAAAATCTTCTATCATATGATATGAAATGAAATGAAATATTTATTCGTAGTAAATGTTGTACAAAAAAAAATTTAAAATAAAAAATAGAACCGCCTTCAATTCGCTACTTTAAAAATGTCAAATTAAAATTATTTTTCGGTAAGTGCTACCTAATTATTTATATGTTGAAGTCGGTGCCTCAGTCCGCCCCACTGTTATATTTATGTGTGATAAGCTTGGCAGAAGTGGACCTAGTCTATCTGCCTATTATAGTACCTATAAGTATATTTTTTTAAGTTCTCAATCATAGTCATATAATTATAATTCATTCAAATTTGTGCTTTTAAATACGATACTATATTTTGTGTTAAAAGACTAAAGCTAGTGGTTACATGAATTCGGTAATGTAAAATGAACAAACAGCTCGCTGTTCATTTTAACGCAATCATGTTTCAATAATGCGGATTTAATAAGGTATAAAATATCACTTCGAATCCCACATAGGAAAGTCTAGAGTGTAAGGCATTTGATTTCCTAGGAAGGTTTAAGCGATATGTAGCAATTCTGTTTCTAACTGTTGTGCCAATTATTTCAATATGTTTACAAGCGGTTTCCGATGAACAATTTGATTTGTGCAAATTTGTTCTTAAATGAAATCTGTATTTATTTATAGCCATCTCAATCTGACAATGATCACATCGCATAAAAACATTGCTGAATGAGTCGAGGTAAGTAGGCGGAGCTGTAAACAAAAATATGATTTTATTGATAGTATTTAGTCATAGATTTATCTAATACATAGTACAGCGTGGTAATGCTGCGAGGGTGAGGGGGCACCTTTGTGCTGGGTATGTCGCGGGATGGATTATTCGACAAATTGTTTTCTTTTTGTGTATTTTTTTTTACATTGTTTTTGATACAATAAAATATTTTTTATTTTTGTCTTCTTTATTTTGCACAATAAAGAGTTTACATACATACATACATATTTTATACATAGTTAATAATAAAGGTATAAATTAATATTAACACTATGTTGGTAAACCCGCTCTATAATGCACTAATCATGAATAACATACCAATTTCGTGATCATTAAATACAATAAGAATAAAAAGAAAACATAAAAATAAAACATTAATAGTAGTTGCTAATAAATATCGGAGTACAAGTTCTATATTCCCTACGAGTCAATGTAATAAAGTCTGATAAGTGCTGCCAAGCTGTAGTATTATCATCCGTCTGAGTTTTTATATTAACTATGGCTTGTCGCCATCTATTAACAGGTAACATGTTTTGAATCTCAGAGCACTTGTAAACTTTTAGTTCAATAAAGTGCGAACCTGTTTTTGAATGATTCTCCTGTCGTGAAAACCCCTTGGCTAGTCTTCGCGTGATATAAGACCGTAATTTTACTAGACGTGGGGATGATACTCGAGGATCGCTTCTCATCCTCGCTATCGCTTCCAAAAAGCTCCGTAGCAGTTGTGCGGTGTGGTTTCACAGCTACGGGATTAATTTTGACCTTCTTTTTTGAAGCACTTGAAGATGATTGTAGTGACTTTGCTTGGTTTTTCTTTTTTTCACTCGATTCAGTCGGTCTCGCAGCTTCATCTTCAGAGCTTGATGAAGAAACTACAGCTTTAGATGAATGTTTCAATCTGAAAAAATAAAAGTGATTGTTAAATTAAATCGAGCTAATAATATTTTTGCAGAGACTTAACTACACTAGCGGATATTCATTTAAAGGAATTAAAATATTGATTGGAACTGATTACATTTAAACGACATCATTCAATAATACAGAATAATCTTTAGTATCGACTCGAATCAAAAGATAAATTGAATACTTACGTTTTGCTATGCCTCCTCTTTCTTATCTCACGCGATTCGGTCTGCATTGTTGACTCGTCTTCCGATGGAAATAGTGTTTCGGCGTTGTTAGAGCGATACTTCGACCTGAAATAAATATTAAAACATTTTAACTATGGTATTTAAGTGGTCTATAATATTTGACCCTACTTATCGTTTTATAGTAAGTATTTAAATAAGGTAGAGGTATATTTAAAAAGCATCGTCATTCGTCTTGTTACATACAATTTACTAGCGCAAGCCTCCACGAAATTATAAAATTTTGCACTACTATAAGAATGACGCATAATAACACAACATCATTAAACTATTATTCTTTACCGCTATTCGAATGATCCATAATTTTATTGTTGATATTAATTTAAATTACTCTATTTAATAAACAGTATCATTTATATTGAAACCTAGAATCGGTTAGCATAACTCTATCAAATTACAATATTTACACTACTATTCGAATGACGAATAATTTTATTGATAATATTAATTACTCCAATGTATAAAAAACAGCAACATTTAAATTATTAGACAACATAATTGAAGCTTCAAAGTAATTAACTCTTCTAGATTATCTATTCGAATAAATCAATAATAAATAAACATTCATCAGCTCAGAACCCACAACCTAGCTTCATAGGGTGGGTACTAACGAATCGACTATTCGATCGTAATGATGCTTACACAATTTAATAAGTACATTTGGTTAATAAGATAGACACTTACATTTTTTGATGATGATCCTTCAGCTTAGGAGATGAGGAGATGGTTGTAGACGAGATAAATGATGCACTAGATTCGCTAATCAACCGCTTAAGTATGCTCTAATCCTCATGAATATCTTCCCTATACGGAAAGTATTTACATGATTTTAAAATAGGTCTTACCATGTATCAGCAGTAACCCTTTTAAGCGGTGTAATCTTAAACTTCTGCGTTAACGCTTAGTCTTAAAGGGGAACGATGATTTTGCATAGTTTAATACTATTGTTTTGCTTGGCCAATACAGATTTACTAACTAATATTACTTCACGATTGGTTTTAGTTTGTAACCTATTGTACGAAATAAAATAAAAACGTTTATTAGTTTTCATATACGGGACCAACAAACAGACATACTTACTTACCTCCAAATTCAGTGTATGTGCATACAAATGCAAACATTGCAAAACATTGAGACTCATTTAGCATAGACATCTTTCATATATGGTTAGGACTCATATTAACGATCAAACGTTTTTACTAACCGATATTAAACCTTGTGGTTTCTTTTTCATACTTAAAAAATAATATAAATAACAAAAAATCGGGAACATTTAACGATTAGTATTCATGCAATACACTGGTAAGCAGTTCAGTAATGTCGGTGAGTGTTTATTTTATTATACTCGTTATTATTTAATAATAATCGATATCCATGCCGATGAGCGGACAGCTGAGTGGTTAGAGAATCAGGCTACAAAGATTGAGGTTCCAGGATTCGATCCCGTTGAGACAGATATTATGTATGAAAAATATGAAAGTTTGTTCTTGAGCTTTGGGTGTTTAATAAATATGTAAAGTGTTTAGTATTTAAGTAGGTATATATTGCAAGGCTCCGACGTCGTAGCCAGGTCTACTTCAACTTATTTTAAACTTCTAGGTTAATGCGTGAGTAAGCATGGGTTCTTGCGCTCTGATCCAACTTTATCTTTCTTATTACCAATAAAATATAATTTTAAGCTTTTATCCGTACATTCAAACTCATGAACTATCATCTAGCTACATCACTCAAGCCTTCGGAGACAGCTGTTCAGGTAATGTCCTAGAAACACTTTGTTTCTTTCAATTTTAAATCAAGTTCTAAATCCAAATTAAGTACAAATATTAGCATTACCTACCAGCGAATAGATTTGTATATACAAACTTTTGTATATAAAAACTCAAGTTATCACAATATCTATCTATATAAGTATGTTTATCCGTCAGCTAGTAGCTGTAACGTAAGCTTAGCTTACTTTAGGCCTAGGTTAATCGGCATCAATTGTCTCTGATATTTATTTATATAGTAATAATCCAAATTCAGGATGATATGGATTTGAGAATAACTAAAATGTGTTAGTTAAGTATAATAATGTACTACTATATTGTCTACTTATTAAAAATAAAGGAGTTAATGTAATATGATATGTTTTATTTATAATAATTCAGATACTTAACTATAGCGTTAATAATCTTATATAATTACGAGTCTGAACGCTGAATAAATAAATTTAGACTTCAATTTAGAATTACGTAATTAAATTACTATTCAAGAATCAAATAAAATAAATAAGTTTCCGCGTAAGACACGTAATATAACATAGTCAGCATAGTAACTGGTGAGCGAGGTAGGTCTGTTGCACAGTGGTGTGCAGCGGATTCTGCTCTAGGGTAGGCTGGATACTTTTCTGATTGAGCTTTCAATCCAAATTGAATACCTAGTAGAATGGACAACGGTTTCTCATGAAATATGCATCACTGATGTTACACAATAATGATAACATATTACCTATTTAATATCTTACCCGTTTCGTACGTCAAAATCAGATTATTGAATTATATTAAGCAATTTATAGTGAAACATATCGAAACCTCACATTAAGTATTCTCTTCTTACAATAAATTTATAAACAAAGAATTATTGATTAAATAAAAAAATAACAAAATTGAATCCCTGTTTCATATTATAGCATCGCTAGTGAAAGATGACAGCTTAAAAACTCGGTCTCACCTGAGCCGTTGTTTATACTACGTCTCAATGATTCGTCAAACAACACGCCATTATCACGAATGCACTAGCTTGCATTTTCTCTATTGCTAACAAAGAATTTAATATCGTAAGTATTTGAATGATAATATGATTGTATAAAAATGGTGACTTAATATATATATTTGCTCCATAACCAACGATATCAGAGTGTACCTATTAGAAATAGAATTTAATTGAAGTAGTTTTTGATTGAACTAGTATTTGATTATCGGATTGTACTGTAATTATATGCTCAACAGATAATTCGATTGACATATATTAATGTATTGATTCATGATCAGTAATCAATATAACGTATGATTGGGGGATCCTGGATCTCGTTTGATCCAGGTCCCCCAATTATACACTACTGGTGTGTTTAACTTTGGTGTAATAATTGACAACATTTCGTATTTCTGAGCCTATAATTTTAATGGTTCTCTGTATTTTGTTTGAAAAGATGAATGAACATGCTGACAGTTTAATTTTTTCGCTAGGGCTTGTATTTAATTTATAATTAATTTATTAATTGGTGCTTTTTCTAAAATGGCGTAACTCCGGTACTATCACAGAATACACACTTATCCCTTTGTCTTTTCTCTATAGAAAAAAAACTGACGTTACTTTCAAATTGTCAATGTCAGGCCTTATACTCTGAAATTCGATTTTCGAAGTTCGTTTCGTGCCGTTCTGTTCTCACTAATAGTTATTAATTTGAGAGTGAGAGGGACGGCGTGATACGAACTTCAAAAATCGAATTTCGGAGTAGCTCCCTAGGCCCTATTCTCCAATATTCGATTTTCGAGGTTCCCTTCGTGCTGTTCCGCTCATACTAATAGAATAGTCATTATCTTGAGAGTGAGGGAGAAGGTACAGGTAGAAAAAAAATAAAACTACTTACTTTTGTACTTTGAAGTTGTCAAAAATACAACATTATGATCGCTTATTTTTCTCGTGAAAAAAGCAATGACGTTTCACCTATCCTGTAGTAGTATTGGTAAAATTAGGACATTATTTTTAATTATTTTTTATTTTTTATTATAAGCGATATTAAAATTATATTAACATATTGCAGTGATCAGAAGGCAAAATGCTTTCGAACCATATACATATACATTTCCAGGTGTTATAAAAATGAAATGTTGTCAATTTATCTATCTACTGCTTAAAATTTTTAAATTCAACATGGGCTGCCAAAAACAACCAAGTAAATTATTTCTAAATAAGTTATCTTCATCTTTTTAAAAGTTTCAAAGTTTAAAGGTTTATGCTTCTTGTAGCTTCTAATGTAAACAAATCACATTTCTAGCTCGTCGAGTTCTAGCTCGTCTAGTTTGTCGAGTGGTAGAGCCATGCTGCCTTGCAGCACGAATTGGGCCGGCTCGCCCGGTGTAATACCACCTTCACACAAAATATCGGCGTGAAATAGCAGTAGTCGTTGCTGTTGTGTTTCGTTCGGTAAGTGTGAGCGCCGGAGGCCTTCTCCCCCGTCCCCCCTCCCTTATATCAGTATGGCAGCGGAATTTCGAATAATTGTACCCCAAGGGGGTACCGCCACCTCTGGTGGAGGAGAATCCCCCCCTGACCGTACGCGCTCAGGCTGCCCTTCGTATTTTGGGGTGGGCAAAATCCCGCTCGATGCTGGTTGCAGGGGCAGAAAAAGACGGGCACCACCGGCATCCCCCCCAACCCTCAGTGTGGACTTCTGCAACATAAGGGGAATCCACTCAAACCTGAATGCTGTCCATTATCACCTCGAGACAATGAAGCCGGCCCTGTTATTTTTAACAGAGACTCAGATATCCCCCCCTTCTGACATCACGTACCTGCGCTACCCGGGCTACAACGTGGAGCACTCTTTTGTGCCCCGCGCTGGGGTCTGCGCCTATGTCAGGGAGGATATGCGAGTCCGTCGCCTCAGCAGCCTTGAGATAGGGGACCTGTCCGCTATCTGGCTACGCGTAGACTGTGACGACCATCCTCGCATCTACGCGTGCCTCTACAGGTCCCATAGTGGAGATGCCGAAACTAACCGACTCATCGAGCACCTCCAATCGGTGGCAGATTCCCTCCTTCAACAGATCCCCTCCGCCGAAATTATCATTTTGGGCGATTTTAATGCCCACCATGCCAATTGGCTGGGGTCGCGTATAACTGACCATGCGGGGAGATCTGTGCATGATTTCGCTTTGGCCTACGGTCTGACCCAACTTGTTGCCTCGCCTACGAGGGTCCCGGACATCGTCGACCAGGTCCCTTCGTTACTGGACCTCATGCTGACCTCTCACCCAGACACATACCAAGTCTCTGTTGATGCACCACTAGGCTCGTCTGACCACTGCCTGGTCCATAGCACTGTGCCTCTCACAAGACCGACTCGTTCGCAATTCCAAACAAGCCGCCGTGTCTGGCATTATAAATCAGCGGACTGGGACGGGATGCGTGCCTTCTTTGCATCCTACCCTTGGGCGCAAGTCTGCTTCTCGGTGTCTGATCCGGACGCTAGTGTTAGCACCGACTCTATCACCGATGTAATCCTACAGGGGATGGAATTGTATATCCCGAATACCTTGGTACGCATCGGTGGTAGATCCCAACCATGGTATGGCCGTTCCTGCAAAATGGCCTCCCGCCAGAAGCAGGAATGTTACCGGATATGGGCTAACGCGGTGGCGTCTCAGGATCCCAACACTAGCGCATACAAAAAGAAGCTTAATGCTGCCTCTAGATCTTTTAAGGGAACTATCGCTGAAGCGAAATCTGCGTTTATTGGCAGGATTGGCAAAAAGCTAATGCGTCTTCCTTCGGGAACTCGTGCATTCTGGTCTCTCGCCAAGGCTATCCTCGGAAATTTCTGCCAGCCGTCCTTTCCACCATTGAGCGCGAATGGCGGTTCCACGGCCCATTCTGCAAAGGAAAAGGCCGATCTCCTAGGCTCTCTCTTTGCATCTAACTCGACTTTGGATGACGGGGGTAATACACCGCCTACCATCCCGCGGTGTGCTCACGCTATGGAGAACATTCGGTTCTTGCATAAGACCGTTCGCAAAACCCTCCTTGCTCTAGACATCCATAAGTCGAGTGGACCAGATGGAATCCCGCCAATTGTACTCAAGAAATGTGCTCCTGAGTTGGCTCCGGTCCTTACGCGTCTTTTCCGGCTTTCCTACTCTACTGGCGTTGTCCCGTGCGCGTGGAAGACAGCCCTTGTGCATCCGATCCCTAAAAAGGGCGATCGCTCGGACCCATCCAACTACAGACCGATTGCTATCACCTCTTTGCTCTCCAAGGTAATGGAGTCCATTATCAACAGCCAGCTCTTAGGGTATCTAGAGGAACACCAGCTGATTAGTGACCGCCAATACGGTTTTCGCCGTGGTCGCTCAGCTGGTGATCTTTTAGTTTATCTTACGCACCGATGGGCTATGGCAATTGAGAGTAAAGGGGAAGCCTTGGCAGTTAGTTTGGACATAGCGAAAGCCTTTGATCGGGTTTGGCACAGGGCTCTGCTCTCCAAGCTTCCTGCGTACGGAGTACCTGGGAAGTTGTGCTCTTGGGTGGCCAGTTTTCTTTCAGATCGGAGCATCAAAGTCGTAGTTGACGGCTCATGTTCCGACTTAAAGCCTGTGAATTCTGGCGTCCCACAAGGTTGTGTGCTGTCCCCCACGCTATTTCTTCTGCATATCAATGATATGTTGGGTGACACCAATATTCATTGCTATGCAGATGACAGTACTGGGGATGCGCTTTATACCGGTAGCGCTAACATTCCCAGGGAGCACGTCACTGAAAGCCGGAACATACTTGTGTCTCAAATAGAGATCATGCTGAAGCATGTCTCGGATTGGGGTAGACTCAACCTGGTTCAGTTTAATCCCCAAAAGACACAAGTATGCGCGTTCTCCACTAAAAAGGATCCCTTTATTGTTTCGCCTTGTTTTGAAGGCACTCCCCTTGATGCCAAGTTGTCTATCGGGGTCCTGGGTGTCGACATTTCGAGTGATGTTCAGTTCCGTGGTCATTTGGAAGGCAAAGCTAAATTAGCTTCAAAAAAATTGGGGGTGCTCAATAGAGCGGGACAGTACTTCTCGCCAGCCCATCGCCTACAACTCTATAAGGCGCAGGTTAGGCCGCATATGGAGTACTGTTCTCATCTCTGGGCTGGGGCACCCAAGTACCAAATCCTTCCATTTGACCGCATTCAACGCAGAGCTGCTCGATTTGTCGATAACCAGGCACTCTCTAGTCGGCTCGATTCTCTGGCTGTGCGGAGGGATGTAGCATCCCTCTGCATATTGTACCGAATATATCATGGGGAGTGCTCCGATGAACTTTTCGGATTGTTGCCTGCGGCTAAATTCCACTACCGCACTTCGCGGAACCGTCTGTCCTTCCATCCTCAACATCTTGATGGTTGGCAGTCAAGTACCGTGCGTTTTAAACGC
Organism: Pandemis heparana; assembly: GCA_963854515.1. NCBI lineage: Eukaryota > Metazoa > Arthropoda > Insecta > Lepidoptera > Tortricidae > Pandemis > Pandemis heparana. The sequence goes on along the minus strand of OY978016.1, from coordinate 5,022,897 downwards.
AATTTCCTTCCTCGTACGACGAAGATCTGGAACCGGCTTCCTGCTGCAACATTCCCTGAGCGGTACAATTTAGGGATCTTTAAAAAGCGAGCCTTCCTGTTCTTGAAAGGGTCGGCAACGCACCTGTGATTCCCCAAGTCTTGCAGGTGTCCATGGGCGATGGTGATTACTTTCCATCAGGTGACCCGTCTGCTCGTTTGCCCCCTCTTATATAAAAAAAAAAAAAAAAAAAAAAAGCTCCATAAGAAATATGTTACGGACAGTGTCGTATTGTGTGTGATGCTGGTAACACACATGAAGGTCGTTGCAGACCGTCCGCAGTCGCGTCACGCGTCTAAAGGAGAGGCCACACGAGTGGACAGTGTGTAAGGGTAGTTGTTATTCTCACGTTTCACGAATAGAAGAATTTTGGGTAAGTAACCTTGTAGAAGTTAGTTTTTTATTTTGCGTCATATTTTTTGGTAGTTCCTTTGTGAACCAGTGGCCCGTTTCTCGAAGATACATGTTACAATTTTACTCATGCGTAGGTATGACGATATAGGGACGACTACAGAAATAGCAAACTACCTCCCAGCTTCGCATAATGTTATAAACCTTGAAACTAGGTATATCTATTGGTAAAAACTGATTTAAAATTCGTTGCGTTATTTAAAAGATCTATGCGTAAATATATACATATACAGATGGCAGGAAGTTCCTTTCTCTTATACTATGACTAACTGACGTTAGATTAATATGCTTACTATATCTATGGTGGTGACAGAGAGATATTAGGCTTAAGCATTTAGTTGTACCTAATCCAGTAATTGGCTAAAGAGCCAAGGTCAGGGGAAACGGTAACTTCGTATTCTGCGCTCTTTTTTTTTCAATACTTATATTTACCCTAACATGACCACCATGTGTCGTTCAGGGAGGGCTTGAGGAAGATGTGGCTCACACCATCTCCTTAGATATTGTATATGTGTACTCTAATTGTATTTTGTATGTATGCATGTGTGTAATGATATTTAGTAGTTTATTTTATGATGTTTTATTAGATATAGTACGCTCTATTGTGGCTTTCACTTTATAGAATTTTAAACTCACTCTTTGTCGGTCCCTCGTTTAATGCTCCTCTCATCTACTCAAAGGTTAACTGGTAGAGATCCCTTATAGGGATAAGTTCGCCTTTGTGCATTTATTATTGTTATTTGTATTATTTTGTGAATTGTATCTGTTTCTTTATATTTGTACAATAAAGCATTACTTACTTACTTACTTACCACCAGGGACAAAATACAGCGATGTGTTTTTCGTTGTCCTCTCAGCAAATATTGTTAAAAGAGAAAATACCTACTCAGAGAATTAAAAAAAAACGCAGACAAGTACCGATCTTAGATCTATTTTGATCAAAGTTATTGCGACTCGCCCTTCCGTCATGTTAATAATAACGTTTAAACCGAGCGGTCGCAACGCTCAAATGCTACGAGCCTTTCTTTTTGCAGTCCCATTCCTAATTCTAAGACGGAACACCGTTGCGAAACAAATTGATATCTCCACGTTTCCCGAGACACAATTAGGTTTACCACGGGCGTAATAAAATTAAGGAGAGTCGGGCGCGTAAGTCGATGTCTTCGGACTGGGCTCCGTAAAACAAATCCCGGCCGGCGCGGGTAAATGCGAGCCAAGTTGTTAAAAGTCTGGCGCAGACTTATGAAATCACCATCTGCGAAAATATCGTTCGGAAAAGGTAAAAACTGTTTTTTGGTACTAATTTTTCTCTCGAATACAAAGCAATAGCTGTAATTTATACTACTCTTTAGTCCGAAGGCAAAAACGGATCGGTCAGTATGTCTAATATGAGGGTCGGGGAGAATGGAGTACTTACAGTCAACATCAAAGTAGCTGGGCACTTTTGTACTTTGTCACATTAACACATCACATGTTGACATACAGATATCATATTGTCAAATTTTAATGTGTTAACTATAGTCTGGCAGATAAAACACTGCAGCCAGATGACACTTTCAGTGTTGTCAGTTTTTGGCAAATATTAAATAGTGATGTGACTTAGTGAGTGAATGAAAGAATGAACGATGTAATGAAATTAATTTGCATCATAAATGAGAATTTTCAAAGCGTATTTTAATAAAATGGTTTGTTCAATAAGGTTTTTTTGGATGTTTTCTAGTTAGTAGTGTAAGAGCGCGATTTGGAAATGTGCGGATGCATGTCAAATCAGTTACCAGTTTTCAACTCATTACCCATTTTGCCATAAATAAAACAACAATTATCACATTAATATTTTTTTCTACCTTTGTACTTTTACTTAAAAACTTAAATTATTCCGAATCAGTTTCACTGCTGCTGTCACTATTTACTTGTATTACAAAGTCATCGCACATTTTATCTACTATGTTAATATGAACCTTGAATGCCTCAAAAGTATCGCGCTTATTTTGAAATATACTAAACTACGAATGTGACATTCATAAAATATTTCGTTCGTTCAATAATCAAATCATTCATTACGTGACCTTAGTCGAGCACTAGTGAAATAAATGTGGTATCATTATTTCGTAAAATGACATTTGGAAGTGTCATCTGGCTGCAGTGGTTTAGCTGCCAGACTATACTCTTTAGTTCGAAGGCAGAAACGAATCTGTCAGTACGTCTAATATGAGAGTCGGAGAGAATGGAATAAAGTACATCGTTAATTTGCAAATTTTCATCTGATCGATTCAGCGGCTTAAGAATAAAAAGTTGACAGACGGACAGACAAACAGCATAGTTATTTTTGAATTAATAATCGTAATAGGGAATAAGAAATACGTAATAGGAATAGGAACAGTAGTGATTAAGTGCGTGAGGAACTTTAACATAGTTTTTAAACACGATTTGACGTATCCGATATATTTTTTGCCGTTTGCAGAACTTGGCAGTTGCACTGCCGTGCCCCACCCGACCCGGCCGTCTGCCCTCCACTCTCTAAATCTATTTTATTTGAGCTAGCGATTGGGTGCGGGTCTGCTCGGTGAAGGTCCGAGCAAACGTAAAGGTAAGAGGTAATGTCATTACGTAGGCAGGCAATCCCAAGGAAACTTGTTATGTTTAAAAGTGGTAAAAGTATAATTACACAAACGGATAACTCACGTATAAAAGTCGAGTGATGCTTGCGTTCGTTTCGTTGCCGCCGGGGCGAGCGCTCCAAGAGGAAGGACTAGGTACGAACTAGTCCAAAACATGTCGAGTATCACACGGCTTTTATACATGAGTTATTAGTTTGAGACTCACGGTAGCTTTATGTTGAAAGTGGTAAAAGTAGTTTTAAAATGAATCACGGTCGCAAAACATATTTTCTAAATGTAAATTTCTTCAGTCTTCGAAATATTGGGGGCTAATATACCTAAATAAAGGTACTTAGCGGGTGGTAGGGCCTTGTGCAAGGTCCGTCCGGATAGCTACCACCATCTTACTCGCTAATCCTGCCGCTAAGCACCGCTGCACTGCTGTGTTCCGGTGTGGAGAGTAAGACAGCCGGGGAAATTACGGGCACAAGAGGCATTTCATCTTAGCCCTCTAAGTTGGCAACGCATCTGCAATCCCTCCGGGGTAGCGGGTGTCTATGGAAAGTGGTGATCGCTTACCATCAGGTGACCCACTTGCTCCTTTGCCTTCTTATTCACATAAAAAAAAACCTAATCGCGGTCTTCTTTCTGTAGAAAATATGTCTTGTATTTAAAGATGGTAGGTACCTACCTAACAGTGGCGTGGCGTCAAATATATCAGAAAGCAAGCCGAACTTAACTAGCCTTATCGTCTACTGCCTGCCTTAAAATAGGCAAGCCAGTGGGAATCGAGTTCTATGGACGCCACGCCACTGCTACCTAAGCAATGAATGATCATAATGTTGTCAAATACCTAAGCCTTTTAATATTACGTATAGGCCACCATTTTTAAAATCCAAAATCAAGTGAGTGGATAGAGAAGTATTTGTTTCCTTCAAGGCAACATTTTTTCTTTAAAACAGAATTTTCAACAGACAACAAATGTTTGATTTTAATAAATTGGTTAAGAGTCTTTAAGACCAATTATGCGACTTAATTAATAAAAACATCGAAATCGGTTCACTGCCGTTTTTTAAAGTCGGTGAAAACGTCATAAGTTTGAACTGTTGTGAAGTACACACAATTTGCCCTTAGCTTTACAATAAACAAAATCGACTCTACATTGATACATACTCGTGTAACTGAGTCAATTGCAGCTAAACTAATGCATCGTCAAATGCAAATATCTAGTTGAAGAATTGTCATCAAATAAAGACATGCATTCCTAGTTTAATGTTTAATAATTATTCACCTAAACCATTATTAGTGGTTTTTAATATAAATGAATGTAGTTAAGCAATAACCCTCCTTCTGGTGCAGTCGGGTAAAAAGGAAACACCCCAAAGCAAGTCAATTTTGATTTTAGATTTAGATTCATTAGCAACCAAAATTTGATGAACTTGTATAAAATTAGGTTGGTTACTTTTAGGTAAACTACGTCTTTATAAGTCTATGAAAGCCACCTAGTGGCGAGTAGCGAAACTAACTATAGACGTTGTTAGTTATTTTACCACGCTCGAGTTACTAATAGATGGCGCTTGCTTTGCCTTATAAATTCCTCATGACATCTTTTATCATCAGTGTCCTGTAATGTTTTTATAAAGTTAAAAATGATCCTGATTTTTCCTAAATAAATAAATAAAAACAAAAATTAAATAAAAGTAGAATTAGTCAACGTCAAAAGAAACGTTTTGGAATCAATGTTGTTGCATCGAAAAAAAAAACATTTAAAGCTAAAAAAGTTCTTTTTCGTTTTAAGTAGTAAAGTAAAATCATTTATTCGCACATAATTTTTTTTTTAACAAACATTTATTACTTTTTGTTGCGTTTCTATAATTTAATTTTGATTCCTTTTGTGGCAGCACTCGTTTTGTTAAAACGAACGTTTCGTTTTCATTTGTCATTTTCCTTTGCTCCGCTGCGTTCTTTCTCGACCTGAGATGTCAAATCAAAATCTAGAATGACGACTGAACAACAGTGAGACAGTGACTTGCTTCGCTCGCCTGCCTGACATTTGTTTATCAATCAATACTGATACGCAATAACTTCCAAACAAAGTGAAAATTGTTGGGTGTTTGTTAGTCTTTTCGCCGCAGAGGAAGATTGCGGACAAAAAGTGATAAATTTCGTTAAGTAAAAATGACAAACGCGCTAGCGGTTTGTCTTCTCGTCACGCTTTTTTGTTGTTCAAGTAAGTTGAAGTTTTGCTTGTAATGTTTACTGTCCTTGTAATTTGATTATTTCTAGCCCATTATCCGGTTGCTAATTAGCCGTGTAATGCAATGAAGTCGTTTCGCGATTACATTGCGAATACTGTGGGTAGGGGTCAAGTGATGTTAAGTATAGTAATAACTGGAATCATTGTTTTTGAAAATTAAAATATTTTCTAACGCTTGTTGCATATTATTTTAAAACTAGTTTTAAAATATGTTACATTAGCATGATGAATGAATTGGTTTGCAAAATCGATTGGTAGGTAGCAGGTACCCGCATTCCCATTATTATCAGAACAACCATAATAATTGGTTTAATTTAACTAAAATTTAAGTATGAGTAATATTTGTATTTTCTTAGCAAAACACACTGACTGGGTATGACTATACATACAACAGGTGCAAATGCTCTTTGTTTTTTACCTTGCACTAAAAGACAAAAGAAAATGTGTTTTAACTTATAATAAAGCTGATGAATATTATTACAAAACCAGAACTTAGCCTTTTAACCATCAATAACTTAACCTTTTGTATACTTAGGCCGGATCCGGGCCAAGATTGAAAGCTGTATTTTTGTTGTTTTTCCTTAATTCCTGCAATAAAATGAATCTGACATACAAAAGAATAAGATAGGTGCAAAGTTAAATAGCAACCCATGTGTATACACAAGCACCCATCTATAACTATAGTACCTACATCTATGACGCTCCTCTTAGAGGCTAACCTCTTTTATGTGGAAGGAAAGTGAAAAAACTGTGTTTTATTCTTGTTGTCTTAAATAAACTGATTGCCATAACAGTAGAAAGAGATGTCCTTAAATTTGATCAATCTTATAGATTATTATGATATTATATTGTAGCTATTTACTCAACAATACATATTTACAAAAAACAAATTAAACTATGATTGGCATCTTACACTATTAGAGGTTAATTATAATTTGAACTTAATGAAATCAATTTTAACATTCATAAACTTAACTTTTTGTAAGTATACCTACCAGGCATCCTAAAAGCATTAATAATATTTCAAAAACTATTTATCAGTCCGAAGACCAAATTATTTTGACCATCTATTCTGACTCATATGTAAAATATTAGGAAGAAGTGATTGCGAGCACAAAAGTAGATAATAGCAATGTATACATAGGTACAATAGCTTTGGATACAGCTCGATTAATCTAACAAAGACTTAAGTTTAACATTTTCTTTAAATTATCCAAGTTGTATTCCTAATCCAATTAATTAAAAAGTCTAAAAACTAAGCAATATGTTTTCGGAGCTTGTGCTGAATATGTAAAAAACAGTGTCGATCACACCATAGGTTATCAGTTATGAAAGCAAACAAATGATAAGGACTTGCCAACAACCATTATATGAATGGCACAGTTACTATTGTTTGAAGAATGAGGCCCAATTGTGCAAATTATTAGGTATTGTTATATGGAGTTGTTTTACTTCATCCAGTTGTTTATTTATACAATTAATTGTCTATACTGGAGTTTGTTTTGTAGTTCATGCATCAAAATCATCTGGTTAGATTATAATGGTTATTTGGCCGTCAGTTTTAGGAAATACTACAGTATTCAGATTAAAATTTAACAGTTAATGTACTTTTTATTCCGAATGTGCACTTACTACTGCACAAAATAGAGTAAGGATTTTATCTTACCCACTGGGACACCAAGGCAACGTCGCCACCTACCATATCCTACCATATATATTGTTAATTTCGCAATGTCAAATTTGTATAGGATATGTAGCTGGCAACATCACCATATCTTCCCAGTAACTAAAGCAGAGGTGCAAAATTATTTGAAAAGAAAACCTCATTTTGAAAGATTCTAGCGAATAACGAAATACTAATAAAGCTGTCCTGTTCATATTTTCATATTTACATGTAGATTATTAATCAGTTTTTTACCCTGCCCTTGCCACTGCAATGACATAAAGAGTAATTTGAACCCGGCATAATAATTCAGCGCACATTTTTCATATCATTACCACAAAGCAGTGGCACTAATGAGTGAATCATTTGCTATTGAATTACTCACATGTTTGCTATTGTCTGCTTAGCTCATAATTATGTTTAGGTACGAGTTCAAAGCCTAGAGAGCATATAAATGTTGGTAATTCAAAACACCGAAATCCTTCCTAATTTTCTTTTTTCTGATTACCCGCTTTCGCTGTAAAGCAAAATCCATATAAATTTGATAATAATTATGTTTGTTCTCTATTATTTATTAAACTCATATTTGTCACAACATTTTTATGCAATAAAGTGTTTGAGTTTGAGTTTATGTGGTACCCATTTTTGAATACTAATGCAAGCTTGATTTACATTAACACATATTTATAGCTTAGCACTTAAATTGTTTGCAATCAAGTGCCTGTGATTGTTTACAAATATTGTGCCAGGGATTAGCATTTATCACTATTTACTATAACAGAGTTCTATTCTATGGCCTCTCATTGATTAGAGTTGAAGACTATAAATACATTAACAATATCTTCCAAATAAGTGCATCATAAATGGTACCATAGAGACACAACATAGGTAGTTTATTTATTAATTTCTACACAATTTAAGTCATAGCTGGCGGCTTTAACCTACAGGATGTAACTCGATATATTCGTCACTTTACACTTCCAATAATAATGATTCATACCTAAATCTAAATGACTGTTATCGCAGATGCCCTAATAAACTTTATTCTTTAAACAATTTAACTTCAAAGGGGCCAACAAATTTATTGTATTAGTCATAATAAAAACATAAAATTTGCTGTAGATAGGTTTGTGTACAATTGTTGGAAATGTGCCGAAAATAATGCACAATTCAGCACAGGCTCTGGCTTATCATTAAATATTGACTAGAGTCAAAATTCAAATTCAAAATAATACCTATTGACAAAATTCTGATAATATTGTGTTCTATTACCTCGGTCTAGGTAGGTGTAAACAACGCATTAATGTCAGCTAGGCAGGGTAATTCTGTAATTTCAAGGCTGTAATTAAATATTTCTTTTCAGATTTGTCATCAGCAAGACAAATACCAAAAGAATGCGCTAAAGGACCAGGCTTGTGGTGTCAAAGCTTGAAGTAAGTAAGCTTTTTTGATATTATTCGTGTTTTCGTTTGAACTCTGCAATAATATTAATATGTATAATGGATTTGCCATGAAACATCCTCAAATTAATTTTTAATTACTTACCATTAATTATTGCCAATATTTTACTAATTGATAGCAATTAGGTATGTGAAACTCGTATCTATTGTATATTATAAAAGTAGATAGGTAATAGGTAATCAAGGCCCAGTTCATGACAGTACAGAAAAATAAGAAAAAAATGCTACTCAGCCAGTAAGCACTTAATAATAAAGATGTGTGTCTGTGCACATACCTACAGGACTCTAAAATCGTATGCTTATCGCCCTTACCTTCGGCTCGTGCAACGAAGACCAAGGCTCCATTCGTTATTTTACCACCTCAGGCGTAGCATTTCATACAACTCTTCGTCCATAATTTTAAAACTGCCTCGTACTGTAGGTACTTACTCAAATTGCTCCAGACTTATTTACGTACGTACGTGCGTACTGCGTATGAGATTTGTGTGCATCAACATCAATTCGCGACAACAAGCTCTCCCCTCGATCGCCCTATTTAGGTATCCTTATATTCAGTGCAGTTGGGTAATTCTTCACATCCATTATTTCATCAAGTACTTACTCCTTCAATTTAATCAATTTTAGATCGACCGCTTAACTGAGTCGTCGCCCGCGCGGTGCAGGGGCGCGGGGTGGGGTGACAAAGGGGCCGAAAGAGGTGCGAGCGGCAGGCACTCTACCCACCCGCACCTCTCTCGGTCCCCTTTGTCGTCCCACCCCGCGCCCCTGTGCCCGGGCGAGGACTAATATACCTAAGCGGTCGGTCTATATTATTGTCTCGTTCTGAGTATCAATATAACTATCGATTTTCTTGCTGTCGAACAGAACATATCCATAGAATATCGATGTTTGGCAAAATTTATACATATTTCTATTTTTATCAGTAGGTAGTAAAGTTTTTTTTCATTCTACTCTTTTGTACTTATATCTCAGTAGTCAGCGACACTTCGTTAATCATAGTGCGTCACCTAACGAGTTTTTATGACGAACACGAACAATAAGAAATAGGTACATACCTACTTAAAATCGGTAACTGAACTACCTATTGTATGGGTCGCGTTGTTTTAGAGACGGGCTATGAAACAATTAGGGCAGTGTGCGTGTGAGTTTTTTATTCGTTCACTTTGGCACTTTCTATTGTTAACTTCTGCCATTCATAATGTCAACAATAAACCACAAAGTGCTTAAATACCTTGTGGATTGCTTAACACCTTAATAAAATTAACAGTCTTATCGAATGGTTTTATCAATGAACTGAAAGAGAACTGCGGGTAACCTACCATTCTGAGTTTCTTCAGATAATGTGCATTAACAGAGACGTAGGTACACACAGCAAAGCTATTCGGTAAGCAGGTTTAAAGCGGCGCGTGCCCTACCATTCTGAGTTTCTTCAGATAATGTGCATTAACAGAGACGTAGGTACACACAGCAAAGCTATTCGGTAAGCAGGTTTAAAGCAGCGCGTGCATACAAAGGTGCTTACCGAATAGCTTTGCTGTGTGTACATTAAACTGCAGGGCTGGATTTACCATAGAGGCTAAAAAAGCTGAAGCCTAGGGCGGCAAAATTGGCGCAAATAAAAAATTACAGAAACAAAGTAAGGCTACGGACACGAGTGGGACGGCAAAAATTGAATAGCTTTGGGGCGGCAAATGTGTAAATCCAGCACTTGATTAAAGTTAGTTGTTTCGTTATACCTATTAGGGCCCGACCACACCGCTGCGTATACCTACGCAGTGACGTGTCGTAAGCGTAATTCTTTCACCGCTTCTTCATACATCAACAGCTTACGCGTCGGTGTGTTCGGTCCTTTACTCCTTCTCTTTTAACATTTTCTATTAAGTATCCAACTTAACATTAATACACACCTCAGCACGACTAGCACAAGAACACGCGAGAGCTGTGTGTCGCGCAAGATAGACTACCCATCTCTTTCTAGAATGAACAATGAGAAAAAGACAGGTACTCAAGTCAAGTATGACATTAGAGTTGGGAAAGCAGTAGGCTTATTGCGTAGAAAGAGAATGGGATAGAATGCTGGATATCTTCTATTTCACTCGCACAAGAAAAGGAGAAAAAATTACTAATTGCTAGTGACAAAGAAAGACAGAGCTTGTCATTTTCTGTCCCTCATCGCGTGCCGGTTATTTCATGTTTTGCAATTTGAATTGCAAAACAAACTTTGACCTTCGTCACGCGTGATTCGGGGGTTCGATGTTTTTACTTATTTTTCTAAAAAAATTTAGACCGGATCAAAAACAATTGGGAACACGGTCAATTCCGTGATTGTATATAATGGTGCAGTGCAGTGTCCTGGGGTGTAGGAGCAATAGCGAAAAGAAAATTAAAGGATTATCTTTTCACTCGTAAGTAATCAACATTTTGGTTGTTTTTGTTACTAAAACCCACCCATTCACTTGCTGCGGTTTGTGGGTGTGGTTCTTATCGGTTGACATAAACATACAATCGTGCTACAAGATAAATTATGTGCTTTTTTACGTATTTTCAAAAAGGATATGTAACATAACCTCAAAACTCAGTGTTGCCACTTATTTTACCCTGTTTGTGGGGTAAATAGATTCGATTATTTATTTAGGGTAGTAAATAGTAACAACAGCAGTATGATATGATAATTTTGAATCTTACTACAGATTTCCTGAAAAACCAGAATTGCACTGTGTCTGGATACGTCATACAGGCCGCAAAGACTGGTTGCCGAAAAAGCAATCCAAAATGTGCTGTTTGCATTTGCAGACGACGAAAAAAATTTACTGCCGAAATTGGTGTACTCGTGTTTCAAAATATGCTCAAATTCATATTCCATTATTTTCCAAAATCAACATTTTGATTCACAGCCCTTTATTGGAAACCACAGGACGTTACTTATCAAAGCAATAGCCATGCATTACTTTGAAACGCGAGTACATTATACCATAAAAGATAAGTTTGCACCACAGAAAAGGGTACGAAATGTACATACTAAATTAGTTTTATTTCAGGGGCAGTAGTAGGGCGATTCCGCGCAAGACCATTTTCCATTCACATTTGTGTTCAAAAATATGTACAATATGCGAATGTTTGCTCACTTGTGAGTGACCGGGGTGAGAGCCCTCATGACAAGTTCGCCTTCGTGCATAATATTTAATGGTTATTTTTATGTGATTTGTCTGTTTCTCTATATTTTGTACAATAAAACATTTAGGTACGTTCTTATTTACTTACAAGTAGGTATATTATTTCCTGTAGGTTTCAGTTTCAAAAATAAATGACTATTCTATTCTATTCCTATCTTTGTTATTTGCAGACATGTTTTTCTTTATTATTCTAAAAATTATATTTCTATTCAACTCATAATGGCAATAAAACATACATTGTTGACAAGTTTTATCATTTTGGAGTATATTTATCATTCCTTTTTGTGTTTATTTATTCGATCTATCGCCGGGGTAAAATCATTGAGAGGGTAACCCTGATTTTTCAAGTACATATATTGTCTGTCCCTTTCGGTGACACGCTCAGCCGCCGTCTAATTGATCCATAGTCTAAGGCTTATTGTCTAACTCGCTCGCAATCTCCATCATGTTAATTTTGACAGTTCATGTATGGGCTGACAATTGGCATCGGAATAAGCTAGCTGCTGTCACACTCATACAAGAACTGTCAAAATGAACATGATAGCGATTGCGAGCGAGTTACGTAATAAGCTAGCTGATATTACTATCGGTATTATTCGGTATCGAAATCGATAGTAAATATGTAAATGCTGAGAAGCTAGACTCTCCAGTCGTGCGGATTTGATGTTGGGCGGTATGTGTAATGTATGTGTGTATGTGTGTGTGACAGGCAAGCGGCAGACTGCGGCGCCGTGGGGCACTGCATCGCCACCGTATGGGTCAACCAAGACCAGACGATCCGGAAGAATGAAGTGTCCAGCAAATTCGTTGCGCTCTTCGATGAACTGAAGGACATCAATGACCTTATCAATGAGGTGAGACTTGTACCACTGTACCCATTATATTTGAACAAGGAATCAACCCTTCACTTATTTAGTAGATGCCATTCATGATTCATGATGACACCCATTGTGGTTTTTAACTGTTCTTAACACTATGTTTTTAAAGGTTGTTTTTGATAAGTCCTCGCTTCTGCGTGGATGGCACGATCTATGTATAACGTACGCCTACAAGTTTTTATATTTACTTTACTTTTAGTGGTAAGATGGATTACAATGCAAATACTTTCAAAACGACACTGAAAATTAGAACACATAGAAAAATCCGAAAAGTAAAGCTATGGCCGGGAATAGCCCCCGCCATAGCTTTACTTTTCGGATTTTTCTGTGTTCTAATTTTCAGTGTCGTTTAGAAATTGAATTTCTAACGGTAAAACGTAAAAAGTAAACAATAAAAATCAAGAAGTAAAATTTCTTGATTCATTTGACATTTCCTATAATGCAAGTACTGTCAACAAAAGTACAGTCAGCAATGTCAGCATAAATAGCTTGTAGGTATTTATGGGTTTCACAGGAACTTATATTTATTATGGCTGCTTTGTTATGTTTCATTTTGGTGGGGGTGTCAGATAACCTTTTACAATTTGCCAATTGTGGTAACGGATATGAGTTGTTATTGTTATGCAATATTTCCTGTTTATGAAATACATATGATTACAAGGAAATATATATTATGTCCTCACAGGGCCGGATTTAAGGGAGGGCAACCGGGGCTACAGCCCCGGGGCCTCCACAAAAGAGGGGCCCCACAAAAGATAAAAAAAAATATTCAGACTAGTAAACACTATTAAACACGTTGGACAGGAAAATAACTTGGGGCCTCTAAATCCGGCACTGTGTCCTCAACCGACCTCTAAAATAACTTAGTGGCTGGTCTTGTATCAATATCAATCTGGTAATAGACAATATGTAATAGATAGGTATACAATTAAACATACCAAAATATGTAACCAATAAACTGCTTCTCCATTTTGTTTATCAAATGAGTTAAATTTGTTCGGATAAATTCGTAGGTCTTCACTCACCTGGGTGTGTCCGTTTTCTGGAAAGTCAAACACAACTTTACACTTTCCCTACCGCTAAGTTTTTACTAGCCTGGTGACATTTAATAGTCATAGAATAGACTTAATTTAAAATGGCAAAGGAAACAGAAAAGTCAAGGACATTGAATACTGCAAACTTTGTTTAACATTGCCCTCAACTAATAAAGCGGAGTTGTGAGTAGCTTCTAGCTTGCCTCTAGCCCTCTATCCCTTGTCTTTTATTGTTGTTGTCTCTTGTCCTTTCCAATTGACTTTATAGGTGGCGGCACGTAAGTCGAACGTGGTGTACGCCCGCCCGCGTCACCCGCACTCCCCCGCGATTCCCCTGCGATACCTTATTTTCGACTACCCCGCATCAACGGTCATCGCTAGACTTACGTGCCGGCACTTGTACAACGTAAACCTCCCAGGAGTACCTCGGGCTCCGTGTCAAGTCGGCCTGCCGCGGCACGCCCCAAGCGGCGTACAAGCTGTGCAAGCAGAACACGGCCGGCTTCGAGAAGTACCTGAGCCATGTGCTCGCGTCCAAGACCTCCGCTGGGACCATCTGCCGCATCATTGGCATGTGTAACAACGAGAAATTGGAGCAGGCTTTGCAGGTGATGCATTTTCCATACATACATACTTACATACATACCGTCACGCTTCTCCCACAGGGGTAGGCAGAGACTACTTTGTTCCACTTGCTACGATCCTGACATACCTCTTTCGCTTGATCCACATTCATCAATCTCTTCATACATGCTCGTCGGTTTCGGGTAGTCTTGACCTGACCTTTTTCCAAAACTCTCCAAACTCTCTCTTTGTCTTTTTCCAAATCTTTCTTTTTCTTTTTCCATACACTGTCTTATAATCTGGAATGTTTCAACAGGTGATGAGTATACTTAGCCTGACCTAACCACCCCTGTAACGTTTTTAAAGAGAAAGGTGTCTGAAGACTGCGTTAGGCCAGCTGCATACATGGGTTGCGGGTGTCTATGGGCAGTGGTGATCGCTTACCATCAGGTGACCCACTTGCTCGTTTGCCTTCCTATTCGCATAAAAAAAAAAAAAAAAAAAAAAAAAAAAAAATACATACATAATTTTCATACGGTTTCCGTTGCGGAATGACGTCTGCGAACGGGACATCGCTATATGAATTCGTAGCCCTGTTCCGTTCGCTGACGTCATGGAAACCGTATGAAAATTCCGTATCTATGCGGCAGGCCTTAAAGTCATCGTATAATAAAGCCGGGTCACTTTTCATACAACTTTCTCCGTTTAGTACAATTTTTCCAAAACCGTAAACTGTTGCAAGTTTGCCATCTGGTTTGCCAAAACTGATTTAGAGACTGGATTAATGATACGAAAAGAGAAAGTTCAATAATTTACGTAAGCTGATAAATTAACCCTAAACTTGGTCCGGTGCACCCTGGGCTTCGGTTAATAATTTCCTGGCGGTCTCCGTGGGATATCATTGTCCGTTGGCTAAGAGCCCGACAGGGGGGGAGGGGGTCGTTTGACCGTGTTCTACCGTACAACGTTGCCGACATTTTTGTCACAAGATTTTGGAATACTGTATTTTTTACTTTGACATTGGCGAAATCATCGCATTGATCGATAATAAAAGAAGAAGAACCCTAAACTTGTTCAGGCAATGTTGGCGCCTGTGGGGTAAAGGTTATGTGATTATTAGAATTTACCTTAATGCATTTCTCTATGACGGGTATTTCTGTGAACACAAGTTTCATAAATCTTGTTTGGCTCGTTTCCATCGTTTATTAATAACCGTAAGCTTGTAAAAATATTATAACAGTATACAGCAATTGGCACTATTCATGTAAACATGCATTCGCGTTTGCAGCACGCAATTATTCAGTTATATATAGTTAGCGCTAGCACTTGACGTAACTATCTGTATAGAATGGATTCATGGCCAAGCGAGAAGTTTGCATTTTACGGAAAAAAATTGTTCGAAATAAAGTCATACCCCCTTATTCATAAACGCTCTCTAAGCTTCTGTTAACTTAGCAGTCGTTTATCCTTATCTGTGAAAGGTAAATGTCAATGTGACAGATAAGGACAAACGAAGCGGTCGGTCTATAAGTAATATTATTTTTTCTTTTACAGAAAAAGACTGAGCCAAAGAAGCACAAGGGTAAGTTCGCGTGCGCGTGTTGTTGTTGTTTGAACAACTGATAAATTCCTGTCGTTTCGCATCGATAACATTGGTCACGACACGCCAAAACAGACCGAGATGCTACGGAATAAGCATGAATTTGTAATGGCGTTAAATTTATTATTTAGTTAGCTGCCGGATGAGTTTTGTCTTTGAGAGGTATTTCGACAGTTTTGGTACATTTGATGTGGAGGTAAATTGAGATTATGTTTCGATAGTTGAAGTAAGTTGAGAAAGTAAGTTACAGTAATTGGGTGCTAAATGCTAATTAGTGCAAAAACGTATTAATGTATAGTAGAGAAAACTGGTTGCACCACCCGTGCGAAGCCGGAGCGGATCGCTAGTGTATATGTCAATGCAAGAACATTCAACAAAAAGTACATCCAGCAAATAAATCTTGTATAAACAAAAAACTTATTCTTCTTATATTCTTGTTGTGTGTTATTAAAAAAGTATTATTTTTCAATGACAGAAATCATTTTGGGAGCCGAACAATGCACCTGGGGACCGTCGTATTGGTGCAGCAACTTCAGGTAAATATTATTGTACTATTATTAATTATTACCCCAACTTCATCCGCGTAAGGTACTTAGGTGAAACTTCATACTTTCCCGTCCCTGAGATAAAAAGTATCCTACGTTAGTAAGTTAGTGAAGTTACCGCTTGTTCCCCGTACATAACTATTTTACATTATCAGGGGCCTTACCATGACGTTTTAATGCGATTCAGTTTAGGTTTTCTCGCTGTCAGATTCATACTAAAAGTGACAGCTAAAACTTGAACTGCTTAGGAAATAGGACGTCATGGTAAGGCCCCTTGACATTCTAACGTCCATGCTGCAAGCTTATTACGTAACTCGCTCGCAATCGCCATCGTCTTCATTTTAACAGTTCATGTATGGGCTGACAATTGGCATCTGAATCAGCTAGCTGTCACATACAGAAAATACAGAATGTACCAGTTGCTTCTCTTCCCGCGCAGATAGTAATAGGCTATCGAGGGAATGGGGGACTATCATAGGAACCATGTTATTGGCGATGCGGCTAGCAACCTATCACCTATCACTATTTTGATTCCATTTTCCATCTATACTCCCACAATCTTGCTAAACGTGGCCTTTAGGTCTTGTTAGTTAGGCTCTGTATGTATGTAGTATTCAATGACATTAACAGTTTTATCTTAATAAATTCACAATGACGTTATATAAATTTTATGGGTATCAAATATAATGTTATTCTTATCGACCGAGTGACTCAATCACTGACCTTAGATTTTCACATGCCTCACTTGGCTGAACATGTTATTGTCTTTAATATTTATAAGATCTTATGTAACCATATGTTCATTGTGAATAAAAATTATTATTATTATTATGTTGGTACGGGTTTCCGATCACGGGCCCATGGGAACCCGGTCATTTGAAAGGCATTCATGGGGCCGAGGCCAACATGATGAGGCCTTTGGTACCATATAATATAAACATGAGATGGGCGCAACTATGGAGGTCTATCCCCTAATACACCATGCAGATGTGCTAGCGGACAGTCCTCCACAGTTGCCAAACTATTGCCTGGTAGGGAACGACATGGAATGGGCTATGGGGTTGGGATGCTGTGGGCAGGATTACTGGGCTATGGAGTGAGATAAACGGACACCTACCATTTCAATATCTCAACAAATTGAAGCTTGGTAATTATTATTATTATTATTATCCCTTTGTCGCACACTTGAGCATCGACCAATGTACGGTAAAAATTTACAGGTTGATCCTGTTCAGAAAAGTTAACTTAACCATCTGTTGAATTATTCGTATCAATTTCATGACAAAGTTTAGTGTAGACAACAGTGGCGTGGCGTCAAGTATATCAGAAGGCAAGCCGAAGGGAACTTAACTAGCCTTTTCCTCTAATTCTGCACAATAAATTGCCCAACTGCCTTAAAATAGGCAAGCCAGTGGGAATCGGGTTCTATGGACGCCACGCCACTGGTAGACAGTAAAGTGTCCCTTCGCTTCAGACCGTATGGGTTTAACTTAGGATGAGAAATCACAACAACATTATATTGCGGCTCGTAAACTGTAATCTCATTACAATTTGTACTAGAGTAACAATTGACGGCAAATTACATTTGTAATTTGCCATGAGCTTTTCGGTGAAGGAAAACATCGTGAGGAAACCTGCACACATCTGCAAAGAAATTCAATGGTGTGTGTTAAGTTCCCAATCCGCACTGGGCGCGCGTGGGAACTATAGCCCAAACCCTCCAATACTCGGAGGAGGCCTATGCCATGAGACACGCCGAAATACGCGACAATTTAATAAATAAACGACAATAACAACAACAACAACAACAACATGTACTTACTGAAATTGTAGCGAATTCGGAATAGAAAGGCTTATAAATAAATAAATAAATAAATAACAATTGACGGCACGAAAATAAAGTGACATTAAAACAATTTTATTTTGCGGCTGCCAAACTATTGCACTGTACTATTTGCTAGCTAAGAAATAGTTGACCAGACGCAATATAATGTTATTGTGGTTTCTCATTCTAAATTAAATGAAGTATAGCATAACAAGAGTTCAAAGTATAAAGGTCAGGTTTTTTAACCGTTTTCATACAAGTATACACGACAATGCCCATGCCCAAGTCTACATCGGTCACGTGCAATGTTGTGTCAGAAGCAAATTTCAACAACTCTGTTATATAAACGCTGTTTCCGCCAAAACGGTGGAATACAATTGATATCTTGCGCAAATTGTAGATCATTGTTACACAGCTAACCGCTAAACTGGGTTGATTACAAGCGAACTCAGACCATGAACACTTAAGTTACTGTCAAATGAATTAAGAATTTTACTTCTTGATTTTTTATATTTATTTTTACGGTTTTTCCCGTTAGACACTACGGGGCCATCCATAAAGTAACGTCACAGATTTAGGACGGGGGTGGGGTCTGGAAAATTTGTGACATACATACATACATACATACATACCGTCATGCATCTTTCCCATAGAGGTAGGCAGCAGTGGCGTGGCGTCAAGTATATCAGAAGGCAAGCCGAAGGGAACTTAACTAGCCTTTTCCTCTAATTCTGCGCAATAAATTGCCCAACTGCCTTAAAATAGGCAAGCCGGTGGGAATCGAGTTCTATGGACGCCACGCCACTGGTAGGCAGAGACTACTGTGTTCCACTTGCTACGATCCTGACACACGTCTTTTGCTTCATCCACATTCATCAATCTCTTCATACATGCTCGTCGGTTTCGGGTACTCTTGACCTGACCTTTTTCCAATATTAATAATGGTGGTGGAGATAATGATAGTGATGAAATGGTATTACGTTGACAGCACCGGCCGGCAATGCCGCGCGACGCACCACTGCATCGAGCGCGTGTGGTCGCAGATGTCCTTCCCCGAGGACAAGGACGACATCTGCAAGATCTGCACTGACATGGTGACGCAGGCCAGGGACCAGCTGCAGAGCAACGAGACACAGGTACAGCCATGCTTATAAGCCGGAGTCGGTTTAGGCGCATAACGTCCCACTCGCAAAATGTCCTTTTGTCCCTTTCCTAAATGCCCCTTACGCAAAATGACCCTTCTGCAAAAGGGCCCGTTCGAAAAAGTCCCTTCACATAAATAAAGTCCCGTTCGCAAAACTTCCCTTTCGCAAAATGACCCGTTCGCAAAACGTCCCTTTCGCAATATAGCCTGTTCGCAAAACGATCCTTATCCCATGAGAAGACTCCTATTCTCTACTGAAACAAGCTTTTTCCAGACGGGACATTTTGTGAATGGGTCATTTCGCAGACGGGACGTTTTGCGAAAGGGGCGTTATGCAGTAGGGACGTTTTGCGAATGGGGTATTTTACATAAGGGACCATTTGCATAGAAGACGTTTTGCGAATGGGACGTAATTTTGATGGAGGGATGTTTTGCGAGTGGGACGTTATGCGCCCAAACCCCGGAGTCCTGACTAAGCGAACTGCCTCGTGAGGCCCCGAAGCAAAATGAGGGGTGTTACAAATTAGACGTCGATGTGTGTATGGCATCGTAGCTCTTAAACGGATGGACCAATTTCGATCCGGTTTTTTTCATTTGAAAGCCTGTTTCCTTGCGGTGGTTGCAGCCATGTTTGGTAAAAATTGTTCCAGTAGTTTGAAGAGTATCAGCTCTTTTCCAAAATGATGTAAGGCATTTTTGGCACAAAATAGATTTTTTTACATATGATTACTTAATTATTAATGTTATTCGGTTCGATTTTGAGCCTGGTGTCAGAAAAAATCATGCCTCATGCAAGCTGCCTGCCGACTTTGCTTATACACGACCCGGCTACAGGGGTACGGTAGGCGTAGCTTGGCGACTCGACCGCCTTATCTCTAATGCTATGAGAACACAACTCGTAACAACACAGCTCCTCTGTATATATGTAAAATAACCTGAATCTCGGAAACGGCTCCAATGATTTCATGAAATTTTACTAAATTGCAGGGTATTTGGGGGCGACTAATCGATCTAGCTAGGTTTCATTTTAAGACTACGTACAAAAAAATACCAGTAGATCATCCAGGTACTATTATATTATACAAACATACCGTCACGCCTCTTTCCCACAGAGCTAGGCAGAGACTACTTTGTTCCATTTACTATGATCCTGACATCGTTTATGCTTCATCCACACTCATCAATCTCATCATACAAACTCGTCGGTTTAAATAATGAATACAACAGCAATATAACAACGAAAGAAAGCATAATATATAGTACATACATTAGTATCGTCCGATTAAGCCAATTACGTACTTAATTAGTCACAGTGGTCCGAGCGCGTATTTGTTATCGCAGCTTTGAACTCACGTAGCCTGATTCTAAGATATTTTTCGTAACATGACGTTTACTTAAAGTAACATTGATAAATCTTCTTAAATTGTATGAGATTTGTTTTAAATTATTCGTTGACGCCCCTAGAGCATTCAATTTGACATTGTTATAGGTTATTTGTCTTGTTAATGGCGGTGACGAATTGTCAATAAAATTAAATTAAGCGGGCTTTATTGTGTAACAATTAAAATTGTTACTGCTTTTACTACTGAGTTTTTTGTGACAAAGAAATGAATAGTGTGCTTAATGAGGAGGGGTCATCCGTAAAGTACGTCACACATTTAGGAGGGGGTGGGGGGAATCTGGAAATTTGTGTCACAGGTACATAATTTTTTTAAATGTCAGTGCGGAAATTTAGCACAGTTAGATAGTATTTAAAAAGACCTTTGGATCTGTCTTGCTGTCTCACTTACTCTTATGGGTTTGATACTTGAATCGGCCTATGGTACTCTAAATCCGAGCGTCGTAGCAGCTCACGAACTTACTGTATACCTACAAACTGAACTGTAGGCAAATACATTAATAAACAGCCTATAATATGTCTATTAATAATAAATATAATAAGTGGTGAACTCTATGTCGACGACACGTTAATTTCTTATTTCACCATATTATCACTAGGCAAACAAAGAGGTGAACTCTGCGTGCCTTAGCCCTGGGTCGATGGCCGATAGCGACTCATTATAATGAGACCGGTAGCTTTGTTTGCTTTACCTTGATTCTTATTTTTACTCTATTAGACAAGGATTGGATTTTATTAAAGATCTTGTATAATGTAATGATTATTCAATGTGTTCGTTCACTTGTCATGAAATGCAAATAATGGAAGATAATTTTAATACACAAACTAGAGAAGGCACGAAATAAATTGAATCAATGAAAACTTTAGCTATAGTACTAATATTAGAATATTACAAATGCGAAAGTTCCTTCTTCTTGATTTGGATCAAATTCTGAACGGGGATAGCTGGTACCCTAGATTAAAAGATATGCTACTTTTTGTCCCGGGAAATTGCATGGTTCCCGCGGTATAGCGATAAACATTTACATTGCTAATTCTATGCGGCCGAAGTCGCGGGCAACAGCTAGTGTGAAATAAAAGAAATCGAAACCAACTAAAGAACTAATTTGCACACAGTGATTAACATTATAAAGATTTTTTCAATTCAGGTATCTAAAATAAACCCAAGCCAAGCTCTTAATATATCCATTACAAAACTTTTGTGTTAGCCTATATCGTCCTCCGTTTCTCTTTCCACTACTGTAACCCTCCTCATCTAAGACAATTGAAATGTATCCTCATTTCAGGAGGAGCTCAAGGAAGTATTCGAGGGGTCATGCGACCTGATCCCTATCAAGCTGGTCCGCACAGAGTGCAAGAAGTTGGCGGACGACTTCGTGCCGGAGCTGGTGGAGACGCTCGCCTCCCAGATGAACCCTCAGGCTGTGTGCTCCGTCGCCGGGCTGTGCAACAACGCCAAGATCGATCTGATGCTTGAGGATTATGTGAGTTGTTTTAACAGGAACTTAAGGCGCCTAGCGCCTTCAAATGCTGTAAATTAGGTACTTTCTATAGTCTATTTATTTTAGCTAGATACTAAAATGACATTACCTGTGTTGCCTGTTTTTTGCAATTCAAAAATAGTGATGCGCCACCACTATCGAAAGTTAACGATAAATTAAATTTAGTATAGATTTTTGTATGTTTAAGCTAGTGTAATAAACTAATGAACCTTTAAATTTGCTTGATTATGATACAATCGTATTTTTTTCTTTAAATATAACATTTTAAATTTAAATATAACATGATTGTCGATGGTTCCGAGTACACCACTAAATAATAAAAGCTGGCCTTATACTCCGAAATCCGATTTTCGCTTCGTGCCGTTTCGCTTTTTCTAATAGTTATTAATTTGAGAGTGAGAGGGACGGTGTGACACGAACTTCGAAAATCGATTTTCGGAGTAGCCCCCCCTGGTATCATTATTTCACAATTTGACATTTGCAATTGTCAATTTAGTATCTAGCTAAAATAAATAGACTATAAAGCCTACCACTATGTGTTAATGACTGAGCCAAAATTTTTGAAAAAAAAAATGAATTATCAACTCGTCTACAACATTTTTGTAACATAGGTCGTTTAGGTATAGCTCGATGCGCTTTTACCATCTGCGCGGGAAGAGAAGCAACTGGTACATTCTATGTTTTTTGAAATGAAAAGAATCATATATTGTATTTATAATCTTGAAGTTCGTTTAGTTTTATCGTGATAGCACTAAATGTAAAAATGCTATAAAAGCAATGTAAGCGTTTAGCAGCATTTGTTTTATTTGTAATGATAGTTACGGACGACCGATGCCAGTACTGCATGTCGGGTCTTATATTTTATTTTAATATGCATCGTATCTCAAAATTATTGCAGAGAATATTTCAACAGGTAGCTGACACTTAATTTAACACCTTTTAAAGTCAGCCCTTTGATCCCATAAACTTTAGGCATCAATCAATGTATTTAAATTTAGGAAATATCAAATTAATCAAAAAAATTACTTCTTGATTTTAAATGTTTACTTTTTACGTTTTACCGTTAGAAATTTAATTTAAAAAACAGCGCCTTCTCTCGTCCCTGGTGAGCAGTACATGTTCCACAGGAGTTTGTAATTGTGTCGTACAGACACATCATTCAAACAGATGATGCTTAGCGACAAATATTCGCATAGTAACAAAGTCACGTGACAGTTGGTAACAGATAGAAAAATTCGGAGGCTTACTCACCTGCTATGCGTGGTGTAGGGGTATAGCACGCGTCACGGAATGACGAGGACCCGGGTTCGATTCCCGGCCATAGCTTTACTTTTACCTGCTATGGGTGGTGTAGGGGTATAGCACGCGTCACGGAATGACGAGGATCCGGGTTCGATTCCTTTACTTTTCGGATTTTTCTATGTGTTCTAATTTTCAGTGTCGTTTAGAAATTAATAACAAAGTCACGTGACAGTTGGTAACAGATAGAAAAAAAAATATTTAAATTTAATTTAATGTCCAGGGGCCTTACCGTGACGTCTTAATGCGATTCAATTCGGACTCAGTTCAGGTTATAGCTGGCATTTTTAGTATGGTCTTTTTCTGTAAAAGAAAAAACAACGTTACGTTATAGACCGACCGCATGAATGAGTGTTCGCGGGCGCGGTTGCGGGGCGCGGGGCGGGACGACGGCGGGGAGCGCTCGGTGCGGGCGGGGGGGCGCCTGCCCCCGCGCCTCGCAGCCGCGTTTGTGAGACCTCAGTTAAGCGGTGTCTATATCCTTGATGCTTATGTTTATTGTGATTATTCCCACAGAACAGCAAGCTGGCGCAAAGGGTGAGCTGTACGAGCTGCCAGCAGACGGTGACCGTTGTCAGGAACAAGTTTGACGCGACCAGCTACGATGACTTCCTTGTCGGATTATTGCGGGTACTTATCTTAATCTAAGGGTCCCTACGGATACACTTCCACCCATTCGTAGATCTTTTGTGTAATTACCTCTCCTTCGCACTATTCTATCCAACTCATATATGAATTGGGTGACAGATCCTCAACGATTGCTAAGTTAGCAGAAGCTTACAGACTGTTTATGAAAAATATGGTTTTCACAGATCCGCAATATTTTTAAATGACCTACCCCACGACACCTCCTTACCATGGAATTGTCAAAAAATCAAATTTAAATTAATTTATTTGTCAAAATATAGGCATTCATACATATACAGAGGTCTTATGCTTATATTTAGGACCACTATATTGCGCCATGAGGCATACAAATAACCAATACAATGGATGGCATGCATTTTTCGATTTTAATACATTACATAATTATTATAATCTACATGCAAATTTACAGCCTTTCCGCTAAATAGTCTTAAAATAAAATATAAATAAAATGAAATGAAATATAAGTTTATTTACTAAAAAGTTTCACAAAAGTAAACATGTTATCTATGACCTTCACACTAGGCTTAGCCTGTCTCGTGAGGTCCATTCGTTACAGTTACTTGATAACATTGATGGTCTAACACTGTTCCCATGCAAGATGGCGACTACATAGGTGGTCATGAATAGAGTAATATGCTTTTTCGACTAAAAAGTTAAATAACATTTTTTAGGCTGATCAGAAAGTCTTACAGCCTTATTCATAAAAAGTTAGAGGCTCGCTATAGGACCGATGCAAAAAAACATGATTCATAAACGTCAATTAGCGCTAATCAGTCCATCAAGGGTCTGTTAAGTCTTCCGAAAGTTAGCGGACCGTAGACCCTACTTTATCTCTCTGCTAACTCACAAAATGGCCGCCACACATGTGAACAGTTGATTTTGGCAAGAGCAAAACCATACGCAAGATAGTTTTTTTTGTTTTAAGTTTTTATTCCCTCCGGGAAAGGTAAAGGAAACTAGATCCACACTGCCTAGTCTGTCGTGTTAATTCACTGGTTTCCCGCTAATTCGCTGCCACTGCTGTCAATTTTTTTTTTAATTCACTAAAAGGCCATTTTTGGTCTATGATTTGTCAAGGTGACAACATAACGCGTCTAATCCATCCATCAGCAGCTCATTAGCTAACAGACTGCTAGCAAGCGTTTATCTAAATATATAAAAGAAGAAACTGACTGACTGACTGACTGACTGACTGACTGACTGACTGACTGACTGACTGACTGACTGACTGACTGACTGACTGACTGACTGACTGACTGACATATCAACGCACAGCCCAAACCGCTGGTTCTAGAGATTCCAAATTTGGCACGTAGGTTCCTTATAAGGTCTAGGGGTGCACTAAGAAAGGATTTTTCAAAATTCGACCTCTAAAGGGGTTAAATGGGGGTCCAAAGTTTGTATGGGGAAACAAGATTAGTTATACTATTTTATTCGAAACTTCACAGGAGTAATCCTAACGATAAATGAGTAAATACCTGTTTCAGGTTTTTTGAAAATTCAACCCCTAAAAGGGGATAGGGGGTGACAAAGTCTGAAAATCAACGTGGGTATTATTGTTATTATATTATAGTGGGTAGTATTGTTTGTACGGTTTATCGAGTCGCTGATTACGAAAACAACAACACACATACCTACCTGACACACACACACACACACACACACACACACACACACACACACACACACACACACACACAAATTTCCACGGGAACGGGAAAAAACGGGATTTATTATATTCGTTTCCGAGTGACCCTATCTCAGTAACTGTACTTAATAAATATAGACTTCAAATTTCGTACACAAGTAGATGATTACAAAACTAAGAAAATAATTTCAGGATTTTAGGAAATTCTCACGGGATAAGGAAAAAACGGGATTTATATATTCAGTTAAACGAAATCCTATGAACTATAATTACTAGACTTCAAATTTGGCATAGAAGAAGGTGATTATAATAGTAAAAATTAGTTTTAAGGATTTTCGAAAATTCCAACAGGATAAGGAAAAAACGAGATTTATATTTAGTTCTACGGGATCGAATTTTCGTTTTAATGATCGTAGAAAACTGAAATTTGGCCTTCAGGTTCCTTGGGGAGTATAGGGGAGCACCTCGAAAGGATTGCTTGGGGAGTGTAGAGAAGCATTTAGAGAGAACTTTCCAACATTCCCACGGGAACGGGAAAAACTTTTACTTTTTACTGTTTTACTGGTCGTAGAAAGCTGAAACTTTGCGTGTAGGTTGCTTGATGAGTGTAGGGAAGCACTAAGAGACAATTTCCTGAAATTCCCACGGGAACGGGAAAAACGGGACTTTTCGTTTTATTGGTTGTAGAAAGCTGAAATTCCAAATGTAGGTTGCTTGGGGAGTGTAGAGAAGTATTAAGAGAGGACTTTCCAAAATTCCCACGGGAACGGGAAAAAACGGGATTTTTCGTTTTATTGGTCGTAGAAAGCTGAAACTTGGCATGTAGGTTGCTTGAAGAGTGTAGAGAAGCTATAAAAGATCATTTTTCAAAATTCCCACGAGAACGGGAAAACGGAACTTTTCGTTTTATTGGTTGTAGAACGCTGAAATTCGGCATTTAGGTTGTTTGGAGAGTATAAAGAAACATTAAGAGAGGAATTTCCAAAATTCCTACGGGAACGGGAAAAAACGGGATTTTTCGTTTTACTGGTCGTAGAAAGCTGAAATTTGGCAAGTGGGTTCTTTGGGGAGTGTAGGGAGCATTAAGAGAGCATTTAACGAAATTCTTACGGGAACGGGAAAAAAACGGGATTGAAATACTCCTGGTACACACAAGCGAAGCCGTGGCCAAAAGCTATTTGTCAATAAATGAAGTCTACGCGGACGAAGTCGCGGGAAAAAGCTAGTGAATCATATTTTTTAACAACTGTCAAATAAGCTTAATCAGTCTGTTAACTAATCGACTGATCAAACCTCAATTAAGGTTTTTTTATGAATAAGGCTGTTATAATTTTAGGCAATTTGTTATACACCCTAATAAAAATATATAATTTGTAATCCTACTTTAATTTTTTTATTTATTTCACCATATCTTTTTAAGGTATGCCGCGACGTCGGATCCTTCTCTGACTCCTGTTCGATGTTGGTCTTCAAATACTACGAGAACATCCTCGCGGCCGTCAAGAAAGACCTGACTCCGGACAGCATGTGCCACCTCAGCGGGCAATGCGACTACCGGTTCCACAGCCACGACGAATACACCTTCCCCGTTGCCGAGGATCTGACCAATGTCGAGTAAGTGTTTGACGAGTTTGTAGACTGGTAGCCTAGTGGTTTGACCTGTGGCCTCTTAAGCAGAGCGTCGTGGGTTCAAATCCCGGGCTCGCACCTCTGAGTTTTTCGGAATTTAAGTGCGAAAATTACATTTGTAATTTGCCATGAGCTTTTCGGTGAAGGAAAACATCGTGAGGAAACCTGCACACATCTGCGAAGAATACAATGGTGTGTGTTAAGTTCAAAATCCGCACTGGGCGCGCGTGGGAACTATAGCCCAAACCTTCCAATACACGGAGGAGGCCTATGCCATGAGGCACGCCGAATTTCGCGACAAATTAATAAATAAATAAAATAAAAGAAGAATAACAACAACAACAACAACAACTGAAATTGAAGCGAATTCGGAATAAAAAGACTTAATATTAATAAAGATTTGACAGCAGGGCCCTATTTTATAAAGCTACAATTTACAAGCGGAAGTCTCTTTCTGACCCTTTGTGTTAGATAGGGACTTCCGCTTCTAAATTGTAACTGGTAGCTTTATAAAATAGGGCCCTGACTGTAGGGCTCGTCCAGAAATTATGTGATCGTTTAATGAGGGAGGGGGGGGGATCAGAGTAAAGTCTCGGACATCGGCCTTAGGGTGGCAAGACTCAAATGGGAATGGGCCGGCCACATTGCCAGAAAGCATGGCTCTTTGTGCAAGCGCCTACTGGATTGGAGGCCATGGGACCAGAAGAGACCACGCGGAAGGCCACAAATGCGGTGGAAGGATGATATCCGGAACGTGGCGGGCGGAAACTGGACCCTCACTGCCCAGAACAGGGAGAAATGGAGGAAATTGAAGGAGGCCTACACCAATTCATTGGTTGAAGAGGGCTAGGGAAGAAGAAGTCCGAAAAATACACGTGATTTTGAATGAGAGGAGGGGGTAGCGTTATAATCGCCAAATATCACCAAGGGGTGTCAAAAGTAGACCAAATTATTTCTGGACGAGCCTATATGTGTCTGACTGGCGATTTTCTTACCTATTATCCTAATTTTCTGCTTACTCGTACACTTATCAGAGCGGTCGTGGTAGGTAGATGAAGAAATGACAGTTAAATGTTCATGGGGGATTGTCATAACATTTTCTTCGCGGGTAGGCGCATATAATAAACAATAATATTTGAGTTCTTGATCAGTTCTTTTACTTTTTCCGTGTGTCTACTCTTGCTAAATACCTATGTCCTGTCAATCGTTCAAAGGTTAATTGGAAGAAATGCCTTTTAGGCATAAGTTCGCCGAGCATTTGTGTTTTCCTGTTTGTTTTATGTACAATAAAGAGTTATACATACACACATAAATAAAAATAAATAAATAAGTAAATATTAGTGAACAATTCACACAAATTGACCTAGTCCCAAAGTAAGCGCTAGTAAGGCTTGTGTTATGGGTACTAGACAACGATATACAATACTTGTATAGAGAAATACATACTACACACATACATGATATATTTGGTTATGTTGTTGCAGCGACGTGCCTTGCGAGTTCTGCGAGAAGCTGGTGACCCACTTGCGCGACGTGCTGATCGCCAACACCACCGAAATTGAATTCAAGAAGATTCTTACTGGTACGTCTTTCTATTTCGCACTAGCTTGTGACCGCAGCTTCGCTCCCAATGAAGAATTTCATTTTTAATACAAGTTTTTTGAAGCGAAAACTTCTGTAGCGGCGCTGAGCACTATTTGGGATGGGTAAAAAATATTAAACTCGCGTCAGTCGTAAAACGGAGGGTGAGTTCAGCGATATCAGAATCCTCTAAGAGCTTATTTTGAAATACGAATGAAGCTAGAGTCGCGTTCGATTTTTGAAGTGTACGATTATTTCGTCAAGACCTAAAAGGTCACGGTTAGCATAATTGAAGGTATGGAAAGGGGAATCATCTTAGTGATGGGTTGCTAGCCGCATCGCCTATAACATGATTCCTAAGATTTTCGCCCGATTACCTCGATGGGCTTTTACCATCTGCGCGGGCAGAGCTACTGGTACATTCTATGTTATTTCGTTGCTCCCAGACCATTGAGGTTACCATGACGTCTTAATGCGAGTCAGTTTAGGTTCGCTCGCTGTCAGATTCATACTAAAAGTGACAGCTAAAACTTGAACTGACTCTGAGTTAGGACGTCATAGTAAGGCCCCAGTATGGAAGTTAATTAAAAAGTTTGTAAAAAAGATAAGATTAAGACAGTTTGAAATTAAGAGACTCAATGGAATGTCCCTTAACCAAAAGCTTGCGCACAGGCCTCTGCAAGCAGACCGGCGAGTTCAAACCGGAATGCCTTTCCCTGGTCGACCAGTACGCCGACCAGGCGTACAACTTCCTCGTGTCCGGGCTGAAGGCTTACGAGATCTGTTCCCTCATCGGGATCTGCGGGAGGAACGTGGATGTGCCGATCGAGCCGCTGCTGCCGAAAGAGATGTCCATCAAGGCTCTCGCCCTGACGACGTCCAAGCTGATTGGCGCTGATGAAGCGAACAGCTATACTACTGAGAAGGTACGTGTGAACCCTACTAAGGTCCCACTGAATAGCGTTGCAGCTTGCCGCAACATGAGAGAGAAAGGGAGAGAGAAACTTTATTTACACATTCGATACACGTAGATAATAATATGAAGAACTCGCTAACTCTCTAATCCTGCCGCAAAGCAGCAGTGCTTGCACTGCTGTGTTCCGGTATGGAGAGTAAGACAGCCGGGGAAATTACGGGCACAAGAGGCATTTCATCTAAGTCCTCTAGGTTGGCAACGCATCTGCAATCCCTCCGGGGTTGTGGGTGTCTATGGGCAGTGGTGATCGCTTACCGTCAGGTGACCCACTTGCTCGTTTGCCTTCCTATTTACATAAAAAAAATGCAATATACTGCCCGTATCAATCGTTACTATTTCATTTGTAATGTATCACTTCCTTTTGTATATCTACATGTATCGAATGTTTGTAAATAAGTCCTCGCTCTCTTGCTCTAAAACTACATGGTTACAAGATTTAACTTATATTGCTCCCAGGTTAAAGTTCCTTGGGTGTTGAAATAAATTACACGGGAATCCCCGAAAATCACATTGTAATCATAGTTTTTGTTACTTGAAGAAAACTTATGTAAAATGTTATATCTAGATTTCTCTCTCTCTCCCTCCCTCTCCCCCATCTCCCCCTTTCTCCCTCTCCCCCCTTTCTCTTCCTCTCTCTCCCTCTCTCTCTCTCTCTCTCTCTCCCTCTCTCTCTCTCTCTATCTCTCTCTCTCTCTCATGGTATCTCTCCATTACTGAAGCTTAGCGAACCTATCCCTGATGAAAATGTTCGCTAATCTACAATGGTTACAGTTTAAATACTTTTATTTCTTTACGATATAAGTACATGTGACATACATAACATGACATACAACCAAGTAGTTAATATCACTGGCGTTTGCTAGAATGATAAATGCGTAAACAACCCCTCTACATTCCAAAATGATGAGTGATCTTCAAGTGAAACTTGACTAAGGTTTATCTAAAGCTCTTTAAAGCTAGGTAACAAAAAGCGCGGGATTGTAAATTGTAAGTCATATCCATGTCAAGATAACTGACTTAAATCCCGGGAAATTGCATCCTGGATCCGAACACTGCATGAATAGCATGGAGTTAACGAATAAATTCTACAGATACACCGCGTCCAGATCGGAGACAAGCACGCGGCCGCGAGAACCTTGCCGGCCCCGGTGCCCGAGCTGCCCATCGAGCGCATGTTCGTCCAGGTCCCGCAGGGCAAAGCGGCCTGCTCCTTCTGCCAGTACTTCCTGCATTACCTGCAGGTCGAACTCAGCGACACCAACAACGAGGTAACACTGCTGTACTTTTTTTTTTTTCAATGTTATAGGTACATGAGTTAGCTTTTGACACCGGTTGGCTTAACCTTGAAATGGTTGGTGTAATTTGACGACCGGATAGGATAGCCTAGTGGCTAGTGACCCTGACTATGAAGCTAGAGGTCCCGGGTTCGAATCCCGGTAGGGGCAGACATTTGTATGATGATTACGAATGTTTGTGCCCGAGTCATGGATATTGTATGTATTTAAGTATGTATTTACCTACATTATATAAGTATGTTTATCCCTTGCCTGGTACCCATAGTACAAGCCTTGTGCTTAGTTTGGGACTGGGTCAATTGGTGTAATTTGTCCCATGATATTTATTTATTTATTTATTTAATGCAGCCTATATGGCCAAAAAATGTTTTTTTTGAAAAATATTAGTATATGTTAAGGATCTGTTTCGAATTTAAGGTTATCTTTTTGTATTTTTATTGGGTCTATATTTTGTCCCATAAAATTGAAGTTCCGAATGTAAGGTTTGTCATAATTTTCGTTAGTCGTAAAGCGTTTTATTTCTGAAACAGTAATTTTTTTTTAGAAGTTTGCTTTAGTTTCCATCGCTGGTTTCAGCGTATTATGAAAAAAAAAACAATTCAATAAACAAAAGCGAAGAGAGAAAGCTGAACTGATTTTCCCAAGGCTTTTTTTTTCCTTTTATTTACGTTAAGCAGTTAAAATCCTGAACGTTTTTTCCAGGACTTGATCAAGTCAGCGGTAGAAAAGGCGTGCGACAAATTACCCCAGTCGATAAATGGCGAGTGCAGGCAATTCGTGACCGAGTACGGGCCCGCCGTTATCGCTCTGCTCGTGCAGGAAATAGACCCCGCCAGCGTAAGTACTGCCCATCTAAGTATTTTGAAGTGTAAACTGCTTTAGCGGTGTTCAACACTTTTTGGATGGGTAAAAAATTATAAACTCGCGTCAGACGTAAGACGAACGGAGAGTGGATATTAGATCTTCTAAGAGCTTATTTTGAAATACGAGTGAATCGCGTTCGATTTTTGAAGTGTTTTTTTTTGTTTAGTCGTGGAGCAAAAGTACATACAAATAACACGTACGTTTTTTTTCGGTACGCGTCTTGAGCGTCTTGGAGGTTACAACATTAAAATCTAATCTAAGCTGATGGTTTCACTTCTGCCGGCACTTCCGAAGTGCTACCTGTCGCTTTTTTATGGTTTAGACGGACGTTTAAAAATTGGAGACGTTTTGACAAAAGGTCAAGTCAAGAGTACTCTAAACCGACCGAGCATGTAAATATGAAGAGATTGATGAATGTGGATGAAGTGAAAGAGGTATGTCAGGATCGTAGCAAGCGGAACAATGTAGTCTCTGCCTTCACCTATACACATACGTTTGTTCTGTCAGGTGTGCCCAGCTCTGGGCCTGTGCCCGGAGACAGGGGAGGTCAAGCGCGCCCCCATCAGCGTGGGCTCGTCCAACTGCCCGCTCTGCCTGTTCGCCATCGAACAACTCGAGACCGTCATCAAGAACAACCGCAGCGAGGTAACCACCAACCACCTCTTACAAGTGCCGGCACGTAAGTCTAGCGATGACCTTGTATGCGCAGAAGTATAAAATACGGTATCCGTGGGTGCGCAGATCTCCTCCACGTGACTCGTCATCGCTAGACTTACGTGCCGGCACGTTTACAGCTCGATTCACAAGAGCTGGCACGAATGGATTGAACGAAGTAATGTCACATGTCACTGTGTGAGTGACGTTCTTGTACAGGGGCCTCCTAATATTATGTAAAGAAGTACATAATACTCAAGAAAATAAACCTCAACCTGTATTTAATCATTTTGTTATACACACATGGGTGTTATCATTCACTCACTCAATCCATTCGTGCCAGCTCTTGTCTTGTAATAACACCTACTGCTAGCGAGGCTTTATTGCCGTAGCGATTTTTCAGCGACAACCATACATATCGTATATCGCATTGACGATCCTTTTGTGAATTCCTTATGTTTGATATGTAAATGTCCATCCATCCATACATAGAAGCCCTTAGTTCGTCCGTCTTCGGACATAGGCCTCCTCTCCACTTCTCCACGCCTGGTGATCGACAGCCATACGCATCCATCCTCCACCAACCTGTCGGCAGATATCGTCCTTCCACCATAGAATAAGTAAGAACACAGTAGAACGGAATCTCCCGCTCCGGCCGGACTCAAGGTCACGATTTACAGTACTTGTTAAACGAGCGGCTCAGTCAGGCTGCCACGGCCGGCGTCGCCGCACGCGCTTTTGGCTTTTTTGCGCGTTCCGTCCCTGTATGTATTTTATTTTATATTTGTCGGTAAGTAATACTTACTTAAATCATCTTAAATGGCTTCATTTGGTATGGCACTTGTAATAACTTCTTCCTTTTTCCTTAATATAATAGTTATGTAGGTACGTACCTAATGATTTATAAATTTCATATTTTGTAAAACTAGAATAAAATAATGATTTCAAAGTAAATAAAAACTTATATTTTAGCGATATATATTGCACCAAATAAACCTATTCCTTTCTTTCTTTCTTTCTTTTATATTATCTTTAGACGTAAGTATAATATTTAACGGTAAGCAACCCTAGCAACACGCCTGGATGACAGAGGGGCGTAACGACGTGAAGGGGGAAGTAGGTATATAAATGGCGGCGTTTTGGACGCGGTCAAAAGAGATTCCCTTCTACCCTGTTATTATCTATTCTATGCTTCCACCTCCACCATGTAAATGTATTGTATTTTTAAGAAGGTGACAAATAAATCTATCTATCTATCTATACCTGACATAGATTTTCTTCCATGATGGTTTGAGAGTAAAGAAAAAACATAGAATTAGTTGCCTCTCTTCCCGAGCAGGTAAAAGCCCATCGAGGGAATGGGTGGAAATCTTAGGAATCATGTTATAGGCGATGCGGCTGGCAACCCATCACTATTTTGATTCCCCTTTCTACCTATACGCCCACAATCATGCTTTAGATCGTTTAGAACGTAGCCTTTAGATCTTGTTACTTTGGGCTCTGTCTACCCACGTCTATACATGTCTGTAGCGATAACCCGTCATCTTGATGAGGTACTTACATGTAAATCTAAGAATTTTATTTATAAATTTCTAATTATAACCTTTTCTCCGTCAACCAGTTCTAGTATCAATAGCAACTGTCAACTTAAGTTGAAGTTTTACTGTCAAATGAAGATGAAGTTTATGGTTTATGCAGTAGTATATTTTATCTGTGTATCGTTTCGTGAGTCACATACGGTTCTGGCTGAAAATCAGTGCTGCAGGTGTCTAAAACCTCAGCATGATGCTGACGCAGCGACCTTTTCACTTTTGCGAAAACACACAACTGTGTTTTTTGTTTCTTTTCTATAAAATTGTGTGTATGCTCGTATATTTGTCTTGCAAAAATAAAATGTCTTTTTTCTTTCTTTCTATACATTTTACACTGCCTGTACCGGCTTCATATCAAGCCAATGGCGGTGAAAAGGTTAACAGCCTTATTTATAAAAAGTTAAGAGGCTCGCTATAAGCTTGCTATAGGACCGATGCAAAAAACATGATTCATAAACGTCAATTAGCGCTAATCAGTCCATCAAGGCTCTGTTAAGTCTTCCGAAAGTTAGCGAACCGTAGACCCTACTTTATCTCTCTGCTAACTTACAAAACGGCCGCCACAAATGTGAACATCTGATTTTGGCAAGAGCAAAACCATACGCAAGACAGTTTTTTTTTTGTTTTAAGTTTATCCCCTCCGGGAAAGGTAAAGGAAACTAGATCTACACTGCCTCGTCTGTCGTGTTAGGCTGAAGCCATGTTTTCGGTTTCCCGCTAATTCGCTGCCACTGCTGTCAATTTTTTTTTTATTCACTTAATGCCCATTTTTGGTCTATGATTTGTGAAGGTGACAACATAACGCGTCTAATCCATCCATCAGCAGCTCATTAGCTAACAGACTGCTAGCAAGCGTTTATGAATCATACTTTTTAACAACTGTCAAATAAGTTTAATCAGTCTGTTAACTAATAGACTGATCAAACCTCAATTAAGGATTTTTTATGAATAAGGCTGTAAATATATATCCTTTTCGTTTCTAGACCGCCATCCAGGCCGCCCTGGACGGCCTCTGCAACCACCTCTCAGCCAAACTCCGCACGCAATGCGTCGATTTCGTCGACACCTACAGCAAGCAATTAGTAGAAATGCTCGTTGCCAACTTAGACGCCCAGGAGATCTGCGTCTACCTCAAACTGTGCACCAACAACGTCCAA
This sequence comes from Pandemis heparana, assembly GCA_963854515.1. Classification (NCBI taxonomy): domain Eukaryota; kingdom Metazoa; phylum Arthropoda; class Insecta; order Lepidoptera; family Tortricidae; genus Pandemis; species Pandemis heparana. The sequence continues at coordinate 4,987,463 of OY978016.1, read as the reverse complement.
GATCCGCTGAAGATAGCGACGCCAGCGATCGACAAGTGGTTCGAGAAGCCACAGCTCATGGCTGACAGGAATAACGTGAGGAAGGTGGCCAAGAAACCGCCAACGGACGGCGCCGATATCGGTAAGATACGTATGTGGCGTTGACATAAAGTACTAAAGTACCATATGTCTAATGCTACTGATATCTCACTAATATGGGTTGTTATTACTTGTTTGCTGACAGTGAGTTGCACAAAGTTCGATAAATATTACCAACTATAGACTGGTACACTGACGAGCAAAAATAACAGGTCACTTTTCATACAAAGTTCTATGAGAAGCGACCCGTTATTTTTGCTCGTGAGTATATTATATTATATTGCATAACGTTTCTAATTGCTTTTCATAATTGTGTCTTGTTTTTTTTAATAAAGAAAATTAAAATTAAATGAAATATTAAACGCGAAATTTTTTGAGATGAATGAATGTATCAATTGACAATATTTCAAATTTCTTTATATTCATAAATCAAAAACCATTTCGAGAGGAAACACTTGTAGAACACAAAAAAAATATTTTTGGATTTTTTCGTACAGTATTTTTTGGAAAAATTAGCAAAATATGTAAAACGGGAAATGACGTCCAGCGGCCGGTCCAATACTGCCATTATAAAAAACCTTGTCTTCCGGGTTTCCCTTTGACATTTACAACTTTCACAACACAACACTAGTGACAGCTGACGGTTAATTCATTCGCACACCACTCGGCTTTGTTGCCATCGGGAACACTAGGTAACTGTTTACCGGGCAATAATGATAATATTTTTGCAAGTTTTCATTTAAAATCATATTTTTTGTGAAGTATTCTGTTTGAGTTTGTCAGTTCGTTTTGACGTTCATCGACATTGACAACTACATTCACTGTCAAACTATTTAAACACAGGTTTTGTCGGTCAATTAATGTAATTATTTCAACGTTTTTCTAAGTGTACGAAACAAAGCAGTGACGTCATTTCGCTAATACTTGACGTTTGTTACTTACGTCCTTTCTGCTTGAGCAACGATTTAAATGGATTTTCCACGAAAATACAAGATTTTCACGAATATAAAAAAATATGGCGGTCTTAACATTGTGCGCTCTTTCCAGCCAGACAATAAAAAGTAGCACTTAAAAAATTTAAATATTGTCAATTATGAACGAAGATTTATAAGAAAAAAAGATTTATATGTGACTAATAAAATATAATAAATTAAGAAAACAAATGAATAAGGGGACGAATAGGGAATATTCATGTATTTTTTTTATTACTTATAATAATCATTTGCATCTCTATAACACAGAAAAAAATATAAACAGGCTTGAAAATAGTCAAATTATTTTTTAAAGTGAAATTTAAAACATCGAATAAATTTGCGCCGTTCAAAACGCCGCCATTGAGTGCGCGCTTTTGATGACGTCATTTGTCATATCCCGTGTTTGTCTACGCTAATATTATTAAGGAAAAATGAATATTTTTTGTATTTTTTATTTTTGTTATAGATTCACTCAAAAACTACTAGACCTATTTTAATAATTCTTTCATCATTAGAATGATACATTATCCCCGAGTAATGTAGGCTATAGAATATTTTCAAAAAGTTAGGGATCCGTATGAAAACTTCGATAATGTCACCCAAGGTGTGAAAAAATATCCAAAATAATCCCTATATTACGTACGGCTGCGAAAACTGTTGACAATATAGCAAAGTGATGTACTACACTTTTATAGGAGACATCAATATCTACAAAAAAGTCCGCAATACTATATGTTTAACTATTACAATTATGTCACAATAACTACTTTTTCAAAATCTAAATTTATAATATCTATGTAAATAACCAGTATAAAATGACCTCACGCTGCGTACATTTTGCTTAGAACCAGGACTCTGCTAAAAATGGATTTTATATTAGCTAGCCGAATTTGTACGGAACCCTAAGGTGTGCGCGAGTCAGACTCGCACTTGGCCAGTTTTTTTATTAAGCCCCGACACAAAAATATAGTTTTTGATAATACTTATAATTTTTGTTAAATACCTATATCTACACGTGCGAAGCCAGGCCGGGAGGCTAGTTTACTCGTTCATTCATACGTACACATTTCCAGTTTTAATTGCTGTACAGATCACAGGTTTTAAACAGTAGAAAACTTAGTTTAAAACTAACATAAGCTAGTTTATAAAAGTTCGGTAAAACTTTCTTTAAAACCTATCATTATTATTATTCATTAATCATCTGAAATAAATTTCAGGTTAAGGAAGATACATCAAACATAGATTCACTAGAAATCACCACAGGAATACAGTTTTAAACAATTTTTTCTGACAAAAACTACACGACGCACTACGAATTTCAACGGCGATAAATCCAATTTATGACATGTGACGTCACACTTCGTTTCGACCAATGGTGGCGCGTTTTGTAAATTTGAATTTCCCTACCTTATTTTTCACTTTTTAAATAATATTTTACGGGTTTAAATAACAACAAAATAAAAAAAATACCTTTTCATCATAATGTGACGATAATAAAGATTCGAGAAAAAAATAATTAACTCAGATTAAAATTTTATGAATATTCCCTATTGTCACGAATTTTAGCAAAATCTTACATATGGCGCTAGTCTAGGTTACTTAATTTGGTACGGATATTTGTTACTCTTTCATTATTTGTCACTCTTTCATGCAAAAACTACTGAACTAATTTGGCACAGCTCAAATAGCTTAGAACCTGAATTAAGTTGCACAGATTGTAGATTTATGCCTTGAACACACCTAATGAATACAGTGGCGACACGGTGCCCTCGGCCGAACACCTAGGTGTTTATGCCAACCGAAGCGTTCGCCCGAGGGAACTGTCTCACCACTGTACTCGTCAGGTGTGTTCAAGGCATCACTGTTAACTGTTAATCATCATCACTGAGTGTGACATTAAATGTGTGATCAGAAACGAACGAGATCCCGGACAACACGGTGAACGGGCGCCGCGTGAAGCAGCCGCCGCGCGCCAGCGGCGTGTGCGTCATGTGCGAGTTCGTCATGAAGGAGATCGACGACGAGATCAAAGACAAGCACAACGAGGTACGTACAGTGTAGTCTATGGTCCAATCAGGAGGAGGCTTCTTGAATCCACTATGTTTTTCCGGTGCTAATTTTTTCAAGGACTTCCTCCATATTGTTCAATAAAAATCATCATTGTTTTTTTTTTTTTTTTTTCAATATGGCATCTGGTTTGCGTTTTAAAACTTGCTAAAATGATGTTTTGGTAATACTGCGTTCTTGTAGTTGTCACTTGTCACCTTCCCGCATTCACGTCCCGCAGGGACTATTGTAGATACTTATTTGGTATTGGTTGAATAAAACCCACAGAAATTAATTAATTCAGGAGTTTTATTGTAACACTAATGCGCAGTAGTACAATGCTTAAGTACAAGCACACGGCGGCCACGACGTACAAAATCCGCTTTCTGAAATGAACACAGGCACGACGTCGTCTGTACACGCGTCAATGTGTGCGTAAGATACACAGGGCTGTCTATCGCAAAAACCTAGTACTAGAAGTACTACCAATGACATAAATATACTAAAGATATGGCTTAGATGTGTGCAAATAAATGTACTTAATCGTTATCTATTTATTTAAACTTACTTAAAATGTGTCTGTCTGTGTATTTAAGCATTATTATTTTCAATTACAATAGATGTACGACAACAAACTTAAGCGAATGATTCTGTAGTTTTTTCATGTATTAATCGCGATAATTTCAGAAAGCATTAATTTTCTAATGTTTTATATTATAAAATGAAGTAGGTAGGATAGGTTCCCGAACTTGTGACGTGCGGCCGACATACATCGCGTCGCGAGCCCTACTAGTTGCCAGCAGCTTTCCGGCAGACTGCGCTTGAGGGGTGGGGTAACTCGAATAGGTGCGGGGCGGAGCGTGGCCATTCTGTACGTTAGTACTATTATATATTCTGTGGTACAAGAGAAAGAGGAGGGGGGAAAAGGGCTGCGTTTAGTTACTACACATTACAATTGAGAAGCAGTGATTGGAAACTTTTTTTATAGTTCTAGCATAATCCGACACAACGTGAACGAATACACGATATATGACAGTAATGACATCTATAATACAAACTGTTATTTACCTCTGCTGCTTTAGGTGTAAAAAAAAATAGAAGTAAAGCAGCTAAGTAAAGTGATCCATTTTTTTTTCATTGAAGAAAGAACGTAACGTCTGAATCTATAGAACTCTTTAGGTGTTTCATACAGAAACTTTCTTTTGATATTGTAAACTACAACTAGATTTCTGTATTATACACAAATTATGATATGAAACTCGCTAAAACTATTGGTTGATAAATTGGGTGAAGGTATTTTAATATTTGATATTTTACTTTGGTTTGGAAACTCAAACTCAGAAATGTTACGTATGACACTTTAAATAATTGTTCCATAAAGAACCTTCCTCGCCCAACGGTTATCCTGTTCTTCGAATTATGACGGTGACTCTAGTTTTTCTGCGAATTTCCATCTAACTAATATTATAAATGCGAAAGTATGGATGGATAGATGTTTGCTTGTTACTCAATCACGCCAGAACGGCCCAATGAATCTGGATGAAATTCGGCACATAGATAGAGAAAAGTCTGCTAGCGAGATAGCGAGATAGCGATAGACGAATTCTTTGCAGACGAAGTCGCAGGTAACAGTTAGTAATATTATATTTTCATAACAGGAATATTATTCCTGTACACAAATACTTATAAGACTTAACGCATGCAGGATGAGATCAAGAAAGTGGTCCATGGCGTGTGCAAGCGCATGCCGAAGTCCGTGCGCGCTGACTGCGACCAGTTCGTGGAGAAGTACGCCGACCTGGTGATCAGCCTGCTCGCCCAGGAGTTGGATCCGCAGGAGGTCTGCAAGGAACTCAAGCTGTGCGCACAGAGCAAGTTCACCGCTGTCAGAGGTAAACGACACTATCTTCTTCTTCTTTATGTGCCTCTCCATCACTGAAGGTTGGCAGTCAGACTCTTAAACTTTTCCCTATCCATAGCCAGCGCAAAGAGTTGCTCTACGGTTTTTATACCGGTCCATTCTCTGTTGTTTCTTAGCCAAGACATTTTTCTTCTTCCCACCTTCCTTTTCCCTTGTATATTCCCCATAATGATGGTGCGCAGCAACTGGTATCTGTCATGGCGTAACACATGACCCAAATATACAACTAGTGTCCGACCGCAACACGACTTTTAGCCGAAACCGAAACCGAATATTCGGTTTTTTTTTTTCATTTCGGCCCAAACCGAAACCGAAACCGAAATTTTTGAAGACGTATCATATCAAAAAAAATATTCAAAATTACTGTACAAATCGTAAGGAAAAGGTTATTGCAAGGATTTCTTATATGAGAACTTTAATACTTTACTTTTACTTTAACTTTTTTTACTTTACTTTTTTTTTATTTGTACTTTTTTGTTAAACAAAATAAAAAAACTGCATGCATACTACTGTCGCTGGTCCCAGCTGGGCCGGCCGCCGATGCATTACCTATACCTACCCGGCCGAGCGTGCCCGAATTAAGCCGAGCGCTCCCGATGCGAGAGCCGCGAGAGGCCGCGAAGCAATTTCGGCCCGGCCGAAGGTTACGGGCGGATTCTGGCCGAAACCGAAACTTCGGCCGAAATTGGCCGAAACCAAAACCGAAACCGAAACTTCGGTCGGACACTATATACAACCTTGCGCTGCTTGATGACACTATAGACCCGCTTAAATGAGTTCTCGCCCGCGCGGTATATGGGCTCGGGGTAGGCGACAAAGGGGACTGAGAGAGGTGCGGGCGGCAGGCGCACTACCAAGCTCGGTCTACCCAACAATAACATCCACCCGCAATTTCTTCAGTCTACCCGTGATCATGATGCATGCAACTGCGTCGAAATTTCGGAAGCTCAATAAAGAGAGTCTGGTAGAGATCGCTTTGTAGCGATAAGGCCGCCTATTGTTACCTTATTACTTCTGTATACCTTTTTCTGTTTTGATTGTTATATGTGGTGTACAATAAAGTGTATTGTATTGTATTGTAAAGTTAGGTAATCGCGGTTCTTATACCGTCTACAATATTTCGATTGAGGCGCACTACCCGCCCGCACTGCTCTCGGTCCCCTTTGTCGTCCTACCCCGCGCCCCTGTACCCGCGCGGGTGACATTGTTTACTAACTATCGACATTTTATGCTTGTTCGGGGAACATAACTATTTTACATAGCCAGGACATTCTAAGGTAAAATAAAGACTATTTACCTAAACCTAAATTAACCCAAATTAATTATCCTACATTGGTTTTACCAATTTGGTTATGTACGAGGTACAAGCTATAGTTTAGCAGTAGTATCCCCCAGCTAATATCGTCGTCCCTTTTGCAGAGGACGTCCTGAACTGCGCCGTTTGCGAGACCGTGGTGATGGCCGTGAAGAAAGTGCTCAGCAACGAGAAGGTGGACCACGACATCGTGCACGTGATAGAGAAGTCGTGCGGACTGCTGCCCGCCAAGTACTCGCAGAGGGTGAGTGGTCATAGCACAATCGCCGCAACATTATGCTGAGTGAATTTACACCATATCGGTCACTGTTCTTAAGTACATTGTATTTCTTGCTATTATATACTAGCTTCTGCCCGAGCTGCTAGTTTCTACCAACGCGACAATAATCGCTGACAAGTGACAATTCAACACTACAAACTCCGACAAGAATCTACGCTGCTTGGCGGCATAGTGACTACATTTTGCGTTTCAATTGACAACATTTAATTTTTATAACACCTGAAAATGTATATATATATGGTTCGAAAGCATTTTGCCTCCTGATCACTGCAATATGTTTATATAATTTTAATATCGCTTATTATTACAAATAATTAAAAATATGTCCTAATTTTACCAATACTACCACAGGATAGGTGAAACGCCTTTGCATTTTTCACGAGAAAAAATAAGCGATCATAATTTTGTATTTTTGACAACATCAAAGTACATAAGTAAGTAGTTTTATTTATTTTTTTATTTACAAGGGGGGGCAACTCTGAAATTCTATTTTCGAAGTTCGTTGCATACCCTCTCTCTCACTCTCAAGATAATGACTATTAGTATGAGCGGAACAGCACTAAGCGAACCTCGAAAATTGAATATTGGAGAATAGGGCCTGACATCGACAATTTGAAATTAAAGTCAGTTTTTTTTTCTATAGAGAAAAGACAAAGGGATAAGTGTGTATTCTGTGATAGTACCGGAGTTACGCCCTTTTAGAATAAGCATAAATTAATTATAAATTAAATACGAGCCCTAGCGAAAAAATTAAACCGTCAGCATGTTCATCTTTTCAAATAAAATACAGAGAACCATTAAAATTATAGGCTCAGAAATATGAAATGTTGTCAATTGTCACATGTCACCGACTATTGTCGAGATGGTGCAATAAGCTGACCGTAACGCATTTTCACAGTGCCACACGCTGATGGAGATCTACGGGGACAGCGTGATCCACCTGGTGGAGGAGTACGGCACCAAGGCCGTCTGCCAGAAGATCGGGCTCTGCTCCAACTCGCACGCCGCCTTCGTGCACATGCACGCGCGCAAGCACTGAGGTATGCACATACTTACCACCATCATAAACGCATAACGGCTTCTGCTAACTTAGCAATCGTTTGTCCTTCTCTGTGAAAGGTAAATGTCAGTGACAGATAAGGACAAACAATTGCTAAGTTAGCAGAAGTCATAAGTCATTTATTCGCCATTTCATATCATATCATTATAATTGATATCATTGTATCAGACTCTGTTACATCTAATTACGTTTTATTTTGTTTCAGTAACGACAGTAGCTTCGAGGCGTGTTAGTCATCAGCAATCTCTATATTATTAAGCCATGATTTTTTTACCAAACTGTTTTTATATTAGTGTCATTACAACACAAGCTACTGGGACCATCACGAGGGAGGTCTAGAAGCAAAAGCTTATTTCAATTAGCGAATGTTATATTTTTCTATAGAAGAAGTTGTACTTACGAGCGTGTTATATTAATGGTCACAGTAGCTTTGTTTTTAACCCAATGAGAAAAGTTATACACTATCATCTAACTTTTTATTAAGAAGTGTTAACGTTTTAAAGTAACAGTGTATGTCGTGTTTATTTCATTAGTAAGGGTATTTAGTTAGTTATTTTAACGTACATTTCGAGACTTAATCGCGTAGCAAAGGGTGTATGTTCACAGCATATTTTTTGCAACATTAATTAGGTTCACTTTAGCCTGTGATAAGTGATTTATAACATGTTTCTACGAATAAAGTTGGGAAAATATTGAAATTGTTTTATTTTTATGCAGCATTTTCTATAAAGAAGTCCATTATCTTCAACAGGTTAGACGAGAGAAGAAAGAAATCTTAAAAATACAAATTATGTAGTTTTCGAGCTCTCCTGACACAATTTTTTTTAACGGCTAACTTAAGATTATAATGGACGGAAAATGGGAGGACATTGTAACTTTGTAACTATCCACTCGCCCCTGCTTCACACGGCTTCAATGTGAATACAATGTGAATGTGACGGCAATAAGAATACTCTCGGTCGGCTTGATTTCTTCCGACATCTTTTACAATTATCGTCCAGAAATACGAAATCTTGAACACAAAATAAACCTTTCCGCTTGAATCAGCGTATCTATATTAGCGTAAGAGACACAGTTATGCAGACATATAGATATAGCTCTGTCCCTTAGACATCGTCCTAATAGAACGCGAATGGGCGATCATCGTAAGTTCGCGCGAATTTTACTCGTACGAACGCGCCATCAAACGTTTTGAACTCGAATAGATGGCCTAACTGATAATCGCACGACGCGGTCGCGCGACTCACATATTTGTAAATCTATTCGCGCGAACTTAGTTCGTACAAAAGCGCGATCAAACATATTGAACTCGAATAGATGTCCTAACTGACAATCGCACGACGCGGTCGCGCGACTCAATAAATTCGCGCGATGGTCATTCGCGGTCTATTAGGACACCCAGTTTTTGCCATCGCGCGAACACGCGATGGTCGCTTCGCTTACACGCGCGATGATCGCGCATTCGCGTTCTATTAGGGCAATGCGTTGCATTAAGCGATTGTGGTAACTCCGGGGCGGTGATGAGGTTAAGACACGGTGTATGTCATCATTTGAGAGTCTCCTGGCTCGGGCGGGGCGTGTGGCAGCGCGCGTCCTCCCTCAGAGCCGCGGGCTGCGGCGCGAGCGCCGGCTCGTTGGGGTTGTGCCGGCGCAGGTGCTCCGCCAGCCACAGCACGGGCTCCGCCGGCCGCTCGTGCGCGAGCGCCGTCAGCGCGGGCACCAGGCACGCCGTCATATGCTTCTGAATGTAGTCCTTCACTTGGCAGTGCCGGAGGAGAGGGCCGACTATCACTGGAATTAAAAGAAAGGAAAGTTCTTTAGGGCCTGTCTCACCACTCCTTAACTCTCAGTTATCTTTGATTCCGTCTCTATTTATTACTATGAAACAGACAGAGACGTCATCATAGATAACTGACAGTTAAGGAGTGGTGAGACAGGCCCTTAGTTTAGTTTATTATTTACTAGCTGTTGCCGCGACTTCGTCTGCACAGTCTCTATGGCGCGGGAATTTTCCGGGATAAAAAAGTAACCAGTAAAAAGCATTCCAGACTTCTCTATCTATGTGCCGAATTTCGTCTAGATTCGTTGGACCGTTCTGGCGTGATTGAGTAACAAACAAACATCCATCCATCCAAACTTTCGCATTTATAATATTAGTTAGATTCAATATAAAAAATACATTGGCTTACATAAAATGTCAAGCTAGGTAATTCATATTGAAGTCGTCAGAAAATTAATAAAAAAGAATACTGAATGACACAAAAATACCAATACAATAAAAATATAAATATCTTTCAATAACTATATTACTGTTGCAATGTTGTTTGCCTATTAAATTTTTGTTGTTTAAGGGACTGTTTTACCATTCTCTGATAACTTACCATAATATCTTAAGTGTCCGATATGTAAGACGCCGTTTATGTTTATGTCACGGTACCTATTAATAGAGACGGAACCTTAACGGAACCAAAGATATCTGATACTTAAAATATCAGAGAATTTAAAGAGGTGGAATAGCCCTAAAAGAAACAAATCAATGACAATTAAACTCTTCATGCTGTTGAAACATATACTAACTGTTAGGAAAGAAGAAGTGTATCTCCCTGAGTGCTTCGGAAAGGTTCTCACTGCCGTGCAGCGCGTTGAAGTAGTCTCCGTACTTGGTGCGGCGGCCGTAGCACGCGCGCAGGCTGTCCGGCCAGTACGCCTGCGCCTCAGCCACCCTGCGCCCACACAGCGTTCGTTAACTCTAGCGACCCGAGCGCCATCTAGATATCGACTACTTAAACTGCCAGTGACGTCATAATGTACTACATCGCGCCAACGAAGTTTCTCAACGTGGATGCTCAAATACAACTTCCATCTCTTCTTTCGGATTTCGGTAGCCAGGCATACCTAACGTCTATCTGGCACACAACTTCAATGCGAGAGCTAAAGGTTAAGGTCCACATGGGCAGCCCGTCAAACAATTCATCTATACTCGTTCGTACATTTTGTGTGTGTTCACAGCATTGATCATGCACCACGCATGACGCGAAGATGACTATCATTAATGTAGAGAGAGAATGCAATATTTTGCGGGTCTCATAAGAGTGCGCCTGCCGCCCCTTGAGTCGGTGGGACATATATGCGCCACGAGGTGCGAGAAGTGGCGTTTGTAGTGACCCTCATACAGCTCTGCTGCTTGTTGCGTGACGAGCTTCTACGGCACATCTGCTACCATGAAAGTAGTACAAAACAATACCTTGCGGGTCCCATAAGAGTGCGCCACTTCTGTATGCAGTTACGGGCAGCCAGCACTAGCGCCACGATGGGTCCCCGGGACATGTGCGCCACGAGGTGCGGGAAGTGGTGGCGTCCGTAGTGTCCCTTATACATCTCTGCTGCTTGTTCCGGTGTCAGGTGGACTGTGCGCCTCTGTTTCATAAACATTTGTCTCAATGGAAGACTTGTAATATTGAGTTAGTGGTTGGGACAATTTCGTGACAATATGTTTCTGTATTTTAACAGTTTGTTACGAATGTATATTTTTTTAATTACTGTAATTAACAATGTGGACTATACGACTACTTTTTGTATTTTCCTTTATATATAATTTTTAGGACTCACGATGGGGTTCGAATCATGACTTTTTTTTACTTTAGGGAAAATAACTGGCTTCAAAAATAAAACCTAAAACGCAGTAATTATATAATCGCATCGGTCCACAACAGACGGAGTTCTGACGTAACAAAAATGAAAAAAAATACAACCGAATTGAGAACCTCCTCTTATTTAAGTCGGTGAAAAAAAGGATTTTTGTGCCTATATCTAATAACATAAGCTGTCATGCGCACTGACCCTCCAAACGTCAACAAGAATTTACAATTAGTTTTTTTTATGTTTTCTATAGATAAGAGCCAAGAGCAGGGGTGCCCAATGATAGCTATAAGAGTTGATTAAGGGTTGCCAAAAAAATATCCTTCTAAACTTAACAGAATAAATATTTTTTTCTCAAGCATGCTCGGAAATGTACGCGTTAATGTCGCGAAATGAAGCCAAGAAGTTTCACATTTACGGCCTTGGCCAAGAAGTAATGTGGTGCGGTCGAAATGAAGCCAAGAAGTTTCACATTTACGGCCTTGGCCAAGAAGTAATGTGGCGCGGTCGTCGGGTGCGGTCGGCGCGGCGCGGCGGCGCGGGGCGGGGCGCGGGGAACATGGCGCGAGCAATAGTTTGTTCAAATGGCATGTTTCAAAAATTAAAAATGCGGCTAATTAAACAATTTTTACTTGATTTCCTCGCATTGCTTGAGAAAAGCACTATACAATCCTCGGCCGGAAACAGGGATTGCAGGACTCGCTTTATCCGGCCTCGTCTACGACTCGGCCGTGTACCCCAATCTCGTCCTGCAATCCCTTACTTCACGGCCTCTGCAGTAATGTACTATTGTATTAAAATTATGTATAGCCAATGAATACTCCCGATCGCTTTCGCTTCTACCTTCATCAATGACCGTTTGACAGATCGGTATGGTGATTTTGATCCCAAGTAATTTCACTAGAGAATAAATAATTCGTTTTAAGAACTCTTTCCCTCGAAGCTTAATCAATCCTCAAAATAAAATAATTACTTACTTAAGTATAACTAACTCAAAACACAAACTCAAATACGTAAATTAGCTATAATGGATTCTTTTTTTTCGGAGTGTCACTAATACAAAATTTAATTTAATTAAGTAATTGACGTTTCTAAACGCAGCCTTGCACTCTGCATAAACAAAAGGCACCAAGTTTGGACGATTTGCTTCTAAAACTTTAATCAAAACGTCGCTGACAACCCTACGGCCAGGGCTGGCAGTGACGCGGAATAATGAGCGCGTCGCTCCAGGCCAACGCGCGACTTTGCATATCGTGGCAGCCCTCGGGAACTCTGCCACACGCGCCGGCTAGGGCTGTGCTAAATACTGTTTATTAATCCTACTAATATCTAACCTATTATAAATGCGAAAGTATGGATGGATGTTTGTTTGTTACTCAATCACGCCAGAACGGTCCAACGAATTTGGATGAAATTCGGCTCATAGATAGCGAAAAGTCTGGAATAGCACATACCTAGTCAATTTTTTATCCCGGAAAATTCCTGCGGGATAGCGATAAACGAATTCTTTGCAGACGAAGTCGCGGGCAACAGCTAGTATTATAAATGCGAAAGTTTGTGAGTATGGATGTATGAATGTTTGTTACTCTCACGCCAGAACTGCTGAACAGATCTGGATGGAATTTGGAACGTAGATAGATTAAAGTCTGGAATAACACATTGGCTACATTTTATCATCTTTTTAAATTAGTAGGATGCGAAAGTTTGTGAGTGAGTGGGTATGTTTTTTCCTTCTTCACGCTGAAACGACTGGACGGATTTGAATCAAATTTGGTAAGAAGATAGCTGGCACTCTAGATTAAAACATAACATATTTTTTATCTCGATAAATTGTATAGTTCTTGCTAGCGATAAACGAATTCTTTGCAGACGAAGTCGCTGGCACATCTAGTTTATAATATTAGTAGGACTAGTGATTCTGGCAAACGTCGACGCGACGATTATTTAAGGTGCGACCACACCGCCGCTTAAAAAAAACGGTAACGTTACGGAATCGCAACAAAATGTATGAAGAAACGGTGAGATAACGTGACGCCTACAACACGTCACTGCGTATACGCGGCGGTTTGGTCGCACCCTTATTCAAGTAAGTTTGTACAACCCTAGTTCTTGGACATTCGGACATGACGCGGTCCCTCGACCATTTTGGAAGGGAATACAAAATTAAGAATGCAAATTTTGAACTTTAAAAATGCATGCTATTCTAATGATCCGAGCACTCGTACGAACCAAGATATATAACTGTTACAATACTGCTTAGAATATCTGCCATGTATCTAGTTCCTATCATAAAATTACCATCATCTTCCTAGCGTTTTTCCCGGCATTTGCCACGGCTCAGTGAGCCCGCTTTGACAATCTAAGAAATCCCAAGATTTGGCGTAAGCACTATTTTTTTTATGATAAAAGCTAGTTTTAACTAGCGACCCGCCCCGGCTTCGCACGGTATATTATGCATGTATTATACATATAAACCTTCCTCTTGATTCACTCTATCTATTTAAAAAACCGCATCAAAATCCGTTGCGTAGTTTTAAAGATTTAAGCATACATAGGGACATAGGGACAGAGAAAGCGACTGTTTTATACTATGTAGTGATGATGAATTACCGTTCAAATTAAATACTAACTTTTATTTGGTCTGAGACCGTTACCTTGAGTAGGTACAGTCAAGGGCATAAATATAAAAAAAAAACCGCATGAAAATTGCCATATTATGTTCGTTACCAAGACGTCAAGAACATGTACATTTATGCCACAAACAATAAGGTTGGTGTCACATATATTTGACATGATGGCTGTAACGATATTTATACCCTCAACTGTACCCATAGGGTACACTTTCACGGACGAATACAATTTTCATGGTTTTATCTAGTGTCTAATAGAACCCACATTGATCGTCAAGGGGAACTAAACATATAAAGTTGTGGTTATTGGAATTCGCAGCCGGGCCACGGGCGTCAACATTTGCTCTTTATGGTTTATGGCTCTATATTGAACGCTTACGAATTACCATCACAATTTGTATCCCTCTCTTATTGTTTTCTATATGCGAGAAAGCGATAAAGTGGCATGAGATGAAACTAGCCACCTTTTACCTTTTTTAAAAATAGACTACTAAATCACTCGGAATTTTATGGCAATATTTCAGCATGTGGTTTTAATGTCACCCCAACAAATATTGAGAGTAAAATTTTTAGTATTAAGTATTTAAGTAAGTAATACTTTATTGTGCAAATATAAAGAAACAGACACAATTCACAAAGGAGTAAAAACATCATTAATACCTATATGCACAAAGTCGAACTTATCCCTATAAGGGATCTCTACCAGTTAACATTTGACTAGATGAGAGGAGCATTAAACGAGGGACCGACAAAGAGTGAGTTTAAAATTCCAGAAAGTGAAAGCCACAACAGAGCGTACATATCTAAATACAATAACAACTCATAAACGCCATCACATCATAGACGTGAAAAGGGGAGTAAAATTTACTACGAAGAGGCAATACCCTAGGGTAACATATTTAATTTGTGCTCTAATTGAATGTTTGTCTACCACTAAGAATGAGCTACCCAAAATACTAATTCTGCGCAGACAAAGTCGCGGGCAAAAGCTAGTTATAAATAAAGGTAGAAGTATGACCCCAGAAGTGTGAAATATTTAAAGTACTCCCTCAAAAGTGTAAAGGGATATCCGGTATGAATTCTCGTATTTATTTTGATCTCTACATATTTTTTGGCAGTAAGTACCTATAACTACATCCCGTTCGAACTACACTTTCTCTGTATAATTTATATCTAATCTAATATATCTATCTATCTAACCTAATACCTTTAAACGAGCAAATTCTTCTTTAAATACATAATATATAAATATATAATCTGAATCTCGGAAACGGCTCCATCGATTTTCATGAAATTTAGTATGCAGGGGGTTTCGGGCGCGATAAATCGATCTAGCTAGGTTTTTAGAAAACATTCCAAAAAAAATACCGAGCCACTTCGGTCACCCGTTGCCCAGGTACTGTATATTATTTACTATCAAATGTCATTGTAGTTACGCCAGAACGTCCTTGAAGATA
Organism: Pandemis heparana; assembly: GCA_963854515.1. Classification (NCBI taxonomy): domain Eukaryota; kingdom Metazoa; phylum Arthropoda; class Insecta; order Lepidoptera; family Tortricidae; genus Pandemis; species Pandemis heparana. Next base: position 4,972,063 of record OY978016.1, on the reverse strand, counting down.
GAGATGAGATATTTTTGAACAGGCACCTGGATTGAGCTCAACGTAGAGCTACTTATTAAGTATTGGTTTTCCATAAAATACTATGAAATATCACTGTATAGGACTAACCGCAAGTATCATAAAGCCATTGTTTCTGATATGATTCTCAATAGCCTCGGCGTCTTCGTACGCCTCTGGCTTTATCACGGCCAGCGTACGTTCCGAATACGCGTGGAATTCATCGCTTGAGCCCGAAGAGGCTATCGACATTACATAAATATTATTATAAACAGATTGAATGTTAACTCCGTGTAATAGTGACGCAGTCAAGCTGATTGTGACAGTTCCAAGCGCAAGCGATGACCGACGTTGAATTTAGCACAAAGAGGTTGGACTTTAACCAGACAGACAGAGTTGCTTTCTTATTTAAAATACTATATATAGACTTAGAGCCCACGACTGCCAGACTTTCGTTATTTTATTAATGGATAACGTGATTTCTAAAGATGTTCTAAAGAACATATAAAAAAATTGATCTAAATACTTTAACGAAGGTAAGGTGTTATTTTATGCACCTTTGCTACCTGATATCTGCCCAAGCAAAGCAACCACAGTGGAAACTCCATAGTCGCGGGTCGTTCTCGTGTGTTGGAGACATACACAGAGAAACTTTCAGCTTTAATAAAATAACGAAGGTCTGTCAGTCGTGGGCTCTTGGGCCACTAGTAGGAACTCACAGACATCATTATTTATGGAACTAATAGGAATAGTAGGGATTAAAAAGTTAGTTGCATAGTGATGACAATTATATAATTATGTCATCTGTATGTCATACTCGTAGCTATGTCATGTTTATTTCCGTACCTACCTGAATGTTTATTATTAGTGAATATTGTTATATTCTTGAAAAATAGGTAATTAAGAAAGTATTAAAGAGAAAATAACAGAAATATGCTAATTATCTCGAATAACTACAATTATCACTTTCAACGTACACACACAATATCAGAAATTAGTCAAAATCACCAAAATATGAATACCTGGAAGTGGGTATAACGGCGGAGTTTATTTTAGCTCCAAGTACCAACGACCACCACAAAAAAGTAAGTAAGTAAAAAGAAACCAATCAAATAAGTCCTAACTCGAGGAGTTTACTAGTAGCCATTAAAGAGTTATTATAACCACCTCCTGACCAGCTCGATGGTGGTAAATTATTGCATTGTATTTCGATTTATGTAGTCATTCAGTATGTCGTTGGTTTCCATGTTGTTGACCCACTCTCACTTTGAGAATGATCCCGTAGAGGGATCGAAACGCGTCAGTGTTTTGTGTGGTGTAGGGTATAGTTAAGTTTGTGGGATTTTTATGTTATATGTGGCAGTAGAGGAGGGAGAGTAAAAACATAATATATTTCGCACAGACTTTGCTATTTTCCACGTAAGTAGCGGAGTAGTAAAGTAAATGTGATTTGTTCATGGAAACAAAAGTCATAATTTTCACCGTCTGATTCGTCCTATTTATATAGTTCCTTTTCAAATGTAAACATCAGAGTATTATTCAATAAGCAGCATATAATTTATGTGAGTATCTAAGTTCATGTGCTTGTGTATGTAGGGTGTTAAACCGACCCCGTTCGTTGTTTTCTAGGGTCTAGGTCGCCACCTGCCTACCCAGGTATGTAGGTGGGTAGATTGAAACTGAATAGTAAGTAAGTTAGTAAGAAACTGAAACTGAATAGTAATTCTTATGTACTTTTTTATAGGTAATATTTATACCGTAACATGCTGTGTATTTTTTATTATTATCTTTTGTCAATATTTAGATAGTTTTTTTGTAGAGTACAACTAATTCCACATTTCTATGCTTACTTACAAATTGGAGTTATTCATCACTAATCAAAGCGAAAACATATTCATAGATAAGCCTAATAGTTCAAAATAATTGCAAACTTAACACTAAAGAAGTCTATTTTACCTGTATCTATATTTAACTATCTACGATTGATTTATTAGAGATGATTGAATCCTGACTCTACGCTATTGCGTCTTATAGCTGAGCGATACAATACAAACACTTTTTGTTTCAGAACATCATAATAAATAACCAGACGACACTACAATTAATGTCATGATAATTCTCGTCTGTCTATACAACTTAAAATCCATAGCCCCACCTTAAAACATTAACAGTCCAACAATTAAACAATCAATCGATCGCTACAATCGTCAATTGCATTCGCAATAGGAAAACTGACACGCATTTTCCTGCCACCCTAGCGGGGGCTGCGTGCGACGGCGTGGGGGCCGGGGGCGGGGGGAGGGCCGGCCGGGGGCCCGGGGGGGCAGGGGCCGCGCCGAGCCAGTGCCCCCCCGGAGCACACGGTGGCCTGACGCCTCCCTGCGACATGATCTGATCTCCCGCCACCCGTAACTCACCGCCGTATACATGGACAACTCCTGCCTCCTAGACCTGCTCATCAGGTGCTTCGCTATGACGGAACCCGAGGACCTCAACTTCACGGCGTTCACGGACCTCTGCCGGCTGTGCTCGCTCAAGAGTGGCCCCCGGCTCCATATCTTTGACAAGGAATCTGAGCAGAGGCAGATCCTATTCAAGTTGCGTACGTGTCTGCCTACTATGGTGAGTACATCTTTGTCATCACAATAACGCTTCACTTCTTCATTTTACTTACTCCACTATACACCCATACAATTATTATCAGTATTATTATATTATAGAAGCCCTATTATTGTAATTAAAGTGTAAACATTGACGGTAAAATGCAGCGATGTCGATGCTACGCGGCCGTTGTCGTAGCTCCGTAGCGCATGCGCGCTACGCGCTACGACCACAACAATGGTACACGGCTCACGATACCTGTTGAACCATGGGATTTATTTAAGGAGGCTGTATTGACTTTTGTTGTTTTGCCTTTGTGCAATCGACGTAGCGAAAGAAACCTGTAATGTAATAGTGTTAATTGAACACTAAAATAATGATAGGTATCTCTATAATTCTTTGAGCTGCAAATGACGATATTCCAATGTAATGATAGACAGGCGGAAATTAAAGATTTTTGTGACGTCAGTATCGCCCCCTCTCCCTCGAGAATTTCGTTACTCATTGAACAGAAAGTTACAAAAGTTGTGCTTGAAAGGGTTCACTTATTTATACTCCAAATATAAATAAGTTCGAATTTTTTTTAAACTCACGACTTCTCGTGAACTTTGTTTTGTATGGAGCAATTTGCACTGTGGGTCATTCACCCCTGGACTATTTGAACTGGGTCACTTTCGGGCGACATCGCGTTTGTCGACACGTGACACTAATCCCCTAGTTTGTCTATAGACATATCGTTTTGGGGTAAATGGGCACAAATCAATTTAGTATTATTAGGGAAGATTGTTAGCAGCTGGTGTAGAGCCGATATCATGATTATGATCGAGGAATAGTCGTTAATATGACAGTTCACGTGTCAGAAGAATACTTAGTTATTTAAGCAAATGATTGACGCGGCAAGGTTAATCGTTGCTCTCTCACAATGTGCGTTGAAGTGAAGACGGGTTTGATATGCTGATGAAACGAAAGTTAATGCTTTATTTCATTGAAAGAAAGAAAGAAAACATTTAAAATTACCGTAAATTTAAAATGTCTAATACGAAACAAGTCAATCAATAACCAATAATACAGCATTGCTTAGTTTCGTTTGTTTCAGCAAAAATTGATATAACATTGGTTAAATATCGATAACTTTCTGACTCAAGGCTCCACTCAACCTTTCATATTAACGTCACAAAGTACGTGAAATATTAGTGTATGTTTTACACATACACTATTATTTGATTTCCCTTTCCACTTATGCGCCCACAATCACGCTAAATGTAGCTTTTAGGTCTTTGTACATTATAGGGCCTTACGTCAGTCTAATGTATGAATGTTAGGATGTAAAATTAGTCAAAGTAACTAGTTAAAGTCGAAGAGCCGTCAATATGTCAGGAGCTTTACCATGACGTCCTAATTCCGACTCAGTTCAAGTTTTAGCTGTCACTTTTAGTATGAATCTGACAGCGAGCCAACCTAAACTGAATGGCATTAAGACGTCATGGTAAGGCCCCTGGTATCTTGCAGTGAAAGATTACAGCCCAGGTGGCCTTGAACTTTGCTACTCTACAAAGAAGAAATTCTACGACGTTTTAAGCTTAAAGTTTGTAAAGGGCCAGCAATAAAAAGTACAATCGATTGCACATCCAATCATTGAACCAACAGGCCATTAAATATGAAACAGTTCGTACGAGTCGCTTTTAGAAGTAGTTGCTGGCTTGTTAACGGTAAGGACTTGAGGCACAGAATATATAACAGTACTAACGTACAGAATGGCCACGCTCCGCCCCGCACCTATTTGAGTTACCCCACCCCTCAAGCGCAGTCTGCCGGAAAGCTGCTGGCAACTAGTAGGGCTCGCAACGCGATGTATGTCGGCCGCACGTCACAAGTTCGGGAACCTATCCTACCTACTTCATTTTATAAAACATTAGAAAATTAATGCTTTCTGAAATTATCGCGATTAATACATGAAATAACTACAGAATCATTCGCTTAAGTTTGTTGTCGTACATCTATTGTAATTGAAAATAATAATGCTTAAATACACAGACAGACACATTTTAAGTAAGTTTAAATAAATAGATAACGATTAAGTAGATTTATTTGCACACATCTAAGCCATATCTTTAGTATATTTATGTCATTGGTAGTACTAATAGTACTAGGTTTTTGCGATAGACAGCCCTGTGTATCTTACGCACACATTGACGCGTGTACAGACGACGTCGTGCCTGTGTTAATTTTAGAACGCGGATTTTGTACGTCGTGGCCGCCGTGTGCTTGAGGTTTAGATGATTTCAGCAACAATCATGTACCTACGTACCGATGTGTGTAATTTTAACAACGAAGGCAAACGAGCACTTGTCTTTGAGTATCCTAGTGAGTTGGTCTTTTGAAGTATACTGCCCGTGATTTATGTTACTTAGTTTAATTGTTTATCCTATTACGTTGGAGTAAAGTATAAAAGCGTATACATTTATTATTAACCATTTCAACGCTAATCCTGACGAAATAGTTAAGATAATTTGAAAGTTGCTAAACCATACCCAACTCCGAACATGGAACAAAAAACTCTGGATATATATCGAATGACGTGGATTTGACGGTCAATATCATTATCGTGATGTCAATAATTCCAAAACAACCGAATTGGCTGCGATACGCATCCACGTGATATAATATTCACCGTGTTATCCATGTAGATGACGACTGTGTCGGGAAACAGCTTGTTCTCCAAACTAGGTTAGGTTGTGGGGGTGCAATAATTCCAGAACATGTCCTAACGACCCTTAAAATATCCAGCAGATATCGAAGGACGACTTCCTTCCAAAGAAGATCTGTGAGCGATGCGTGACTCGGTTGGAACAGCTCTACGACTGGCGGCAAAGCTGCCTCAGCACCGACAGCGTGCTGCGGAATTATGCCGAGTCGATGCGGATCGTCACTTCCACCATCAACTTCCAGGTTAGTGTCAACGTTCTCTTTCAGGAGCGTCCACACTAAGTGTGTGTGTGTGAGAGAGAGAGAAACATTTATTTACACACATTCGATACACGTAGATTTAAAATATGAGTGTATTCGGCATCGATTCGGGTTGTCAGAAAGGATTGATTGCTTGTTTATAAATGCTCGGATAAGAATGCTCCCAGTGAGGACGCTCTTGTAACGTAACCGTGTAAAATTCGATTTTCTAATTACAGTGTCCGTAAAAAATGTCTCAATAGAAAACAAACTACTTTGTCTATTCTAACGCCATTTTGAATTACTAATAATTTAGCTTGTAATTGTTCGTAATTCTGATGATATTTTGGTCAATTTAACTAAAATAAATGACTACGGTAATTAAATTAGACAAGAAACATTAAGTTGGGAGAATGGCCGTCATAATGTACCTATGTTACAGCATTCATATAGTACGCAGGTAGTCTACTACAGAGTTTTTTTACTTGTACATATTCGCGACCTTCATATCCAAATTAGGTACCCTATGTAGCTTCCGAGTTATTGTTATCAGTTTTTTTCTTTATCGATATTTCAACCAGCCAGCAACTTCAAGAGTATTAGTTTTAAGCGTAATTCAGTCATGATTTACGTGTTTCTGGCAACAATAGACGCGGAAATTAAACGCCGAGGACAAAGCTGGGATTTGGCACTCAAGGACTCAAATCATTTGCTTGTCCTTTGTATTTGGGTTACATAAACGGTAAGCTACGGATGACTGAGCCAATTTAATTACCCTCGTCCTAGATATTGACACCATTTGTATTAATAAGAGAGAATATTCGAATCGAGGTCGAACTGTTAGTAACATTTTCATGATAAATAGGTAGGTATATGCTTCTATTTTCGTAATTTCTTTCGGCAAAGTTCGTTTTTCATGACTGACGTCTCAACTGAAGGAACACGAAATTTGCCGACAGGCATTACTAAAGTCAGTGAAGGAATACTAAAGTAAATAGAAAGTAGGTGAAATTTGACTCGCAATTTGTATTTAACAAAGTAAAATTTACACGTGAAAATACACCCGGTTTATGAGGAGTTCTTTATCCTATATGTTTTGTAATTAATAATAATAACAACAATAATTAAATAAGTATCAAGACAATAGCAAAAATATCTAATGGATTAGTGTTGATTTAAGCAGGTTACCGTATTCCCTCGGCAGTACACTTAGTAATCTTCATCTTGCATCATGCGATATTACCAATTTACTGCACGATAATCATTACCGATAATCATCGCCATCGATCTAAAAACTATCTATTCGAATGGTTTTAATCTATAATACATGGGCTTTTTGATTAATGGAATTTAATAAAATCCCTTAGTACCATTCACAAGTGGAAAAAAGTTGTCCGAGTGTGTTTTGGATCACATAAAACGCAGGTTTCACAAGTTAAATAAAGTGGAGACATTTTTAGCGACTTTTGGAGATGATAATCTCCGTAAATAGGTATTTATTTCAACAAAAAACGATTTAGTTTTTTTTTCTTGCGGAACTCTAAAAATTTTATACTTAGGACTAACTAAATAAGTACCTAACTTTTTACCACACACCTTTTTACCACAACCCCTTTTCCGCTCCACATACTATTCCAAAATACACTATTTCAATTTCGGCACCTCCATATCAAGCTTCGACATGGTAAGCAAAGCTCTAACTCTCCTTACTTATGCATCGATTAAAACGCGTCTTCTAATGTCACGTTCCGAACGTGACGCACGCAGCCTTCTATCTTCAAGTCATGCCCAATTTTGTCCATTGCATTGAAATGCAAGTGCAGGTCATTGTTTTCGTATGAGCGGTGTTGAAGAGGCGAGGGTCGTTGTGAAGGCACGCGGTGCAGCCGACAGGGTGGGGCGCTCTCCTCTATTGATCGCCACGGCCCGGGCCGTATCGACCCAACACCCACCTCCCACAACAACTACAACACAATCTCAACCCTATTCAAACCCTCAAAAGACTCACAACTAACACAATTTCCATCCCAAGCAACGCCATTGAAGTTCAAACCCAATCCTGTTACATTACGTTCGAAAATTGTAGTAAAAACACTCGTTCTGTAGGGCAATGCATTATCCGCTTTAATACGATAGTTATAAGGCTGTCATCGGTGCTCGGTGCGCAGTAAAGCACTTGGAAATTCGGATGTTGGCTACGCATGTCCGAGGCGTTTTGTTTTACAGACTCGTATGGATCGGCGCTGCATCTCACGCGCCTGGCGCCGTTCGTCAGTCGTCACTTCTTTTATTCACCTCTATTTAACCACAGATGACACCATCAATTGCTTAAGGAGTTCGTATAGAACCCCCAATTCAAAACCTCTACCCCACAACACATGAAATCCCCCCTTCCGAGTGCAAGCCCCCCATTAAGGGTGCATTAACGCACAGGCCCAAGGTCGTCGGTGGAAGGTGGCACGAGCTGGGGGCACAGTTAACCCTGACCCAGCGGGTGAAGGATATTCCTACTACGCCCCCCGCCTACGAGCTGAGTCCCCACTCATCACATATACTGCTAAAAATAGAAGTGAAATGTTTGGCATTATCCGAATGCAGCTCTCGCTTTTTACTGGATTTATAAATGCATTATCTGTACTATATACATTTTTAAAAATAACAATGACAAATTTAATTTATTGTAAGGCCACGAGAAGATCCAATCGACGTATCATCTACGTTAATAAAATCAGTGAATGCGTCCAATAATGAGAATAAATTTAGCGGAGTAGTTAGTTCATGGACAAAACGCTGGTACAGTCATTTTGACTTTGCCATTTGACGTAGGATCATTAAGTATCCTTTTCATAGACTCGTGTTCTGCGTTTGCTGTGTTGAGACCGCGTTTTTGTTAGATAACGAACTTAGCCGCACTAGGATTGATTGCCTGTAGGATTAATTGCGTTCCTTCTAAGATTTATGTTGTAGAAGGTTCTTATAAAATGTATATGGTAGATATGCTTACGCTACTAGATTTTATTCTATGTCATCAAACGACGAAATGCTATGAGAAGTCGCTCCATTTCGGAAGCCTTGCTACTGAGGAACATAATGACTTCAACGTAATCAATTCAATCAAGGGCAGTTAGTTAGCTCAACAAAGTAGCAAAAGGTTTGCTCTTCAAGCAGAATAATAATGGAACTCTAGCGAGTAACGGATAGAGTTGATATCGACTTACGCTGTCTTTACCTTATAGTTAAATCACTTTCGATTTTGAATTCACATAGAATAGATGATCAAATACCAAGGATTTGTTAATAATTGCTTGTTATTCTTACAACATACATCGCGTGTACCCTTTACTGCGTGACTCGGGCTGAAATTTTAAATTACTTAGAGCAAATGCGAGTTTACATATTGTACCCTAATACATTAATGCTGAGTGAATGCTTAGTTTAAATTTTATGACCTCACTCACACCAATCAATTTTAATGTAGATGCAGCCATTATCGCCGGTATTCAAATATTTAAAGAGGCAAATTTCACCAGTTAAAACAAAACAATTACGGTGAATAAGTATAAATCAAAACCGATGAGAGGCACTCTTTCCAGTTTTAACAATATGTCAATCCATTTAGGTTTCCTTTACTTACTTCTTTTAAACTTTTCGTCACTGAGGTGCATCTCGAAGGGGAAAGTCGATCGATGCACAATTTGCACCGAGTGCATAGGGCCGAGGGCGACTGAGCCACGTCAAGACGTCTCGAGAACTCTTTGCAATTTCACACCCCCTGGTACTTTCATTTCGCATCCGTGAAGTAACAGGGCAAGTCGTGTACTCTTTAGTGTTTCTAATACCACGGTAACTATTAAATAAATTAAATATATGTGGCAATTAATTGATATTTGAACAATGGTTTTGTTTAGAATTGTTGTTTATAGTGAAGTTTGAATTATTATCAAACTATTATTATCATCGATATCGTCATGGTGCAAGTTGACTCTTTCTTCGAGATATGGGACTATGGGGTAAGAAACTCAAAGTATAACAGTAGAGAATATAAATTAATTGAGGGCGCCACTGTCTCCGTAATTCATTCTTGACATGAATTGCTTAAATGGAACAACAACAACGAGACCTTGACGAGAAAACTGGTGAATTTATAGAAATTTTCCGTTTCGCCTTACTAGTGTTTTTCCACCTTGTTTATATTTTGCTCACGTGGCTCGCTGGCTGATTCATGATCCATTTTAGCCCTCTAGGCTCGCAACGTATCTACAGTCCTTTGTTGTTGCGGGTGTCTACAGGTGCCCCACTTGTTAGTTTTATAAACTATTTTAAGTAATTATGTAGTCTGTGCATATCATACGAGTATTTATTTGCAAACAAAACCCGCTCTCCTTCGACCAATCAAGTACACCAACGCCACACGAGACTTACGTGTTTCAGACTCTCTACATTCGCGAATTCCTTACCACTTGTCAAAAATTTGCACAAAACGGCGTAACAATTCCGTTAATCTTTGATAGTAACATCGCAAGGGTTATCATCTCAGTTATCACCTCTCTGTTAAGATCTATGATGACGTCTCTGTCTGTTTCGTAGTAATAAATAGAGACGGAATCATATATAACTGACACTTAAGATAACTGGAACATAACAGAGACTTGTGAAACAGGCCCTTAGACTTATAACAGTTCGATTAGATTTCCAAATCATTAAGGACACGAGAAATATCAGCATATTTCCGAGATGACAATGACTTTGCACCCGGGTAACCAAACACAATGCACACGCGTACTTTGCATAGCCCCTTACCCCAGCGTTGGGCCCTTGAGTTTGCTTTTAATCAGTGTGTGATAACGCTCCCTCCACCCTCGTTAGGGAACGTCCCTTATCTTTGGGGGACTCGGATATTCAAACAATGCAATCGGAAACTCGGAATTTCGTTATATTCGGTAGGTACTTGTTCAGTTTTTTTTTTCGATCAGTACCTAGTTAGTACCTGTGAGGTGTGCGGTCACTTATTTAGCCGAATTTTTGCGGACATAGGTTAGCAACATTACTCTAAGTTAACTTCTAACCCAGGGTGAAGAAGTAAAAGAACATTATGGAACTGTGTTCCCTAACTTCAGTCGATTTAAATTTTATAATACCTAGATCGTTCAAGCGGCGGTCAAGAAGAAACGCGTTTCGTTACAAATCTTTATCCGATACTAGTTGTGCCTCAAGTAATTACCCACCGTTTAATATGAAAGAAATCGGTACGGCCCCCTCGTCAAAATAACGATCTAACTAATATTATAAATGCGAAAGTATGGATGGATGGATGTTTGTTTGTTACTCAATTAGGGCTTGCACTCCGAGATTCCGGAATCTCGTAATTCCGGAATCTCGGACCATTTTGAACGATATTTCAATTCCGGAATTGATCAACTCAATATCGATAATTCCGATATTGATAAATTTGGGAAATTTGACAAAAAAAACGACGTATTGGCATTGTTCATTTTTTTAAGCTGTGCTTTTAACACTTTTATTTGATAAAATCGACTATTTGAAGCAACTACTATTTTTAATATTATGCTTTTACGTACTTAGCTTTATTTTAATAAAATTTTTTCGCTGTTTGATAATTTGTTGATTTTGGCACGATCCGATCCGACCGATCCCAATCGCCTTCGTTCAGCAATAAAAAAACAGTTTTGTCTATGATTTTGTCTATACATCAATACATCAGATTTTTCCCGACTCCTACTTACATTATAGTGGTCTTCGTAACAATACATCGTGTAAACTTTGAAATATTCCACATGAGCTTGCGTACACCATTCCTGCCGCAAATCTTCTCTGATTTTTACAATGATTTTGTTGGGGCTATGGTTCGAGTCATTGTTGCATCCCGGCACATTTTTTTCAATAGATATATATCCATTGTGTATTACAGTTTTATACTTTGAATTTGTTTTTTATTTTGAGATTTCTAACGTTTGTAGATTAAGTAGGTAGGAATGTAATGTTACTTATGATGTAGATGTGACAATGACAGCTGACAGTTACCGTAACTAAACTTTTTTATTTCATTTTTGTGGCAAACATTTAATGCTCGATTCTGCCAAAAAAACCGGGTCGTTCGGTCAAACAAAGGGCAAAAGTACTTTTACAAAAATATCTGCAATCATAAAGTACCTATTTTTGAAATAGGACAAGATAAATCGGATAGTTGATTGTTTTCCTCCAAATTGTTTACGAATTGGAGCATACAAAAAAAAATTAACAATGCCAATTCGCAAGATTCGCAACGCAACGCAATATTTATTTGTTTCCACGCGACGCTACGCCTCGTTCGAGTCTTACCTGCGCACCGCGATTCATGTATATTTTTATACAGAAATCCAAAGGCTAATTGAGCAAACATTATTAAAAGACTGATTTTGTAACGAAAACGGCGTGTTATAAAAAAAACTGCACCTTAATTGAAAGAAAACAAAAAAGAGTAATTCCGGAACGAGTTCCGGAATTCCGATATTGGGTTAAATTTCCGATATTCAGTTCCGGAATTGAAAACCTTCCGATATTGCAAGCCCTATACTCAATCACGCCGGAACGGCCCAACTGATCTGGATGAAATTCAGCACATAGATAGAGAAAAGTCTGGAAAAGCACATAGGCTACTTTTTATCCCGGGAAATTGCGTAGTTCCCGCGGGATAGCGATAAACGAATTCTTTGCAGACGAAGCCGCTGGCAACAGCTAGTAATAAAATAATAATAAGAAAACCTAAGAAGTAAACGTATAAATAAGTAAAGAGCTGTTGCCCAAACGTGTACTGAAGAACAAAATGACGTTTTGATGATGACTGACGATTACTTAACTCTTTAATTTCCTCATATTACCCACGATTCGTTAATAGATAATTCATAACAACGCGTCAAAAAATTTAACTATAAACGGAGTATACTTACTTTTCAGTAGAGCAAAATGTAAATTTTATTAATAAACTTATGTGGATGATCTTCTTACTGAATAGCTTTAGTAAGAAGATCATCCACATACGCAATTGCACCACCATCTGCTGCGCTTAGAGATGCATCAAATCAAAGTTGTCCAAAAGCATCCCATAGCGGTCATTGAACCTGTGCCGAATTTGGGCAATTAAGCATAGGGTGTAATGGAATGGCAGCGAGGGCGGCACTGTCGCGGGGGTGAACGCTCGCGCCACCCTCGCTTCTGACTTCGCTAAGGTGGTTTTGCGGAATGACTAGGAAGAAAATGATTTTTTTGTTACGGTCACGGTTAAATAAAACATTTTGATAAAAGTCATGATTTACGTAGGCAACATTTTAGATGATCTTGGATTTTTTTGGAAATTAATTTATAAATCAATGAGTTGATGGTACGGATGACGCAGTTTGAATGCGAAAAGGAAACAAACAATCATTATGTTTGCTAAGTTTCTTATCAGAATAAAAAGAGATTGTCATTATTTCGAAGAATGAGAACACAATTTGTTCGGTCACTGACGTCATTTTATTGATATTTTCAGTCGGTGTAATATCATAATATCAATTTTTTTTTTTTTTACAGGACGGTACAGTAAACATGGACAAAATGACGGAAGCACAAAAGACTGCGTACTTAGAAGCGCATGTGGCCGTGCAACAACATATGGCGCAAGCTGCGGCTGCTGCGAGACGGGAACAACAACAGCAGCAGCAACAACAACAGCAACAACAACAGCAGCAACAACAGCAGCAGCAGCAACAGCAGCAGCAACAACAACAGCAGCAACAGCAACAGCAACAACAACAGCAGCAACAGCAACAACAACAGCAGCAACAACAACAACAACAACAACAACAAGTAAGATTATAACATCATTTCTGTTTTTAATGTTAAGCATTATACTAACTTGCGACCATTGTATTTCGTGGCAAATTTTCCGAATTCGTTCTTTCCCTCTGTCCAAATATCAGCTCTCTAGGATTAAGAATCAGGGTTATGTAACAATAATCTGTCAGAACCACCGATTTCATAAGTATACACTGTCAAATTTGGTTTTAATAGGTAGGTACGTAATACGTTGTTATTCCATAACATAGAGAAATAACCAATCGCTTACGTATAGCTGAATTGACAATCCCATAATACAGCTCTATTGTTTAATCTCTTTATGGTCCAAAATAAAAATCTACCAATTTATGCCTTGTCTAGTCACTACTTAGACTCAACTCTAGTAATCTGTAAATACATTGCAGCGTTTTATAAAATACTTACCTGTTATTTACTTCTTCTGTTTGGTTAAAGGAAAAGTTTGAACTTATCAAACAACAACAGCAGCAACAACAACAACAACAGCAACAACAGCAGCAGCAACAGCAACAACAGCAACAACAGCAGCAGCAACAGCAACAGCAGCAACAGCAGCAGCAACATCAACAACAACAAACGAACAATACAAATAACGCTTCACGTCATCATCAAGAAATGCAAGTGAGTACCTACAACAGGCTTTTGTTTGTTAGCCACCGTAAAAAATTCGTCAACCCTGTAAATTAATAGATATATGTTTTATTAATTAGTATTCAAAAATAACTAAGTACTTTATACTCTAACTAGCTTCTACCCGCGACTTCGACTGCGTAGAATTATACATGTAAGCTGTCGTCTCACTCTAACTATTAAAAGAACCGCATCAAAATCTGTTGCGTAGTTTTAAAGATTTAAGCATACAGATAGACAGATGGCGGATTGAAAGCGACTTTGTTTCTATGTAGTGATATGATAGCTATTTTACTAGCTAGCGCTTTAATATACAAATAGGTCACAGATTAGGAAAGGTGTGGCAAAATGATTTGGTCTAAGTCATTTATGTTACTTCCATACTCATTTGCTTTTATTCCAACTGTTGGTCACTCAGCAAGCTCAGAACAATGCCAGTGCGCACCAAGGCCACCCGTCTCCGCCCACCGTCAGTTCGACCCAGCACCACTATGCCACCATCACCTCGCCCATCAAAGTGCCGCAAGTCAGCTCAAGCACTGGCGGACCCGACAGCACCTTCACGGTACCTGATGACGTCGGCATGGGCTTCGAAGGAGGTGTTCGAGTGCTACAGAGCCTTGGGAACTGGTGAGACTTTTTGCCCACAAGAAGCGAGTGACTAATGCTGTTGGAAGCTTTGAAATTTTAACCAAAAATTAAGTAGGTATACCGTTTTTCTCAGTAAATACCAATATCTTATCAAAATCACACTTTTCTTCCGAAAATGACTGTACAATACATGAATGTAAATGAAAGTAGGTATTGTATGTCAAGATCGATTATGATAGGTATATGTAGTTTGGCTAGTATTACAACGACCAGTATGTGATGTTTTTATTTTCTATTTTACATAAGTAGATACACTACATTTACGATGGAAACTGTCATGTTAAGTTGGCCGTGGTTGGTCATAAAATCATCCAGGTACTTAATTTTCATTAAGTAACGTAAAAATTTCGGTACCAGGTCGCCAGAAGTAACAAATAACATTCCCAGGCCGAATTTGATCCCTTTCACGGAGCCGTATGCTGAAGGCGGTTCAATGCACCCTGGAACCAGACTGAAGGCTTTGCAAGGCACTACTGTCAGAAAACACCCAGCTATCAAACCCACCAGCTCCACCAATGAAGGTATTGATAAAAATCTGTTTGATTGAATTCCTGAAGAAGCCACTGATTGTGTAGAGTTAGGTGAAATTTAATCAAAAGCAGTTGTTTCAGGTAGTAAAGCGTTCGAATGCACCGTTTGCGGGAAAGGTCTAGCGCGTAAAGACAAATTGACTATTCACATGAGAATTCACACTGGTTAGTGCTTTTTAGTTTTATGCATTACTAGCTTCTGCCCGCGACTTCGTCTGCGTAGAATTAGCAATTGACATGTTTATGGCTATCCCCCGGGAACTATGCAATTTTCCGGGATAAAAAGTAGCCTCTATTTTAATTTAGAGTACCAGCTATCTTCGTTCCAAATTTTGTCCAAATCCATTCAGTGGTTTTAGCGTGAAGATGGAACAAACATAGACACTCACTCACTCACTCACTCACATCGTCACATCGTCACAAACTTTCGCATTTATAATATTAGTAGGATATCATAATTTTCATAATTACAAGATAATTCAAGAGACGTGAGCAGGACTATCACTACATATATAGTAAAACATTAGTGGATCGTTTACCATCGTAATAAAGTTAAAAGACCACACCTTTTACATTTGTTTTACTTTTTGTTAAGTAAAAGTTTAATTCTCTCAAATTATGGTCACCCTACACTAACAAATTGATAAAGACACCCAACCTCAACTGTAATGACAGCACTTAATAAAGAAAATAGACTGACGTATTAACTGCTGACAATCAATTTGACTTTGTATCAATAAAGCGATGAGAATCTATACTTGACAGAAGTATTCAAATTGTAGAGTGACCATGCCTATCGTGCAAAAATAAATACTTCTATATTCTTAACGCTTAAAAAATTACGTTAATTACACCAATACTAGTATGAGGGAGTAGCTTATAGTTAACTGATTCCGTAGAGTTGATCCTGCTTACGTCTCCTGAATCACCCTGTATAATGAATTTCATGTCATATCACACTTGCGTTTGACCATAACCTCGCTGGTGTGATCTAACATGATAGTACCTCTCGTTTAGTTTACTCAAAATCTGATGATGGACAAATTGTAGCATCCAAAGAATATAGACGTACTCGTAACTTGGGAATCCCACTGATCATCCTCAGCTGTTCGGATAAAAAGGACGGGGGAACACTTTGTACTAATTTTGCTGACAACATTGCTAATTCTGTTTTTCTATGAAAAAAGAAGCAGATAGACTGCTAGTGCTAGCCTTAAAACTTCGAAGACATAATAAACTGAATTATTAACACTGTTTTTCAGGAGAGAAACCATACGTTTGTGAGGTTTGCAACAAAGCATTTGCTCGGCGGGACAAGCTGGTGCTTCATATGAATAAGCTGAAACATATAACACCGTCGAATATAGCGCCATTGGGAAAACGAACCATCTCCATACCACGTAAGGCATACTAGTTTCGTTACAGTATTAACCATTATACTCGTAACTCTAATCTCTTAAAGCTTACAATTTGCTCTGAAACACTTTAAATTTAAATCTCAAGAAATGAGAGAAAGACTTGGTTCATTCAAGCACTGAGGTATTATTGTCATTGGCATTGTTGCAATGTATTTTTCTCATTAAATATCAAGATGACGTAATTCGTTACGTATAGAGCTTCAAGGAAATTACAAATGATTACTCAATTAGATTGATCCCTTTAAAAATTGACATTACACTTTCAGCATTAAAACTCGACGACGTAAAGCCACAACTAACCAAACAAGAAGACACAAAGCCGAGTCAAGCGGAGATAGCAGCTGCCGCTCAGCAACAACAGCAACAGCAACAGCAACAACAGCAACAACAACAGCAACAACAACAACAGCAGCAGCAACAGCAGCAGCAGCACACGCACCAACAGCCTATTCAGGTGTGCCAAGTACCCGGGCACAGTTTCACGGTAATTCTCACTGAATATTACAGCATGGTTTTGTCCCATTTGCATGATTTTTTTATAAGTGCCGAAGGAAATGTCATTTCGTTGAAATATTGTCAAAACTTGAACGCGTTTTTCGAATCTCTTTGTTGCGGACCTAATATTGCAACGCACAAATCGCACAACAGTAACAAATAATATCACTTGTAACAGTAGCCTGCGCCATAAAATTTGCGTGTCACTTTCTGGTGTATTCACATGACCGTGTGTTCAATTCAAACAAGCGGAACTGTCGTCAGTTTGATATGCTCAAGAACTTTGGTATCATTATCATAGCTACTGTAACTGTACCTAAAATACCTACATTTAATATTTTCATCTCCAGAATACAAACCTAGTCCACACAAGCGCGACAGCGGCGGTGGCGGCGGCGACGGCAGGCATGGTGGTCTCGTGGTCCTGCGAGCTTTGTGGCAGACTGTTCGCGACGCGGGAGGAGTGGAGCGCCCACGCCAAGTCACACCTGCCCGATACGAAGCTCTTGCAGGACAAGATGCAGCAGGCGACGCACCAGGTCTGTGTCACGGTACGGATCGTGTTTTTGTGCTTAATGAGAAAGAATTAATACTAATGTCTGTTACATAGCGCTATCAGTTCTTACTTGAGAGCTGTTTGATTATTTGTTTCTTGAAAGGAACTGCAGCAGATTTTATTGAAAGTTTGTTAGCTGCAAAATGGAATGAGGATTTTGAAACGAGCTAACGTCATCGTTTTCTGTTTCAGCAGCAAGAGAAAGTTCACTTATCCAACCAGGAGAAGCTGCAATTGCTTCATCACCACAACCAGAACCAGCAGATACTGAATGGGCATGGCATCGCGACTGCCTCAGTCTCCACAGCTACTGTGGTCAACGAAACCGCGAACGGCGGCGCTTACTTTACGCACGGACACACGCACTACGCGCCGGAACGACAACACACGCACGCACACCACCTATGTCTAATGTGTAGACAGGAGTTTGCTGGAAAAGCGGAGTTTATGTTCCACGTTCGAGGACACTTCGAGGGGAAGGTCAGTGACATCGCGGCTGCTGATGTGTTGGCGCGATCTCTTGTAGACAACTCTGGTTTGTGTACATGAGCCCAGCCCGCGCCCAGCGCGTTCCCTAGCAACGGCTGCGGCAAGGGCGTGATACAGGATGATACCATCATGCTCAAATTCTGAGACATAAGTGATGACGAGTTCTCGTGCTTCGTGACAAGTGATGTGTTAAGGTAGCACGAGCTCGTCATGGACATAGACTAAATGGTCTGAAACAATGTCCTTATAGACGTTACCGACTGAATCATGCAGTCTTATTAACTCACTAGTCTTTATGTGTGTGAATATTGTCTCCATCCATGTTATGTAAAACTTCAATTTGATACGAAAGGTGATTCTGTTAAGATTTATATTTTACTTCCAGGATACTTAATGCGTTGTTACCGTGTTGTTGTACACTTTCTAAAGTTACCAGGCATTTTTGCTCAAAGTTACAAAGACATCTTCCCCGTTTTGATGTGATTTCAATCCTCTCACTTCCCAATTTTCTTAGTAACAATAACAATGAAATATGATTGCTTTGGGCAGCACGCAGCAGTGAAGCAATACGAACTGCACATAGGCTTGCTAATAGCCAGTATAAATAAATGTAAAATATTAGTAATGCTAGATAATGTACTTTTGTAAATGTGAATTTGACAATGTGAATGCTAGTGGTAAATTAATGTACGAAAGTTAAAAACTTTTGAAAAACCGTTAGTTAGAGCAACAAGTCTTCAATGTAGAGCGTGTCCCCGGGAGTTTTGATACAACGATGGTTTCCCACAATCCAAATAAAGCTACGTGTCGAGGGTTCCGTTGATGTTCTTATCACGAATTCTTTATATATTTAGTTTATTGATAAGTAAAATCGGCTTTTCATATTTTGGAGAACCTTTAAACACCGGAAGCGACTATTGTAACATGAAATTGAATTGACAACATTTCATTTTTATAACACCTGAAAATGTATATATGGTTCGAAAGCATTTTTGCCTCCTGATCACTGCAATATGTTTATATAATTTTTATTATCGCTTATTATAAAAAATAAAAATTAATTAAAAATATGTCCTAATTTTACCAAAACTACCACAGGATGGGTGAAATGCCTTTGCCTTTTTCACGAGAAAAAGTAAGCGACCATAATTTTGTATTTGACAACTTCAAAGTACAAGGGGGGCAACTCTGTAATTCTATTTTTGAAGTTCGTTGCATACCTTCTCTCTCACTCTCAAGTTAATGACTATATTAGTATGAGCGGAACAGCACGAAGCGAATATCGAAAATCGAATATCGGAGAATAAGGCCTGACATTGTCAATTTGAAATTGACGTCGGTTTTTTTTCTATACAGAAAAGACAAAAGGATAAGTGTCTATTCTGTGATAGTTTCGGAGTTACGCCCTTTTAGAATAAGCAAAAATTAATAAATTAATTATAAATTAAATACAAACCCTAGCAAAAAAATTAAACTTCCAGCATGTTCATCTTTTCAAACAAAATACAGAGAACCATTAAAACTATAGGTTCAGAAATATGAAATGTTGTCAATTATGTTGTGTTGTTGAAAGAACATGACCACTGTTACGATGCTCTGTCATGATTAGTAAATATTATAGTATCGGTGTTCAAAGCAACATTTTGTATTGTATTGTTTATGTACCGTGTAATGAAAAAAATACCTCTACTTGGCATTTTTACTTCAAAGTCAAAGAAAGTCCTGACTCCCGGTAAATGTTAGACTTAAATTAGTCGGGCCAATAATCAAGATTTATACATAGTTGTATATAAAAATGTTTGATAGAATCCGACTGCGTCGCTTTATTTATTATTTCTAATCTAGTCTAGTCTAGTCGTGGTTTTTTTAAACCAAAGGATGAGTGCATCTAGTCATTGCGTATTCTGTAGTTAGCTTAAGGAATTGTAAAAAGTTATTTTTGTATTTAGATTTAATTGTTCGAATATTTATTTAGTAGGAATTTTAATTTATAAAATGTTCGGGGGACTCTTGTCTATTTTTTTATTCTGCAAGTTTCAAAAAAATTTTCATTTTTGTTATGGATCACTCACGTATATACGTTGAGTTTAGCCAGACATGTTAGCTTAGCCTTACCGAGAAGGATGAATCTACATTCTAGACTCAAAAAAATATACTGGGCTAATCTCGATTTACACATTGATGCCATTTTTCACTACGTCTGAGTCTTTTTAAAAAGTATAAGTTTATTTTTTTTCATCTACATAAGTTACCCTAACAAATGTTCTAGACATAATAAGCATAGCTAATAGAACTCTAATGGGTGGTGAGCAGACCTCATGGCAGTTACTAGAAAGGGGGGGGGGGATAAAACAATTTTGGTATATCTATTCATTTGATAAAACAGGTGGTACTGTCTATACATGGAATATAAAATACAAAAGTACATCTGATTTATAAAATTCAGTAGATCCCAAAATAATGTATCTTTTAGAATTTTTAACTGCGTTTGGACGGGCAAATATCAAAGATGACTTAACTAATGTGGATGCCGAAAAACTGATGCAACATTTATCGTTTTTACGATTAAATAGTAATCTCTAGAGGTATTAACCAAACCAACTTAAAGCAGCTCCCCACAAGGAAAAAAGACGCAATCTTAGATAGATCTACAAATCGTTGCGTTGCTATGAAGTCTGCTTATCGCTTTTTCAACGGCATCTAATGCTTTAGAAAGCAAACCCACTTGTTGTTTGGGTCGTATTTTCGAAAATGATGAAAGGTAAAATGTTCTTTCGATGTTACTACAGCAACCGCGATTTACATATTGTTTTTCTACAGCAATTTTGGAATAATAGTCAGCTAGTTTTTGCTAAAACATGGCCAAATTACCAATTCATATTCATATTCGTACATATTTTATCAGATAGATTTACCTGTCGTGTCGTGATTGGTTTTTTTTTGGTATATTTGATCAAGTTTCGGTCCCAACCGTTGTTAACGGAACTGAAAAGATTTACTGTCAGGTAAAAGTGCGTCAACACAGATTTAGATAAACGTACGCGCAATATCTCGAAGATGATAATTAGTGCAAACATTTATCGTGCTGTGTCATAAACACTATCGTGCGAGGTAGACATTCTTCCAACGTAAGATATTATCGAAGATTACGACATCAATCAAGCTATCAGTTTCCGTTGTTTGAAGTCTACCTAGACCCAGACCCCTAGTCAATGATGAGTCGTTTTAAAAAAAATACATGTAGGTAGTTAAGGGCTTAATTACAACAAAAACTAATTGATTGCTTTGTGTAACGAGCTTTTCACTTTTATTCTATTGCAATAAGGGTAAAAAGTAGTTTACACAGAGCAATTAATTAACTTCTGTTTTAATTAAAGCCCTTAACTGTGTACATTTAAAAAAAAAAACTCTGATGCAAGCCCAGATAAAGATAAAGCCCAGTTTAGACTAGGATGGGAAATAAGTTTCAACTTTCATTACATTGCTAGGCCGTGATACGAGCAGGTTAGAAGTCGTCAAACTAGCACCGCAATGTAATAATAAATATGTGTAGGTAGCTTATGTTTCAGGAGTTCTATCGCCGTTAACATAGAGCCATATAAAGTTGTTACATTTTTATACTCGTTTATTGAAAGTTGCTTTTAGATTTGGATACCTAACAATAAATATTATGTTAGTTAAATTGTTGTTTGTAGCATCGAATGAACATGTTCATGTATGTGTAGTTGTAAGATGGTCCAATGTGACATTCGTATGCAGTAGCTAGTTATCGAATTTTTATTGTAATTACATCAATTTACGTTATTGGTAATCATTTACTACACAGTAAAGGCGTCGATCGAGGGGCAAAAATATCTAGACTCAATACACACTCGTAACCTGACCGTTGCTAGTACGGGGTTGCTTAAAGATTTCCCGTCCATTTTATGGAATATCATTGGCTAATATCGAATAAACTGACATAATTAGTCTTTGAGTAATTTTTTTTGCTGTAATTTTATATTGTTCATTGACATTGAACATGTTACTTGACAAGCCTGCAGAGGCCATCAGTAGGAAGAAAAACAATAACTGGCTGCTAGTTTCATGTAACAGTAACCTAACTTTCGAGCTCTGGCTGGACTGCGTCATAATTAATTAATTATTATATTATTGATTTTGTAAAACTGCATACGAATGGCACTCGGAATGAATTTGAGCGCAACGCCAATTCAGAGCACGATGGAAGTTACAAATTTGAGTAGGTATAGGTATGTAGGCGCACGCGTCGATAGGTGGGACATGTATGCAATACATACAATAGATAAATTAGAATACATTTACTTAATAGACTAAACGCACACGTCAAACGGATGTTCAGTAACTTTAAGGTAAGTGAAGTATATTTTGCATCCACACAGTCAGTAGCTTAGCTAATGCGAGAACGTTTAAGGCGCGTCTTCACTGTTAGCATTCGCGTGTAATAAGCATTCGGCGAATATACGAGTGGTGGGGAAGTTGAGCCAAGCGTTACAAAGCTCTCAGTGAAGTCGCTCCTTTAGGCAGGTGTCCAATATGTATAATTATCTGTCTTTCATTTGAATAGAGTTGAAAATGATCCGTGTCTCTATTTCACGCATTATCTTCAGCTAATGCAGTCCATTAAGATGCAGCTAGTAACTAATCGCCGAATCAGAGAGATTGCTTAATAACTTATGTTTGCTTCACTTAATATTTCACCGAACAGCAACAATGGTCCAGGGAAATATTAAATTTGAATCGAGAACAAAGCAAACAGCATCAATCAAGAAACCATTTGTCTGGAATATGTTCTAGCTGCCCACTCCTATGTTTATATTGGATGCCTTAGTATTAAGTTCAATGTGTTTTGGAAATATTTTTTACCAAAAATTAGGTATAAGTTAGCTTTAATAAAATTCGCTTTCAATATGATCTCAAAATCTAGTCGTAGATAAGTAGAGACGCGTCGCTTCAGCGTTGTGGTGTGAATGTAATGTTCGTAAGACGTCAAATCCAACGGAAAAGGCGCTAATTTTGTTTGTTATCATTTTGTCGTGCTATGGTGGCATTTTCCTTTTAGGAGAGTTAACTTAGTATTTATCAACAATCTGAATTTACAGTTAATATTTAGCGTCAGGTAATCATCTGCCATTTACAACGATGTTCCTGTGCCATTATGGTCATTCCTTGTTTTAATTTCCTATACCCTTTCGCTAAAACCTGACGTTTAAACGTATAGATATATATATATTGCGTTTACATATTAAAAGGACCAAAACGATCAACACCTTTTTCGTTAGATCTGACGTTCTTTGTATTTCAAATATACCTATCTAGGTACCTACCTACTTTCCCATATTTTATTTTGCTGTTTGCGATTTCTCGGCGCCTTTTGAAAACAAACTACAATGAATCAAACCTTCAAATTTTTTATCATTGCTTAAAGTTATCAAAAGACAATGTCTTCGTGCAAATTAACGCTTAATGCTTACTATTATAACCCGTGAATTATTGCGGTAAAGTCCATTTTTGTATTTTTAATATATTATCAGTGTCGCTGCAGGTTTGATTAAATCATACCTACTATAAATGCATAGATGTATTTGATTGGTAACACAGATGACATCGTACTTTTCTATTTTATTGAAAGTGCTAATTTTATGACTACCTTGGTGTAGGTATTATTTATTTAACGGCAGCATAAGTTAGAGTAAGATTAAGGCGAAGGGATAGGCAAAAGCTCATAAATTGGTTGTTTTTGTGCAAGTTTTATGGCGATAATACACAATTTGGAGTTTTGAAAACTGCACATTCTATAAAACATGTCTTGAATTAGAATTCACCGGTGAAAACATATTCCTTAATGTCGTAGTTAGTACAAAAATTCGTTTGCTCTAAGAGTCTCGAAAATATTTTGTGCACGGTTTGCTCGGGTGAAACCAATCTGATTGCTACCAGTCTCGACGAGGTCACTCTAGTAACTCATAATTAAAATTCCGCGGTGCGTTTGCTTCAATGAGCCAACAAATAAGGATTTAGAGAGTAGTACTGCCCTGATCCTGTGAAAAGGGCGAACGCAATATTTGCCCGCACATTCAATCAGGCGCTTTTCAATGTACAAAAAAATTCGGAAACCAAAAAAATGTTAAAAAGATAATACAATGAAATAAATTATTAAGATAAAACCAAAAATGTTCATAAAAAAATAATAAAAAAATAATAGATAAATAAATAAAAAAATAATTTGGATAAGACGTATGAAAATAATAAGGAAAAAGCAACGTTGCATGTTCGCTCGGTGGCGGCAGTGCGTAAGCGACGCGACGTTGCCAATATTCGCTTCGCGTTTTTTCACATTGGTTTGGCTAAGCATGTTGTTTGAGTCACAGAATAGGCGCGAAACAGTGCTTCAAAAAGTCGTACTCGTTCGCTTCGCACGTATAATACCTATATTAAGTTAAAAGTTATTATTTTCAATCCGTTTTTTGGGAACTTAGTGGCAGGTTGGTTTGATACTTACTTGCTGTTTAGCGAACAAGCATGGGAAATAGGATTTTGGTTGGAATTACTGCATGAAAAATTTTGATAATGAGGCAAGTAGTACTCCAATGTATAGTCTATCATTAGAAAGAAAAAAAAAATGATATCTGAAGGTCAAAGTGGTTCCCAAACATGGATCCGTTATCAAAATAAAAAAGACCGCCATATTGAAATCTTTAGTTTTTCGACCGATTAATTTCAAAATCGATATCTGAGGATCCGAGTTGTCTCCAAACACGTATCCGTTATCAGAAATGACAAAAGTGGCCGCTATTTTGAAATCTTTAAGTTTTGGGCCGATTATTTTCAAAATCGATATCTGAGGGTCCGAGTGGTCGTCAAACACAAATCTGCTACCGAAAATGAAAAAAACTGGCCGCCATTTTGAATTCTTTACTTTTTGGACTGAATATTTTCAAAATCGATATCTAAGGGTCCGAGTGGTCGTGAAACACAAATCTGCTATCAAAAATTAAAAAACTGGCCGCCATTTTGAAATCTTTAGTTTACCGACCGATTGATTTCAAAATCGATATCTGAGAATCCGAGTTGTCTCCAAACACGTGTCCGTTATCAAAAATGACAAAAGTGGCCGCCATTTTGAAATTTTTAGTTTTTGAACCGATTATTTTCAAAACCGATATCTGAGGGTCCGAGAGCTCCCCAAACATAAATCCGTTATCAAAAATGAAAAAAGTGGCCGCCATTTTGAAATCTTTAAGTTTTGGGCCAATTGTTTTCAAAATCGATATCTGAGGATCCGAGTGGTTCCCAAACATGAATCCGTTTTTAAAAATTAAAAAAGTGGCCGCCATTTTGAAATCTTTAAGTTTTGGACCGAATATTATCAAAATCGATATCTAAGGGTTCGAGTGGTCGTGAAACACAAATCTGCTATCAAAAATGAAAAAACTGGCCGCCATTTTGAAATCTTTAGTTTACCGACCGATTAATTTCAAAATCGATATCTGAGAATCCGAGTTGTCTCCAAACACGTATCCGTTATCAAAAATTACAAAAGTGGCCGCCATTTTGAAATCTTTAGTTTTTGGACCGATTATTTTCAAAACCGATATCTAAGGGTTCGAGTGGTCGTGAAACACAAATCTGCTATCAAAAATGAAAAAACTGGCCGCCATTTTGAAATCTTTAGTTTACCGACCGATTGATTTCAAAATCGATATCTGAGAATCCGAGTTGTCTCCAAACACGTATCCGTTATCAAAAATGACAAAAGTGGCCGCCATTTTGAAATCTTTAGTTTTTGGACCGATTATTTTCAAAACCGATATCTGAGGGTCCGAGAGCTCCCCAAACATAAATCCGTTATCAAAAATGAAAAAAGTGGCCGCCATTTTGAAATCTTTAAGTTTTGGGCCAATTGTTTTCAAAATCGATATCTGAGGATCCGAGTGGTCCCCAAACATGAATCCGTTTTTAAAAATTAAAAAAGTGGCCGCCATTTTGAAATCTTTAAGTTTTGGACCGAATATTATCAAAATCGATATCTAAGGGTTCGAGTGGTCGTGAAACACAAATCTGCTATCAAAAATGAAAAAACTGGCCGCCATTTTGAAATCTTTAGTTTACCGACCGATTGATTTCAAAATCGATATCTGAGAATCCGAGTTGTCTCCAAACACGTATCCGTTATCAAAAATTACAAAAGTGGCCGCCATTTTGAAATCTTTAGTTTTTGGACCGATTATTTTCAAAACCGATATCTGAGGGTCCAAGAGCTCCCCAAACATAAATCCGTTATCAAAAATGAAAAAAGTGGCCGCCATTTTGAAATCTTTAAGTTTTGGGCCGATTATTTTCAAAATCGATATCTGAGGGTCCGAGTGGTTGTCAAACACAAATCTGCTACCGAAAATGAAAAAACTGGCCACCATTCTGAATTCTTTACTTTCTAGACCAATTGTTTTCAAAATCGATATCTGAGGATCCGAGTGGTCCCCAAACATGAATCCGATTTTATAAATGAAAAAACTGGCCGCCATTTTGAAATCTTTAGTTTACCAACCGATTGATTTCAAAATTAATATCTGAGAATCCGAGTTGTCTCCAAACACGTATCCGTTATCAAAAATGACAAAAGTGGCCGCCATTTTGAAATCCTTAGTTTTTGGACCGATTATTTTCAAAACCGATATCTGAGGGTCCGAGAGCTCCCCAAACATAAATCCATTATCAAAAATGAAAAAAGTGGCCGCCATTTTGAAATCTTTAAGTTTTGGGCCGATTATTTTCAAAACCGATATCTGAGGGTCCGAGAGGTCCCCAAACATGAATTCGTTTTTAAAAATGAAAAAAGTGGGCGCCATTTTGAAATCTTTAAGTTTTGGTCCGATTTTTTTCAAAATCGATATCTAAGGGTCTGAGTGGTCGTGAAACACAAATCTGCTATCAAAAATGAAAAAACTGGCCGACATTTTGAAATCTTTAGTTTTCCGACCGATTGATTTCAAAATCGATATCTGAGGATCCGAGTTGTCTCCAAACACGTATACGTTATCAAAAATGACAAAAGTGGCCGCCATTTTGAAAAATTTAGTTTTCAGACCAATTATTTTCAAAATCGATATCTGAGGGTCCGAGAGGTCCCCAAACATAAATCTGTTTTTAAAAATGAAAAAAGTGGCCGCCATTTTGAAATCTTTAAATTTTGGATCGATTATTTTTAAAATCTATATCTGAGGGTCCGAGTGGTCATCAAACACAAATCTGCTATCGAAAATAAAAAAAACTGGCCACCATTTTGAATTCTGTACTTTTTGGACCAAATGTTTTCAAAATCGATATCTGAGGATCCGAGTGGTCCCCAAACAAGAATCCGTTTTTAAAAATAAAAAAAGGTGTCCACCATTTTAAAAACTAGTTTTTGTACCGATTGTTTTCAAAATCGATATCTTACGATCTGAGTGGTTCCCAAACACGTATCCGTTATACAAAATAGAAAAGTCATCATCATTTTGAAATGTTTAGTTTTTGAACAGATTGTTTTCAAAATTGATATCTGAGCTGGCGGCCTCTTTTTCCATTTTTGATAACGGGTTGATAAATGGTGGCCAGTTTTTTCATTTATAAAAACGGATTCATGTTTGGGGACCACTCGAATCCTCAGATATCGATTTTGAAAACAATTGGTCTAGAAAGTAAAGAATTCAAAATGGCGGCCACTTTTTTCATTTTTAAAAACAGATTTATGTTTGGGGACCTCTCGGACCCTCAGATATCGGTTAATAATCGGTCTGAAAACTAAACATTTCAAAATGGCGGCCACTTTTATCATTTTTGATAACGTATACGTGTTTGGAGACAACTCGGATCCTCAGATATCGATTTTGAAATCAATCGGTCGGAAAACAAAAGTTTTCAAAATGGCGGCTACTTTTTTCATTTTTAAAAACGGATTCATGTTTGGGGACCACCTGGATCCTCAGATATCGAATTTGAAAACAATCGGTTCAAAAAGTAAAGAATTCAAAATGGTGGCCAGTTTTTTCATTTTCGATAGCAGAATTGTGTTTGACGACCACTCGGATTCTCAGATATCGATTTTGAAAATAATCGGTCCAAAACTTAAAGATTTCAAAATGGCGGCCACTTTTTTCATTTTTGATAACGGATTTATGTTTGGGGAGCTCTCGGACCCTCAGATATCGGTTTTGAAAATAATCGGTCCAAAAACTAAAGATTTCAAAATGGCGACCACTTTTGTCATTTTTGATAACGGATACGTGTTTGGAGACAACTCGGATTCTCAGATATCGATTTTGAAATCAATCGGTCGGTAAACTAAAGATTTCAAAATGGCGGCCAGTTTTTTCATTTTTGATAGCGGATTTGTGTTTCACGACCACTCGGACCCTTAGATATCGATTTTGAAAATATTCGGTCCAAAACTTAAAGATTTCAAAATGGCGGTCACTTTTTTCATTTTTAAAAACGGATTCATGTTTGGTGACAACTCGGATTCTCAGATATCGATTTTGAAATCAATCGGTCGGTAAACTAAAGATTTCAAAATGGCGGCCAGTTTTTTCATTTTTGATAGCAGATTTGTGTTTCACGACCACTCGGACCCTTAGATATCGATTTTGAAAATATTCGGTCCAAAACTTAAAGATTTCAAAATGGCGGTCACTTTTTTCATTTTTAAAAACGGATTCATGTTTGGAGACAACTCGGATTCTCAGATATCGATTTTGAAATCAATCGGTCGGTAAACTAAAGATTTCAAAATGGCGGCCAGTTTTTTCATTTTCGATAGCAGAATTGTGTTTGACGACCACTCGGATTCTCAGATATCGATTTTGAAAATAATCGGTCCAAAACTTAAAGATTTCAAAATGGCGGCCACTTTTTTCATTTTTGATAACGGATTTATGTTTGGGGAGCTCTCGGACCCTCAGATATCGGTTTTGAAAATAATCGGTCCAAAAACTAAAGATTTCAAAATGGCGACCACTTTTGTCATTTTTGATAACGGATACGTGTTTGGAGACAACTCGGATTCTCAGATATCGATTTTGAAATCAATCGGTCGGTAAACTAAAGATTTCAAAATGGCGGCCAGTTTTTTCATTTTTGATAGCGGATTTGTGTTTCACGACCACTCGGACCCTTAGATATCGATTTTGAAAATATTCGGTCCAAAACTTAAAGATTTCAAAATGGCGGTCACTTTTTTCATTTTTAAAAACGGATTCATGTTTGGTGACAACTCGGATTCTCAGATATCGATTTTGAAATCAATCGGTCGGTAAACTAAAGATTTCAAAATGGCGGCCAGTTTTTTCATTTTTGATAGCAGATTTGTGTTTCACGACCACTCGGACCCTTAGATATCGATTTTGAAAATATTCGGTCCAAAACTTAAAGATTTCAAAATGGCGGTCACTTTTTTCATTTTTAAAAACGGATTCATGTTTGGAGACAACTCGGATTCTCAGATATCGATTTTGAAATCAATCGGTCGAAAAACTAAAGATTTCAAAATGGCGGCCAGTTTTTTCATTTTCGATAGCAGATTTGTGTTTCACGACCACTCGGACCCTCAGATATCGATTTTGAAAATATTCGGTCCAAAACTTAAAGATTTCAAAGTGGCGGCCACTTTTTCCATTTTATATAACGGATACGTGTTTGGGAACCACTCGGATCGTCAGATATCGATTTTGAAAATAATCGGTCCAAAAACTAAAGATTTCAAAATGGCGGGCACTTTTTTCATTTTTGATAACGGATTCATGTTTGGGGACCACTCGGACCCTCAGATATCGATTTTGAAAACAATCGGTTCAAAAACTAGAGATTTCAAAATGGCGGTCACTTTTTTCATTTTATATAACGGATACGTGTTTGGGAATCACTCGGATCGTCAGATATCGATTTTGAAAACAATCAGTCGAAAAACAAAAGTTTTCAAAATGGCGGCTACTTTTTTCATTTTTAAAAACGGATTCATGTTTGGGGACCACTCGGATCCTCAGATATCGAATTTGAAAACAATCGGTTCAAAAAGTAAAGAATTCAAAATGGCGGCCAGTTTTTTCATTTTCGATGTTTGGAGACAACTCGGATTCTCAGATATCGATTTTGAAATCAATCGGTCGGTAAACTGATTTCAAAATGGCGGCCAGTTTTTTCATTTTCGATAGCAGATTTGTGTTTGACGACCACTCGGATTCTCAGATATCGATTTTGAAAATAATCGGTCCAAAACTTAAAGAATTCAAAATGGCGGCCACCTTTTTCATTTTTGATAACGGATTTATGTTTGGGGACCTCTCGGACCCTCGGATATTGGTTTTGAAGATAATCATTGGAAAAACCATGCCTTATTCTGTATCTTTCCCGCACACGTTCAAGTTTTACTTTATTCTGCAATAATAATTTACGTTGCGACTCTAAACAGACTCTGGACACCTTTGACGTCACGTTCATCACTATCCCGCGGAAACTGCATTTTTCTGGGATAAAAAGTAGCCTGTTTTAATCTAGGGTACCAACTGTCTTCGTTCCGAATTTCATCCAAATCCGTCCAGTTGTTGTAGCTTGAAGAAGAAACAAACATACATACACACTCACTCACATCGTCACAAACTTTCTCATGTATTATATCACATACATACATACATAAATAACGTCTCTATTCCTTGCGGAGCAGACAGAGCCCAAGGTAACA
This sequence comes from Pandemis heparana, assembly GCA_963854515.1. Taxonomy (NCBI): domain Eukaryota; kingdom Metazoa; phylum Arthropoda; class Insecta; order Lepidoptera; family Tortricidae; genus Pandemis; species Pandemis heparana. The sequence goes on along the minus strand of OY978016.1, from coordinate 4,941,163 downwards.
AGACCTTAAAGGCCACGTTACGAATGCCGAAATGTTAATTTTTTTATGTTTTTTGCAAAATCTGATTTGAACATTATGCTGTGTCTGTGTAGGCAATCGGAAAACTAAAGCAAGCGCCATCTACTAACATCGCAGTGCAATATTTCAATCCATCAGCACGCGCCCATTCGCATCGAGTTCACGCGTCGATTATTTAACAGATGTCGCGTTGATCGGACTGCTTGCCACGTCACGAACGGGCAAGGTCATTTGCCTATCCCTTCGCCTTAAGATCAATAATGCTTCACATTTTGGGTCAACGAGATATCGTCTTGGTCCATGATGTAAAAGTAATGGGAAAACGTGTAAATGAGTTGTAGTTTAATTATAAATAAGTAATAGGCATGTTGTAAAATATTCCGGCTGTAAATATACAAATAAGTAAGGTTTAATTGAAGATTGTCTTATTTGAAAAGCAATCGCTTAGGGAATGAGTAGTAATAAATACGTTTGGTAACATTAGAGATACCTACTAAAAATATTTATAACAAATGTTGTACAAAATAGTTTTAAGGAAATTCGACGTAACAGTAATTTAAAAAGCCTTGATGTAGCTGTTGTTTCTGCGCTTTGTAATTTAATAGTGAAGTAAAGTAAAAACTGGCCTTTCGCTCACACTAATAGTCATTCATTAGAGGGTGAGAAAGATGGTATGATACGAACTTCGAAATTAGGATTTGGGAGTAGCCCCCCGAACACCAAACCATTTCTTACCTATACAGTGGGAATTGAGGATTTAAATTAATTATTATTATAGTTAAAAAAACGAGCCATAAAATGATATGTTAAGTGCAGAAACAACAAGTAATTAAATTTATGGACTAAGTACTTATTAGGGCATCAAAGGAGATAGAAATAGTGCGCGATAATGAGGGCCGATTTTTGAAGTCATATTTGTAAAAAATAAAAATACTAGGTACTCGATAATGGTGTAAATTTGTGTACTACTGCAAAACTCAAGAGCAATATTTTTGTTACTAGTCGGGAAATGAGCAGCAGATGCTGTGAGGTTGGCTACATAAATAACATGAAGTTGTGAAAATATTCACTCCAATATTCGCAGTATAAATGGGTTTTTAATTACCTTCTTATGTTAGCATAATTTCAAAGATCGGTTCCCTAGTCTGAAATCCATTTGAAATAGAAATTGTTTTACAAAACATTTACAATGTAAATAATATCAGACAATTTTTTATATGAAACAGGATTCAACTGTCAATCCCATTCCCATATATCAACTGTACTTAAATCAAGTTTCTGAGACAAAGGGTGTTTTGTGGATCCTTTTGCAAAATGGCCTTTATTCAAACTTACTAACTTTTATCCTAAGAAATATGGGTATGGATGCAACTTCCAATCTCCGGCTCAAATATGACATACTCGTATTTCTCGAGTAAAACCTGTAATTAAACTAAATTTCTAAACGATACTGAAAATTAGAATACAAAAAATTCCGAAAAGTAAAGCTATGGCCGGGAATCGGGATTTTCTGTGTCATTTGGAAATTTAATTTCTAACGGATAAAACCGTGAAAGTAAACATAAAAAATCAAGAAGTGGTTCTTGATTCATTTGATAGTAATTAGACTAAGACAATAAAGAGTAAAAATTTAATAAGGGCGCTACCTTTCTTCATACAGTTACTTCTTTGAAATAAAGTGCTCGAACTTGATAAAAATTTCATATGTTTTTTTTTACTTTCTTTTTCATCCGTTTTCTACTCTTTTCTGTCGGAGTCTACCTTCTGTTTTCTGGTCCAAATCTGCATTTTGTACTATTTATTACAGTAATTGTATAGAATACTAAATTATGTACGCGCTGTAGAAAATATCTGTGCACTTTGCTCGCTGGAATGCCATCAAGGTCTATTTCCAAATACAAAATCCGAAGTTCGTATCAAGCCACTCTTTTTACTCTCCTATATCTCACTGAGAGTGCCTGTGTGAGACGTCACGATTCGAACAGCGAATTTCAATTTGGGAGTATAGGACCTGAGTAGCAGCGCAAGTACTGACTCTCTTATTTTGTTGTTTGTCGACCCACCTCTTTTTTTCGACGTCAAATTGTGACGTGCACAGATATTTCCGACGCGGTAGGCATAGCTATGGACTTAATGCTAGTTCGTGGCATATAGGAGCAATAACTCTACTACGCATATCGTTTCTGTAAAATATTGATTAAAAATTGAAATTCATGGAGATGTAACTACGTGTAGTTAGAGATTTGGGAATAAAAAAATCAATTAATATGTTGTTTTTATCTGGCGAATGATGATGTTAGTTTGGAACCATAATCCTTAGTACTTTGCCTTTGTTGTTCACTCTATTCTTGATTAATATTAATCTCGAAAAAACATTTCCGTAGATAAAGGTAACAGCTTGTCAAAAAAATTGCTTCGTCTTCGGTTTAGTTTATGCAAAATTACCTTCCAAACTGTTCAGTGCGGTGCTGATAATGATTAGTTTTACAGCTTTGTGCGTGTTGGTACGATTTTCACATTTATATCCCTTAAGGGGCCGTCCATAAATTACGTGAGATGTTTAAGGGGGGGGAGGGGGTCGAGTCAAATCTCATCTAATCTTACGTTGGAGAGAAGGGGGGTCTCGGCAAATATCACGCAATTTTTTTCTGATTGAAACAAAACAAAAATTATACTATTTTGGTCCATTTAATCCAGATTGTACATGCTTAAGATTTAATTCTATTCTATTGTTATTTTTTTACACTTATAATTAAATTCACAGCAATATTGATTACTAATCTTAACTAGTCGTAAATAAAAGCACGAATCAATTTTTTTCTTTTCTTTTCACAATAACAATCCAACGCGTTTACGTAAGAAACCCACATTTTGAAAAATCTCACGTGAGATTGGGGGACGGGGGAGGGGGTTGAATAAAATCTCACGACATCTCACCATGACAGAAAATTTAAATAAACACCTCACGTAATTTATGGACGCCCCCTTGCGGGGTAGACAGAGCCTAAAGTAACAAGACCTAAAGGCCACGTTTAGCATTGATTGTGGGCGTATAAGTGCTGGAAAGGGAAAAGAAAAAGGGATGGGTTGCTAGCCGCATCGCCTATAGCATGATGTTCGCCCATTCCCTCGATGGGCTTTTACCATCTGCGCGGGAAGAGAAGCACCTGTACGTTCTATGTTTTTACTTTGCTAGGCCATTTTGGAAGTAATTGAGGAAACCACATAATAATTGTTATCCCGGCACGCCTTTGAGCGGTTGATGTTATATCTTAAATGATCGATGGTTTTACGTAGGCAGTCTATCAATTATGTGGAATGAATTTATCACACTCATTTAATTTCTACTCTTTATTATTTTAGGCACCTGATTTATTTACAGTGTCGTTGCCGCACTGAATGCAGTTAAAATTTCCCGTCTACCGTCAAGAGAAACAGATAACGGAACGACAGAGTTTACTTAGTACAATAAAACAAAAGCATCGTATAGATGCTAATGTACCTAGTTGTAATCAAAGCGGGGATTACTCCGTGCGGTCCCCTAATGTTTACTGAGGAAACAATTAAAGTTAATATACGAAACGTTTGAGAGGATAGGTATAGTGTAATATTACTAATAATGACATCATGACTACAAGGAAGAACGTGATCTATTTCAAAGAGAACGAAGGGTGTAATTAATGTGACGCACAGTTTATACAGAATTACTGTGTTGGATAATACACTATTTAATATATACAGAAAAAATATTGAAGATTGTTAAAAATAATAGGTCAAGTACTGCCAAAGTCCAATGTAAAATATTAATTACTACCAATAACTCTAAGACCAATAAGATTATAACTTAATTCTTCTTACGTGGAAAAGTTTGAAACTAAAGAAAAGCTTTTTTAAAGTTGTAGTAGCTAAAACCTTTTTGGGTTTAAATTAAATACTGGCCATACTAGCATTAAAAAAAACCTGACATCAAGTCTTGAATGACATGCTGCAATGGACTGACAGCTGCATTATTTTATAGTTTCGGTGTCAAAATTTTTGTGTATCCTAAATTATGTGTAACTAAAACAAATGTTTTTAACAAATCTATAAAACAGGTAAGTGATCGTAAGATTTGGGCACAGATCGAAAAAGAAAAAAAACTGTAAAGAACCCATTAATTTTCTTATAACCACATTCGTGTCGGCTTGTAGGCACTTACTCAAACCCTTTGGGGAATTATGTACATAACATAGTTAGTTAGTATAGCAATACAACGTAGTGATAATTCTTAGAACAAATAAAAAGTAAAGACAGATTTTTAATGAAAGTAAGTAAAGACAGGCGTACTTAGTTCTCGCCAGCCATATAAATATTATGAAGAGTCAGCTATCAATTACTGATTCATCCATTATGTATCTTTATTGACAAAGTAATGACATCGTTTAACGTTTCATGATCAAGATTTATTTTGTCGTTCCCTCATCGGCGGCTGGACGGTTGTCTCTGAGACTTGCTATCCGGGAGTCGTTTTTTGTATTTATGTTTTATTTTATTTTATTTTCAGATGGACAATTTTATTTTTATTTAATAATATACATAGTATTCATACCCAATCAATACTTAAAGATAATGGACACAGCAAGCTTGAAAGTTAAGTTCACGCCTCTAATGAAAAAAGTACATTTAGACCAGTCGACGTGCTGCCTTGAAATTGTACCAGAAGTGTCCGCTTTAAAAAACTTTGATAAAATAAAATGGAAAAAAGACAAAAACTTTTACGAATACCTAATTCCTATTACTTACAAAATAATACTAAAGAGACGAGAACACCAAGATAAAGATATTAAAGACAGCATAGATAACCCCAATTCAATGTATCATTCATGTGTTGACCTCTTGCACCCATCTGTAACAAGTTATTCTTTGGCCTCTGGAGATGTGAACAAAACTATCAGTGATAATTTCATACTTGGCAAGGTAACATCACCATCAGATTTAGACATGTGCAATATAATTTTTTCACAACATAAAAAGAAGTGTTGTGCGAAGAACGTAAAAACCAAAGTAATGTCAAGCGTTGTACAGACTGTAGCTGCTTGGGATAAAGATAACGCTACGATTTCTGATACATTATTAGACGGACAACAAAATCAAAACAATGGTGGGTAAATATATGGGAGGGCTTCTTTTTTTGTTACAACTATTTTATTTTTTTATTATTTTTGCAATTTTTTCACAGCTGCTAGCAAGATTGATGCTCAGGTGGATTCTTCTAATAATGTAATGGATAATGTTAAAGTGTTAGAAGAAAAAGATACCAATATTAATCAAGAGGCCTTTTCTCCTTTATGTATCTCGCACTCCTCAGATGACACTATTAAGAATCGCATATTGGCTGAGCGGACTCAAATTGAATCTTTGAGAAAACTTAGCGTTACTCCTATTTGTTCCATCAACACTTATAGCAGTCCACTATCCACCCTACCGCATGAAAATAGCTTTTTTACTAATTCTTTTTTTTCTCGTGATTATGATTCAATTAAAGAATTCACTGTTTTCGGTCATTTATCTCCTATACCACAACAGACATTTAGTGTTTATACGACAGCGGTAAATGTTGATAATTTCAAGCCACAAAGAATTGGACTGTTCAGAAAGCTTACTCCAGAAGAAAGAATCGAGCAAATCATTAAATATATGGAGAAGGAAATCATGCCATTAAAATATATGTTAAATGACATAATCGCAAGATATAGTGCATTAGTTGATACACCACATTTTTTTTACGATACTGCCACAAATAAGTTGCATACAGACAATACAGAAGAAATAAAACGAATTGAAGGACCTGAAGAACAATTGAGATCAAATCGTGTTGTGTTTAATGTTGTGTTTGATGGTTAAAATGATTTGTTGTCAAAAATGTATCCTTAGCATTAAATATTTGTAGTAAACAAGTACTACGAATATTGTTTTGTTTAATTTATATTCTAAACTAAACGGAAATGAGCCGGTTGAGTGACTCTATCTTAACTGCAGTCCGATTTTAGTTGTAGTTAATAGAAGTCAATTATTTATAGTATATTTGGTTAAGGTTGATAATTTTACATTGGATGTTGTTTCCGTTCAGAAAATGTAACGTGACTAAAGTAGTTTTGGTACGATATATAGTTTATTAGTTAATACATATACAAAAACATACAAAGCAAGTATGGTGGAGAACGAAGATATGTCAAAGATGGTTTATCTATATGTGTGTGATATTTCCACCACACAGCAGCAGGACAAGGTATAAAAATTCATAAATACCATTGCTCACGACGCTGAAATTTTATTGACGTCGTTATAGACACATTGATTGGTTCAAACCTAGCTAAGGTAATGGGATCTTTAGATCATCTCTTGGTTTGTAATATAAAAAAACTTTTATATTTCAAAGGTTTTAAGAATTCTAGGAAAATGGATGAAGAGGAGTTAGTTCACGAACTAGTTAACAGCCTGGCATTTGAAGTCGAAGCCATACCTAAGGATAATGTCATCAAATTCACCAGTACCAATGGCACACCTCTTAACGTTAAAGTTCGCGTGCGTAATAAAGATGAGCCGAGACTGGTCCAACGAGGCATTGTGTCTGTGCCAAAACTAGGCAAACACATTGCAAGTGTTGATAAAATCAGGCTTATAAGTAGCGATCAAACTATCCTCTCTTTCAATGTATACATGGAAACAGAATTAGAAAAACAAGGGCCACCAAAGAACCGCAAGCATGGCTTCAAGTTTTTCAAACTTGGTAAGTTAACTTGTCAAAGATGTTAGTTCAAAATAACTTCAAGTTTTGCTTGGAATTACGTTACTTAAATTTGAAATTTTCTTTTGTAAAAATTTACAAGTTTTATAGGCTTTGCTGATTCTCTAAATAATTATCATTATGTAGGCGGTTGCCTTGGAACATCGTACGATGAAGACGAAGGTCCCTACTTACCAGGCCCTTCCAATAATAAAGCTCTCAGGAGTAGAACTAGTAGCAAATCAGACAGTAACATTCTCAACCAAAATGCTGATGTTGCGGAAACACTAAAATCACGCGTAGAAACTTCAAATCGAAACCAGAAAAAACTTTTTGGTAAATGCAAACCGGGTAAGTTTCTGTCCAATACTGCATACATGACTTAACTTGAACTATAATATTGTAATAATTTTTTGCCTTATACTACCTTGTAGGAGGTTGTCTGGATCCACCTTTTGGAGAGGATAAAGAACCTTACCGCCTATCGAGTGTACAAACGCACATAAAACCAAAACAGACTGTTAGTAAAATTGAACACGAAGATAAGGCAGGGCAAAGCATCAGTAAATCTACTGTTGAGCAAGGACGATCGTCAAAAACGTCTGATAAAATACTTAGAAAAGAACCAAACAAGGAAACAACTGAAAATAAGGCACTTTTAGATATATATGCTCGATCCGTTTCATTAGAACATTCAACTACATCAAATTACTCAAATGCCACCCTGAGACACTCTTCTAGAATGTCCTCCAGCAAAATACTAGACGCAGGAAAAAATACCAGTAAAACTTATAATAATGATTCGCTTAGACAAAGTTACCAATATCCCGAAACTTATTTCATTCCACCAAAAGACATACTTCAGCATAAGGAAGAAGAAAGAAGGTATAGTAGAGAGCGGTCAATTGATCAAATTAGACCAACTACTACGCGGCAAGAAAATGAGCGTCAAACAAGTGACGATTCTCATAACTTTGATGTACCTAATAAAACATATCCAGGAAATGTGGATATCAGAAGTCCCCAAACCACAAAATTATCAAAACAAAAAGTAAAAGACAATAAGGAAAAGATTAAACAAACGCTTACGGACCTTACATCGAATGAAATAGACAATCCACCAAAATCATCGGCAGATTATCGCAAAAATAATGATATCTCTTTGAATATGCCTCTTGTAACTCAGAAACTTGAGATAAGTTCCGATTACAAAGAAACTCCTAGTGTATCTTATTTCAAACACGTAGATGACTTCGCCATTCCCATTTTACCGAAAGATTTAGATTTTAGTATTATTTCTAAGAGCGATTCAATGGATGCAAAAAATAAAGAACAACATCAAAATCTTATATCAACAGAAAATAAAGCAGTTAAAAACATAAGTTCTGACAAATTAAATAAACCAGAAAATTCGTCCACAGATACCAAAAACCAAAATATACTCAAAAATAAAGAGGCAATGAAATCAGAAACTATAAATACCGCGAAGCCCAAATTAGGCAATATTGAAGACTTGTACATCAGTCCCACCTTAGTAAGTGCTCAGGATGAAGTCAAAATTCTACGATCTATGCCATCAACGGATACGCAGACAATTCGACAAGTTGACTATTCGCCTTCTGATTTAAACATCGCTATGGAAGATAAGCCAGCAAAAACTAGCGATTCATCAAACTTATCAAAAGACCAAACAAAGTTGTCAATGGCAATACGGTTGCAATCTTTGGAAAAAGATTTAGATACTGGTGATACGAATAAGAAAAATAATACCACGCCTGAAATTCAATTAAACGACATTGTAAAAAATGAAAATCCACCCACAGATATGAGAAACCAAAATATACTCAAAAATAAAGAGGCAATGAAATCAGAAACTACAAATACCGCGAAGCCCAAATTAGGCAATATTGAAGACTTGTACATCAGTCCCACCTTGGTAAGTGATCAGGATGAAGTCAAAATTCTACGATCTGTGCCATCAACGGATACGCAGAAAATTCCACAAGTTGACTATTCACCTGCTGATTTAAACATCACTTTGAAAGATAAACCAGCTAAGACTAGTGATTCATCAAACTTAAAAAATGACCAAATAAAATTGTCAATGGCATTACGGTTACAATCTTTGGAAAAAGTTTTAGATACTGGTGATACGAATAAGAAAAATAATACCACGCCTGAAATTCAATTAAACGACATTGTAAAAAATGAAAATCCACCCACAGATATGAGAAACCAAAATATACTCAAAAATAAAGAGGCAATGAAATCAGAAACTACAAATACCGCGAAGCCCAAATTAGGCAATATTGAAGACTTGTACATCAGTCCCACCTTAGTAAGTGATCAGGATGAAGTCAAAATTCTACGATCTGTGCCATCAACGGATACGCAGAAAATTCCACAAGTTGACTATTCACCTGCCGATTTAAACATCACTTTGAAAGATAAACCAGCTAAGACTAGTGATTCATCAAACTTAAAAAATGACCAAATAAAATTGTCAATGGCATTACGGTTACAATCTTTGGAAAAAGTTTTAGATAATGATGGCACAAATAAGATAACCAAGCCTGAAACTCACTTAAAAGACAATGTAGAAAATGATATAAGAGATAATAATGATTATCTAGACACAGCAAATTATGAAGAGACTATCAAAAGCATACCAGATCAAAAAATAGCTCAAGAACAAGGAATTGAAAGTCAAGGAGAAAAAAATAAAAAACAAGTGAATGAGAATCCTAAACTATCAGATAGTGGAGTGAATGATGAAAAAATAAATAAATCATTAAGAACAGCTGAAATTCCAAAGAAACCACTAAAACAAAACAAAAATGTTCTACAGGAACAAATTCCAGATTCCCAATTAAGTGATAATTTCAAAATTAATGAAATACAGAAGTCTTTGAATGATTTTAAGAATAATCAAGATAGTGAGAAAAACAAGTCAGAAGTTTTAGATTTAAACTTTATTCACAATGAAAAATTGAATGATTTACTAGATGTTGAAACCCACAATAGAACTCTTGAAGATAATTTAGGCAAGCGGAATTCAAGAGATACTCCAAATATCAGTGAGGTCAAGAATGAATTGCAAACGACGAATTTAAATTTGCAAAACAAGGCGCCTTCTGAAATATTTTACAAAGAAGTGTTAGATGAACAACTCAGGAAACCTAAGCAAAATGATAACAAAGAAATAATCACAAAAAATATGCCAGAAGCCAGTATAGCTAAAACATTTATTAACGATTCTAAGAGTAATAACCACGTTGTAATCACCCCAAAATTTAAAGACGTAAGTCTTAACAATGATAAAGATTTTGCGATAGTAAAGACTCAAGAACCTGGTGATACAACTAATATAGCATCAGAAGATTTAAAAAAGAATGATGAGCAGATACAAGACAGTAAATATGCAAAAAGCAATCTACATGGTAATCAGGCAAATAATAATATTGAACATACTTTTGTTTCGGATGATAAAAAACAAACTCTGATTGAGAATATAGTTAACAACAATCGTATAAAACAGCAACCAATCGACACAAGTATTGAAAAACATCAAACTTACTCGATACAAAAGTCATCAAACAGCAGTATTGTAAATTCGGTTAATGAATTTGCTATGTCTTCCACTAATAAAATGGATGCCTCCAATAATTTGAAAACAAATAATTTCAATTTTGTAGAAAATAAAAAAGTACCTGGAAATGTAAATCTCACGGAAAATGACAATGTTAAATTAAAAAATACTTTAATACCGGATCAAAATAGCTTGAATACCCAGGATAGAATACCGAGCGCTATTTTACAAAAAACACAATTGCTAAGAACTGATGACTCTGACTTTTGTAATGATGATATCAATGTCATAAAACCGTTTAAACGCAATACGTTCACCATTGTTGCATCAAACACTTCTTTAGAGAAGCAGGAAGAACCTATTTCAACGCAAGACACAAGTAATGTACTCGTAACGGATGAACATTTTAATGTTAAAATGGATGAAAAAAAATCTCCAAGTATCGAAACTACTACTGATCTTGAAGAGTTTGCAGAAAATAATCTACAAAAGAATAATGGAATAGACAAACAAGAAATAAAAACAGCAGATTCAATTTTAAACAGCAATCCGCGCGATAATACAAGTTTAAAGATGACTAAAGATGATCAATCGATAAAAACCTATAGCGAAAGGGAAAATAAAAGTGAACTTTTTGAATTACTAGAAAACAAAAAAGCTAGCAACACTGAAGTTACCTCGAGCACCAGATATGAGGAACCATTTAGAACTAACAATTATGCAAAATCATCTTTAACATCAGATATAACTCCGAATACTATCAACATAGTAAATACTGAGATTCTAAGAAATCAAGATCAACCTGATACTATAATGAATAATAAAGAAAAACTGATTTTAAAGAATGTATCTAGCGACATGGCAAAACAACTTTCAGAGCTCCTGGAAAACCCAGATGATGGCTCTAAAAACGTACCATTAGAGCCAAAATTAGAGATAACACCACTAAATAAAGAACTAAGTGGGAATGATGTTCCAAATGACAAGTTAAATGATATTACAATGGATAATAAAACAGTACAAATAATGCATTCTCAATTACCGGAAAATACTGATAATATACCCAAAAATAAAATTTCAACCTCAGATATACTCAAAAATTCTAAAGGAGCTGATAGCGTGTTGGTCGCAGAGTTCACAGAGGACACAAAGAACGTAACACATGGTGAAATTGTATCAATTACACGTAATGATAATTCCGGTACAAATTCTACTCGTGATTCAATGGAATACAGATCTGAATTTCATGAAGATGAGATAGGAAAATCGAAAAATTCTCCTGTGAACATTTTGCAATCAACTGAAATTAGCGAACCTGATGAAAGTAAATTTAAACTTTTTTCTCAAGCGAAATCTGAAAAAATAGGTGATTCAGAATTAGATGTTCAACCCTCTCATACTAAAGATCCAAGTGACATCATGATCATGGCTAATGTAGATAACGACATAACAAAAAAATTAGATTTGGGTACACTCGGAAGCTTATCTAAAGTTACAGATAAAACTATATTAGAAGAGGACATTAGGTTTTATGTTGAAAATGAGACCGGTGCTGGCAACTTGGGAAAAATATCAAATTCAGAGACAAATGAAAGCTTCAGTAAAATAATTGAAAAAAAATCGCTTGAAAAAGATGACTCCATGTATTATAATGAATATGATCACGATACCAAAATGTATGAGGTTAGTGACTTAAAAAACACATCAGAATCTGCTTCAGTTGCAGACAAAGCTAATGATCAAATTCCAATTAGTTCAATAGATAATACTGGAAATTACAGTGAATACGATAGTCTCACCAAAGTTAATGAGCATGTAGATTTGAGAAAACAATCAAAACAGGCTTCAGAGAGAAATTTCATTGAAGTTATTGATGAAAAACCCCTTTTGGTAGAAGATGATGTTGCTCACGATGTTAAACACGAAAAGGATGGTACCTTAAAAAAAATATCTGAAGCAAATTCCACCGTCGCATCAATTATCGACATGAAACCGCTAGAACCAAAAGAAGATACTAGATACTATGGCGAGTACGCTCCATTATCAAAAACACCGATCTCTATAGACAATTTGAGTAATATTGATCAGTCAGGAGTCAAAAAACTTCTGGATACCAAGAAACTACTGGAACAAAGAGATTCAATTATTTTAAAGCAACAGCTTGGAGTAAAAGAAAAAGTCTACAATCAAAATGGAAATAAACTTAATAGAACCGATTACAAGGAAACGATTTTAAGTCCAGTGCACAAAACTAAATCGGAAGTACTTTTTTTGAATCTAGCTCTCCAAAGTTACGTGAATGATAATAATGAAACAGTTGTACAGACCATAAGTCCTATGGTAGAACCCCTACGGTATACGGATGATAATATTACTATTGTACAATCTTTAATTCGTCATGGACACCAAATTAGAATACCAGTTGACGTGGAGAATGACCTGTCTCTAAAGTTTATGCGCAAAACTCATGAATTCCCGGGCGTTAATATTGATCAAAATAGTTCCAAGACAGCACGGATTACAAGACATCGTAAGTTTAATATGTTGAAAATTGAATATATTGATTCGAATTGAAAAATAATGAATGATTTAGATTTCATTTTGCTTAATTAATTACCGTCATAATAAATGGAACTGTCAAGCTTTAAGTTAGATTTAGCAACTAAATTTAAACGGCAGTATGCTACACAAAGATTGTTTCTATTTCATTGATCTGTCTTTTAATTGATTTAAAATAATTTTACTAGTTTCAGAGCATGCTCATCACCACCCAAAAGATGTTAACAAGAGTTTGGCATTTATATATGAACGAGAACTAATTCCTTTACATAACATTATCAAAAACCTAACTGAAGAGATAAACACTTTAACAGCGCAGCAGGAAGTGCTTAAAGATAAACAGCGAGGCGCTAAGAGAACTAAATCGCTCAGACTGATTCCTGTTAACAAACGCTGCGGTTGCGGGAGAATGTAAAAATGGTAACAAACACATTATGATTATGCTTCCGCGTTATTCTAGTTATTTGAAGATATATGTCAAGGATTGAGTATACGAGTATTGTATTGCTTCCTCGTCGAGGAATTGACATTCCAACATTTTTTTTAGATTTGAAATGGCCGCACAGATTTAACTAGAGCTTCACAGATCCAGCATTCGTTATAAACTTAAAATACAGTAGAGCTGTCTATAATCACAGAGACACTACAAAGTGAAACGTAGGTTGAAAAGCGTTATGAAAATAGACAAAAATATTGTCAAGGCAAGAGGCATAAAAACAAATATTTAATCAAATTTCGACGCTCCTTGATCCTCCTGCGAGTGGTAGGACCTTGCGAAGGGTCCGTCTAGATCTCTACCACCATGTTACTCGCTATTTCTGCCAGCAGTGATACAGCCGGATAAATTACTGGCACGCGACGGGAGGGCTATTTTAGCCCACGCTGACAACGTATCTGCAAGTACTCCGTCGAATGCTTACCATCAGGTGACACTTGCTTGTTTGCCTGCCTTGTTGTAAACAAAAGTATACTCTTTAAGTCTGTTAAAATGTGGTCTAATAATCCCACCGAGGAAGGTCACCCTCTAGTTAAGAACCTGTTATTTTGAAGGAGACCTTTCCATTTTATTTTTGTTGCTTTTTAACTGTTTTTGTATAGGTAGTTATTACTAATGTACTGGGTTACTTGATCTTTAAAACAAGATATGGTAAACTGCTCCAGTAAAATGCGTTTCCATCAACGCAAAGCGATCGATGTAGAGATGTATTAAATTGATCCGTTAATTATCGTTGTAAGGTCTTTTTATTCTAAACTGTCCTATTTGGTAAACAAAATTCTAACCTCAAAACGTCTAATTTTTGTCATTTTTTAACTATTTCATCGTAAATAAAGGAAATGGAGGTTTTATATCAGCAAAATTATGTACAAAATATTGCCTCATGTTTATTTGCTAACATATAATCCACCTTATTGTTTACAAAAATTTGTACATTGGGGTTAGAATTTTGTTTACCAAATAGGACAGTTAAGAATGAAAAGACCTTACCTATTCTATACATACTAATTTGTCACTCATCGATTATACAAAATCTTTGCTCTGCCACGCTTAAATAATAAAAGATCTGAGGGAAGTTGATTGATATACACAGGGTAAACCTGAAAGTTTATGTAAATATTTTATACCAACCCATTATTCATTTTTGGGATGATTTAAATATTTTTTAAGTACCACGCTTCAATTTCCGTAGAATAATCTGGCAAGGAAACTAATAGTTGTTCATCTGGTAAAGTAATGTCTGGCCGGGTCATCACGCATCTGCCATATATGACAACACAAAAATATCCATTTGATTAGTCATTAATTCACGATTCATATTTTGCCGGTCATTTGTTTAACTTACTCATGCCTACTATCAGAGTAACTATAAGGGACTGGCTGGCGCAAACTTCAAGGGGTAGCACTCTCAGACCTGCCTGCAGGAACATTTCTCATAACCTTTGCTACGAGGTACCTACTACAAAAAACATGAGACATCAAACAAAGTATGTTTCGACGTCGATGTTGTCATTGTCACAAGAAGCTGGGTCTTATTCTAGGTTACCTATCTTTTAATCTGTACTATTTCATATGTAATTTAATTATCACATGTTTTTAAGCTCTCGATTAAGAGAGAGTAATATTGTGTTGTGCTGATAAAACTAGCGCCCTGTTTTAACCAGCGCTGTGATTACTGCCTTTCAGTGCTCCATTACAATCGAACGTGCCGCGAGACATTATTTAAATATTACTTTTTTTATTTAAAAAAGTAGCTCATTAACTTAAATAAATACGTTTATTGTACGGCTAAATTTTGTTTACAATGTTAAGGACATATCGATAGTTCAAGTTTATTGTCTCGAACGTCGGTGTCTGTGTTTTAAAATGGAATTTAATTTGAAAACTGTTTCGAATAGTGTTGACAGTCGCGAAAAATATGCAGCTGATTTGGAGCAAGCGCTGTCAGTGGCAGGTAAATAGCTCAATAAATCGGATCATCCTGTTTATTGTTATAAAGTGTGTCCAGACTCCAGATGCATGAATTGAATAAGAGACATGTCATCTAATACCTAGAGATATCATGCGATAAACGTCGTTCAATGATATTACATATAAACTGGGAGTAGATATGTCACTACCGCGCCCGAGTTGAAGATTCATAAATGACCCAATTGTCACATTTACCTCAAACAAGCCACAGTATGAGTAGTCCATGACAGTCAATGTGACAGTTGACAGAGGGAACGTTTTTCAAACGCAATTTACTAGGAACGTAACATATCTATACTATGAAATATCATTGACGTCGTTTAAAATACTCGTACAAACACTATCGTATCGAATTAACAATTTTAGAATGTTAAATTAAGTCAATTTACATAGAACTGGGGTGGACATTGTACCTTTTGAATGTTTTCAATTTTTATTTTATACTTAAACTAGTGACCCTCCCCGGCTTCGCACGATATATTATGCATATACATATAAACCTTCCTCTTGATTCACTCTATCTATTAAAAAACCGCATCAAAATCCGTTGCGTAGTTTTAAAGATTTAAGCATACATAGGGACATAGGGACATAGGGATAGGAGCAGAGAAACCGACTTTGTTTTATACTATGTAGTGATTATGTATTTGTTAATTAGGAAAGGACTTGAGAATCAAAAGATTCATACCTAATTAATTACTCGTCCGTTCAAAACAACCGTTTAGGTTCACTTCGTCCACATTCCCATTTCGTCCATATTCCCATTTCGTCCATATTCCCACTTCGTCCACATTCCCACTTCGTCCTCTTTCCACTTCGGCCTCTTCCCACTTCGTCCACATTCCCACTTCGTCCACATTCCCATTTCGTCCACTTATTTATTTTATTACTTTGGTTACTTAGTTTACATTATGTCAATAAGAAAGAATATACAGGATGGGCACCGCAACTGGAGCAAACTTTTGAAAATAATCAATTATTTAATGTTGTGTCTTGGGAATGTGGACGAGATGGAAATCTTGACAAAATGGGAAGTGGACGAGATGGGAATGCTGACAAAATGGGAAGCGGACGATTTGGGAATTGATTGCGGACGAAGTAGGAATGTGAACAAAATGGGAATGTGGACCAACCTAAACGAAACCAACCAACGTTTACTCAAAATTTTGAAGGAAATCGCTTCATGAATTTTAGAAGCAAAATGATCATTTTTTCCATGGCAGAATAGCGAAATAATTTAAATAATATTAAGTCTTATTGGCAAGTAGGAAAATCAATATGCATGTAATGTTTAAAATATTTAAATATACGCAAGTTCTGTATATACAAGTGTTAGCTATTCGTATTTATCGATCTGTCAAATAAATATGTTTAATGAAAAACGACGTTAGTGCGAAATATAAAATAGTTTGCACCCGTTGGAAAACCCTATCCTGTGGGAATTTGAAAGAATTATTTTTTCCCTTTTCTACGTCATAAAAGGAACCATTACCTACGAAAAATTGTAACTTCATAGATATCGAAGGGTTTGAACTTTGATGAGCCGGCCAGACAAACAGTCAGAACTTTACTTTTTAAACATTCTGGTCCAGTAGTAATGAATAACTGGTTCTGGTTATTAATAGGGAAGGGAAGGGAAGTATACTACTTGCCTACAATGAAATAACTTTCTAGGAATTCTTTTTTGGGTCGTAGGACTCGTAGGTGAGAAAATTCTAACATCACTATAACAGTTATAGTATTTTTTATAAGTACTTATATTTATCCTACTAAATGCGAAAGTTTGTGAGGATGGATGGATGGATGGATGGATGTGACGATGTGAGTGTGTATGTTTGTACCTTCTTCACGCTGAAACAACTGGACGGATTTAGATAAAATTTGGAACGGAGATAGCTGGTATCCTAGATTAACACATAGGCAACTTTTTACCCTGGAAAATTTTAAAGTTCCCGAGGGATAGAGATAAACATGTCAATAACTAATTCTACGCGGACGAAATCGCGGGCAAAAGCTAGTAACTTATAAAGTCGTAAATGATCGATTTTATAAGTTAACCCTTGTACGTAGGTTGAAACGATACACTATTTACCAGTCACCTTGTACTTGTATGTAGGAACGCTGTATAGCATTTGGCGCCAAATACCGTAACTGTTTGTTTATCCACTACGTCTGTACCAATGTAGGTACCCCTTGTAAACGTTAGTCCAATATAGACTCACACAAGAGACACGGTTAAACGTTAGAGTAAAATAGTCAACACTCTTAACTGGTGGAAAGGTATTAGCGGTTTCTTTTTACCATGTAGGCGTTACTAAATACAAATTCTAATCTCTTCGCCAGGTGTGGGCTGGTACAACATCAAGTACTGCCTGGTGCTGGCCCTGTTCCTGATAGCGGCGATCATCGAGGTGATGGGCTACGCGTACGTGCTGCCCGCGGCCAGGTGCGACCTGGACATGTCCGATGCCCAGCGAGGAGTCATAGCGTCTTTACCTTACATTGGTAAGGTCAAAACACCAAACATTTTATATAGTACATTAAACGAATGCTGGTTAAACCACCCGAAAATTTTCCAGATCAACATAAAGAGTGTCTTATAAGCAGACCCCGTTATCAGTGGTGAAATTTCATTGAAATAGAATCATAGGGTTGGCACACAATATTCATTTAATTTGTGTACATTTGACATACCCGTAAAAAATGACAGTCAATAGCTATTGGAGAAAAAATATCGTCTATTGCATAGTTTTACTAAAATTACAAACCATTTTTTCCGCGTCGCATTCGGTTTATTTCCAGTTTTGCCATTAGCTCCATTTTAAACTGAGAGAATTCAGCTAGATTATCCAGGAAGTTCATACTTTTACCGAACATAAAATTAAGTAAGTTTATGACATCAGACATATTTTGACAAATAAATGTCAATTTAGTACCTAAGTATTATTATAGAGTTCAACAACCAAATAAAACCTTTTTTAAGGCAATTGGCTTCACATTATATTATACCTATGAATGAAATAAGGAGGTATATTGTTTTCATCAAATATTAGGTATATCAAATTATACACGTGTAAATATTAATGTGTAGTGCCAGCCCTAGTATTGTCAATGAATTTTCACCACTGATAACGGGGTCTGCTTATAAGTTGGGGTTTCACCTTTTCGCCGCTGTGTCAAATACAAGAGACGTCACTCATACGTCAGACTTCTTTATTGCGATGCCCTAAGTTGAACCTAAACTCAATTTAATTAGGTTAGGTATCTCTTAATAGGTAGGTAGAGAAGACAGAAACACTAAGCGTACCCTGACTCACACCTGGCCAGTTTTCGTGTTATCTTCTAAATATTTAAGAAAAATGTGCGCACTGACCCAAAAATTCAAGAATTATCTTTTTGCTTAGTAGGTTAATTAATGTTTTAGGATAATTTCCGGCAAATGCAGGTTATCAATAAAATTGTAGGTAATAATAGCACTTACTGCATGCTAACGGTCAGGAATGTACCTACCTATCACGTTATAATAATAAGATAAAGAAATTCCAGCGTACTTTTGATTCTAAGTAGTTTTTTTTTTAAATACAACCTTTTGTGTAACATATGGTAGGGTATCAAAGTGTACGTAATGAAATGGAGGGTAATAGTGGTACTAGTAACGTTTCTCTTTTTATGGTACTTCTGTAATTAGTGAAGGTTGGCAGTCTTTAAATACGTGATCGAAGTGTGCAACTCTACATTCTTTGAGGGTTTACAAAAATTGCGTTAAAAAACTTTTGGTAAATACTAATATTAACCAGTACCTATGTGATCTTCTGATCTACAAAAAATTTATCAATTTTCACTCACGCTCTTTCTTCTCTTGGTCCATACGGAGTCACTATAATATGTAGGTAAATATAATAAATTCTCGTCCGATACTGGGAACATCATCGTCTTGCGTTAATTCATTTTCTAAGATAACGCCGAGTGTATAAGCATCAACCGTTGAGATGTACCTTGTACACGGTGACTAATTTGAATGACTAGGTGAAATAGATCAAGTTTAAACCAGATCTTCTGTCAAATTGCCTATCTCTATAAGTAGATATAGTATTCAAGAAAACTAAAAACCCCTCACGAACTTGGAGCGGCTGGCAAGTAACCTATACTTATTACTAATTGTAGCACTTAATAGCAGATAAGGGATAAGGACGTGATTTATGTATGTGTGTGTGTGTGTGTGTGTGTGTGTGTGTGTTTGTGTATGTGTTAAGAGCAGATCTTAGTAACGCACTTTAATTACTTTAATTTCAAAATAGAGTTGTATGTGAAATTATTGGTTTCTATCACAGTAGTATCGAGGATAGAGGCAGCTGTTTTAAATTATAACAGCTGTTATTATATTTGATGAACGACGCAGTGTGAACACATCTGTTGTATCTGTTGCACATGTGTTGTTGTTGTTGTATTGTTTGGTAATGAAACACAATATTTTGGATATCGAGTGTGTATTAACATAAGACGCCATTAAGCCGAATGCCCGCGCTGTCAAACATTCCTTTACATTTTTACCTATTGCAACATCCTCCCTTTTTTATAATAACAGTCACATAAAAACTAATCAGTAATAGCACAATAAGAAAACTAATACAACTTATGAAAATCACTATTCAACACATCAGCAGAACACTAAGCAGTTTAAAACAAATAACATTGATCACAAAAATAATTCTAATTATGTAGCAACATAATCCTTCATCCAGACTGGTGGGATTCTTTGTCTCCTCCCTTGCCTTAAAGTATTATTATCATTGTTAAGATTACTATCAAGATTACAATCAGCATTATCATTATTATTATTATTATCCAAAATCACATCACTGCTTGCATTCTGTCCATTAGAATTACCATCTGGAACCATGCCTAAATCCTCACTATCAATTGAAATATCATGTGAAGGCAGATAACCAGCTTGACTCTGTGAGGATGGTATCAAATGCGTTCTATTTCTGCGATAGAAACCATTATCTGTATCTACAATATATGATCTTGGTTCAACTAACTTCCGTACAATTTTACCATAACGTCTCAAATCTACTACCCAAACTTTCTCTCCTTCTACTAATTCTCTCAACCCCCTAGTCCTATGACTTCTATTATAATGTGCTTCTATTTTTTTCTTCTTTTCAACTTTCTTCTTATGAAATTCAGTCTTACAATTAATTTTCTTACATAAACTACTAGGCAGTCTTGGTAAATTATCTTTTAATTTTCTGTTGAACATAAGTTCAGCTGGACTGAACCCTAAATCTAATGGTGTGTTGCGGTAGATTAGAAGTGCCAAATGAATGTCTTCATTTTTCTTCAGTAAATTTTTAGCTATCTTAACTGCCGATTCAGCACAGCCATTACTTTGCGAAAAATAAGGACTACTTGTAATATGTTCAAAATTATATTGTTTTGCAAATTCTTTGAATTTACTTTTAAACTGCGGTCCTCCATCAGACCTCACTAAATCTGGAATGCCAAACTTAGAGAAAGTGTCCTTACACTGCTCTATTATATAATTTTCAGTGAGATGATTCAATTTTTTTAAGTCAATGTACCTAGAATAGTAGTCCATCATGACCATATACCATGTGTTATCACAATGAAACAAGTCTATGCCAATTTTTTGCCACGGTCTTTCCGGTTGATCTTCTAATATAATATTTTCTCTCGGATTTTTACGCTCCTCAATACACTGTGGGCAATGTTGGATGACTGTTTCAATTTGAGTCGACATTCCTAACCACCACACACTTTGTTTTGCTCTACCTCTACATTTACTAATTCCTAGATGTCCTTCATGAATCTTATTTAGCATTATCTTTTGTAAACTTTCAGGTATAACTAACCTACACTTATACAGCAAGTAACCATTTCCCACTGAAAAATCAAATCTATACTGATAATACAATCTTAATTCTCCTGTTAACTGATTTTGTTTAGGCCAACCCTCTTTTGTAAATTTAATTAACTGCTGACATAACTTACAGGTTGCTTGTTCACCTTTAATTTTTTCTAACAATGAATCCTTGAGTGGAATGCTCTTGAGAACAAAATTCACAAACAGTTCTGAACTGTCCTCTCTACACAAATCAGTTTCTAACTCATTACCAGTCAAAGGATTCCTTGATAAGGCATCAGGGATGGCTAGTTTTTTTCCCGGAATATATGTAACTGTATAATTAAACCGAGTTAATCTCATTCTAAATGTCATTAATCTTGGTGTTAATTCATCTATTGGTTTAGTTTGCAAAATCTGTATCAAAGGCTTATGATCCGTTTCCAGTACAACCGATATCCCATATATAAAATCTTTAAACCTTTCTGCTGCCCACGTTAAAGCCAAACATTCTTTTTCTATTTGTGAATATCTTTTTTCTGTTTCTGTAAGTGTTCTACTGGCATAAGCCACAATATTTCTTTTCTTATCAGTATTTTCTTGCATTAATGCCGCACCTAATCCATAAGAACTACTGTCAGCAGCTAAAATTACCTTGCTTTTCGAATCAAAATGTGCCAGAATCGGAGCAGTCTGCAATATTTCTTTTACTTTATCAAAAGCTACTTGTTGTTCATGACCCCATACAAAATCTACCTCATGTCTTAATAACTCATACAGTGGTTTTAATAAAGTTGCTTGATGTTGTATGTAGCGCCCCACAAAATTTATCATTCCCACAAATTGCATGACCTGTTTTTTATTTTTTGGTATCTCAAAATCACTTATAGCCTTAATGCGAGATGGATCAGGTGTGACCCCGCTTGCCTCAATAATATGTCCTAAATATTTTATTTTCTCAACCCCAAACACACATTTTGTTTTATTTATTGTGATGCCTTTTTCGTCTAATCTTCCTAACACTTTTCTCAATATCTGATCATGTTTTTCCATGGACTCTGCATGTACTAAAATATCATCGACATGGACTACTACGCCCTGAATGTCCTCAAATAATTGTGAAAATTTCATAGAAAAATATTCTGGTGCGCAGTTCAAACCAAACGGTAACCTATTGTACAAATAGCGCCCATACGGTGTAATGACTGTAGTTAGATGTTTTGATTTCTCTGAAAGTACAATCTGATGGAAGCCCGCAGTGGCATCAATTTTAGAATAGAATCTTGACCCTTTTAACAAGGCTAAAGTTACTTCAATCTTAGGAATGGGAAACACTGGTCTATGTATATTTTTATTGAGTTCTGTATAATCCCCACAGATCCTAACATTGCCATCACCCTTTGGAACTACCACTATAGGTGATACATATTGTGTTGGTTCTTCTACTTTAGATATAACTCCTAATTTGCTTAACCTATCCAATTCAGACTTCAACTTTTCCAACAAAGGTATAGGTACTACTCGAGGTGTATACTGTACAAAACCCTTCATCTTATCTACCAACTTTATATCAAACGCCTCATTAAATACCCCTAACTCATTGAATATGTTAGGAAACTCTTTCTCAACATCTATAGAAGTAGTGCATGACACTCTATTAACACCCAAAATCTTAATCATCTCCATTGCTTCTAAAGCAGGTACCCCAAGTATAGGTGATTGTAACCCCTCTACTACATACACATCCCCGCTATAATATCTGCCTTCACAAGATAATGTCAGTTTTAAAATACCTTTGACAACCAACTTTGTGTTATCTGGACCTCTTATATTTGCATGGCATGGCTCCAAATGTGTTTCCTTATTAATACAGCGCTCCGGGACAGCAACTATATCAGCCCCTGTGTCAATTAAAAACAATAAATTACATTTTAAATGTCCATTATTGTACACATCAACCTTAACTTTATACTTGTTACCATTTACTAAACAGACCTTCAAATCATTGTCCTCATCCTGTTCCTGCTGCTTTTCCATATTCATCAACTTTCCCGCTCGACAACACCGAGCAAAATGTCCCACTCTGTTGCATTTTTTGCATCTCGCCCGTACTGCTGGACACATTTGTCTGCTTGTGTGTCTATCTCGTCCACAAAACCAACATCCGGACTCTTTTGAACGTGCGCCCGCTCCTTGAATTTGATTTACCTCTCTTGCTTCAAAAGACGCTTGCTGTTTTTCATATGTCTCCACTGATTGGCAAATTTGCACTGCTGTTTCCAATGACAAATTGACGACCATGAGCATTTTTTCCCTCGCTCTTTTACTCAAAACACCAACAACAATCCTGTCTCTGATCATTTGCTCTTTCAGTGACCCAAAATCGCAGGATTCCGCCAACACATACAAAGATCGAATAAATTCATCCGCTGACTCGCCTGTTTCTTGAGAGCGACTGTTAAAACGGAATCTAGAATACACTGGATTCCTTTTAGGTTGGAAATGCGTATCCATTTTTTTCAACGCTTGTTTGAGTGTACATGTTTTCTTTGTAATGTTTAATTGGATAGCTAACTCCTCCGCCTTCTCTCCCATTAAGTACAGAAGCAAATCCACTTCCTCCTCATCTTTTTCTCCAGTTTTATCCTCCTCCGCAGTTTTCTTCTTGGAAAATGATACACTCACATATCTCTCGAAACGTTTCTTCCACTTGTCCCAGTGCTCGGGATCAAAATCAAATGGCCCCGGCGCTGCTAACTGATTCATTTTTATATTTTAATTGTTTTCCGCTGCCACCATGTATTGTTTGGTAATGAAACACAATATTTTGGATATCGAGTGTGTATTAACATAAGACGCCATTAAGCCGAATGCCCGCGCTGTCAAACATTCCTTTACATTTTTACCTATTGCAACAGTTGTTGTTGTTTACCTGCTATGGGTGGTGTAGGGGTATAGCACGCGTCACGGAATGACGAGGACCCGGGTTCGATTCCCGGCCATAGCTTTACTTTTCGGATTTTTCTATGTGTTCTAATTTTCAGTGTCGTTTAGAAATTACATCTGTTGTATTTGTATTCATTAGGTCAGAATATGCGCCGAATGACGAGATTCGGCGGACAGACAAGGCATTAAAATCTTCCCTGATTGAAGCCACGTCACGGACTACTTACAGCTACCGTATTACGCCAAAATATTTTTGTTGGTAAAACTGACAGGTTAACTAGTCGAAGTAGTTTAAAACTAACTTGCTCTAAGCAGTACCTCTATAACTGTCCCTTAACCCTTTACCAGGCCCCGAAGAACCAGCGTGTCTTAATACGTACTTTATATGCTGTTGCAACCGTATTGAACGCCTTGTAAAAAACGTATTTATGAAAGTCGGAGATCTTCCTTTAAACCAGAAATAAAAATGTGGGTTACTGTTATCCCATCGCCTGTCTAAGTAATGAACTGTCATACTAGATTTTGTCTTATTATATTCTTGATCAGGCCAAGGGATATATTCCACCCACATCTTATATCGGTTATATTATAATAGTCAAGGTTTAACTAGGCTAGGCTAGGTACATGAGTTCGCTCTAGGTTGAACACAAAAACTGTTTTATTACTTACGTGAGTTTTTATGACATGACAAGACAATTTACCGGGCCATGGGAAAAATAGCTCCCACACAGTTAAACTCTAATAAGGCCATGGGATAATGTCAACCCACATCCTAATTATGGTCATACACAATAATGCATGAATATTTAGCAATGTTTACGATTACATTAGCTTTCAACACTCAAAATCTACAAAATATCAAAAAATTGATCGACCTATTTACTTCTGTTTCATATAAATTATGGAAAGTTTACTGAAATTAGCGTTCAAGTGAATTTAAACGGCTGCCAAATATACCAGTAAGGTTCAAAAGTTCCTGGCCGTATATATTTAAAAGAAGAAAACAAGAAACAAATGAATGTCATTTTATTTGTCATTTATTCAGCTATTGTGTGGATAATTTCGTGGTTTGTAACTTTCGTTTTCATACAATTTTCTTTGATTTAAATATAAAAAGCGGTGTAATTTGTACAATGTTCAAATTGGAGTATCGATCAGTGATAAAATTTCTGACAAAGGAAGGCATAAGTCCAACTATAATCAAAGAAAGGTTAGATAACGTGTACGGGAATTCCTCCCCTTCGTTTTCGACTGTTAAGAATTGGTGTAAGCAGTTTCGTTTAGGGCGTGAGTCCATCGATGACGAACCCCGACCAGGCCGCCCTGTTGAGGTTCTTACGCAAGATAACGTCGATTTAGTCGAACAAGAGGTACTGAAGGACAGAAGACTAAAGACGAAGGAAATAGCGTCAAGAACGGGACTTACGAAAATAACAGTCCTTAGGATTCTACACGACCATCTAAACATGAATAAGGTTAGTGCAAGATGGGTCCCGAAACTTCTCTCGAGTGCTCAGCGAGCTGAACGAGTGGCGTGCTCCAAGGAACTTTTAGAGGAGTTCAAGTCATGTGAGAGTGAATTTATCCAGTCCATTGTTACCGGAGACGAAACTATGGTCTTATACTATGATCCTCTTTCGAAAAGAGAGTCGATGGAGTGGCGTCGTTCTGGGGAAGCACCCCCTCGAAAGGCAAAGGTGTGCCAATCTACCAAAAAGATAATGGCCACAATATTTTGGGATTGCGAAGGGATATTGCTTATAGATATCAAAGAACGCAATCAGACAGTAAACGGCAGTTACTATGCTTGCCTTATAGACCAGTTGCGAGAAGCAATAAAGCTTAAAGGTCGAGGAAAACTCAGCAGGGGTGTCCGTCTTCTTCATGACAATGCGCCTGTCCACACGGCTGCAGTTGTAAAGGCGGCTATATCTAAATGTGGATTTAAAACAATCCGTCACCCACCTTACAGCCCTGATCTAGCCCCAAGCGACTATTTTTTATTTTCTAAACTTAAATCGGACTTAAGGGGGAGAAAATTTTCGTCCGATGATGAGGTCGCTGCTGCAGTTTTCGAGCATTTCGAAGACAAAACTTCCGAATATTATTTTAAAGGCATAGAAATGTTAATCAAACGATCTGAAAAATGTATAACAATAGGAGGAGACTACATTGAAAAATAAAAATATTTTTTTTAACCTAAACGTTAATTTTCAATATTAGGCGGGAAACTTTTGAACCTTGCCACGTATATTACGCAATTTAGAAGCGCGTTGTGAATGAAGATCATAAAATAATATTTTCAGGGATTGACAAAATATTTTGTAGGTGGTTTGGAGTTAAAACCTGACTACGGTAACCGATATAAGATGTGGGTGGAATATATCCCTTGGCCTGGTAAAGGGTTAAGCATTTTGTATAAAAATGCTGTTCAGTCTCGACTCATCAATGCAATTTAACCCGACAAAATAGGAAGGATTATGCAGCACGCAAAGCTAAAAGAACAATACCTTTCAAACCACACTAACCTAAGTTGATCACAGCCGGTCTGTTATCAATTACCGCCTATTAAAAACCATAAATATCCTTTCCAGCTATAGTCGTGACTTCGTTCCCATGGGGCTACCTCGTGGACACGCGAGGTCGCAAGAAAGTAGTGGTGTACAGCTCAATACTCAGCGGCGGGTTTGGCCTGCTGTCTGCTTTCATGCCAGAACTCATCAGTTTTACCACCTGCAAGTTCCTGGCTTCGTTGTGGTAAGGCTTATCAACTATTTCAGAGGCATCCTTGTTTTGCTTTGGCAAAACGGTTACTAACGGAAACGTTGAGAGCGAAGTTCTATTCCCCTCTCACGGGTAGGGCTATCTACCAGAGATATACGAGAATATAATTTCTACATTTTCCTAGTCTTGGATTTTGTTTCTGGCGCACCACTTTGGTTTCTCTAGCATTGCTGATGGATGAAAAGATATTAACGAAATATTATAAACGGGATGTGAACCGCGATTACCTTTATTGAGATCCCGATATATGGCTATATATGGTTCGAATGAACTTAACCGTGAATCATTAAAAACTCTTAAGATATTAACGATTCGGAAATACGTTTAATAGTAATAGTAGTATGTAATGTAGAAAAGAGCGAGTATTATTACGTTGCAGGAACGTAGCAAGTGGAACAAAGTAGTCTGCTTACCCCTGTGGGAAAGAGGCGTGACGATATGTATGTATGTATGTATGTAGGAACGTGTCAAAAGTTTTCTGTTATTCCTAATCTGTATCAAAGTCCTGATTTGTTGGCATGATTACACTAATTGATCTTGACCAAACGATCCGCGATTGTTTACAACGACGTCACGTCAAACTGGGCGTTTATCTCGCTCAAGGATAAAGAAGTTATTGTTTAGTTTAGCATAATGTTTTTTTGTAAAAAAACTTATCTGTAATGTGTTGCGCTGGTGCTATCAATAATTGCCGCTTTATTGTGTAATAAACTTCCGATAAACGGTAACAATGTCATTATGTATGAAGTAAAAAAAAATGCAGTGTAATGTCCTAAAAATTTAACACAGGTTTGTTACTTTGTAAATGACACTGAAAATTAGAACACATAGAAAAATCCGAAAAGGAAAGCTATGGCCGGGAATCGAACCAGGATCCTCGTCATTCCGTGACGCGTGCTATACCCCTACACCACCCATAGCAGGTAAACAGCAGGCAACAGGCGGCAGGCAGGTGGCAGGTGGCTTTCCTTTTCGGATTTTTCTGTGTTCTAATTTTCAGTGTCGTTTAGAAATTAAATTTCTAACGGTAAAACGTAAAAGTAAACATTAAAAATCAAGAAGTAAATTTCTTAATTAATTTGATATTTCCTAACAGGTTTTACTAACCGATACCAATAAAAAGGGTAGAATTTCTCAATTGCTTTGCAAATTATCGTGCCCCTCGTAGCAATTTTGAAATTCATCGCGACCGGCTGAGGTGGGGACTTGATGGCTATCAATTCCTTGTCTAGTCTTATTTAGTTTATTAGTTTTGTGAACTTATTTGTGTTTGTTAATTCCAGTATAGCATGTCCCGCAGCCGTACCGTACACCTTCATTGGCGAGATCCTGCCGCAGAAGCACAGGGACTTAGCGCTCTCCATTACTAATGCTATGCAAACCCTCGGCTCTGCTCTCGTCCCTTGTAAGTACTGAGTATTAATCGTATTTCTGACTTTATGTACCTGATGACGCCTTAGTATTTAGATATTAAAGAAAATTGCATCAACGTTGGGTACGTACGTACATTTTCATACACTCGCGTTCAATTTTACTTACTAATGTCAAGTTTGTACGTGAGTTGGTTGGTTTGTTTGTTTGTGGTTAAATCACTTGTAAAAAAACATACAGATCGGTGAACTAGAGAAAATATAGCGATGGTCTAGTTTTTTTTTTTTTATCAGCGAAATTACGCCGGATCCTTTTTATTTTATGCAGAAATATTGCAGAGCCGTTTCTTGATTGCAATTGCTAATTTGAAAGTGAATCTTGTTTTAACAGCTTCTAATTCGTATTAATTGCAAATAAAATGGTGATCATTTCATTAGCTTTCTGGTGTTTCATGCAATGTTCTTTTGTTTTAAGTATTACTTATTAATTAATCAACATGATATTATAAGTTGACACCATTTAAAAAAAAATCGCAAATACTGAAATACTCTGTTATAATACGTTATTTAATGCCTTTCAGTGTTAGCATGGGGCATCATCCCACTGAACTTCAGAACCGACTTCGGGGAGTACAATTTCCGCTCCTGGCGACTCCTGGTCATAGTCTACTCCTGTTTCTTCCTGGCTGCCGCGTTCCTCATGTCGTTTGGCCCCGAAAGCCCGAAGTACTTGGTCTCCCAGGGCAGGCATGAGGAGGCGCTTCTAGTTCTAGAGACCATGTACGCGGGAAACAAAAGAAAGTCAAGAGAAGATTTCCCGGTAAGTAATTTTGTTTCACGCACTTTACCTATTAACCAGAGATGAGAGAGAAAGTTTTCATGAGAAAATCATTAAAAAAGGAAACTACATACAATACAATACAATACAATACAATACAATACACACCTACACATACCTTCATACATACGTAAAAAAATCTAAGATTAAATTAAATTATCGCTACATAGTATAAAACAAAGTCGCTTTCCGCTGTCTGTCTGTCTGTAAATCTGTGCCTATCTAACGCTTAATATCTTTAAAACTACGCAACGGATTTTGATGCGGTTTTTTTGAGATAGAGTGATTGAAGAGGAAGGTTTATAAGTATAATTCTACGTAGACGAAGTCGCGGGCAGAAGCTAGTATTAGATAAGACACATTCAGAGCTGTTATTCAAAAATATGTAACCACGACCGTACTTACTTGTCAATCGTGGAAGTGCTTGTTCAGATATTTTTGAGCACCAGGACAGGTATGTATCAGGCGCCTGTGTAGAAAATTTGAAGACTCATTATGAAAAATATTTCAGATCAAAATGCTGAAAGTGCCTGCTGAAACAGAAAGAGAGCAAGTCAGCTTCTTTACCAAACTGAAAGTGCAATCAGTGCCTCTGATGAAGCCGCCGTATCTCAAATGGATGGCTCTCAACGGTTTCCTGCTGTTTGGCGTTTTTGCTACGTGAGTATCTACGAAATTATCAATGCTACAATTTTTTTTTTGTAAGTCTTGATGATTGAAGACTCAGCGCTGTGAACAAGTTGTCTGGAAAATTTTACATTTTCTATATTTAGCCGTCGACTCTATAGTTAGAGATTTTAAGCATCAAGTATTTCCACACCAAAAATGAAAAGAATTTTTTTTTCTTATTCTCCTTCCATCCAATATCCTAAATAAAGGACAACTTTACTGTCAAAGTAAAATTTCAATTTTAGATGAATGACACTGGATTTGAAATCCAACAACCATCAACATTTTGATTTTGGGCGGCAGTAGGTAAAAACCTCCTCAGGCCCTTTAGTACTAAAATTTTATACATATTTCACAGTCAGAAGTTTGGATGAATAACAGAGTTACGATTTCAAAAGTAAAACCTTAAACTAGGTCTCAGGAGGTGGTTGTAATTTTAAGTAGGTAACCAAGGGAAATGAACAAATTTTGTATCCAGTTTTGTATCAGCCAGCAGCATAGCCTTTCCAGTTTGGAGCTTGTTGACAGTAAAATATACCTTTTTCTTCTCCATTCCAGTTTGAACGGTCTGTACATGTGGGTTCCCGACCTCCTAAATAGGGTCCTCAGTGGCGGCGGCGACGGCGTCACCGCGTGTCAAGTCATTGCTCAAAAGCTTAACGAGGTACCTGATTAATCACTTCTATCTATCTACTGTTTGACTGAGAGCATGCACTAATTTTTTTTTTTCTTTTCAGACGTCAGTTGCGGGCGTATGCGACGACACGATAGATCGTTTGACTTTCTTCGTGAATTCAATAGCCAGTATTTCATGTGCAATCATTTCCTTAGTGGCCAGTGGTACTTTACAACTGATTGGCAAGAAAGCGCTTTTAGTGCTAGTCTATTTTGTTTTAGGCGCTTTTTGTATTGCCATTAATTATATTAAAACGAGTATGGTGTTCGCGGTGTTGCTGTCAGCGCTGCAGATTGTGGCCGTTGCTATTGGGCCGATCAATGCCTATGCTGTGGAGATATTCCCGACGCAATTGAGGTAAGATATTTCAATTCAGAATTGGCTATGGTCTCTGAATATATTCTGCCTCCTTCAGTCCGGTCAAAGTGTATTTATGTTCGAATCTTTACGTCTTGACAATATAATGACAATATACCAGGGTTTTTAAATTGCAACTTGGTGTGTTTTTTTTTAACTGTTTTTCCAATGATATTATAAACCCTAGATGCACCTCCACGTATAAAATCACTGCCAAAACTTGACTTAAAAGTACATTCCAAAGATAAACCAGTCGCAAATGCCAAATGATATTTCACCACATTTTAAAATATTTGAAATACGACTGTATTTAACACAAACATTAGTTTTATTTCAAATGCACGTGTCCGGAATAGACGACAATATTAAAATTTAAACTGACAGCACGTCGTAAATCATATTGACCATAGGGCCAGAGAGTTCTTAATGACAGATTCTAAGCACTCTCTGCTCGGGACGAGTTTTGAGCGCTCGTAGTGAATCTAAGGTTTTTAATATCATTGTGTTTATCAATAAAGACATATCAAGATTGTTACCTTCTTCTAATGCAAAATCTGAAGCTCAATCTTAAACCGCCCTAAAGCCGATCTGCCCTAAGGCTTAGCTAGCATTTATACCTTGTTATTTTTAGGGGCATGGCCGTGAGCTTGGCTTTGATGCTGGGACGGCTCGGCTCCGTACTTGGCACAAACGTCGCAGGGCTACTCATCAACGCTTCCTGCGAAACCACCTTCTATCTGTTTGGAGGGCTGCTCTTACGTAAGTGGTTAGAAAGAAATAGGCTGCTTAATTACATTGGCATTTATTTGACAAGTTGTTGGGTGTATATTTTTGCAAGGACGCAGAGTAAGGAGCGGGGTAGTTCCTGCTTGGTCCAACGTAAAGTGATAAAGGTTTAATTCAAGCAAAAGAGCAAGTTCTATGACATAAATGAGAACTACCCGACAAGCGATGCTTTGGAGACTAAACTTAATAAATTTTATGGTAGATAGAGGTAAGTTAAGTACCTACTTACTATTTTTTGTAACGGTTTGTATTTCATTTGTTTCAGTTTGCGGTCTCATGGCATTCCTGTTACCCAAAGCTAAAAGCAAAATATGTTGTTTTTAATTAGAAAAAAATGGACACACTTGATATTTTCTCATTATTTTATCATTAGACGTAACTGAAACGGTACCCGATACCAAAGAGGATACGCTCACTTTACGCTCCGTTGCTTCAGTGGTATCTTTGACGTCATTGCAATCGTATACTTCGTCAATTTAAACCTTAATAGAATTCCTAGTTCTAAAAGCAAATTCGCAAATATCAAATTTTAAACCCTCGTGAGACATGATTCATAAAATAAACGATGAAAATCACGATGACTTAGGTTGAGGAACATCTGTTTATTTTGTAGTTTTATATGTATCGTGATTAGTTGGGGTAAGAAAAGTTTTGTCACTTTTAGTTTAGACTCTATTTGTTTGACATTAAGATTTTAAAGTGACGAACCTTTTCTTACCTCGACTGTACAATGTTGTATAATGTTCATTTTGTAAATACCTACCTATATTAATTGGTCAGTCATACACGAGGTTAAAAACACGAAAAAATACGAAAAGGAGATAAAGTCTGCGATGCCTCTTTTTCTCCGAGCTCCCAATTTTATTATTTTAAATAAAATTCAGGACCCCTTTCGAAACAATCATTTTAGTGTAAGTTTTTTTTAGCTTCTTTTATATAAGTTCTATATTTTTATTGTTGTTAATAAATGTTGAATGTTACATAATTTACATTGTTTAATTTATTAACTAGCTGTTGTCCGCGACTTCGTCCATGTAGAATTCGTGCGCTCGCGGGAACTATACAATTTTCCAGGATGAAAACTTCCCAGCCCGGCTAGCACCGCGTGAGAATCGCTTTTCTAGACCGAACAGTAAGAAGAAGACGGGTAATCTATATCGCGCGCGACGCAACTTTGCGCGCTCTCGTGCTAGACGTGCAGGATCTTGAAAAATCTATCTCCTTATTATCTTCCATCCATCTTTTTATCACGATCGGTTTAGTAGTTCACGCGTGAAAGCGTAACCAATAAACAAACTCACATTCGCATTGATAATATATTACGATTAAGTAAGTAAGTAAGTAATTAATGTTTTATTGTACAACTATAAAGAAACAGATACAAGCTCGAACTCGATTAACCTCGTACTGTGTCTATAGAAGAGTATCTAGTAATATCATGTACTAAGATAAAGCAGTAACTCGTTAAATATCTGCATTTCCTGTATAATTTGTATCAGATTCTTAATTACAATATCTACATACTTAATCCCGTGACAGAACTAATATTTACCTACATAACGCGTCGCTTCCAATGCTTATTGAAGTCATGGTAAAGTGGAAAACCAGTATAATAAATTGCAATGATTATCGCCAAAGATTGTCTACAGTACGATAGATTGGGCTTATTTTTGTCATAACTTTGGAGAAACCGAATGTCAACCAATATATATTATCTATACGAGCAAAACCAATTACATGTAAGGTATCTCATTATCTAGTCTTAATAACAACTAAGGTAAATGTCCCAATAGTTAGTTGACACATTTAGACACGATCGCATGTTTTATTAAAATAGTTCACGATTATCAAAACTAACTACAAAGCTATAATGACAAGTTAAGCAGTAGGTATATCAATTAAAAATAACGTCGTACCGTTGCTGTAGTTGA
The DNA here is from genome assembly GCA_963854515.1 of Pandemis heparana. Classification (NCBI taxonomy): domain Eukaryota; kingdom Metazoa; phylum Arthropoda; class Insecta; order Lepidoptera; family Tortricidae; genus Pandemis; species Pandemis heparana. Next base: position 4,907,541 of record OY978016.1, on the reverse strand, counting down.
CTGCGAATAGAAGTACCAAGTACTTTTAACCGATTGTTTACTTAAAACTGCACAAAATACGTAATTTCATTCATAAAACGGAGGTAACTACGTGTCGAATCACCCGTTAGCAACGACTGTCCTTGTTTTAAGAAGAGTAGTAAGTTTATTAATGAACTAGTTAATGAATACTTTAAAATGGGAGTACCTGCATAAAGCAAAACCAACTAACTATCCCAAAAAGTTTATGTATATCCCGTGGTTCAACTAATTTGTCCTACTCGGAAAAAATGCTGCTATTATTTTGAATACAATTTTAATACAAAAATAATAGGTAGGTTAGGTCAGTTAGGTGTCTTCAGTTGCCTGAAGGGCAAAATACCCAGAAAAAGGACGGAAAGGGCTTGGGAGGAGCTCCGTCGAAAACCAGTAGAACAAACTGTAGTAGGACCACGAGCATCAGAGGAAAAAGTTTTTGAGTGATTTTGAGTTTGACATAAGGTACTTTATAATATGACTTGTTAGTTGGTTTTGCTTCGAATGTTCATTATCATATTTAAAAAAAAAATGTTTTATTGAATCAGGCGTTACTTTGCCGAGGTCCATTTTAATGAACACAAAATATTACCGCACCTACCGCAACGCCACGGAGTAGCAAGGTAAATATTTTGTGTTCATTTATATAAAAAATGGTAGATAATGTAAATATTTGTGTTGGTGTCGACGATTGGTACGTTTACCTTACATGTGTTTGGGCTCAACTCGATTAACACGGCATTTATTATATAGGACTGATAAAGTCTCCGTACCTATTGTTTTACCACTGCAATAACAATGACACTGCCTTTCAGTACCTCGTGAGGTAGAAACGTGGACATTAACTAATTTTATTTATGGTTAATACTCTAGTAATTCGAAGTTTGACGGACTCATGTACTTTTGTTTCCTATATTAACAAAACAGTTCAGTTTTCAGCCGTTAGTGTCTGTGGTTTTTAAAATGAAATACACGGTGAACACCGTTTCAAATAGTGTCGAAAATCGTGAAAAATATGCAGCTGATTTGGAGCAAGCGCTCTCCGTGGCAGGTAAATACTGTAATAGTATTTTTTTCAAGTTCTAGAGCCCAAAAGAAAAACAAAAAGCCTATTAGCACCGTGTCTACTTTTTTCCAAAGGTTTCCCTTTAATCTATAGTTACGCTCGAGGACTTTAATTTTTGAGCAGTGTTGAGCATACATGGAACGCTGTCATAGTGAAGTAACGCCATGTCGAAAAACAAAATTTCAATAATATTTTGACATTGACGTTTTGCGACAAGGTTCTTTCGTGGCTCAACAATTAAAGACCGCGAGTGTACGACGTACTAACTCATGCATGCTCGGCTCCAGGAAATGGTACGGATTTGATTAGCCACCATCAGCGAATAACGTTAAGAATAACCTTAACAATACAATACAAATATTATTTATTCATCACCACAAATCAGTGCAATATGATTACAGAAATAAAAAATCTTAAACTAGCTAAAACAAAAATAACTGAAGGAAAACTCGATCCCAAATCCCTGCCAATACCAATTCACGCCGGGAGATCTTTGTAGAGACGGCATATTTTTTTCTTCACATGATGTTGAAGATGAATCTGTTAAATCGGATTGCACACAGTATCCAGAGGTTACGAGTAGGTATGTCCTAAAGTATGATCGACAAAAAAAATACAGATATATTTTTGAAACACAAAGACACTAAGAAATGAAATTATGAACTCTATGGATAAACAAACGGCGAACGGATAGCCCATTGGTTAGTGACCCTGACTATGAAGCTAGAGGTCCCGGGTTCGAATCCCGGTAGGGGCAGACATTTGTATGATGAATACGAATGTTTGTGCTCGAGTCATGAATGTTGTATGTATTTAAGTATGTATTTACCTACATTATACAAGTATGTTTATCCGTTGCCTGGTACCCATAGTACCCCTTGCTTAGTTTGGGGCTAAGTCAATTGGTGTAATTTGTTCCAAGATATTTATTTATTTAAACATAGCTAATTTAATAATTAAAATAATTCAGATTTATGTTATAGTAGCTTCTGCCCGCGACCTTTGTCCGCGAAGAATTATACTTAAGAACTGATGTTGATAGTATATTCTGCAATAATTGTTTACGTCGCGACTCTAGGCAGCTACAGCATGTTTATCGCTGCTATCCCGCGGCATAGTTCCCGCAATTTTCCGGGATAAAAAGTAGCCTATATATTAATATAGAGTGTCTCAGCGTGAAGAAGGAACAAGCAAACACACTCACATCGTCACATCCATCCATCCATCCATCGATCCATCCTCACAAACTCTCGCATTTATAATATTAGTAGTATTAGTAGGATTTCGATGTATAATGTGATTTCGGACTAAACATTAACACATGTTAATTAATATAATGTTTGAAGAGTTAGCGCGAGAAATTATAAGCTAACAACTAATAAATTATTTACCTACATTGTTCGTGATTATCACCTGAGCAAACTTTACAATTTGTAAAGTAGACGGTCATTGTATCAGGTAGGTATCCGGGGCAGAATGATTAGGTAATTAACATTAAGAATTTTGTAAAATTAATTATCATTGCATCGAAAATGTTACCTTCTGGTTTTGATTTTATTTATACAGTCAACCCGTAAGCAAGTAGGTATATTATTTCTAAGCGATGCCTAGGCTAAAAAAAAAAACTAAAATACCTACATCAAAACCTGAAATGGAAAGCTATGGATGGGAATTGGGCCCGGATAATTACCCCTGTAAAACTAAGACGGTAAGTATTGTTTAGAAATATAATAAGTCAAGTGTTCGCCAAGCATGGAGCAGACAACCCAATAAAGGGAAATGCCATGTAGGTATGTATAATTTGTATTACATAAAATTAAGCCAAGCCGAAATTGACCATTACCGCATTCTGATTGGCCAGCGGAAGGTCAAACAGTAGGCTTATTGTCTAACTCGTTCGCAATCGCCATCGTGTTCATTTTGACAGTTCATGTATGGGCTGACAATTGGCATCGGAATGAGCTAGCTGTCACATTCATACAAAAACTGTCAAAATGAACACGATGGCGATTGCGAGCGAGTTAGATAATAAGCCTACAGGTCACTAAAGTTGAGCAAACAGCTATTATGATCAATGGATAGTTAATGTTTAGTCGTTGTGTGGCATAATGAGTGAAACTCGATTAAGGTGGAAACACATTATTAACATCCGACGCGACGCCATGCGCATGTTGATAGTGTGGTTCTGGTCATAGAAAATAATACAATAATTATGATTCGTCTCAACACGCGTCGCGTTGCATCGGGTCGCGTCGTGTGTTAATAATGTGTTTCCACGTTAAAGGTAAAAACCAGAAAGTAAATGTAATTAAAATTCTAATTACTCATGACTTTGTCCCGTGTCGAAAATAAAAGAAAAACAATCGCGAAAACTAAGTGTCAGTACGGTATAGGACGAAAAAGTCAGATGTGTTGCTCTAATTGATCATTTCTTATTTCCTCTAGTTATATTTCCATCTCTCCACCAGGTGTGGGCTGGTACAACATCAAGTACTGCCTGGTGCTGGCCCTGTTCCTGATAGCGGCGATCATCGAGGTGATGGGCTACGCGTACGTGCTGCCCGCGGCCAGGTGCGACCTGGACATCTCCGATGCCCAGCGAGGAGTCATAGCGTCTTTACCTTTCATTGGTAAATGTTGATTACGCTTCCCGCTTCTTCCCGCGCAGATGGTAAAAGTCCATCGAGCGAAAATCTTAGGAATCGTCTTACAGGCGATGCGGCTAGCAACCCATCACTATCTTGATTCCCCTTTCCACCTATAAGCCCACGATCATGCTAAACGTGGCCTCTAGGTTTTGTTACCTCGGGTCCGTCCACCCCGTTAGGAAGAAAGACGAGATTTATGTAGCTACTAGCTGATGCCAGCGACTTCGTCTGCAAATAATTCGTTTATCGCTATCCCGCGGGAACTACGCAATTTTCTGGGATAAAAAGTAGCCTATGTGCTATTCCAGACTTTTCTCTATCTATGTGCTGAATTTCATCCAGAACCGTTGGGCTGTTCTGGCGTGATTGAGTAACAAATAAACATCCATCCATCCATCCATACTTTCGCATTTATAATATTAGTTAGATGAATTTCATCCAGATCCGTTGGGCCGTTCTGGCGTGATTGAGTAACAAACATCCATCCATCCATCCATCCATCCATACTTTCGCATTTATAATATTAGTTAGATGTATGTATGTATGAATATCAGTCTATTTGAATTTGGGGTGCCCTCTATCCAAATTCTTCCATTTTACAAGTACATAATCGCGATGATCGAAGTACCCCAAGGAGTTTTTGCGGACTGTAGGACTTTGTTCAAAGTCCGTCTACATTCCAACCCCCAACTTACCGTCCCGATAAACTACCGCTTGTGCTGCTTTGTACCAGCGTGGGTAGATTAAGAATGCCGGTGAAATTACTATAATCACTGATATCTACTTTATTTTAGCCTTCAAGGCTGATAATGATTTTTACAATCCACTAGTGTAGTGTCCTCGCCTCGCATGCCTTTTGTCACTTAATTAAATGATAAAGTAGCTAGAAGTTATGTATGGCGTGTAAATTTTATGAATGAACAATATTTTTCACACCACTTGCTCGACAATGGCTAATTATATAGCATGTAAACCTTACTCAAAGTAACTCATTATAGCCCTTGGCTCTAGCCGGGTAATAATATTGTACTGAATTTCATTATAACCCGCCGGTTAGTAATATGAATCTCACTTGTCTTAGTTCTTATTGTTATACACTTAAAGTCTAATTTCGTAAAAATCGCACGGCTCCGAAAATCGAGATGGCCATGCCACCCGACCCGCCGCAGCGCCAGCACCACGACTACCACCACCACCGAAACAAATTTCAAATAAAACAAAAACCGCGAGCCTTTGCTGACGCTGTAATTACAGTTAGGTACGCATTAGAACTGCTAAGATTCCAAATAAAAATATCATTTAATCATTTAATCATTTATTCATTGTCAAGTCATGTACATACATTATAAAGATGTTAACATTGTTCTAAGTCAGTCCATGACGCCCTTTAAGGGCACACAATAATAATTTATTCCTAAATCTAACATAATGTCAAAGCATGCCATGAAATTAATTAGGTACATTAAATTCTACATTGATATTATTACACTAGTATCTCTATTTTATTTAAATCTTATAAAATTAAAATGAGATGAATTCAATAATATAATATGTCAATTAAATCTAAGAATTATTACAATATTATTAGTATGTCAAATAAATTTAAGAAATATTAATACAAATAACTCAAATGTCAATGTTTATAATTATATCATTTAAATTACTTCACGGTTTCATCATTCAAGAACTCATTAACAGAATAGTAGCATTTTTTAATTAGGAATGTCTTTAGACTATTTTTAAATATATTGTTTCGGGATTCTTGTCTGATGTATTCAGGGATTTTATTTGCTATTTGGGTACATTTATATTGTGGTCCATTTTTGAACATGGCCAAATTGGACTTTGGTAACAACAATTTATTTTTATATTGAGTTCTAGTTGTACTTGAGTCTACCTTTGCCTTGAATAAGTCAGGGTGTTTACGTACAAAGAGTGCCGCTTCTAATATGTAAATTGAGGGTAGTGTTAACAATTTGTGTTTTATAAAGTGCTGACGGCAGCTTTCCGGTATACGTATATTTGCTAGTATACGGATGCACTTTTTCTGCATTATGAATATCTGTTGGGCATCGGTGCTAGCGCCCCACAGTACCACGCCGTACCGGAGCCAGGCGAACGCGTACGCGTAATAAGCGGATAATGCACAATCAAGATCGGTGTTCACCTTAAGTACGCTTAGTGCATACACAAATTTTGATAGTTTTGTTTTTATGTTTTGAATATGTGTTTGCCAGTTAACATTCGAGTCTATTGTTATGCCTAATAACTTAAAACTGGTTACTTCTTCTATGTTTTTGTTGTTAATTTGCAGTTTTAGTTGTAAATATTTTTTTTGTTTTGGTTTAAATTGGATAATTTTGGTTTTCTTTAAATTAATATCTAAATTATTGTCACGAAGCCATTCTACTACAATGTTTAGTGTTGTGTTACAAAATATTACTTATCATTACACAACTGGACCAATGTCTCAAATATATTTTTTTACTTTTAATTCTGTTTTACTGTTGTTTTAATTAAATTCTTTTTCTAGTTGCCTTGGTTTTTATTGTCTCGCAAAAGGTGAGAAAAGTAGAGTATACTCCTCGGGGATAAAACTGTTTATGTCTTGGGTGCGCTTAAATTCTTCGCTCCTCTCAGGACTCATCTTAATTCCCTCGCTACGCTCAGGAATTAACTCATAACACCCTCGCTTCGCTCGGGAGTTAAATTTAGAGTCCTTCGCTGCGCTCAGGATTCAATATCGCGCCCGTGACATAATACAGTGCTTTATCCCCTCGGTGTACAATCTACTATTTCACACCACCTGCTCGACAATGGCTAATTATATATCATGTAAACCTTAATCAAAGTAACTCATTATAGCCCTTGGCTTTAGCCGGGTAGTAATATTGTACTGAATTTCATTATAACCCGCCGGTTAGTAATATGAATCTCACTTCTCATAGTTCTTATTATTATACCCTTAAAGTCTAATTTCGTAAAAATCACACGGCTCCGAAAATCGAGATGGCCATGCCATGGCATGCGGCGGCGTTCGATTTTCAAACGAATGAAACAAATTTCAAATAAAACAAATGCCGCGAGTGTTTGCTGGCGCTGTGATATAGTTACGCATTAGAACTGCTAAGATTCCAAATAAAAATATTACAACTGGACCAATGTTGGAAATATAATTTTTAGGGTTCCGTACCCAAAGGGTAAAAACGGACCCTATTACTCATACATCATCGTGACCAGACTATAAGTGTTTCAATAGGTAAGTAAATAATAGTAGATTGTACACCGAGGGGATAAAGCACTGTATTATGTCACGGGCGCGAAATTGAATCCTGAGCGTACCGAAGGACTCTAGATTTAACTCCCGAGCGCAACGAGGGTGTTATGAGTTAATTCCTGAGCGTAGCGAGGGAATTAAGATTGAGTCCTGAGAGGAGCGAAGAATTTAAACGCACCCAAGACATAAACAGTTTTATCTCCGAGGAGTATACTCTACTTTTCTCACCTTTTGCGAGACAATAAAAACTAAGGCAACTAGAAAAAGAATTTCATTTAAACAACAGTAAGTAAAACAAAATTAAAAGTAAAAAACCGGCCAAGTGCGAGTCGGACAAGCGCTCGAAGGGTTCCGTACCAGTAAAAAGGCTAACAACTACTCTGTTAACGTTACTCTGTTAAAACGCCAACAACTATTCTGTTGTATGGGAGCCCCCTTTAATTATTTTTTTATTTTTTATTTTAGTATTTATTGTTGTAGCCACAATAAAAATACATAATCTGTGCAAATTCCAACTGTCTAGCTATTACGGTTCTTGAGATCTAGCTCGGCGAGTGGTAGCCATGAAAATGGGCTAAAATATCACGTTTTTTGTATGGGAGCCCCCTTAATTATTATTATTATTTTGTTTTTAGTATTTGTTGTTATAGCGGCATCAGAAATACACAATCTGTGAAAATTTCAACTATCTAGCTATTACGGTTCTTGAGAGACAGCCTAGTGACAGACGGACGGATGGACGGACGGACAGCGAAGTCTTAGTAATAGGGTCCGTTTTTACCCTTTGGGTACGGAACCCTAAAAATTATATTTCCAACATTGGTCCAGTTGTAATATTTTTATTTGGAATCTTAGCAGTTCTAATGCGTAACTATATCACAGCGCCAGCAAACACTCGCGGCATTTGTTTTATTTGAAATTTGTTTCATTCGTTTGAAAATCGAACGCCGCCGCATGCCATGGCATGGCCATCTCGATTTTCGGAGCCGTGTGATTTTTACGAAATTAGACTTTAAGGGTATAATAATAAGAACTATGAGAAGTGAGATTCATATTACTAACCGGCTATAATGAAATTCAGTACAATATTACTACCCGGCTAAAGCCAAGGGCTATAATGAGTTACTTTGATTAAGGTTTACATGATATATAATTAGTCATTGTCGAGCAGGTGGTGTGAAAAATAAATTTACTTATACCTACCGTTATTATTATTGTACCGTTAAGTAGGCCACTAGGGCGGACACTGACACTGACAATTAATGATCACTTTAAAAACTTAATATTTTCAAACGAATCCGCAAATTCCGCAAATTCCGCAAATTTCGAATGGCCTTTTGTAGAATCGGGCTCCTTCCTTTAACGTGACGTGATACACTCACGCTCACCCAAAAATCGTCTAAGAGCGAATCGGACAACATAGAGATTTCCTCTCCGTTAAAAAAAATGGTTGTCCGTACTTACAGAGGACGGAAACGGTAATAAAAAATACCGGCCGTACCATCCAACTAATACATAATTATAAATGCGAAAGTATTGATGGATGGATGGATGTTTGTTTGTTACTCAATCACGCTAAACGGCCCAACGGATTTGGATGAAATTTGGCACATAGATAGAGAAAAGTCTGGAATAGCACATAGGCTACTTTTTATCCCGGAAAATTGCTTAGTTCCCGCGGGATAGCGATAAACGAATTCTTTGCAGACGAAGTCGCTGGCAACAGCTAGTTATCTATAAATATCTGGGTATGGCCGCCAAAAATTGTACATTTGAGAAAAAGTCAGTGTCCCACTCACTTAAATTATTATAACTTTCATGTATTTTTGTTTTATAATAAATTTTAAAGGTTTATCTGATCTGCATTTCTTTTTATACATATATAAATTTAATTTAAGTAGATTAACGTTTCCTGTTAATTTTAATACAACAATATATAAAGGGTTCATTTTCGCGTTCATACAAAAATTATGTGTCCCACTGCGACATCGCACAGATCGAAGTCAGAAAATATATACAATTTCATTCGCAAATCTATAAATTCGGAATGGCTAACGTTCTTCACTAAATTTGCTATATTCCTATTGAATTATTTTAATAAAATAGCGCAATAAAGTAACGTCAAACATTTGTCTCACTTTTCGTTCCCGTGCGTTACTTCACGTATGTTATCATGTTACTGTGAAAATAACGAGAATCCAGGGCCGCAAATACATTCATTGGGTCCGGCAACACCCACACTACAGGTTGTCCAACTACGGAAGTAATCCGCCATTTCGTTTAAGACAGAATGAAACAACAACCTGGCCAGCGTTTTTGTTCCATTATTATTTTACGTTTTGGGCAGTAAATATCCATAGTAAGAACACAAGTTGATGCATAATTATAAACTGTAGATGTGAGTAGAGTATTCCTTTAACGAATAGAGTTATTCAGTGCTTTCTAACTTCAAAACTCACCGAATGTAAATTGTTTAATGGTATTTCCACAGCATTTTTGATTCACGAATGATACCATTTGTTACTATATGCGTTACGTAACATTCGTGATCTGTTATTAAGCTGAGTGTACATTATTGTACTCCTAATATTATTATATACTATTATTATTTAAAATTAAAACGAGCATTGTATAGGCTGATGATGATAATGATGTGAACATTATTATTGCAATGACTGAACATCCTTTCCATTTATTTCGGAGGCCTTTGTTCAGCAGTTGGACGTCTTCGGGCTGATGATGATGATGATGATGATAGAAATCTCTGTCATGTACTCTGGGCTTTACAAATTTCACGTGTGTTACCTTCACGACCGTTACCGTACAATTTTTGGCGGCCATACCCATCTATAAGCCAGTGCAAGCAGAACCCTGCTCCAACGCAAAATGTACGCAGTGTAGGGTCACTTTATATTGGTCACTGATATATACAAAAATACATACATATTTACATATAATTTTTCCTTTACCTGTGCTATAAAACCGACCTTCATACCAAATTTCAAGATTCTGAGTTCACGGGAAGTATACCCTGTAGGTTTTAATTCCCTTGCAAGTAAGTAAGTATAATATGTACGCAGTATGAAAAACAACATCATTTTCATACTGCGCATATCCCCTCCACGTTTTACTTATTTGCCGCCACCTGTAATGCTATATTGTACAAATATAAAGAAACAGATACAATTCACAAAATAATACAAATAACAATAATATATGCACAAAGGCGAACTTATCCCTATAAGGGATCTCTAGCAGTTTCGAAAAATTGCGGATATTTTCTGTATCTTATGATTGCGTTGGCTTAGAAGTTTGATTTTCTCACAGGGACAGTAGTAGACCTGAGTATTTGATATAAATTTCAGCTTGATACCTCCACGCGTTCCTGAGAAAAAGGGTCTTGACGGACGGACGAACGGACAACAAACTGATCCTATAAGGGTTCCGTTTTTGCCTATTGAGGTACGGAACCCTAAAAAGTAGGTACCTATATTATATACCTACCTACTACGTTCCACACAACTTCAGCGTGACGGTGGCAGAATCCACGTTGCGTGTTTTGCAGCACGCGAATTTTGCCCTCGACCTTGCCGACTTACAATTTGATAAATAAATCCCTTAATTCCTAGGCTTACAGCACTGACGCGAATTAAATATTTGATAAACAGATATATATCTATCTGCACATAGTAATGATGAAATCAACGAACGTGCTGAAAAATTTTAGTGATTCTGCAAAATTTATCTAGATTAAACGATTAGATCTGACTTTTTATTGTTTTTACTGGATATACCTATCTCACGTATTTGGTACTTACATACTTTTTGTTTTTATTACCACTGTGTCCACAATGATTGGTCGAAGCTATCAGCGACTTCGGTCATCAAATCTACTTGTAGAGGCTTCCCACATTCCGCGTTCCACTGTTTCCAACGCTTTCATTTCCTACGACTAGTGGTTGTTACAAAATGTTGTGCAACATTATCAAAATTTTATGAACACATTATCCAGTTTTATCTGGAGAATCACGTGCTAATGCAGAGGTGATTAATAGGAGCGTGTAACGGAGGGATTGAAACCTTTCTTTAATCAAATAACCGACGATGACTCAAATCAAAAGAAGACCAGGGCCCCGATTTGACTGGAAGAAATCCCTTGTAGAGATAAGTTCGCCTTTGTACATTTGTGTTGTCCTGTATTTACCTTTTTCATGTGTTTTATGTACAATAAAGAGTTATACATACCAGTGGCGTGGCGTCAAGTATATCAGAAGGCAAGCCGAAGGAAACTTAACGAGCCTTTTCATCTAATTCTGCACAATAAATTGCCCAACTGCCTTAAAATAGGCAAGCCGGTGGGAATCGAGTTCTATGGACGCCACGCCACTCATACATACATACACACACACATACATTTTTGAAAGCACATCACTCGAAAGTACCACTCGAAATTAGTATAAATTTGTTTATATCTTCAAAACTACGGCTCTAATCAAATTTTTGCCTAGTCCACGTGATTAATGAGAGCCTTATAAGTATCTTCTGAGCTACTCGTATTTCAAATTCAGCACAATTTTTCACCACTTTCGAGTGGTATTTTCACACATGTGCTTTCAAAAATCGGGCCCCAGGGGCCTTACCATGACGTCCTAATTGCGACTCAGTTCAAGTTTTAGCTGTCGTTTTTAGTATGAATCTGACAGCGAGCGAACCTAAACTGAATCGCATTAAGACGTCATGGTAAGGCCCCTGTACGATCAGCTAACAATTATCTAATTTCTTCTTCCAGCGATAGTCCTCACTTCGTTCCCTTGGGGCTACCTCGTGGATACGCGAGGTCGGAAGAACGTGGTAATTTACAGTTCATTACTGAGCGGCTGCTTCAGTCTGCTGTCTGCTTTCATGCCAGAACTCATCAGCTTTACTACCTGCAAATTCCTGGCCTCGTTATGGTGAGGACATTGACTCAGCTTTTTTCTTTGTACAGTAGACATGTAGGTACATTTGAAAGGTAATTCAAATTAGGTGATACAGACAATTCGCGGCAGCCTAAGCTAAATCTTCAACTGGTTGATGTACGTGGCTTGATACTTATTTTACTTTTCCAGTATAGCATGTCCCTCAGCTGCACCATACACTTTTATCGGGGAAATCTTACCGCTGAAGCATAGGGACTTAGCACTGTCCATAATTAACGCTATACAACTGTTAGGATCCGCTCTTGTGCCTTGTAAGTATAGAATTTCAAATCAATTCGTTTTAACCAACATAACATTACATTTTTCCATGTGTGTTGTAGATAATTCAGCTGATTTATCAGGAAATTTATTGTATTTTCAGTGCTGGCATGGGGCGTCATTCCATTAGACATCAGAGCTAATTTCGGCCAGTACTATTTCCGCTCTTGGCGACTCCTAGTTATTGTCTACTCCTGTTTCTTCCTTGTGGCAGCATTCCTCATGATCTTCGGTCCCGAGAGCCCTAAATACCTGGTCTCTCAGGGCAGGACTGAAGAAGCACTACAAGTGCTAGCAACTATGTACGCTGGAAACAAAAACAAATCCAAAAATGATTTTCCGGTACGTTAAGAGTCACCTTAAAGATGAGCGAAATCAGTGCAATACAAATATTTCCTACCAAACTAACTGTCCTTAAAAATAGTCATGAAATTATTGAATTCATTTCAGATCACAAAGTTGAAAGTGCCAGAGGGAGTCGAGAAACAGAAAGTCAGCTTCCTTACCAGATTAAAAGTGCAATCAGTGCCTCTATTAAAGCCGCCTTATCTCAAATGGATGGCTCTCAATGGTTTTCTACTGTTCGGCGTGTTTTCCACGTGAGTTTTAGTATACTTAACTTAACTGTGTGTTCTTCATCTACACACAACTGACAAAACTGACGAATTAACTTAGTAACAATACTAAATTTGAAATAAATAACGAACCATGGTTTTTATCAATTATTTTCAGTCTGAACGGTCTGTACACGTGGATTCCAGATCTGCTGAACAGAGTCTTAAGTGGCGGCGAGAATGGCGTTACTGCGTGTGAAATTATAGCTCAAAGGCTCAATGAGGTAACTATCATTGAAATTCTTTTATTTCCGAACTTACCACATAAATAAAAAATGAAGTGTCAATAAGTTTACGAGTACCATCAGCCAAATATGTGGTCTACCACCCTATGGTCCAAAATCCTTTGCCCATCACAATATTATAACGTCGATAAGACGTGGCTGTCTACTTGAAAAGTTCGACTTTAGCGACTATTTTGTTTGACAGGAAGTTGGACGAAAAGTGGTAGACCACTTCTTTGGTCGACCGAACCTACCCTACAATGAATTAATTGATGTGTTGTTTGATGATGCATTATTGCATGGATACTACCAATTTAGATCATTATAGCGCAAGTTCCGCATTAGCGCCTTCTTTAGCAGTACCTAAATGTAATCATTTTAATTTTCCCGTTTTTTTACAGACTTCCATTGACGCGGCATGCGACGATACGATAGATGAACTTACATTCCTCGTTAATTCTATAGCCAGCGTCGCCTGCGCATTCATTTCCTTGCTGGCCAGCAGTACTTTGAAGATAATCGGCAAAAAAGCTCTTTTAGTACTAATCTATTTTATTATAGGCTCTTTCTGTGTTTCAATCAATTTTATTACGGCGAGTTTGGTGTTCGCGGTGTTGCTTTCAGCGCTCCAGATAGTGGCAGTAGCTATTGGACCAATCAATGCTTATGCTGTGGAAATATTCCCTACGGAATTCAGGTGAGAAGACAAGTAGTACTGCATTTGAATCTTCATTTCATGTACTTACCTAATTAAGTCCCGAATAAGGGCCCAAGTAGACATCCATAATTATTTAATGAAATAAATTTTAAATATAAATATGTTTTAGGGGTGTTTAGTCAAACTAACCAAACCACCTTTTGAAATTTTCCGGAAAAAAATTGAGAGGGCTTGTTTAAATTATTGTTTACAGAGGAATGGCTGTGAGCATGGCGCTGATGCTGGGCCGGCTCGGCTCCGTGTTCGGCACCAACGTCGCGGGGCTACTCATCAACGCCGCTTGCGAAACTACCTTCTACCTATTTGGAGGACTGCTGTTAAGTAAGTAGCCAGACGATGATCAACTTTGACAGTCTACCACATCGGTTCTCTTAAGGTGCGACCAAACCGCCGCGTATACGCAGTGACGTGTCGTATGCGTCACGTTTTTTCACCGTTTCTTCATACATTTTGTTGCGATTCCGTAACGTCACCGTTTTTTAAGCGGCGGTGTGGTCGCACCTTTACTCAATTATTACGCTATCTCCCTAGCCCAGATAGTTGATTTTAGGTTACTAACAAAACATAAAGACAACATTTTAATAACTTTTATTTTAACATTTTAAACCTTATGTATTGAAGGTTTTGTGTAAACATGGTTAATTTATAAATTAAGGTACGAGTGAGTATCTTGACCGTGCTAGAGTGATGCATGACCGCCTTTGTAGGTCTTTGCTCTCTGCGCCCCCATTTTGAAAATCCCTAGCTCTACCATTAGTGTGGTATAGATTATCTGGGCCCCTTAAGCTTATTAGACTAATAATATTAGTGTTTTGTTTCATTTTTTCGTTTAATTTACGAGACAAAACACAAATATAATTGGTCTAATAAGCTTCGAGAAACGGGGCCCTTGTCAGTTTTGCATATTAAATACATAAGTACCTACATTTGATTATTTTATTTCAGTTTGCGGCGTGATGGCGTTCCTGTTACCGAGAGCAAAGAGCAAAATATGTTTCTTTTAGACCGAAAGAAAATCTTATTTATGGGCAAATTTACAATACAATACAATACAATAACTCTTTATTGAACACCACATATAACAATCAAAACAGAAAAAGGTATACAGAAGTAATAAGGTAACAATAGGCGGCCTTATCGCTACAGAGCGATCTCTACCAGGCAACCATAACGGACCGGAGAAAAGAACAGATCCTAAAATTAAATTAAATTCCTTTTTGTCAAGCTTTTATTTAGTTTCACCTGTCCTAGTCTGTCTGTAGTCAAATATTGCAAGTGGATTTGACCCACTTCCAGACGCGGTCGACGTTTGATTGACGGCCGCCCAAGGAGCGTCTCCGAATGATATTCGAATTTCATAATGTTATCCGAAAATGATATTCGAATTTCATAATGTTGCTATCGCACTGTCCTAGTAGTGATTAATTGTATAGATTAATTGATATTGTAATTGGGGGGCGGTACCTATGATAGTACGATATGAGACTAGCGAGTTTGAGATAAGTCGGTGATGAACCCGCTGATTGTGATGTTGTGTCATACTACTTCCTAGGCTGTGTAGAAGATATTTAAATGCTAATAATATATGTTAAGTACAAACCTAAGTAGGCACATACTACCTATTTTTTGTTTTATTTTGAATACCTTTTATTACGTAGATATAAGTAAATAAATTGAATTAAATGAAACCTAGCTAGATCGATTTATCGCCCCCGAAACCCCCTGCATACCAAATTTCATGAAACACGTTGAAGCCGTTTCCGAGATTCAGATTATATACATATTTACAAGAATTGCCCGTTTAAAGGTATTAGATATACAAGTGCCGGCACGTAAGTCTAGCGATGACCGTTGATGCGCAGTAGTCGAAAATAAGGTATCGCGGGGGCGGGCGGGCGTACGTAAGCGCTTATTGGCTCTCCAGTCGCACTCTGCCCCGGTCGCGTTCTAAATTGTGTTGTTATTGTTATTAGAAACTGTTGATGTTTTCTGTTAAGTTTGAGTTTTGTTTTTTGCTGACTGTTATTGTTTGTTTTCATTGAGTTTGTGTTTATTTGTGATTTTAAACGGTGAATATGCCTAGAAGATTTTTTTTTATTTTTTTTACCTCCCCATACTAATTAAACCTACTACAATCGCATTTTTATAATATGTATTAGTGATGATACTAGTTTAAACGATCTAGCTTAGGTACTTAATATTTATTAGTAAAGATCATTGTAATTAATTTGTAGAGATAACAATTGCGTGCGCGAAAGTGCCTATGCGCAGGTAATCCCCTCCACGTTAGACTTACGTCTTACGTGCCGCCACCTGTACCTATTTTATTTATCAGAATTATAAAGCTCGAAGCCAACAATTTGTAGGATCTCGTACCTATCCAATCAGACAGCGAAAATACGGCGGTAGGCATAGTTTATGATAATGCACTAATTGTTATACAACTAAACTTAAATATAAAATCAGCAGCCTCTTCATAAAATATTGTAAGTGTGAAATTCGCAAGAGAAAATCTATGTGAAAAGCTTGGCAATTATTTGACACCACTTTATAAAACTTCTAAAACGAAAATTGAAACTTCATTTATACAATGTACTGCCATCTAGCGTTGAATAGCCGAGGGACAAAAAACGTAAAAATTAGTTTGGTTGGCCACTCAACAACAGACAGCACTGCAGTAGTATTATATTTTTTTTGACAAGATTTGTAGCAACCCTAGCCCCATCCAGCCAGCTCGACGCGCTGGTGACGTCATCGGTGTTCTGCATCGCGCTTAATAATTTTCCTTTGCCTTTACTATGCGAAAGAAAACAAAAAGACGTCAAGACAAGCAAGACGTCACACGTCACTACGTCCATGCACGTCACTCTCAGCCTTGACATTTGACATTTCTTTCGGCTTGTATTTTCTTTATTTCTCTGATGTTTTTAGTTTTTTTTATCTAAGCTGTTTCGAATGTTTTTGTCGCAGGTCTTAAATGTTTAATCTTTAAATGGTGTTCCAGTACAAATGTACAATACTATGCGTAATTGTGAATAATCTTTACGTACTCTAAAGTGTTTTCCCTATCAGTTGCACAATATCTCAGGTATTATGCATAATTTGGACTCGGACAGTGAAGATGAGCTACCTCCAGGGTGGGAAGAGAAGTCCACTGAAGATGGCAACGTATATTTTGTAAAGTAAGTTTTAAAAACGAAAAAGATAGTGACTGTTTGAACACAGCTGTGATCATAGTAGTACTAGACCACCTGTTAAAATCTGTCAAGGGTGTTACCACACCACCACACCAATTGATCGATCAACGATTGATGGTAATTGATGGTAGAATGAAACAGTTGATGTTGATTGATAGAAAGCTCTAGTAGAAACTATAGATTGTCATAGACTTTTCCACTCTACCATCGATCTATAATCTATTGTATTTATTTATTTATTGTATTTTATTTTATTGTTTTAGTGTTTATAATTTATTATGCTCTTATTACTATTAATTTTTGACGATCTCAACAGAAATACTTATATTTGTGACATGCATGTTTTTATATAATGTAATTTTTGTTGACGAATAAATAAATCTAATCTAATCTAATCTATTGAATGGTGTGGTAACACCCTAACACAATTACACTGTACCCTAAATAATATTATTATGTCTATTTCAGTACTTGCACAACAAAAACGCAGTGGACACATCCTCGTACGGGACGCAAGAAGGTTATCCCGAAGGAACTACCATTCGGATGGACAAAGCATGTAGACGAACATGGGAAAACTTTGTATGTCCAGCAAGAAACGGGGAATAAAACTTATGTTGATCCGAGGCTCGCATTCGCAAAAGAGGAGAAAAAACATGTGCATGACTTCCGCCAAAGATTTGATGGCGCTTCTACAGCCTTTCAAGTGGGTATTAAGATCAAAATTAGTATCCATTATGAATATGAGAATTGGTGTCTTTATTTCTCAGTTTTGTAAGAGGTCTTAAATACCTATTTTTTTACAACAGGATTTATACAGGGTGTATCAGATAGCCCCTAACAATAATCAACTGGGGTATATAACCATAGCTATAGAAGCTAAAAAAAATATTAAAAAAAAAATTGGACGTAATTTTTTTTTATGTTTTCTATAGGAATGATTACAGTTACTACTACCATTTCTATAGAAAATATAAAAAAAAAATACTCCAATTTTTTTTTAAATATTTTTTTTACCTTCTGTAGCTATGGTTAAATACCCCGGTTGATTATTGTTAGGGGCTATCTGATACATCCTGTATTACAATAGTTCTGATTTTCCTATGGACATTAATTTTGAATTAAGTTTATGCATGAAAGGATAGAAAGGTAGGAAATATCAAATGAATCAAGAAATTTTACTTCTTGTTTTTTAATGTTTACTTTTTACCATTAGAAATTTAATTTCTAAAGGACACTGAAAATTAGAACACATAGAAAAATCCGAAAAGTATAGCTATGGACGGGAACCCGCCATACGGTATGGGTTCCCGGCCATAGCTTTACTTTTCGGATTTTCCTATGTGTTTTAATTTTGAGTGTCGTTTAGAAATCAAGATAGGTACTCTAAGCTATATGCACTATTGTAAATTGAGTTCGACCACACCCGCATAATCTGATCTTTAAATATTTATTTATTTTATGGTTATTATACTTCATCATCATTATCATCATCATGTGTATTTATTCTTTTATCGTCCTTTTTGTTTGAACCATGGAACACAGACACTTGCACCATAAAATAATTCATTTACATAAACACTGCGTACTTAACACACCTATTCATATTCAAATATACCACAAAAATAATGTTTTCTTAAAAGAACAAGTACAAGCATTGTCAAAACATACAAAAATACATGAAAAAAAACTGCATCATACTGTCCAAAACGGTGTTAAATATTACCTTATTCTACTGTAACTAATACAACTTTGTGAACATTTCCCAGATTCTACATGGCATAGACTTATCAGGAAAGTATGCACTGATCACTGGTTGCAATACTGGCATCGGGTATGAAACTGCGAAGTCTCTAGCAAGACATGGTTGCAAAATACTGATGGCCAATCGTAACATGGAGGCTACACAAACAGCCATAGAGAGTATTGTTAGAGAAACAAATGCTGCGGAGGAAAATTTAAAATCCATTCAATTGGACTTGTCGTCTTTGCAAAGTGTTAAGAAGTGTGCATTAGCTGTAAAAACATTATTTTCAGAGTGAGTATGATACTAGAAAAAAATGAAATAGTTTTACATATTTGTTCATAAGTTCTAGAGGTTAACCCCTCGGAGGAATAAGACTGCCTGAGTTTACTATTTTATCTTATTGGTGATATCTGTCTACCCGGTAATTAATAAAGACATGATTTTATATTCGAAATATTATAAACGGGATGTGAACCGCGATTACCTTTATTGAGCTATTGAGTTTATAATATTTCGAATGAACTTAACCGTGAATCATTAAAAACTCTTATGATTTTATATGTTATTAAGCGATAAGACCATCTATTGTATACTTTGTTCTTTGTTTCTGTATTGTATTGTAGTGATTTGTGGTGTTCAATAAAGTGTATTTGTATTGTATTTTGTTATCTAAAATGATTTGATATCAGATTAAATTATCGCTATTATCGTCTAAGTATTACATAAGTACAGTACCCTGAGAAGTATAGAACAGGCCAAAATGCTTTGCTATTTAAAAAAAACTGCATCATACTTTCATAATTATAATAAAAACCATTTGTTTACATTTCAGCCACTTAGACATGCTGATACTAAATGCAGGAGTGTTCGGCGTGCCCTATACAGAAACCGAAGATAACTATGAAACCACATTCCAAGTGAACCATCTTAGCCACATGTACTTCGCTATATTGCTGGAACCATTGCTCCAGAAAGGCTCTAGAGTTGTATTCGTATCTTCGGAATCTCATAGGCAAGTTAAACGTTGCTCTATTCCCTTTGTGATCAAATAAGACCACAGAGCACTTAGTATGCGGGTTAATTTATCTGTGGGTTACTTGACCCACTCCCAAAGATTTCTAAGGTAAAACATACATGTTAGCGGCTTAGGGGTGGGCCAAGGGCCTCCCCCGCCGCACGCTAACCAAAATTAGTGTTAAAGCATAATATTGAATAATTAACGTATAAAATAATACAATAAATAAATAAATATCAAGGAACACGGCGCTTGACCGATTTTTTAATTCCTGTCTAATAAATTACTTTAACTTTCCTGATATTCCTAATGTTTTGTTCTCGTTTTACAGGTTCGCAAATTTAAAAAATACCTTCCTGCAGCAAAATTTATCAATGAATAAGGATCAATACAGTGCCATGATGGCTTACAACAACTCCAAGCTGTTCAACGTTATAACTGCAAAGGTATACCATTTTTTATTAGCTATGTATCAATGATCGTATTTCAGAAAGTGCTGGTAGAATCAAAAATATTTGTCAAAGATCCCTTTGCAGCAGTGGCGTGACTATAGGGTGGCAGGAGTGGCAAAATGCCCGGGGCCCCGAACTGGCTTGATCTGGAGCACAGAGGGACGATGATGCACTTCTTTATATTGAGGAAGGCCCCCCCCCATCTGATGAATTTGCCCCGGGCCCCAGACGTTATAGTTACGCCACTGCTTTGCGGTTTACATCCCGAGTAGTTTTTGATTATTATTTGTTTGAGTTAATTAGTTCCTTAGATAGTTTACTAATTATTACCATTTATTACTTTAGTTGCATGTGAGGGATTTTTTTATTGTATGGTATAGCCTCAATCTCACATTGTGTATTGGAAGCACGACATTGAATATTTATAAATATTTTACAGATTCTCAGTGAAGAATGGAAAAGCAAGGGTATACGCGTCAACTCGTTGCACCCTGGGAACATGGTGTACACGAATTTGAGCAAGTCATGGTGGCTGTATAGACTTATCTTTTTGTTTGTGCGTCCTTTTACTAAGTCATGGGTAAGAAATAAACTTAGTAATAATGTAGAGTAACGGTGCGACCACACCGCCGCTTAAAAAACGGTGACGTTACGGAATCGCAACAAAATGTACGAAGAAACGGTGATAAAACGTGACGCATACGACACGTCACTGCGTATACGCGGCAGTTTGGTCGCACCCTAAGTTGACGGACAAAGACGACGCAGCGAAGCAGTTTGTAGCTATGGCCTCTTAACTGTGAACTTGACCTTATACTCCCAAGTTCGAATACCTATAAGTGCCGGCCCGTAAGTCTAGCGATGACCTTGTATGCGCAGAAGTATGAAATACGGTATCCGTGGGTGCACAGATCCCCTCCACGTGACTCGTCATCGCTAGACTTACGTGCCGGCACGTAAATCAAAGATTGAATCGTGCCAGCCATGTGAGTTTTTCGCACATAAGAGAGACCACGGGAATCCATTGATTGTGGTTAGCACGAAACTGACTGCCTGGAGAGCGTTGGGGAAGGCTTATGTCCAGTATTAGATGGCTTCCAGCTGATATGATGATAATGATACATATCGGCAGCAAAAACCAGGTCACTTCCCATAGAAAGTTGTATGAAAAGTGACACGGTTTTTTTACTCCGGAGTATGGAGTTATTAAAAAAATGTAATGCTTGCTCCATCCAAAAATATATAACTGTGTATTCTTCCTTCAGCAACAAGCAGCAGCAACCACAGTGTACGTCGCTACGGCCGCAGAGCTGGAGGGTGTGACGGGATTGTATTTCAACAACTGCTTCTATTGTGAAGAGTCCGCCCTGTCCAGAGACAAAGAAATCGCCAATGAAGTTTTCGCAATGTCGCTGAAAATGATAGAGCAGCGAGTCGGGTCGGATGGTATCCAAAAATACTTGAAGAAATTTAACGTCAAGCAAGTTAAATTGTGATAAATATTTATTCACATGCATTTGTATTATTTAAATCTAAGATTTAAATATTATTTTAAACTAAAACTACAGGTGAAAGTTACGTCTTAAATGGCTGCCAATAGGAAAGCGACTAAAGGGCTGATAGCACAGATTTCCAAAGCTAAGTAAAGCATCTACCTACACCTGCGCAGGTGACAAGACGAGTTTAATTAAAATTTTTATTATATTCGATTTAGTATATTATTGGAAATGAATGAACTGTTTATTGGTCGGTATGGGATTTTTGTACTATATATAATTTTAAGAAATGTTATTGAATATAAAGTAGAAACTAACTGGTTTTATTTATTCTTTACTAAAGCATAAAAGTAGGTAATAGTCTTCGAGCATTTTTAACTATGTGTTGGCAATTTAAATGAGTGCAATTTGGAATCCAAATTGATTGCAAATGTACCAAATACATCTGTTAATAATCGTATTTATTTAGTCTCCATTATTTATCATAAAATCATTATCACAATCGTTTCGTCTACCCAAATAGAAATGTCGAGATAAATAAGCTCTTTGATCGAGACCCTCAACTCAATACAGCCGACTAGATGATGTGATGAGGATGGGTTATTGGTATGGTAATGAGGTTCGGAATTAAAAGCGCCTGTTACACTCTCGGTTGAAGTTGTTCGCCGAGGCGAGAAAACACAAGACACTCGTAAGTCTTCAAAAAACTCAATCGCTAGTGGTGTAGTGGGTCTTTATATCTGTTTGCTTACTTCGATCAACTTCACGAGTAGTGTAATGGGCGCTTAAAAGTATTTTTGACGTCTGGTAGCCCCGCATTAAACATGGCGGCTTTGACATTTATGTGTGTCAAGGTAAATTGACAAATAAAATAATTCTACCACCAGTGAAAATAAAATTTGTTTCCTATTTCAAAAGGCCAAAATAGTGTTGATTAGTCGAAAGTATATTTAAAATAATACTATTAGGCTGGTTTCAAAGTGAATTGGAACAATGCTTGTGCGGACTATTTGGGACTCGCGACTCCCCAACGGTCGTTAAGCATTTTATCCAAATTAGGACTCCTACACGATTGGCGCGTCGTTTAGAGAAATGCCAGGGACGTGAAACTCGTGTGTGCTCATAATTAGTGTTTATTCGAGATGGGAGATAAAATGGACCGAGAATACTTCCCTCCTGCAACTGCAACCTTCAACTATAATAATGTGGTGAGTAATAGTAGTTGCACTTTTACCTAGCTCCCTACCTTAAACTATGCTTTCTTGGACTAAAAACCTATCTCTAATGTATACATTACCCAGGTCACCAAGAATTGTGTTTTGAGTAACTATTAGTTGCCTTAGCTGTTACAATAAATAATCATTAGTTGATTGTTGTTGCAATATCCTTGAACATTTTAAAGTGTAGATTTACATGTAAATGACAAAAGCTATGCTGCATGTGCTTTGTTTGAGATGGTTGAAATATTTCAGAACTGGTTGTCTATAAATTAATTTGCTATAAGGTCGTTCCTGAAGGAATTTGCTCGCAATGAAATTGTTGTTTCTTGATATGGCTACAATATTCAGTCAGTACTTCCATGTAGCAAAATATTTATAAGTTATCATTTAAAATGCTTTTTATTGATTTATGTAGCCTAAAGGTAGTAAATAGAAAAGTAGCAGACTGACAGTCGGCTAATTTTGTATGTCTTGAAAGTACCTAGTAAGTAGTGTTGTAGTATTTTGTAGTATTTGGTGTGATCGATACATGACATTAAAAATGTTCACTCTCATGGACTGGACGTAGCAGGCAACAAGTTTTAATCAAAACAATGATAGTAATGATGAAACTTTGCATTTAATGTTAAATTATACTGTGGTAGGTATAATATTATAGTATAAATCTTGCTAAACATAGCCTGTGGGTCTTGTCACCTTAGGCTCTGTCTACCTTGTAAGGGATAAAGACGTGATATGTTTGTAAGTATTATACTGTGATTTCTGTGCATCAGAAGCTTAACTATAGGGTGGCAATACTGACAAAATGTTCTAGGCCCTGTGCCCTGGTCTGGCTTAGCTTGGAGCACAGATGGGACAATAATGCACTTCTTTATATTGAGAAAGGGCCCCTGTCTGATGAATTTGTCATGGGCCCCAGACATAGTTATGCTACTGATGTGCATCCAGCAATTCCAAAGAATAAGAATAAGAATCATTTACCCAAAAGACATCCAATGAGGCTGGCATAGTCACTCAGGCGCACTTAAGCCTCGTAAAAAATTTAGATAAAAAAAAAAAAACATTTATTTGCTAGAATGCAGTATCAGTAATGTGGTTGGTGGTAACCACCAAGTCCACCAACTACCTACCTTAAACAGTGCTGGTCTTAATGAGTAACCTCATATTCATATTAAAGTGCTGTAGTTTAGTCTCTTATCGTCAATAACATGGCCACAATCAGCTCACATTGACATGAAACATGATATCGAAGATAACATTATGATGCAATTGTGAGACATTTGTTCATCTTTATTCTCTGACAAAATAAATGATTGCTGTATATAATTATTTTCTTTGGTGCATACCCATTATAGATGTTAAAAAAGAATTAAAATAGCCTTTAGTCACTGCGTGATTTGTTAGCATTTAATCATTAATTTATAATGTGTCTTGACAAGTGTCTCCTTTTGGGACATAGGCTTCCTCCAACTATTGAATAAATATATTTTATTTTTAATTTTTTTATATGTACCAGACATTATTTTAGCAAGTACTAAAGGCTTCAAGGATATATACGCCAAGTGCTCCATCAACTGGACCACCAGGATATCTGACCGATTAACTAGCAAATAAGCAACACAAGTGATTAAGTTTTGTAGTGAGTTAGTGGGTAGTCCCATTGGTCCAGTTGGTAGGATGCTCAGCATGTATAGCCTTGAAGTGCCAGATGAAATCATCTGACACTAAAAACTTTTGTGCTTATAATAAATAAGATGTACTGCTATAAAACAAAATAATAAATACTAAAGGTTAATATGGAGATGTTTAGGACACACAATTAGAAGATACCATAATTGTCAAGAGAAACAACAAGATAATTCTTCAAGACAAACATCATATATCACAAATTATATATTATTTAACCATAAATAGAAATTATTTGTATAAATTGAACAAAGTAATTATAATAGAGAGAGCTAATTGAGTGTTTGAATTTAAAAAAAATATCGTTTTTTTTTATGTTTTTTAAAACTTTACAGCATATTATATAATATCTAATTCAAAGAAATCTTAAAATATTTTTTTTTAAATTAATTATAAGCAATTCAAAATTGATGAAATTTGAAATATGACCACTTGACCGGGAACGGGCCATGATTGGTCGCCATGGCTGTGACGTCACAATGTTAAAGCAATTTCACGACAGTACTGGGTTAACGGCTGATTTCACTAAAAATATCCGAAATTTAATACAAAAAATATCTGCGGAAGTTTTTTTTATGAAATAAGGTGGCAAACGAGCACGCGTATCACCTTATAGTAAGTAAATTTTTGTTTTAGTCATGTGTAGGTAGGTAATAAAAGCTTAATCCTGATAATGTTTCTGATTTATGTGAACTGGATTGATTTTACTGGACCTGAGATTTCACAATAAAGTACCTAAGTACAGTGAAAGATACTGAATCGCTTACCTACCACTGTGGAATTTTAACATACACCCTGCCAGAGATATTATTGCTAAATTGTACCTATTAGGTAGGTTACGTGATTCAGTTTCTTCGACCGTAGGTACGTAAATTTTAGTGGCTAGATTTTGTGGTTGATAGGTATTTCTAGTTTTTTTTATAATCCCGTGGGATTGTATTATATATTCAATGGGAATTTTTGCGGGTGTAAGAGCCTAACCTTGTTCTAGGTAGGTACGTTCGGATCGCTAGGTACGGTTAACGTCAAAGATATCTTTACACCTTAGTACCTTGTCGTTGTAACTATATGTTTGAAGTTTCATATGAAGTTGTCAAAGTGCTTGGAGCGACAAGGCACTAAAGTGTAAAGATATCTTTGACGTCGACTGTACCAGCATCTTAGTAATCCTGCCGCCAAGCAGCAATGCTTGCGCTGATGTGTTCCGGGTGAGGAGAGTAAAACAGCCCGATTTTGGCATAATGTTTTAAATCCAAGATGGCGGATGACATTTTGACACTATTGACACTTTGACACTAAAATATTGATGGGTGTCGTTTTTGAGTAATTTGGTGCTTCTGAGCCTGATTTTGACATACTTTTTTGGATTCAAGATGGCGGATGACATTTTGACACTTTGACACTAAAAATGTTTATGGGTGTCGTTTTCGAGTAATTTTGTGGCTCTGAGCCCGGTTTTGGCATAATTTTTTGGATCCAAGATGGTGAATGACATTTTGACACTATTGACACTAAAAATGTTTATGGGGTCGTTTTCGAGTAACATTTTACACTTTTTTGTATTTTTTGTGTCAGTAATGTCAAAATGTCATCCGCCATCTTGGATCCAAAAAGGTATGCCAAAACCGGGCTGAGAAGAACCAAATTACTCGAAAACGACACCCATAAACATTTTTAGTGTCAAAATGTCATCCGCCATCTTGGATCCAAAAAAGTATGTCAAAATCTGGCTCAGAGCCACAAAATTACTCGAAAACGACACCCATAAACATTTTTAGTGTCAAAATGTCATCCGCCATCTTGGATCCAAAAAATTATGTCAAAATCTGGCTCAGAACCACAAAATTACTCGAAAACGACACCCATAAACACTTTTAGTGTCATAGTGTCAAAATGTCATCCGCCATCTTGAATCCAAAAAAGTATGTCAAAATCAGGCTCAGAAGCACCAAATTACTCAAAAACGACACCCATTAATATTTTAGTGTCAAAGTGTCAATTGTGTCAAAATGTCATTCGCCATCTTGAATCTAAAAAAATATGCCAAAATCGGGCTCAGAGCCATCAAATTACTCAAAAACGACACCCATAAACATTTTTAGTGTCAATAGTGTCAAAATGTCATCCGCCATCTTTGTGCTCGAAATTCCGGGTTTTCTTATGAAATTCTCCTGGGATTAAAATCAACGGGATTGTGAACTGAAATCCCACGACTTATTTACTTATTCATATAAATAGTTACTACCAAAGTGTAGGTACTCATCACTAACTAACTCATCTAATTTTATTGTTTTAAATCCCGGTACCGTGGAAAGTTGGGATAGAAGCATGATAGAAGTATAGATAGTGCCATCCACAAAGACTCGTAAATGTATTAAAATTAACCTTTAACTACAAATTAATAAGAACCACGGTGGATGGCATCCATCGTGAATGACACCTACTATAGCCGGTACGTAAATCCAGATTATAAATTATAAAGTTCGTGTATGGCAAATTTTATCGAAATCTGTTTAGCCGTTTTAGCGTGAAAGAGTCACAAACCAATACGCTCTCACAAACAATAGCATTTTACAATAATAGTAGGATAATAACAGAATAGAGTAGATTAAAGTCAAAAAACGGTATCACCTGTATACTAACTACGAGTGGAAACTAACATTGTGACGTCACACGCGGCTCGGCCTTGTTCGGGAACTGTCGGTGTGTTTTCGGTGCGGTACTCGACGATCATTTTTCAAATCGGTATAACTCGTTAATTATAGCGAATAAAAAAAAACTAAAAATACTTTTCTAATAAAACTTATATATGATCTTTCCATTTATGACAAAAAAAAAATTGATTCAAAGACTCAATTGGCTGTTTGAGTTTGTTTAAATGTAATAAGGTAGTAAACACAGTAGGTGTTGAGTATCAAGAGCCAACAAGAAGATACAACACACTCCTTTGCTGCAGAGAATCTGGTATTAGTCAGGGAAGTGTTTCACGAATTTGGCCCTAGAGTCCCCCAATGAGGCTGACTATGCTAGCCACACTTGTGCTGGCACTACACACAAATGTAAACTCATAGGGAAAGTAGACAATAAAAAAGGTGATAATTAACATTCTATTCTATGGTCTGTTAATAATCTATTTAATAATCCGAAATTGCTAATCCTTAAGTTCCAGGTAGGTTGTATGTAACTGGTATATTATATGCACCATAATGGCATTGCATTATTAAACTTGCCCAGGATGTAGGTAACAAACATCATAATATTATGGGTCAGCAACTGATATGATAAGTATGTTTTTCTTATGAATGCTAATCATGCAATTACTTATCTTATTTCTATAATTAAACAGCTATGTATCAAGGTAATTAATTGAAGTATTATTCTGTTTTTAGATAACATTTGGTTTAAAGGGATGTGTTTTAGCTATATGCTTCATTATGACGCTTTAAAGCCCCTATAAAGTAATAATTGAGTTGTATTCTGTGGTTGATAGATCAATGATCGCTCCCTTTAATGATACTGACTTGTAGTCAATTACAGGGCGCGCCTCGGTATATTTATTATCTGCTCGAAATATCAAAATATCAATCTGATAATGGATCTATTAAAATTCATTAATAAGATTGGATTTATTGTGCGAATAGTCGACAGAATACGTAAAACTAGCCGTAGGAAATAAATAAACGAGTGCACCCTTTATGTTGCGAATCTTGTACAGTCACTCCACCCACACCCTCTTAATATTGTTATACGCGCCGGCACGTAAGTCTAGCGCTGACGTTTCACGTGGAGGGGATCTGCGCACCCAAGGATACCGTATTTTATACTTCTGCGCATACAAGGTCAGCGCTAGACTTACGTGCCGGCACTTGTACCTTAGCGTTGGGTACCGATATTTTTGAGCTACAAGACTTCTCGCCCACTTCTGCAAGGTCCTTGTCTATTACTATCATCTGTCACTTGTTAATCCTTCCTTACGAACAGTGCTTCCACTCCCGTATTCCGACGTGGTGAATAACACAGCCAGAAGACGTGCATTTTATTTGTGACCCTCTTACTCATTTTCCCTCCCTGTTTCATTAAAAAACCGTACTTATTTAAATGCATTGCTGCAAGTAGCTTACTGGGAGTGCCCTTTTACGGAGACGCCGCAAGCATGTCATTGCCAGATATTCAACTGTTTCGCCATTGAATCGGGGAGTAGTCGAATAGCTACATTCATATGCTAAATTGTTGCCAGCCCAGGTTATATACGCACAGATATGTGTAAAATCCTTGACGAGTTTACTTTACATAAGCGTAGCCCCCAAATGTTCGTCATAAAATTGTGTATTAAACACTGAAATGCTAAGATAAATGCTATGGTGTAATTTGACGACCGGATAGCCTAGTTGTTAGTGACCCTGACTTCATAGTAGCTAGAGGTCCCGGGTAGTGGTGGCAATAACGGCTGTTTTGCAATAATGAATAACAGTGCTGTGTTATTCTTCAATAGCTGTTATTGTAAACTGTTGTCTGTTATCCTGTTATATTGCTGTTTTACAAAACGATAATGAATATACTTATTTCGTCGCGATCGCAGCGTAATAAAAACGTACGGGAACAAAAGCAAAACAACGCTCTGTTACCTTGTTTGTTATTATACTGACTGACAACAAACAGCAACAGCTAATATTGATACCAAAAGTCAGTTATTTGAATTGCGATTGCGATGCGAGCTCGCGCGTATAGCGCTATCTCTCGCACACACCTACTTGATTTGTTGCGCACTCGCTTGCACTTCTATGCCAAGTACGGCAACAGTGCGCGTATGAACAACGTTGACAACAGACAACGAATAATGATAACAGAATAGTTGACGATTCGATAATGTGTTGTTCGTTGCGTGCAAATAATGCATTACGTTATCTGCTGTTGTAATAACGACCACCACTATTCCCGGGTTCGAATCCCGGTAGGGGCAGACATTTGTATGATGAATACGAATGTTTGTGCCCGAGTCATGTATGTATGTTTATCCGTTGCCTGGTACCCTTAGCTTTGCTTAGTTTGGGACTGGGTCAATTGGTGTAATTTGTCCCGTGATATTTATTTATTTAGATTTTAGACTAAACGTAAACCAGCATTCTATACAAGACAGATCGTTCTGTTGTGTTCTTTTGGTGTGTATGCAGAGCATTCTTTCGTGGCAGTTAATGTTTCGTTGTTATGCGTTCATAGCTTTTCGTCCTTTAATTGATACTAATCGCTTATATCATCTACAGCAGTCAGAAGTTATACTTTCTTTTACGTTCTTTACTTTTAAAATTAGTGGAAACTTCTTTAAAAATACTGGCAGGAGGTATGGATGGACTAAGTTTAAGTCTTCGACCCCGTAAGATCCCTTTATGCTCTTGTTTGAAGACTCCGTGCTTTATGCGTAGCTTACTTGTCATTAAAACGTTATGTTCGCAGAAAACACTCATGATATGCATAAAATCCACATCATCAACGTATTTCAAACATTCTCCACGCATAAAACGGCTTAAAATGTATTTTAGCGCATAAATGCGTTCATCCGGCCGTTTTTGCGTAACCGTACCAAGGAAACTGCTTACTTGTTTCAGTTAACATCAAAATTATATGGTCGGTATGTTTAAGTGTTCATGTTCCGTAAATATGTTTTAATGCCCATTAAAATGGAGCCAAAATCAAGTTTAGACTTCGACAGCTACAATATCAGTAAGGAAACTACTTGCCAATTATTCCCTTCTATGAATAAGTAAATGATTTTGACCTAACAAAATCGATATGGGCAATTTAATCAGCTTGGATTGCTTAAAAATCTAAGAAACTGTATAAAAGTATCACAGTAAATGTTAGATTTTTTTATTGATTTTTATACACCATCATTATATTCAATACAAAAAAGTTGTGATCTAAGTTACATAGTTTCACCATCACTTTGTCCTATGCTGTCTTGAGAGACCCCAGCGTTAAATTCTTATCTACTAATTATCAAAAATAAAGCGAATTTATATGAATAAATTTATGGACAGTAGAGTTCCTTTAACTGTATTAATCTAAAAGAAGATCTTTGTAACACGCTTATTTCCTAGACTGTGGCTGACACGATGCGTTATCGCATATGAATGTGCACACTAATGCATATTTCTTATGTGGCAAGGAAAGCCAAGTGAAACTCGAGATTTCTGATTGTACCTCGTTACCGCTGAACCGGCACGCTTGGGTCATAATAATTAAAATTCAGACTTAGCTGTTATGAGGTTACATACGAACTGTATTTTACCTGGAAGAAAACGTCAGTTAAACCTGTCAATGTCATATTGTCATATTGTCAATGTCATATCAAGAAATGTCATATTTCAATTTTCAATTCAACCGCTCGATAACAACTGAGGATGAATTGTCTTTTTACCCGGATCGGATTGGCAGTATGTCAGGCAAAATTCCAACAAACAAATAGGCGGATGTTTGTCGCATTCAATGCTGCATTCGTCTCGATTTTGCGACGCCTAATAATTACGAATGTTCTCAATTAATGTCCACAGCGGGGCCGCGCAGCACAATCTAGAGTCAGCTCATATTTTAGATACGCTGAAGCATTTTTTTGTGCTTTTGACATCTGATCTTAAACCTATAAAATATATGAATATTAAAATTAGAATAAATTACAAAAAACTGAAAAAAAAAACAGATTTAAAACAGTAGTTGATATTGCAGTCGCCATTGACGGAAAGTAACGCACATACTTATTATTTTGACGGATGCTTCGAGACAATAAAATAAAAAATAATGCTCGTGAAAATAATGTGATTGGTTACGAGGAACATCGAAGTGTTATTCTCCATGGGGAAGTTAAAAAATAACACTGCATTGTTCACAATTTTCTATTTTGCCCGTTCGCGTCGCCGCCAATGCAGGCAATGAACAATAAAGGCGGCTCCCACGCGAGACAATGCGATGTGGGGCAAGCATCTGACACAATTTAATTTGCGCGAAACAACGTAGATATTAATGCTGTGCAATAGTTATCCACTTTTTACTCTCACGCTTCTACTGAAACAAATGAAGCTTGTCTACTCATAAAGACATGTGTGAACTAAACAAAAAAGCAACAATGGCAAATTAATTGTCCATAGGTACATTTAAAAGCCAGTGGTCGTGGTGCGATTCGATTCTCATAGTCACCTTTCAATTTGTTTGACGATTGCATTTTTGCATTGGTGTGTCTCGTTGAAGACCATATTTATATTTCAGACTAAATAATAAATTTTGTTCTGTTCTTTACAGGGGAGTATAGGTGAAAAACTTAAGTAAATGACCTGTTGTACGTGTGAGTAATATGTGCGTATAGACAAACTGACGTTCCAAATTAGAAAAATGACTTAAGTCCCATATCAGTTCTGTACACACTACATAAAACACGCCATTTACTTAAGTTTTTCACCTTTATCTCTTGATCATTCATTAATGCATAGGTTACACATGCTAAATAAGCTAACTCGTAGCTTTACGTTGCACAGCACCTTTCAGTATTGTGTGCAGTCTGCAGTCTGTTCAAGATTTTACTGTCTAAAACATTTACATTTTTAAAGTTAAATTATAAAACCGGTCTGAAATTCACTAACAATGATTTAAATGAACAAAAACATTCATTGTTTTTTCTTTGTTACTTATAACCTGTCTAAGAATCTCAAGTATTTTGCCAGCGGCGTTCAAAAGAGGTCCTTGAACTTTGCAGTTCTTAGCCGGAATGATGTTCTGTGTGCGTGTGTAGGCTATAAGTAAGATAATACGATTTTTATGGTCGTTTGAGGTCGCATGCTAAGGTGGCTGTGCCAGGGGCGGACTGGTGCTCGCGTGCCATCCCTCGTAGTTAGGCAACATTCGATAACTAGGTGAATGCATCACTGTTCTTTTTGAAATTCGCCAATCGATTTCGACGTTTGTTCTTTTTGGGTTTAACCTTCGGCTTCTGTTGTCGCTCTTGAATTTACTCAGTAAACTTGGTAATATAAGGCCGGGCGGCTCACCCAATCAAGATGTACCTACATAATCATCATGATTTGTGGTGTTCAATAAAGAGTTAGTGTATTGTAGTGTATAATCTACAAAATGTGGTCTTTATATGAGAACTATTTATTTGAAAATATCGTGTAGGTATAGGTCTCAATATTCTAGCTGTATGAAATTTGGAAGTAAAATCGACGTAAATCAATAGAGCAAAACAACTTCTTTTTCCGCGACTTCACTCGTGTGTCTTTCTCTTGCAAAGTAATAGATTTCCGAAGTGAAATGTAGGACAACCTAGTTACCAAAATTTCAATATAGCTCGAGACACTTGCTAGGGTTAAATTGAATACATACCTATAAAAAACATAAGGCGTGTCAAATCAAATTTTACTTTCACTATTTCAGCACTTCGTTGACTCAGTATGATTCAGTGCTCCATAAAGTTTCGTGCACACTCGATATAAAGTTTATAGTTACGAGTACGTACCGGTCGCGTGTCTGTGGCAAAACCTATATCTACCCGGTTGGCAATGCTGACTTTGGTATCAGCCAGTATGGATTTGGCTTGCGAAACTTATGCTGCCTTGTGATCAAATACAAACTGTGCTTAAAAGTGTTGCCAATTGTCAGATATACTGCAAATATGAAAACAATTGTGTTTCCAAAAAGGAAAATGAGGAAACTGGTGCGTGCCCCATGTCGTAATGTTACGCAGATAACGTTTAACATCGCACCGTGCACTTTGTAGCCTTATCTAACATTATCCATAATATTACAGCTTTCCTGTAACAAAATAACGAGTAAAACAACAAATATGATTACTTTCATCTAGGTACCAGCTATCGCTTTTAATTGGCTTTGAGAAATACCGCGACGTGTGATTCGGCTGGCACTCATTAATTTGTTTTCAACGGTGAACCGATTTCAATTAAGTCTATTTTAGAACACGCCAGTAGTTAATTAATCAAGTTCTATTGAAATGTTTGCTGTTGGATTTTGCTAAAGCCACATTTCACTCCCTTATAAATCGTGAAAATACATGCTTGTTACTCATTTGGGATTTAAATATATAGGCAATCTTCAGTTGCTTACTTGCGGGTTTTTGACCCGATAGTAAAATAACGTTGCTCTCGTTTGACACATAATAATAAAATAATGTACTGTTTGCATCATTACCCGCAAACACAGCAAACGCTCTGCCTGATCTATGTTGCATCAACTAATTTTGTGTTACATCGATATCTTCTGCAATGCAACATCATTCGGAGCCTAAAAGACGCTTAACTGTAAGAACCGTGGAATTTCCATTAAAACGTAATGTTCTTTTTACGCAACACCTAATGGGTTTTTGACTGGTGAAGACGGCTTTGTTTCAATTCAAAAGCTGACATCTAAGTTGCCGTTTTAGAAGAGTTACCAAATTTAATTTTAACGTCTATCTATGAACTCTTGATGCTGTAATAGTAGCTCAAGGTAACACAAGTGTTAGATAGCGGCTGAAAGTATCACAGATCGCGCAATTACTATTTGCTTCCTGGTTATTGGTGAATATTAATTCAAAACGCAACCACCCGTGTAATCATCTTAAACGAAAGCAAAACGGTTAGACCCAAACAAGTGATTGCCGCTATTGGCATAATAGGGAGAAAACAAAAATCGCGACTTTACTCAATGTTCTATCGCTATCCGTTGCTTTCTAAGTTTCTATAATGTGCATATTGGTTTCTAACCACAATTTGTCTGGTTGTCTGAATGTTACATTTTATATCGAGAGTGTAATGGGTTGCCCCGTATATCCTCATTATCGGTCCGCATCGAATGGCGGCAGAAAGCTCTGCCACACGTGATCCATATTTTGTGCAATGAACGCTTATCTGCCGTAAATGGCAATTAGTTGCTTTCTCTGGATAGACTTAAGTAGATCAGGTCAGCTTATGAATGCTAGTGCTTATTGCACAAAAATAATCTTATACACTGAGATCATTTTCAGCCTTTGAGTTCTGGGCAAAATCTACCAAGCAAAAGCAATTCTTTACTATTAAAGACGCGTAATCTTTGAAACTTGTTTTCAGATACCTATTATGGTTCTGGTAACTCGCAGTTACGACCGTAATTAACTTTGCTTTGTCGAACCACCTTTCCTAATTAATAGTTAGTGATTGAAGGGGGACGCAATCAATAATTGCTGTTATGCAGAATAAACCGAGAATTGAAAGGACTTCGCTCACTTGTCCGGCTTGTTAGGTTCAGCGCTGAAACCCTACGCCTAACCTTTAGAATCTCGTTAATAGCAAATGTTTCATTAAAATGTTTATGGCCAATTTAACGATCGATTCAAACAATTCTAGTAATAACCCTAACCGTAATGAAATTAGTCATCCAGTTACAGTATAATTAGTAGGAAACTATAGAACCATATCTTACATAAGGTGAGATATTATTATCTTAAGTTACAGGGCTAGACAACAGCGATCAAAGGTCGAACTCAAAGAATTTATTAAGTAATGAAAACCCCAACAGCGCTATTAATCAGAGCTCTTTACAACATCATTAACAAAAACGGGTAAAAGTGTCAGACCGGTTCCAAACATGACTGCATTCGCAACTTTTAGCATGCCTGCAGAAACAAAGGTGATTTATGAACGTGTGTTTACGGTACGTTAGGAATGAGCGATTTCTAAACGGTAACCCGCATTTCCTTGTCGTCACGCTATGCTGTTGTCACTGCGCACACGTCTGGGCTGATGTTTCCATGAAGTCATAGTATAACTGACACGTGTTTGTCCAAAAATTGGTCTCATTGATGTAGATATGATGTATCTGTCAGCGTTTTGCGCAATTGTTTTACAAAAAGGCGAAGAAAGCTACTAATTTATAACGCAAATATGATAATTTCTATTTTTTTAAACTATTTATAAAGATAAAATCTTAAACATGTGAGTGTGACCCGTAACGCACTCCATGGTTAAGGATCTCGAAAAGATTCGAAACTGTCGGACTATTTTTTTTTAATAACCTATATCTGAGTTCACAGTAGTTTTCTATTTAAAATATATTTAATTGATTGATGTGTTTGCATCAGAATTGTAAAAAAATGTAGAATTGTAAGTAATTATTGATTGCAATAACATAGGCCTCTGTAAGTATGTGATATTTTCGCCGAATACAGAGATAAAATCACATTTGTTTGAGTTTATAATATTAGTATGAATATAGATATTAGCATGGAGAAATACGTAAAGATCATCAATTTATTAGCATATCAGTATGGAACCAGCATTGACCCACTTTTGGACCTAAATGTACAGAACATATTATACAAGACACTGCAGCCATGTCTCTATGACTAATGAAATAGACCTACGTTTGGTTTAAAACAAGTCGAGGTGAAGGCGCTTTTCAAATTCGTATTGTTAATTCGTTTGCCTTGAGTATAAGGATACAAGTTCTGAGTAGGATTCAGTTAGGCCTTTGAGTTCTCCCACGCCTAACATCAAGCCTTAAATATGTACGAAGGCGGATTTGATAGCATTGCCTTCAGGCAGACTTAAGACTGCCAAGGATTAAAAAGTTTCATCACGTTTCATACAGATAAAGCTTCCATTTTCAGGAGAACAAAGCCTTACATTTTAAAAATACTCAAGAGGGGATAAGTTATACATAAATTATAGATTTTTTTAAGAGAATGCGCTATATACGTATTATGTTTCAAAATACATTATAATATCCGCTGGGTATAAGTTGTAATCGTAACACGGCAGACTTGACAAGATCCCGACTATAGGTTAACTTTAATACCACAGCTTAGCATGCATATAGGCTTAGGTCCCTATGTTTGTCACTGTCTACAGTTCCACACGCTTACTTTAATTTGAACATTTAGAAAATCTAGAAGCCAATTGACGTATGAAATTTATTATTTAAGTGCCTTGGAGATATATAAAAACGATCGAACCTAAATTTATCCCTAACTAAATGCAATTTATGATAGGACTTAACGTAGGACTTAAAATTGGACATTTAGTATCACATCTTATAATTCCCGTTAATGGAATTGGAAGAGGAATATGGGAATTTTAATTAGCATTTTCATGCGATTAAGTTTCGGCTGTTTCATATCATGACAAATTTCAATCCGTTCAGTATGGAATGATAGATTTTTGTTTAGAATGATTACGCCAAATTTGTTTTAACAAAACAAAAACAACTTGGTGTGGAGTATATACATTAAGCAATAAATCACTTTTCATTTAGCATCACAAGATTTTTCACCTCAAATTATACCTATACAAAGGTACAATTTAAATGCTTCAAGTTGTATGACACCCGCGTTCTATTTCTCCAGATACAGATCTTATGATATAATGTTAGGCGGGTCATAATTCGTAATGAGTAGTCAAACCGGTGCAAATATTCCAACAATAGATTTAATAACAGCGTTACGTTATTCAGTTACTGAGCTGTTATCTCCATCGGCATTAGCATCGATGCTATCGTCGACTATAATCTACACTCCGGCTACTTAGATCATCTTCTCAGGCTTTCGATGGATGATTTAATCGATTCTGATTCTCACGACTCTCATATCATGTAGGCTTTCTATTATTATTGTTTACTTTTATTAAAACGTGATGCATCAAATTATGAAGCATCCGTCGGTAAATGTCAGGTCAGATGTCGAAATTAATATCGTATTGGGTTACTGTTTTATCATTTTACCGACGTGATGTAACACGAATTAAAATATCATCCGTGCTTTATTAAATAATGTTAAGGTTAAGTCTTAAAAAGCTCTTAATCGTCGATTTGTTAGGTCGGTACTATACAGACAAGCAAAAATGACTGGTTAATTTTAATACAACGTTGTATGAATTGCTTGTAATTATGTTTGAACCTTTTCAAAAAGTTCATTGTTTGAAGTTCACAGAGCCTATTTTACTATAGTTTTAGGGTATTTCAGTGCCTCTATCAGTTTATCGAACACTTAATGCATTAAACTTGTCGCTGATAACGCAGTTACCTACTTATCACTTAATGTGGCAACTGTGTTGGTTGATGATAAGTTTAAATAATTATAATATAAGTTGTATTGTACCGTTTGTGCCCGAATAAACATTAAAACATTAAAACTATAAATGCACTTCGATCTCTGTGAAATTATATTTTGGTTCAAGTTGTTTATTCACACATGTAATTATCATAGACGCTTTACTAGTTGAATTCACATTGACTGGCTTATATTATAACCCAGTTGAGAAAAACACAGCAGATCAACATAGTATGAAGTAGCGTTCGATGTTAGTTACTTGCAATCTCGGTAGTTGTTTGCACACTGTAAGTGTTGTGACTAGTGCGTCAAGCCTAGCGGTTTCTAATGCGATATCGACTGACGCGTCCGGTCGAGGTTTCATTTGCCGCTTCGAATGCGCTGCGCTGCGACTATTGTGTCTACTATTTTATTAAGCTGTGTATATTTTTTTTAATGAAATTATGGTTAAATACTACACAATAGGGTTGTCCAAATTTGTATTACCCAAAATAGACTGTGCGATCTACCAATTGCAAAATTTATGCCTGCCCACGATCAGATGGACCAATAGTCGCGACTGATACTGTATACTTTGCTGGACTGCCAAAAATTACTTATAACCGCTGTGGATTGTTAAACTTGATCATTTTGTATAGCATGGTGTGCAATTTTTAACTCCCGACTCAAAGTGGGGTGTTTTTTTTTAAAATTATTTAGGCAACAAACAGTCACATAGTTGAACATATTATTAAGACATAATAAAGTGTAGACCTGGAGTGCCATAACAATAATAAAGTGAACATCGGTAAATAGGAACGGTAGATGCAGTAGATGCAGTGTTATAAGTTTGTCGGCAATGTTTGTGTATGTATGTCTGTGGCATCGTAGCTCTCAAAAAAATGGACCGATTTGGATGCGGTCTTTTACATTCTAAAGCTAGTTTCCTTGCAATGGTTCTTAGCCATGTTTGGTTAAAATCGGCCCAGTAGTTTAAATAATATCAGCTCTTTTCCAAAGTAAGGCGTTTTTGGAATAAAATTGTTTTGTTTTTATTTATGCGTGTGGGGTTATTTTTTTTATTAATGTTATTGAGATCGTGCTATTGTTTTAATCTAAATTAAATCAACCCCTTCATACTCGGCCTAACGTGCCAAATTTTTAATTGGGTAAATATAATTATTTATTCATTACCAAAGATCGGGGCGGGGCAAATAACGAGAACTGGATCGATTGGATTCGAATGAAATATGAGGCCTACCTTTACATATTTGCTTGATGTACCAGAAAATTCATAGTATTCGTTGCATGTGAAAATCCTTCATGTTTGTTAGTTTTATAATCAAAGTAGCAATCATGGTCACTCTAGTTGCTTCGCAAACGAGTTAATGTGCTATAATTATTAAAAGTGGCCATCAGAACCGAGTAATTTAATGTCAAAGCCTGTTTATCAAAGTCTGTACATCCCTTAGGATTAAGGTACATCAAGTACCTTCTTAACTTGGTGATAAAAACACGGTGTTGCGCATTTATGTATTGTATTTTGTATCTAATTGACTAAGCAGTTTCGATGTGATCTTTCTACGCAAAAATATCGTGCTAACGACAAAAATACAGAATTAAAGAACATCCATTTGATCCAATAACAGTTAAAACGAATTACGTATTAAACTACATAACTAAAGTCCAGCCTACATTAAATTCGGTGGTGGGTGTATCGGCACGAGTGACATTAACCTATTTAAATAGCGATAAATAGCGTTAAACTAGATATTCATTCGCCGCACCCAAATGTTCCTGACCCCTACACAATAGACCATCCCTTTTTTAACACGCTAGTGGGTGCAGGCTGCAAACAATAACTATCAATTAATGAAACAAAAGTGAACTAACCCTTTACAAGAGGCAGCAGCGACAATCTAGCTATCTAGGAGTTGATATTTAATGTGCCCAGTTATGTAAAATGGACCACGAACAAGTTTACAGAAGACTTAAGTTATACATCAAACCAACCCGTCGGTTTTTAAAGCAAGCATAATCCCAAGCAGCGGTAGCAATCTATTTAGAAGGCCTTCGACTTTCAACCAAGGTAATTGGTGGAAAGTGATACCTACGCAGAAAGTTAATTTATACCGAGAAAAACAGCAATGAGAGCAAAAGGCTTTGTCGCGGTTGGGTTTAAAAAGTGTCATATTGAAGAGTTTTTGTCGCTTCTATACTCACCGACGTGCTCTAATTCACTACAGGTGGCTGTTTTGGAGTATCTGACGCTTAATAAAAATGTAAGTATCAATACGGAGATTACGGAGTCAGTAATTTACAAAAGAATAATGAGTTTATTTTTTATTCTAGTCTAGCTGTTCCATAGATTAGCTTGTAAACTTACTAACTTGTTTTGTATATTCCCAACCAAGACTGGGGCATCGTTTTTCTAAAGTAATTTACTATTATTTTACACCATCCGGCATAATTCATCATATACGTGGAGATGACGAACAACAGCTTACGGGATAATCCGAGTCATTATTCAAAAGCGCTGTCACATCGGTAAATACCTTTTTTTTTTTTTGTTTATGAAAAGTTCGCAATGGAAATTAGCCCATTATAATAGTCACTTCCCGTTTATTTAATGTAATGTCTTTACTTCGACTAATGTGCACACGAGCGGGCATTACTGCTCACGAATTCTCTGGTAACATTATACCAATTTAACTGATACTATCTTTTGCAGATTGTAATGATTGCATTGCGTAACTCTATTGTCTCGTGATACCTAATAATTGATACTCCGATTCTGTCAATAACTATACAGTGGACATGTTGACCGTTGCCCTGGTAGGTATCCATACATCTATACTTGTTGTGAAACTTTTACTCTGATCTGTACTGTGATCTATACCTAATGGCACTTTTTTCCCTTTGAAATACGTAACCCTAAAAATTTACTAATAATAGATAGATAGATAGATTGATGCAAACTATTCACAACAGACACATGCAAAGCTCAAATTACAAGGAAAGAAAAATCACAACGAAAAAGTTAACTTAAAACATGCGTTTACATATTACATAATTTTGTTTCCCAAAGCAAGAGCCATGCGATGGTGTCGAGAATAGGCGCTGACTTAGCATATACTGCAGGAAACCTACAGTGCTGGTATTCTGCCAGAACCCTAGGGTATTCGTTATACAAGCCAAAAAAACTATCAAATAATAGTCCAACCTTTCCTGAATTTTCGTTTAGCAAGACATTTGGCCATTCATATTTGTTTTACAAGCATACTTAAATAGATAAATGGACAGAGGGCAATACAAGTTTTTTTTTTAAGAATTTGTTTGTGCTTCATCCATAAATTAAACAGCGGCAATTGATTTCATATCCCCAACATAATTATCCGCCCATTCAATTTATATGCATCCTCTACATCGCGATCAACGATCAACAGTGCATGTTTTTTTTCTTGTGGAGTGAAAAGGTCGACGATCAAAATTGACTTAACGAAATCACTATCGATTTCTTTTCAATCTTCCGGTTAAGTTTCACTCGATGTCTGATTGAAATAATAATCCGCTCAGTGGTTACGCGTTCGAGTTACCCATACGCTCCTTGGCAATGAATGACTATGTGTGTAAAGATTTATCGATCTTTTTTTTACGGCTCGTCAGAGAAAGTGAAGTTATCGATAAGAAACAGCATCCATAGTTCACGAGAGCGGCATCATCAATCAGGAGCGTGCGGTTGCAGACATTGGTGTCTGACACGGTAGTGATATGACGACGTAGTTTCTCATTACCCAACCCGCTGCAAAAGTTACCATAGCAAGTTTAGCTGCTCATGATTGTATTTGTACTAAAAGGTGCAGACATGATTTACGGAGCCTTCCATTGCATTTGCCTTCATCTAATTACGCACGGAGTTCGATTAATGAATGAAACGTACGCAAGACATTAAGTTCAGATTTATAGATGGGCGTGCCTCGGTGATTATTTAGATAGACTAGGCACTAAACGTAATGTTCAGGCCAGACCCAGGTGCTTCTGGGCACGAAGTCGAATGCAAGCCCTTGTCGTGACTGACTGTGACTAGGTGTGGCTGTATTAACTGGCTTAGTGACAACACGGCACCAGTATTAAAAGATTAACTCTTT
The DNA here is from genome assembly GCA_963854515.1 of Pandemis heparana. Classification (NCBI taxonomy): domain Eukaryota; kingdom Metazoa; phylum Arthropoda; class Insecta; order Lepidoptera; family Tortricidae; genus Pandemis; species Pandemis heparana. The sequence goes on along the minus strand of OY978016.1, from coordinate 4,865,742 downwards.
ATTCGTTCGTTGAACTGAATATGCAGCTTGATACAGACTAAAAATAATTTTAATCTCATTTGAATTGAAACTTATTTTAAAGGATAAGCACGCGTTGAGTGTAGGTATATGTTGCAAGTCTGTAGTTAAAGATTATTGCAAAAACTTGTATTTTTTTTGTTTAACGAAAAAGTTTTATAGACGTAGAAGATATTTTGATTATGACAGCGAAAATTAGCTTTGTTGACGTATATTTTACTATGAGTATTATGTGGTCCCACAACCGTTAATAAGAAACTTACACTTTACAGAATACTTTACTTGAAAAATCCCACGTTCACACATCTTTGCAAATTTACCGCAAATTTTATATAGGTACACCATTTTTTTATTCAGAGTATCATCGACAGATTATTTTTAGGATGGTCCACTTTAGAAAGTCAGTAGTTCTCAGTTTTGTAACACCAAACCATTGAAAGAATAACAAAAAGCTCCAATTGGATTTGGAAGTTTTCAAAGCGCGCCACTTTATTTATTTTGGTGTCACTTTTACAACGCGCTTACAAATAAACCAAACGCCCGCACTCTACTACTAAAGCGTTACTTTAGAGTAGGACTTAATCTTCTTAAATTTTATTATTACTAGGCAATACCTGCCAAAGTAAACGATATTGTATGATGCTGCCGTCCTAATTCAAAGGATGCATGTATAAAAAAAGATTTTAAGTAGTTTTTTTTTTTGGTTTGACAGATTAGACATCAATCTATCATACTGCCGTCCTAATTTAAAAGGACGCATATCTGTTTCATAGGTTTTGAGAAAATTATTTTGTTTTAGGAGCTCACGAAACAATTTTGCTTGATTTGTATACACACTATTTATTCGTTTGGTTTTATTTTTAATTATTTACTAGTGATATGCTCTATAGCTATGGAAATTTAATCCGAGTACCTATTAAAGTTTACCTACGGTTCAGAGATAGGACTCCATAGCGGTCGTACAGGCTAATTGATGAACAGATAGAAGACAGCGGACCTTCTAATAAGGTCCCGCCCACGGAACTCAGAGTAAGAGTTAGTTCCTTGCATTGTTGCCATCACGAAAAATGTTATGACGCGGGAGTAATCGTTTATTGCAATCTAGCAACACAGCGTTAACGTTTGTCACGTACGGAATCTTACGCAGCGGTTTTTAATCGGCGAAAGTACCTGTGTTGCGTGACGTGTGCGCGCGCCGCGATCCGATCATCCGCCATTAGACACACCACGAGCTACGGCTCTTACTTAACTGCTAATTGAATAAACAAAATTACTTCAAAATTAATTTAATGGATCTTGATGTTTTACAACAAAACTATCCTTCGCTAATAAGTAATCAATGAGTTCCTATAAGATCCCAGGATTAGAAAACAATTATATGGTCACTTCTGGTGTACAGGGGGGCTACTCCGAAATTCGATTTTCGAAGTTCGTATCACACCGTCCCTCTCACTCTCAAATTAATAACTATTAGTGAGAGCGGAACGGCACGAAACGAACTTCGAAAATCGGATTTCGGAGTATAAGGCCTGAGTACCAATGTAGTTTTTGCAGTATCAGCACATCACATCCACTAGAATGTAGAAGTATCGTACTTGATATCTAACAATTATAACTACTATGATTATTATTTTTAAATTTTATATGAATTTAGGGGGACTTCTTTATTTACAAAAACACTAAAATCGATTGGAATGGACAATATAAAAGAGTATCCTCTCCTCACTGACAGACATATAACGTATAACGCACAGCCTAAACTACTAGTGATACTTAATTTTCTTACTTTCATAGGTTGGTGGGCATTTTTCTGAATCCCCTTGACCGTTAAACAAACCAACCATTTTACAAACTTTCACATCTCTAATTTCTAATGTTAATAGGATTAATATAATTGTGTTTTCATGTCAACTGTAATGACGTGGTTTTAATAGCGACATTTAACATTAATTCAAACACACTTATATAATTTTATTTCTCAGCATCGTGAAGTACCCGGATGACCATTTTTTATTTTGGTACGTTTTCTAAAAATAAAACCTAGCTATTCGAAATATTATAAACGGGATGTGAACCGCGATTACCTTTATTGAGCTCCCGATATTTCGATACAGTTGCATGTATCATGATCACGGGTAGACCCCGTCCCGTCCCGTTTATAATATTTCGAATGAACTTAACCGTGAATCATTAAAAACCTAGCTAGTTCAATTTTTGCCCCCAAAACCCCCCAAATTTCCGACTTCCGAGATTCAGATATATACAAGAATTTCTCGTTTAAAGGTATTAGATTAGATATAATACCTGCTACAGTGCAGCAAATGACAAATCCTATTCCAAGAAAATCAAGTGTACTGCTCACTGAACTTGGTCAGTCATTTCAAGTAGCCCCTTTCAGAAAGCTGAAACTAGCAAAGCAACGTCAAAGTAAACTGGTACACGACACTTCTGACTTTCCTATCCACCTCGGGTACCTACTTAACACCGTTAGACGCAATAGTAGTCAACAAACTGTCCCACTGACAAATGAACACGTTATCACTGACAGATTCCAGTATCGCACTCTGATCTCAACCACTACCGCGTTTACACAATCGGACATTGTCAGTCCCAATTACGAAAGTAGATCACTGTTAAATTACCTTTCGTCATGTATCTCAGTAAATAACAGTCAAATATGACAGGCGCGTTAGCTGCTCATAAGGTAGCGCGTAACATAACATGTGCTTTTTTGCCTGATTCAACTGACAGCCGAATTAGTGATAAAACTGCAAAATTTCTCCGCCGGAGGCTGCCGCAGTGTCGCTGGCGCGTTCCGTGACTACGGCTCGTTCATTTGACTAATGAAACACTATTTTAGACTGCACCCATCTTATTTGTGTCAAATTGTAACATCTATGGCATATAATTTTGTATTTAATGTGAGATATATTATGCGATTCAATTATTCGATATGTGTAATTGTTTCTTCCATTTATAATGAGTGTCTAAGGTCAGCCGCGAGCGCGGCAGCCCGGTCAATAGACGTCATCCAATTACTCTCGCTTCTTCGAAGGCGGAAATAAGCGGGTCACCATGTCACTTTCTTCGTCCAGCGGCAGCTTCCACTCCATTATATGTTTTACATATGCCTTGCACTTCGATTCACTCGAGTTGCCACTGAGCCATCAAAACTCACTTATCACGTCATAACACTTATCGCCGGTTTGATTCGAGCCGCCAAATGCCTCGGCTGAATTTTATTCTTGATGAGAGTTAAAACACGTTTGTTTAATCGCGAAATGACGAGTTCACAAAGTAAACTTTCTTTGTGAGTGCATTGCCAAATTTCACTTTACACACGTGCCAGTCGCTTGATACAATGGCCAAATTAGTGTGTTTCCACTCGCTATTGTTGTGTTATCGTGCGACAGTGCTTACTGCACTAATCAAGAGGGTATTGTTGCAAAATCGTCACAATGTAATGTATGAGACTTATTTTGGAGACCTTTAACTTAACTTTATGGTTGTAGGAAAGAAATAAAACTAAGGATGACGAAGATATCGGTGAGCATCTGAACATACATAACATATGGACGATAATGTATAAAGATGGGCGTGCTCACGATCAAATAGTGTTTTACAATTGCCACTTGCGTTTGCAAAGTACATTGTTGTAAAATGGTAATTTGTAACCGGAACGCAGTCCTTCGGTTGAGTCAAGAAATGAGTAACAAGAGACTGTTAACTGATTAATTTTAATGAAGTCGATGATACAAAATCGACAATCATCATATAGGTACTCGGCGATAAATCACGACTTAATTGAAATCATCATTTCGCGACGTTATGTTTGTACTGTTCAATAAAATGATGTGCGATGTTTACTTACGATTATCTAATCAATTTGAAATCAAAGTTTTTTTTAAATCAAGAAACGAATAATTAGCGTCTGTCATAATAATTATCTTGATTTGCCGTCAACAGTCATCCGACACGGTGCGGTTTCTTGCAGCTCAGATAAAGTTTCATTGATTTCATTATTACCATACCTACCCTCATTATACCGTCATGTGTCAGAGCATCATATATCTAGTATGGACCTTCGGCCTTGTTACAAATGGGATTGCGTGCAGACTTGACCTGGCGGGTCTAGTAGGTACTGTAATTGGCTTCGGATAGCCGTAACGTCACTAACTGACAGATGTTATCCGTTAAAGGTGGGAACCTGACAGTTGTTGAAATATCATGCTAATTATTTTGCCCCATATTAGTTAAAGCTCACAAGCTTGTGATCTATATCTGGTATGCACCAAAACGCAACTTATGATATTTTTAGTCAATATTTAGGTGAGCAGCTTTTAATGTTTTAATGGAAAATGATCCACTTTCAACATGAAACTGTTACACAAACGGATAACATCTGCGACGGGGCGAGCGCTCCCAGAGGAAGGACTACGAACTAGTCCGAAACATGTCGAGCATCACTTGACTTTTATACGTGAGTTATCCGTTTGTGTTACTATGAAACTGTTTTATTTTAGTACATAACTAACTGATCAGGCAGCCAGCGTGCAGACATTGCCACTTTGGCGCTAACTTGGTATTTATTTCAACAAAGTAGGTACCTATTGTCCGCCAATAGTCATCTGAATAAATAAAAAAACTGCGTTGTCTATTGGTTCAAGATTGCACATGTATGTATTGTCTCGAGTCGCACACCTCGATCGCACAAACAAATGCTGAGTTTCCACATCCACCCATTATTGTAATTGTTCTCAGTCGAAATGGCGAGAATGTCGCTGCAATTGCCAGTATGATGTGTGTCAATGCTAATACCACCGAACACCCACTGTAGAAGGTCGGTCTGAGGTAGGTATCATTTATACAAATTGAAAGCTGTCGGAAGATTTATTTCCGACCTTGAGTGATAGATTACTAAAAGTGATGTGTAAATTACTATAAATTATGTTTGCTGATTTAACAAACCGACAAAAAAAATTATTTAGAGACCGAGCAAAACGCATACGTTTAAAATTGGCATTACACATTAAACTGTTTATTGCAAACTGAAGTTACGAAAATAATTTTGCCATTCCAAGGAATGCTATAACGTAGGTCATAAACCCCCGGAAGATAGTCGAATGCAAACATGAAACGCCCTCGACCGGTTGGGAGATGAAATAAAATGACAGGAAGGCACTGTGCACTAAGATATTTCCTGCGACGCGCATGCTAGCGGCGAAAACTATTATTATGACATGCAACAGAAAGCCGCAGCCAAATGCAGTATTTATTGGCAAGCGAGTTTTCACTAGCTTTCACAATATTGTTATATCATTGGCGCCCCATGAGATTCCCATAAAAACAGGGAAAGTGTGCAATCGGCGTGCGGGCGGCGCAGGCACAAGCCGGCGGGCACGCGTCACGCCCATCCCACGCTTAATTCGACCAAAAGAAAGTGAAACTTTTTCGAAAGAACCTCTTTGACCCAACATGCAGTGAGTGCCGGGGTGGGCGCGATTTGACAAGTCTAAAACGCATAACAACTAAAAATCTTTCTTTGGTATTCGAATCCGCATCATTCATCATCTGTCGCATGTTATGTGGTTGGTATTAATAGCTAATTATTGTTCATTCATATGCGCGATTGATCCTCACAAAACTCGTTTGGTTGAGATTCATTGCCATGATGAAGGGCAATAATTGGGCCTTCACGCTCGGTCGGTGGCTACGCCCTCGGCTCGAGGCTTTTGTAGTTCGCACGTGCGCCTAAAAAAGTTCTACACTTACATACTAAAAGACAAGGAAGTAGTTTTGCCAAAGTTGTTTGACCTCAAAGTTACAAAATGCCTATCACTAAATTGGTAATGAACTGTGAGTCACCAGAGTTTCGTGAAGCAATACATGGATTATTTTTATCTAAACTGTCGCCCCGAGCTAATGTCATCAGAAGAATGCTTTGATTGATTGATCAATTTTGTACTATGTATTTATAAACGCTTTTGTAGCACAGGTACGTCATGTAACCTAAGATTAATTTTAAACATACGTATGTATAATAATGAAATGGTATTGACCGAGCTTAACCCAATAGCGCGCCGATTGCGATTGACGTCATCCAATAAAATTCCAATAGCTTTGCAAAATGCACGTCGAATTATGAATTTTAAACAGGCATTTGCCTACACAAAATATTACATTGAATTTGTAGGCGGTGATGTCGGGAGCAGGCACCGAGGCGCGGTACCCAATGCCATCAGATAATGCTCGCTGGTGACTGCTGTCTTCTAACTATTGATTATCTTGCGGCATGTTAACAAGAATTGCTTAAAGTAGCGAGCATTTCAGCAATGCTTTAAATATTGCGCACACGATAGCGATAGGCAGAGGTTCAGAAACGTCCATCATTCAAGCAAAAAGCAAATTCTGATATGCCAATATCGTAATTACGTGATTGTAACATTGTACCAAGCCGATAGTAGTGAAATGTGTGTCTTCATTAGCATGATAGACTCAGTTTCGTACATCGCGAACGCTTTCAATGAACACTATGCAATCTATCAAATATTATCATATCTAATTGCGTTCTGTACTAATACCGAAGCATGGAAAGAGGCATACAATTATTAACAATTATTCACGCATAATTTTATGTTATGCGTTTGCTAATACCATATGGTTGACGAGGCCTATTGCCGCGTTTCGCGTAACAAGTGCAATGCAATTATACGAAACTGGAGCATAAACTTCTGTGCAAATGTCTGTCGATGGATAGAGTCGCAACGATTTGTTTAATTCGATCTCGTGTACGTCATTTTTACGCCGACATGCCGTGTTAAAATCTCATCAAGTTGCTTCATCTGCGATGCAGATCGGGACTGAAGAGCAACTCGGATGCTGCAACGCAAATGTTAATTTTCAACGGTGTTCGTTATTTTCTTTTTTCCAAAGAGATTTAATAATTTTCCTACAATTTATTGTATACTTCTTAAGCATGGCACTGACGCACGACATGCATTATGTGTAGTATACGCAAATGGAAAACTAATAACGTGTTTCTGTTAGAAATCGTTGTTAACATTAATAATAAGGTACCAAGTTAACAATTGAGCAAGTTTTGCACCGTTCTCGTTCCCGTTGCAAAAACTATAGATCTGTGTAAACGAGTACGATTCTCATACATATTACGTAAACAGATGAAACATGGTGTTCTAATCCGACAAAAGGTGCGCTACTTTAGTTTGGCGATTGTGCTCATAATACTTTCCCTGCAAATTACACAATGTATGATTGCTGATGATATAACCTTTTATCTCCGCGCAGTAATTGCAGTTTGTTCTCGGATATCATGAAATAAAATGAAAATAATATTGATTAATTGTCGGTACGCCCACGTTCCCGTTCAATTCATCGCCTCGACAACTGGGAAGTGTTACGTTGCGGCGGTAACTAGTCAGCAAGCAAGCAGCGCGGGCTGCGCGGGCGCCAGTCAATCAACCCGGCAGATGATGAAATTAATATCATATCGAACCAAATAAAACCGCTTGTCATCATGTCTGTGCGTTACAGAATTTAGCAATCATTATTTCTTGTAGGCAATGCAATTGTTGTCTAGAAATGTTCGATAACTTCGACGAAACATGAAGCAATTGCACCAATTACTTGTGAACACGGATAAACACGTATTATTGTTACCTACATTGTAAAACACTGAAGAAGTTATAGTTTACTTAAGCTGTCTGGCTTCAGTAGCTCATTTTCCGACTCGAACCTCATCAATAAACAATATCTTGCATCAAAGACGTTTCCAAGGATCGTTTTGCTTCTGCCACACTTATGAAAGCTTGTGGACGATCAAAAAATATTTTTAGTGATTTCACAGGAACTTCGCTACGCCCATTATTTAGTGAGATGCGCGTAATGAGTCGTGAAAACGCGTTATTTACGTTCTGTTACTTCCTGAAAATTTGAAAGTGGTCAATTAAAAAAATACACTATTATGCAGCGCCTTGAATACTATGACATCATAATGCTATGTTTTATTTCAAAATTGAATGCGGCTGTGTTCTTTTGTTTTAAGATTGTTATTGCGGGCTCTCACGGGTAACTAGCGATGGGTCGCGACGTAACTAACGATAGGATGTTTGCAGTTCTGCATTACAAATAAATGTCGTGCTCGCCGTATGCCGTGGGTATACTTTACGCAGAAAGCAACCAAGCCCAAGTCCCCGTTCATCGGCTCTAAACCATGTTAATACTATAGCTAGTAGACCTTATACGCGTTTTCTAAATATCGCACTGGCTTATTGCGGTTTGTTATCAAATTTGTATCCTCAGCTGGCCTGTATTGGTAAGTAACTGTTTTGTTGTATAAGACTTGGCTTGGCAGTGTCTGCATAACTGCGTCCCGTCCTTCGGGTCACTGGCTGCCTGTCAATTGTATTGGACATCGTCAATTCCGCTCATTGCCTCGTTTGCCGACTCTTTAGTTGTTTGTTACGTAGTTACTAGGCTCTCGTGATGCGATTGAATTCCAATTAAGTGTGTTCCCGTGGCGTGGTTTAATGTGCAATACGTTTTGTGTAAACACTAAACACGCACGCATTGAAGAATCCCTGGACGCTATTATGCGGTGTGGACCCGCTGCTGTGTCGAAGTTATGACCTTAACAGCAAACAAGGTGTTTGAATGCGATTGTGGTTGAATTTATTATCTTACAATCCTAACACAATAGATAACAGATAACCAAACAGTTTGTTTCGTTCGATGTATGCTCTATCAGGTTGATAGTTTTGTGATTATTCTGATTATTATATTTCGCTTTATATTTTACTACTCAAATTATATGTAAGAAAGAACCTTGGATTAAGAATGCGTACCTAAATGCTAACTTGTATACACTACACTGCTCGGTTTTAAGCAAAACCGACCTTCGATGCAATACAAGCTTTGGTTAAATTTAAAGGTAGTCACATAAATATTTTATGTGGCAGATAATAAATACCTACCTAGAAGCATGTGTAAGTGTTAAGGTCAGGCGGTAAACCAGTCTTCCATACCTGCGGCGGCGTTTCCCGTAGAACGTGGAATCTGAGTCTGCGCAGCTAATAAACAATTTTCTACAATACATACATTTATTTACCTTTCGCGGCCTACGGGCTTATTTGGACTTGATTTAAGACCATATTGTTCAAGGAGGTGTTAAATCAAAGTTTAGAATTAGAAACGTAGGTTTAAGTGAAGTTGTTGAAAATCTTGCTTCTCCCTAACACTTACTGCTTTCCTTTTGAATGAAACGACTTACTCAACTTCCCAGAGTAAGCCCGATTTCCATGTGAAAATGATCTCTTTTTTATTATTGTTAATATTATAATTATACCTACTTAGGTGTTATTTTTCATTAAAGGATATAAAATGCACTTAACCTATACCTTACGTGACTGTACTCTCGTTTTTAAAGTACTACGTAGAGACCGCGTTGTAAATATGTTGTATTGTAAAAGGCCGAAGTAATTATTTGATCGGCGGCAGCTGAACGAGACAGATGGCCAAAGCCTACTTGAATGGACCGCCAGCTGCCCTTAAGATAAACAAAATATCCTTAAGCACAGTTATAGAGATCTCTCACTATACAAAATACCTTTAAACAAATTAAACTGTTTTAAAAAATTCTTGAGATTCGAAACAAATTGTTGGTTGCCTGGTAGAAATCGCTCTGTAGCGATAAGGCCGCCTATTGTTACCTTATTACTTCTGTATACCTTTTTCTGTTTTGATTGTTATATGTGGTGTTCAATAAAGAGTTATTGTATTGTATTGTATTGTATTGTTGTCGTCACCGGGTCGGATAGTTCGACATCAAAATAATAATTGATCTTCTTCTCTTTGTTAAGATGTCTATATTATCTAGAATCTAGATGCTAGCATCAGATCCATTTCGAAATTCAAGAGCACAACAATACTTATAAAAGTTTGTCTTGTCTTGTCTCGTCTCATCAACTTAATATTGACTAATATCAAAGATGAGTCATGCAAAGTTATACTCTGTGATTCAGGCGTTCCGAAATTCCCAGAAAAAGCTTCATTTCATTGGATATTGTTTGACCTATTTGCCACAGGTGAATTCTGAATGGAATATCAAAGTTCATAGAGGTACAGGGAAAAAAGGAAATTGATTGAATGTGGGCGTTTACCTCATGTATTATAGGTACGGTCAGCATCAAAAGTAGCTAGGCACTTTTGTACTTTGTCACATTAACACATTGTCAATATGACATGTGTATGTCAACATGTGATGTGTTACTGTGATAAAGTACAAAAGTGCCCAGCTACTTTTGATGCTGACCGTACATGTATTATATAAAAGTGTTGAAAGTTAATTCGTTCACCTAACGGAATCCGTCAAATCAACGTACAATTTTAAATGGGTGTATGTAGATTATGCGATAGATGGTACGCACACGGAAATAGAAACAAAGCGCAACTAGCCGGCCACAAGGCATTCGGATTTCCAAGAACCAGCGTCAAGGAACTAAAAAGAAACTTGGTGTATTGTTGTTTCTTTCACTTTCGTTTAGCTTCTGCGACATGTAAAAGGCTTTACTTAACGCTGAGTGTACCTCGTATAAGTTGTAACATAGCAGCGAAATTGATTGAGTGTCCCGCAAGTACACGTATTTTCACTCTCGCTTCCATTCTTGAATTCCTAGTATTCTAAAATAAATAGCATGTGTTTTTGTTTAAATTATTACTATTTACTTTTACTAAATAACTGATGTAAAACATACAAATCTATGATAGGTTATTAAATCTTATACATAAAATAAGAGGTTTAATTGCTAGATTGATACGTTTCTCTATCTATAGGTAGTCTAGCCCCCTTATTTATTAATTGTTATGCTGCTGTTAACTAAATAATTTGACTTTCTATATTACTTTGACATTCGTCTTTTGCCTGACTAAGGTTTTAACAATTAACATGTCTGTAACTTTTGTTTGATGGGTAAAGTTGAAAGATGTAACGTTTTATTACCTCAGGGTTAAATGGTAATACTTATAATTCCGTAGATAACGATAGGTCACCAACAAATGTTACCCTTGATGTCTCGGTCCTTCGACCGTCATCAATTAACCATCTGACCAATTAAAACGTGCACTTAAAATTACACCAGAAGCCTGATAAAGGGGTATTCGATAAAAAAAACTTTATTTCATCTCAACCGGTCGGACGGCATTCAATGACATTTACATTATGTTAACAAACTGGACGAGACGCCTTTGGGATAAAAAAGAAAGTAGATGCGTGCGCGGTATGTTAATACCATTTATTTATGGTCACCTTTCAAATACGAGTCCTGAAACCAGTTGTCATCGCACGAATGTGTCTCATTGTATACGGTTTATAGAAATTTTCATTACAAAAACGCACGTGCATATCGTGATTCTATCGCATCATAGGGCTCGTTGTCCAATGATAAATAAAAGTTATAAAAGATGAACACGCTGTGTACAATGAAGTCGTGTGTGTATGAAAATTAAGCTTTTATGTGCCTAATAGAGTAAGACGTAGGCGGTATTCCAAACAACACAAAAAGGTAGGTAATTAAAATCGTTTCCGAAATGAAAATGGAGCGGCTATTCGTATTATTTAAAAGGACCTAGGTAAACGTTGGACCTGGGCGGACGTTGACCCGCCCGCCCACGTCTCATCCTTATTGATTATGCGAACCAACCGTTTACTTGACAAAATGTTAGGTAAGATTATTAGAATAAAAAGTTTCATATTGATAATATGCACTCCGACTCGAGCCGCTTTTTAATTGCATATTTCAAGTCTAACACGTAACGTAATTAATTAAGTATGCTTTAAACTAATTGACAACGATGCAAATAATCGATCCTCAAAATATCCGCATCTGATTTTCTAGCATCCTGTATATACCTACCTTTACTTATACCATAAACAATAAGACCGATGACACATATAGGTATTTGATATGATGGCTGCAGCCTGCATCGATATTTATGCCCTCGACTGTATACCTATATGAAAACATGATTACATGACACACGATCTCGCAAAATGAAAGCAATAATTTCAAACCTATAACTTACTTACTTAGTTACTTTCATTAATTATGATATAATAATCATATCAAATATCATATTATGATGTCCAATAATACGACATTTCTAAATGCCGTGAAAATTAAGATCGTAAATAAAAAATAAATCGCGGATTCAAATATGGATATAGTCATGCAGCCACGCGGCCTGTGTAGGTATGTAAGTATGTATATCTATGTATGTAAAGTGGAATCGTCACACTTCACCAAACGGATGCTGCGAGAGAAAACCTCTCTATCACCACCGGTTTCCAACCGCCTCACTCGGCATACTGATCAGTGATCAACGTACTACAAAAATATATATATCCACATCACATTCTCTGGCTAGCAGAATAACAATGCACGCCAACTATTTTTTTCTCACTATTAGAATAAAAACTCATCTTAATCCGCACATTTCTACCACTTTCTATTTGATATTCCATAGATCAAATCGACTCTGGTAGGTTGTTGTTGTTGGCTATTGATAATAGCTTCTAATAACTGTTTAGGCTTCTGATAATTAATAGTAATTAATATCTACGTAATTACACATTACCATTATCGAAGGGCACAAGACAACAAGCTTATTTGTAATAGATATTACGTAGGGACGGAAACGATAAGATTGTTTTATGGTAACTTGAAACGTAAGTTTTGTTTTAAGTAGCCTTAAAGCAGTGCAACAAACTGCAACACTGCACATATACATATATTTTTATTTATGCAGTACGCATGCAGGCATGTCTAGTCTTCGCGAAACGTGACGTGAGCCGGCCTTGGCGGTCGGCTTACGTTCGGCTGGAATCGCCGATCGGTCGGGATTCCATCTCTTTTACACTCAATGACTGCACTACTCGATTTTCCACACACAACATTCGAGGAAACTGACTCAGCTGAGTATCGTACAACGTCGAGTCAAGAAAACTGCGCTTTATTGACAACGTTTTATGGTATCTGTCTGCGTGTGAGAACATCGCCAGTTACGGGGCTACACCTCCGACTGCGCTACGTCATACTATAGTTCTTTCTCTTTTTTTCTCAGTCCCGCACAGCTGCCGCCGGCCAGTATTGTAAAGGCATTCGAACGATACGGACTGTTAACGCTGTTTTCGTTCTTATCACGTTAGGTTGGCTCAGATTTTGTTACTGTCAAAATATTTATCAACGCTAACGTCTATTCAGACTGTCTGTGAGTAAATGACATTACAGTGAAAAAGGCAAGATTTTGGTATATAGCCGTTTCGGTTTACATTTTTGCGTTATCGTTGTAATTGTTATGAAAACATTGGACGATTGTCGTAGTGTCAACTAAGGAAACAGTGCAATAACTGTATCGCTATGCGGGATAGCGACCGTTCAAGTTCCGAGTGAGTGCGTGTGTTAGCCAAGTGGATCGTCGGGGTGTCTGGTGTGTCCCTATAAGTGTTGAGTTTTACAATTGCGGTCGAGACGTCAGTGACTGATGGACGAGTGTGGCAGGCCGGGTCGGAGCGGGCGTCATGCGGGCCCGCATGGTTGGCACTAGCGCTCGCGGACTCCGACAAAACGGCGGCCACGGAGACAGTGGCGGTACTCGCACAGGTTGGCATCCATGCGTAAACAAACGAACGTTCTCGATATGTGTACAATAACCAGTAAGAAAACCAATCATTAACAGAATCAACACAATAGCAACAACAGTGTTAATGCTAGAACTCAGGTTGCAGGTGTAAATGGATCTTTAGATACTAAACAAGTACGGCAATAATTTGTACCCAAATACACATCCCTCTGTGGAGTCTAAAAACATGAAAGTTTTATTACCAGAACTAATTTACTTCGACATTTGGATTTTAACTGATAGTTTTCTTGGTTGACGCGTCATTGCACGTGATTGTAGAACTAAGAAACAAACATCAGCAGCTACTGTAAACAAATAGTTGTATGACGGAGTAATGCTAGTAATAGTGTTTGCCTTCCAATGTTCGTCATAGCGTTTCGATACAGCAGCTGTATTTAACGGCTCATTATCAAAATTCTATGAAATCTTGAAATTACACAATACATATGCATACTCGACTGGAACAATATTAATGAACACGCTTTCAAGGCAATTTGTGAAGGGATTAAACTTCAAAGTAGAAGTAATCGCATATCATTGACTTGTTCAGAGCCAGAAGCCAACGTTTATAGCGTTTTGTATACCTACCTACAGTTCAGTCAATTACTGAGTGACTCAGGCTGTTATGTGCCACCCGGAGTTAAGAGTTCATGCAACCAGTATTATCTTGTTTAGTTAATTCGTTGTTGTTCACTATAAAATTAGCACTGCACACTGCCACAGATTGTAAATATGTAGGTATTTTGAATTTTATTATTTTCATACCTACACTTCATTAAACGCGTTTATTCAAGAGATCTCATATCTCATTAGATGGATTTTCTTGATAATCTGCGTGTTTTTGAAACATCAGGCTCTATAGATGTTTCCCGTGACTTCTTTTGTGTCTTTTAGGGATAGGGTAACTTTCTATTACCGAGCCGAGATAAGCCATTTTTTTGAAATCCGTAGTTACTTTAAATTTTATCACATTCAAGAGTTAGCAAACGTTATTTCTCAATTTTTTAGTAGATAGCCCAAGAAGAACTTCTACATGATTTGCTTGGATAACGATTACGGCGATTCGAAGTATTGTGTTAACTCTGCTTTTTATTTATGCAATTGTAATTCAAGGCAGTCGTTTTCTTCAATATATGTTCATAATATTTTTAACGCTAGCACTGATATTTACAACCAACGTACCTAATGTCAAGATATACACGTGATACACTTGAAATATCGTTTCAAATGACTCATTTGGAAAGTAAATTGTATTTACATTCAAGTTGCAAACGTCTTCAAATTATCTTGCCGTAGTCATTCATGTTTTGTCTATTAATCTCGAAGACAATTAAGTTAAACTGTCTAATACGCCATTAACATAAAAAAGACAAGTTAGGGAATAATAGGGAATAATTGCTGTGATAGCTGTCTTACACTAACCTGTGTTCCACAACGAAACACGAAAATAACTATTTTGTTTTTCTCGCTTCAGTCAATTCAATTCTACATACAAGCGAAGGTACGCAATTCATGTCTGCCTTTATTTTAAACTGTGTCTCACAAATTCCCGATAAGGATATTTATTTCTTAATAAGGTTATCCGAATAAATTACATCAACAGGTGACATTGTAACTGGTTTTAAAGATGTTGCCTTAAATTCCATTCTTGCATCTTTCATTGCTAAAGGTGCGCCATGTGTTACCATGGCTCTTCCCTTTTAAGAAACACTTTATTAAGACTGGCTTTGTCAGCGATAATGCTGCATTATGGTTTATTGTATTCAGTTATTCCACTTTTTAAAAGATACAATATAACTCTTGAAAACTTTCTTCAATACATTTTTGTCACGTACTCGAAAGAAGGCTTATCGTCTCAACAACAGATAGCACTTTAAACTCCTTTTAGGCAAAAAAGTTTGTAAAGTGTACAACGGGTTTTAGATTATCAAAAAACCAAGCGATGAAAGTTTTGACTTCGCTTATCTAGTAATACTGGTGACAGCTCATATAATTTTCAAGTTATCGAAGGTTTTGACCTACTTTACTTAATCGTAGTTTTCAATTCCAACGTTATATTTTACTGAATTGGGGCACCGATCGTATTACCTGTCATCTCCGCGCACTCTAACTTTATTTCGAAGATAAAGATAGATAAGATTATTTATTGTTCAGCATCTCTGCATTAAGGCGAACAAAGAACCCAATGAAGTGTTTGTGTAAGCATTTATTTGGAATGCTAGAAAAATAGCCATTGTTTCCGAACATAAAAGGGTTTGGTTTTGTTATTTTAAGTTTATTATGGTCAGCGAATAACAAATATAAATAAAACACAATGGTGTTTTAAATGAGATTGAATGCGAACACCACACAGATTAGATCAGACACCTAGACAAACACGTTCCGAGTATTGACCCTGACGGTAATGAAACACACTACCACTAATAATGGCTTCTTCGCCAAACGCTGACAGATATCATATTGGTATTTGGAATTATCAGACATTTCCTTCCGATAATGCCTCACTATCTTGTCTAAGGCATTAATCTCTCAAGTTTGTGTGTTAAAATCAAAATTATATCACTAAGAATCCAAACTTGTCTGCAAAACAGTTTAACTTTTTCTTCCTTTTTTTAGCTGTTTAGTTTTGTGTGGAGTATCTTTATTGTCATTGTATTCAAAACCGGCTGCACCTCTTCCTATCATTCGTTTTATTTCGGTGACAGGTGGACGGTGGACGCTATAAGCAAATAAACATTTTCCGGTGCGCCAGTTTAAAATAAATCGTTACTGGGCTACGTAAGTTTTATTTTAAGAAGTTTCCAAAAACTGTCTCAAACCTTTGATATGGAATATTTCGAAAATACTTAAATTTTTCCTTTTTATGACGACACGCTTTAAGCAAGCTTTGCCAAGCCGGATGTTGGAGCTTGTAATACCGGAACAGCCTATACTTACTCTGCATTTAGCTACGTCATCCTTGTTAGGTCTTAAGTCTTTCTTTTACTAAGCAGGCTAAATCTAAGTGTGCTTATCTCCGCCGTTCCCATTTATGTCGTAACCTTCACCGTAGTCACAGGATTAAAGAGGTGAGTGACACTGTTTACTTCTAAATTTGCGCGATTCTTTCCACAATTATCACCGCCTACACTATAAAATATGAATCAGATGGAACAGCATTACACTTCTACTGGCTGATAGTCATTGAAATTATTACGTATGTAATTGATAACGATTCTTGCAAACTTTATCTATGATTACTTGACCAGTTTATCATAGTCCTAGCTGGGTCTTGTTGATAGTGAGTAGTGATTTTCGTTCATCATTCCTTATCCTTTCATAGTCAATATTTATTTATAGGCTGCGTTAAATTTTTTCTTAGTTTATGCTATTGGATATAAATTAGTCTCGGACTGCATTCCATTAACCTCGGCTTTCTGAACTAATGCGATTTCTTCTTGTGCCGCTAAAATCGAGAGCACAAGACGCTGGATAGGTTTCACTTCTTACTATTGACTTTTTTTATCTAAATTTAAGTTGCAGGTAGCGCTCGATATCCAATTATGATCATGTTTTTAGTACCCACCTACTTTTTATTAAGGTTTTAACAAACCGTGAAGCCGTGAAACGTTGCTATGACACTAGTCTGATTTTACTTCGACATTTTAATAAATCAACCGGCTGGTCTGGTGGCTTATTTCGACGAAGTTTCGTCCAATATTGAAGCGCGTAACAGCCGATAGCAGCCAGGTTTGCAAACTAGTAGTAGCAGCAGTGTGTTGAAAAGTTAATTAAATATTCATGGACTTACATGTGGCTTAACCCGCTGAACGTCAATATTTACATTATACTGTTCACAAGAGTTCTCAAAGAACACTCAATTCAGTACGCTAATATGATTTGTGTGTAACTATCCTCGACATCGACATCCAGGTCAACAATAACTAAAAGTACCTGTAACTGTTGGCTGTAGTCCAAATATTCGTTTTATGATGTATCCAACGTCTCGAATGAATAAAACAAGCCACGTTTAGCTACTTAAGATGTAATTGGTTCTGTGGATTAAAATGGAACGTGCGTGATATGCCAAAACATGATTGATTTTATTATTAAAACATTATTGCGCCATTGATTTCTTGGGACGGTAACTGTCAATAAAATTGATATAAATTCTCAATGTAATCACGATCCCCCCTCGCATCGTAGTTTGAAAGGGGCTTATTTCTCTTTCGATGTACTTACAATATAAAATAAAAAAAAAATATTTCCAAAAATAACTCCTGTATTTTGGTTTATCTTTATAAGCGTGCGTTGCACTATGCACAAAGTTACTTTAATTATCTGTCAAAAATCGTTGGTTATGGTTAACGTTATTGATAAAATAACTTTGTGCAACTCAAGCTAATTGTTTCGGAGTGACTTGGTATTTTTAAAACAATGGGTGTTTTGTAGAAGCCATATTAAATGTCACCACGTAGAGCCATGTTTTGTATCTAGTTTAGCGGAGTTCGTAAACGATGATGTATAATGAAGATTAAAAATTGTATTGTTTGGATTAGGCTGCGACCACACCGCCGCTTAAAAAACGGTGACGTTACGGAATCGCAACAAAATGTATGAAGAAACGGTAAGAAAACGTGACGCATACGGCACGTCACTGCCTATACGCGGCGATTTGGTCGCACCCTTAATCTCCACCGTGCTATAACTATTTCGATCTTCTCATCAGGTGCATTCAAGTGTCCTTAGTTCCAATGCAATCAATCTCAAGTGTCGTTAACACTTATATTTAGTATGTACATTATTACTACACAAAGTTATAAAATTTATGCAATAAGCTGTAGCATTAACAGCAATCGGTGGCACGTGGAAGCGAGCTCGTACTTAGATCGCGATAAGGAATCGCTAAACGTGATCGATTATTTACACTTCACCGGGCCCGACTAACCGATAACCATGGCAATGCAACGAAATCTCAGCCGATGGAACAAGACTAACGTGGACATCGAATCTTTGACTTGATGCTTGATTTCCCAAAGTCCAACCGCGTAGGAATGTAGTTTCTTGTTCGTCTGATTCAAGACATCCCCTTCTTCATTCGTGAACTTCTTCGTTAACTTAACATTTTGTTTATCTTTAATCTATCAGTTTAACATGTGCATTTGCGAGGCAAAGATAAAACATATTTGTTATATTCTTATAGCTTACGTTTCAGGAAATAAATCGGCTTTATGAATCCAAACAAGCCAAATGTACCGGTGAATTACGTTAATGCGATTTATAGATAGTTTAGGCTTTGTGAGTGCGGAGGCGGCGTGAGAGGCGACCTTGTGCGCACCGACTCTGACATTGGGCGCGTCGATTTCGAATCGCGTTTTATTCCACGACCTCAGAGCCGCCGGCGCAGGCACAATGGTCTTTTGGCGTGAGCACACCGCTAATCGCTTCCTATGGCATAATATCGCTTATCTGTAATTTAAACGCATCATAATCCTTCTCTTGGACATGACGGTACGGTTGAGAAATACTGCCAATGAAATGAATGACATCCAAATTCGGTCAAAAATATTTTGAAATAGCCACTTGGGACTTGATTTAAATGTTTAATTTACCTCGAACTGACATTATGAGTTTCTTGGTCTTAAGCTGTTCTATGTTAGGCAGTGTTCCACGACCGTTACATTGAGCTTGATATAGTGACGCTATGGCTGAATAACTCATTAGTATTCTAAAGTGAAGCTCGAGTTTAAATTTACTTTACGTGTTTTATCTAAATTCTTTTTGAGGTTCGTTCAAAGTGGTATCAATGTTAGTATCACATTTATAATAAATAATCGAACGAGCATCTTGTCCTTATCTACCTCCATATCTACAGTCAGCGCATGCGCACGGTCAATCGTTGCACAAGCACTCTTGCCTTGTTTGCAGCCGCAGCCGGAGCCGTCCCGTTTTGACTTTGATCAGCGCGCGTAACGCGGTTGGTGTTATTTCAACGGCGCTTTCTATCTGTTATCTCTCGAGATCAACCGCGCCTCGAGTCGGTAGTCGATTCCGCCCACGATTGCCGACCTGCTGATTAAATGCTGTAAAGCAAATAATCCGATCAAACAACTCGCTGACACTGCACCTATTTCACCGAGCTACCCAGCTCCGATCTTATCGGCTAGTATCACCATCTATTCATGTTAAGGATTTTATTGTTAAGCTCGTCTGGGATCACAAATTCAATGGCGATAGTAAATTATTGGCTCACGACCATTACACGGCGTTTTATATCTCAATCAGAAAAGTCACGTTACACGGCAGCCATTTCCATGTTCCAGTGTAATGCCAGCAACAACCGCATGCGCAGTTCTGCGGTTGCTTTGCTATCTACGGTGCATTCGTCTCGAACGAGCGACGACCTGACATTTTCCTAGATTTATGTAAACTACACTACCACTTTTACATATTTAAGTTCGTTGTTGGCAACTGATTGTGTTGATGCCTCCTCATTGTCTATTCATATAGAGTCTTCTATAGCATTGTACAGTTTTAGTTCTAAGTTTAAATCTACCCTGGTCGTACTGACAAAGCAACTGTTTCTTCGTTGGAAGTATTATTATGTTGTGTTGTGTTCTTAGTTGTTGTTCTTAGTGCCGTTGTGTCTCTGAAATTAATCCGATAAAGCTATCATGGAATCCAGCCTCAACAATCTTTTTGAAGCAAATGAGATTACATGACACCTTTGAAAACTTTTTTAGGAGTTCAAATGAGTATTCTAATTTTTTCATGTCACTAAAGACGTAAATTTAAAAGTTAAATACCGAGTATTTTAACGACGATTCTGTAGAAATTATGTCACGAATTAATTTCATCGTTTCATACGTCCTTCGGTCGTGCAGATTCTCTTCGCACACGACATGAATTTCACAACAATCGTGAAGGTATTATATCGATAGGAAGAGGACCTGAATCCGTCGGGTATAATTATATCACTTAGTATAGCACAAGTCACGTCGGCTTCACACTTGGACAGAAATAGAAAGTGTCAAATGCTCCAGTCGCACCGTGTACTGAATACATGAGGAATGAGGCGATTTATTGTGCTTTGATTACTATTATTCACTGATTGTTTGCTTTTGATTGCGTCTGCGCACTATATTTCTTTAACTGTTCGTTTTATGGATGCTCTACTAACCCTTAAAATTTGCATAATTGCTCTGGTATTAATTTTGATTCGCTGACTGATGCCGTTAAAACTATTATCGAATTAGAGCAGCCATTATGAAGACTATCCATCTTTTAAAAAAATGTAATAGCAACTAAATGCTAGTTTGTGATGAAAATAAAACCTTGTTAGTGCAATACGTTACACCACAATGAACAAGTGTGTACTGAATGGTGTTGATTCAAAAAATAGTACGATAGCTTAGATTTATAACATAGGTTTGAAACGATATTTGTAGATTATTCACCTATTTATTTCGTGAAGCAGCCTATGTTAACCAAAGATAGTGTGTTGCTTTCTATTATTAGTTTCTATTAGTACTAATCGTAAAAGTTTTATAAAGAAAATCAGGGGTGTATTCTCGCCATTCATATCTTCTTTAAAATTGTAAATAATAGGTTCGTTAATTACTACATTTGAATCACTTGCATAGGGACGAGCTGTTTTCGTCGCAAAAGTACATTGAGTGGATATTCGTGAACGGTCGGTCACGTTCCGTTGCTCGTTTCGAGGGTACCGATCATGCGGAACGGGCACTAGTTCTAGGTGATTTACAGAACCCTAAATTATTTTTTTTTTGATACGTAATGATTTCAGACAAAAAAAGTTGTAATGTACCCCGACCTACAAGAAAGGATAATATTACATAGGAACTCGAAGTAAGCACTGTTCGATGTCAGGGTGGATGTCACGGGAGGAGCTCTTTACAGTTTTTAACGTTCCGTAGTAATTTATGGTTTATGGTCTATCGGTATTTCACAACCATTTAACTCTACTACATATTAGAGCTAAATGAAATTTTGTCAAAGACAGATCTACGGGCAAAAGTTTTAATGCAAATGATATTTTACGGATATTGATAAATGATGATAATAAGCTTATACCCTGGATAAACCTATAGGTTATCTTACTTATCTTTTAGTCCAAGAAAAAACTTAAATAAATTATTGAAATCGCGGTCAGAAGCTATTATTATTTGACAAATACATTTAATAAATAACTCAGATCGCGTGATTCAATGTTAGATAATAATTTCACAATGTAACCCGTATTACATTTATTGAATAAATATTTTACCATAAAAAAGTCTAGTCACAATACCTTCCTTCTAATAGGCTTTGCTGAAAAAGTTAGTACTAACGGTCTCACGCTGGTTCGCTTATTCATTGCTGATTAGTTTACTAACAGTGATGCAACTCTTTCGCTAAATAAATTTAACAATCCAGTGAACTCAGGCGTTTCTTAAGTAACAGAAGTCAAGTCGCCTCAAAAAAGCAGTCACATTCAAAATAAATCTTTTCTTTCCGCGTGAAAAGTGATAGCCAGATTCAGATGAGGGCAGGGAATTCCAATATAATTAACTAGCTGTTGCCCGCGACTTCGTCTGCAAAGAATTCGTTTATTGCTATCCCGCGGGAATTTTCCGGGATAAAAAGTAGCCTATGTGCTATTCCAGACTTTTCTCTATCTATGTGCCGAATTCCATCCAGATCCGTTGGGCCGTTCTGGCGTGATTGAGTAACAAACAAACATCCATCCATCCGTCCATCCATCCATACTTTCGCATTTATAATATTAGTTAAATTAAATTAAATGCCAATTTCTTGGTGATGCAAGTGATGCAACTCTATTGCAAAAATAAAACAAAACAGTGAAGTCGGGAATTTCTTAACTTAGAGAACTTAGAAAACTTTATTAGCTGATACAGAAACACAAACAGAATATTATACATGGATACTTATGGACAGCCAAATGGCCGCCACTCAGCTATGTGTCACGATAAGATCCAGGATAATGTCGTGACGCTGATTTTCAGTGTAGTTAATATCGTGTAAACATTGTAAAAAAAAACAATATCTATACCAGTACCAGACCGTAAAATAAACTTTTTCCCGTTAAAAACGATTCTTCTAAATCTGATTCAGATTTTGGTAGAGCATTCCAAAATAATTCTGCTAAATCTATGGGTAACAAGAAAAATTATCACTGTGACCGTACTTGGAGGCAGAGATTTTTTGTTCAAGTTTCGCCAAGCACTGTCAAACCAAACGTTCGGAAATAAGGACCAAAATACCTAGTTGAAAGTGTAACTGGACGTCGAGTTAAAATTTAAGTTATATTAAGTATCGTAAATAAGATTTAATAAACTGATTTCAATTGAATACCAAACTGATTATTTCTATAAGCTCTTCTGCTGCAGCTGTGCTGTAGCCGTTAAAGTATATCGTTACTATAAACGAATGTGATTATAAAGATGTAATCCTATCCTAGATGTACCTAAGACGATAAAAAAGAGAATAGTACCTTTTGTGAAACTTGATACCTTTATGGCGGGTAAATGTGACTTAAGTCTTCTTGAAATATCCGTAGTTGCTCAGGGAACCATCCTTGGTAAAATTATATTTTGTACGCCGCTATACAATGTATGTTTACATCGAAATACGGGATACAGTAGCACAATACAAATATCCTTTGAGCAAATGAATGTGTTAGTACTTTGTTACTGTAATTAAGAGCAAGTTATTTTGGGTTAACTGATAAGATCAACAAATATATCATCCCAAATACATAGTAATTAAAATAACGTGTTTATTAAATTTAATCGCGTGTTTTAATTTGGACAGAGAACACGAAAAAGCCCTTTAGAATGGGAGTAAAACCATAATGTAGGTAAATTATATATGATTGTTGAAATGAGCACCGGAACTACACATGGTAGCATTACATAAAAGTAATTATTATAAAATTAGGTTGTTGTAATATAAGTAATTTCAAGATTTCAACATTAGTAATACTAATGTATCGACAAGGCGCGTAACCTCGTTTATAATGTCCAGTTCCCCACACTTCTCTAGTAATTTAAAATTACTTACTGGTTTGATACGTATTGAGTAAGAAAATCGTGACATAATACTATTAGGTACGGAAGACAGTACTGCAATTTCATGTATTGAATTATATATCTGTTTCAAATGACTAATGTGTGTTCTTTTTACAGGTAAGCACCGTTAATGTTGGACCTCCAGTAACCTTCATAGACGAACATTCCTAGAAGAGTTAAATCAGGTGGGACGGATAACTAATTTATGTGCTAATATTCAGGGAGTTTATTGAGGATAGAATTAAGTAATAATTATTTCTCAGTTCTATCTAATCCATAAACCGTTAGGTACTTAAGATTAAAACTTGCAATAGTTAGTTTCTTCTCTGATTTTTCATTTTGCTTCTACTTGTTCTTCTTTTTGTATCTACTTTCTCGGCATTAATCCACTTGAGGCTTGACTAACATGATTCTTTAGATTACAACCGTTTAGCTGATATTTATATTTGGTTTGTATTGTGTTGTGTTGTGTAGGAATATCACATTTGTTAAGCCAATGAACACCATTACGCTATAGTTTATTATGTCGTTCAATAAATCGTCGGGCCTTTTTCTTATCCGTCTGGATTATTCCAGAACGTTATAGCATGTTCCGTTACGGTTGCCAATGTTTACTAAAAGTGTTAACCTTGTTTCGTATACGCTTTGAACAACCATAATGGTTCTTTTCCAAAGCCAAGCCTCCAATATTCACAATAAGAGTTTTACGATTGGTTCGAACGTGCGTCAGTGCTGTGTAATTGAATTACGGCCCACCGCTCATAAATGGGTTAGGTTAGTGGCCCGGCTTCCCCGCTACTCTTTACTCTGTGCTACGAGAAGTGAGGCATCATTATCACGTTACTACACTACATAGTTATTGTTTCTTACAAATGGTTGCTGCTATCGTTTCATTCACGCTTAGTAGTGTACAATTTATAATATGGGAACCGTAGACTATGCTACTTATAGAGAAATACTTGGTTGCACTCATGTCGCGATCGAGAAGTTATTGTAATGTCGACGTCTAGTCTAGTGAACTACGGATCGGCGTTAGAAATGAAATCACTGGCTTGACTTTTGCGCTATTTTATTAATCACCGTTTAGATAGGTATTTGAGATAATCGTCTTACTTCATATCAATAGCCAGTTAATTAGAATTGAGTTATGAATCAATGTGCATTTTTTTGTTGGTACGTTATCTTATTGTGTATCTTTTTTACCAATATGAAACTATTGCTCCTAAATATTAACAGCAACCGGCCGGAAGCGGGCAATGTAATCCAATTCACTAGACGATCTATCACTGTAACTGATATTTATTGTTGACTGAGGGCGTAAGTCACAGCGGTATGTCTGAACCTACATCGTCTCCGGCGCACGAGGGCGTAAATCTGTGTTTATGTCTTAGGTAAGACCCATTTGCAAGCCGTGTGGCGGTTTACATTGACGATTTTCTAACTTCTAAACGTCTTTTAGCATATCCTCTTTACGAGCACTAGTACGATTGCTTTGTTTAAACTAGAACTGATACATATCGCTTCCTAATTCCTCTCATTCATTCACTCATGCGTATGCAATGGACTTGGTAATTAATACGTAAGTGCATGATTTAACCGCTTGAGTGTCTGATTGATTGACATTATCGGCGTTGCAAGGTTATCCATCATGAGCACTTATAGCAATCTAATTGTAAAGCTTCTAAAACGCCAGGTTAAACGCGCTTTTGGTTGTTTTTGGATTATTTAATATCCATATCTCCGACGACCTCTAAATCTGATGCATTGCATGCGTTCGATGCCGGATGTTAACTTTATCGAGAAAGTAACGTTTCTATTGTGCAACGGGTTTTCTAAATTTAACGATATATTACGTGTTTCTAATTGAGGTATCATAAGATCAGATTATTGTTCGCGTGCTGCGACACATTGGCTAACAAATGCAGAGCGGTTTCGTGATTTGAATTCGATACTTATAAGAGGCGCGAATGAAATTCTTAAGAACTTTCTACTATTTTAAAAGATATCACGTTCCTTCGTTTCGTTTCATGATCCTAAATGCTAATTATCAACCTACTCAGTATTTTGCATACTTACGAGAAAATATAATCACCAATAGAAAACATGATCACGTACAGTTAAATCTCTTATTACGACTATTTATGAGAGCTCACCCTATGAATATAATTTGGTTGGAAACTTGGAACAATTTTTTTTGAAATGGATCACCTAAGCTTGATTATTTACTTCTAATGTTGTTATGCTAAATTTAACTTACGCAGACCGCTATAATTTCATTTTGTACGTAATGAGCATGTGTGTGCATACAATGGCAAGTAAGAGGAACATGATTTGCGTGGTAAAAGTTGCTTAAAAGTCAAACATGTTATGCTATTGCTTGTTCTTGCTATATGACTTGCCTTTTCATTTGAGAGATCTGCATGTAAAATTAGTGAAATCTGATTTGTCAAAGATGACACAACGTTATATCATCACTGTTGGTTTGGTTTTGTTGCTTTGTTGATTTTGCTTTTGTTGCCACGCTCTTAAATGTTACAAGTATCATGTTTTCTAATAGTTTTTCGAACAGCTCGGCTTTTAATTTGGAAGTCTGATTATTAACTATCACAAGTTTTTGAATTGTTTGTTATTGTTGTACTTCGTGGGAGGTTGTTTTCCTTATTATATTCCACTTCGAAAAGTTCTGAGGTCCAATTAATAATTATTAGGAGCTTTTCGGTGAAGGAAAACATCTTGAGGAAACCCGCACACATCTGCGAGACAATTCTTTGGTGTGTGTGAAGTTCCCAATCCGCACTGGGCCCGCGTGGGAACTATAGCCCAATCTCTCTCATCCTGAGAGGAGGCCTGTGCCCAGCAGTGGGACGATATAGACTGGAGATGACGATGATGAACTTTACGTAGTAACGTTTCTGTTGATAATATAATACCTTGGTGATTCTTCACTAGTTGAATACGCTTTTTTGTGGAAGAAAGTATTTACATCTATAATGACGGTCGATCCTGAACACCAATCTATTCGACGGTCTTATCTTTGCAGTATCAAAAGTGTAATCACCTTGAAAAGTCATATGATACTCTTGAAACTGATAATATTTTGTAGCGCTAGCTCGCTGTAATGTAAGACGTTTACTGGATCAACTTATTCGGACTGGTGTACATTAATTTGGACAGGAAATTATTTAAAGCAAAACAGTTAGTAAAGTAAAAACAGCTTTTTGTCCCAGATTTCAGTTCATCCGTACCTATCAAAATTACTTTATCACTATCACTACATAGTATAAAACAAAGTCGCTTTCTCTGTCCCTATGTCCCTATGTAAGCTTAAATCTTTAAAATTACCCAACGGATTTTGATGCGTTTTTTTTTAATAGATAGAGTGAATCAAGAGGAAGGTTTATATGTATTTAATACATGCATAATATACCGTGCGAAGCCGGGGACTTTGTAATTGCTATACATCCTTCGAATTTTCTAGAAAATTTTAAATATTGTCTTCAAGTACATATTTCCAATTTTGCTAATGTGACCCAAAGGGCCTTAGGTATAAATATGACAGTGGCCCGCCTTCTTACCCTCCTTCTTATGACCTACACTTCCACGAAGCGACGACATTAACAATGTAAATTTTAATTCAACACAAAAACGAGGTATTTTCCGCTGCAGTGCAGTATAACCAGTTTTGTATGGTGAATATCCGTCTGCCGTCGGTCCCCATGACGTCACCCCATGGTCCGCGGGCTCCCTGGACCGTGACGTCGTTTCCGTTGCCGCATCCGCCTTCCACCACAAATTATGTCAACTGTTTAGTCGAATTTTCATTTCGTAATTTAAAATTGCCTAGCGCGGCGAGCCTTTCGAGAACTGAAAACGTCACCACACCAAATACAGCACGGTTTTGCGAGATGCCGTATTCTAGAGAGATTGAATAATTAAGACGCAGAAAGTAGTGTTGGGTATCAAACCAGGCACAAAAGGTGGTGTATTTCAAATAAAAGACAGTCGTGAAGCAGATGTGGGCGAATGTGGATAGTCCACATCCTTTATTTTAAGTGTCTAAAATTTTACAAATGAGATCGTATACTCATGTAATGTCTGGAATGATAAATGGTATCATAATAACATTCTGCTAAGTGAACACTCCCATGCAATTGGTCTGGCAAGCATCTCTGAATGCATCTCTTTGAATGTTATTTATCTGGCTATATTGACTCTTAGTTGTCTGTCGTTTGATAATTGCATGCGTCACTGATAATCAAACACGAGGAAGTTTATGGAAAGCTAATACTGGTAAAACAAGACCTCCATTATTGAACCACAAGTAACCAGAGCCCGATGAAGCGAGTTCGCGGAGCGGAGGTAGGGCTTGTTCGATGTCGTTTCGTGTGTCATATATTGCTTGTCACACGATACCGCGCTATCAAGTTGCTGTGCTTTAATTAGTTCGCATGGAAATTCTTGCCTACCCATTGTGACTCTTAGATTGTTTGTTAACTTTCCATAATATTCATTATGCGGATCTATTGTTGATTCTATTCTTACTCGTAATAATCATGTAGATAATGCATCCATTTATAATTTATCTATAGTAATCGAATACCTCGCTATTGACGTTTATTTACATATTTATTCGACTCTGGCTTGGTCTACGGCTGACAACAGACAGTGATCTTATGTACTGTGAAACACTCAGTAAAGGTGTGCTTGGGAATGCCTCTCAAAACAGGATTGTGACCATTTGAGCTTGTTCATGGCTGTACACAAGATGCCCAAAAACGTGAAAATTTATGGCAAGGTATTGTTACTTTCCGCTAAGAAGACGTTCCTGAAAAATAAAACCGACTATGTCATCGATGCAATAGCTCTCACTATCATCTGATGCCAATCCAATGGAAAATGTATGAGCCCGAATGAAGCTAAAATTATGGGGAAACAATACTGTAAGCGTAACTGTCGAAAGTCTTTACTTCGCAATAAATATTGATGCATTATTAACAACAAGGCAGGAATTCATAATTGGAAAAGTGTTTGATTATCGCATTTCGCATGACAATTCTTTTCTTATTCTTGATGTAATTTACCGGTCACGGTCTTATTACACTCTCATTGTTGAATTACTTGAACACAGGCAGCATACTTCAATAACTTTAATATTGAATGTTATCGTTGGCATGATCGCACAAACCAGTGCGAAGCGTAATCTAGGTCTGAAAATACTTCAAATAGAAAGCGGTGTCAAACAATGTGGCGAACCGGGTGTCTCGTAACCTTTATGAAACGTGTGCATGCGATTCGGAATAAATTTATTGTGCAGCTAGATTTTAATCCAAGTGCCTATACGGAACTGGATCTCATGGATTTGAATTAAAAGGCGTGAGCGAGGCCTTCAGTGAAAGTGTCCCACTCACGGAACAATCGATTGCTGTTCTTTGAAGTGTCACCAAGACGTATGATAGATATCTCACCGCCACACTTCCTAGAAGCTCTGGCTGTGCAACCAGGCTCTTACTCGTCGGCACAACTCTGAGTAGGCAAGTATTTTAATAGTCATTCCCATATGCTGCACCGCCGTCACCAATTCGTGTTGATATTTTATGAACTGCTATATTTAACGCCCACGTGTTTACTGTAAACGAACATAAATAGTTTAGTTTTCTTTTTAGTAAATATACCAAATTAATGGCTGCGTCTGTGGGAGGTGAAAGAATTATGCTAAAAACGGTATGGAGCTATAAACATGCTTGAAATTGACCCAAATTATCAGCGCTTGGCGCTGCTTCCTTATTAATAATGCATTTATTCACGGATATTATGTGTTTACTTAATTAAGTTCAGTTCATATTGGCTTCCATCCCAAATAATAACGTAGCTAACCGTTAAAAGAAACAAAGCCGGTTTACTCGTAGTGGAACAACAACAGAAATTCTATTTCTGACTTGGAACACCGGAGCCGAGAGATACGGGGGTCTTCATTCACAGCTGCGATGATTCACTATATTGTTCGCGCCTACACTTAAAACTCTTTAAGTAAAGTTTCTAGGCTATAACACTGTCGATCTTCTGTTAGATACTGCGCAGCCGACCCACTTGAAAGCGCCGAAAGAGATATCGTTTATCTTTTGTGCTCGGAGAGGGACCACTCCAAACGTTTTTGTGTAACACACTTTAGCTTTTCAGCGGCGTTGATAGAGTTGTTGAAGGTGATAATAAAATCAAACGTTCAAAATAACTGTCGTGATAAAGATACAGGATCAGGCTGAGCTGACACGAATGCTAGCAGAAATGGCAATGGCATGCAAGACGCCGCTTGACGGAGGGCTGTCCTCATTAGTTCCGTTAACCGTGCCATACCGACACTGTTCTGTCACGTAATGGCTCTAATGATGAATATTAACTGCAACAGTATTGTCATTTCAAACGTAGTTCGCTTTCATGGTTGGCTGTTGTTGCAGAAGCGTGAGAATCATTTAATGTAAGTTTTCTGTTGAAGTTTGATATAAAAGGTAAACCAATTTCAATGGATAACTTACAGTAATAATTTATAAATTGTCTACTTAATTTTTATCACTGCAAGTTTTCTGCTTCCCGTAATTCGAAGTGTCAGTGTCAACATAACTAATTAGTTCTAATACTTAGTTCAAATAGTTACACGAAGTTAAATACAATCTAAATACATTCCAATAAACAGACAACAAAAACAAAGTAGAAAGGTCAAAGATCTCATTGATCTTATCGCACAAACAAACGAATACGGGGCCACTTAATGCAGCGTGAAATAAATAAGTTTAGTCAATCTTTATAAAGAACGTCGCGCCTTTCTAATCGCATGTTTAAATCGTGAATTGGGCACTTGAAGTCGTTAGCAATGCAGACGACACGTCCATTAAAAGCCCTTAAGGGCTTTAAACAGACGGAGCAGATGATTCATTCCCATTACTCGGGAGCACTAATGCACTTATCTTCAACTTGAATACATCAATTACTCGGATCACCCTTATCTCCGCCTGTCTTCGCGATTCGTTCGTGTAATAAACCCATGTTTCACACTAGATGCTGCGTTTTGTTGGCAACGTAATCTGCTTGTGTTAGTTGAGTAAGACCACGTTACGTGGATTTATATCGTTTCCTTGATTTGTATTCGACTTTCTATTCTGATCTGATATAGATGATTTACTTAATGCTCTTGATGATGCAGCTAAATACGAAAACGTAGAGTTACAAGGTATGGAATATACATTTTGTGGTCAAACCGTAACTTTGCCATTACGTGGTAGTCGTTTTTATTAAGAAATAATTGCGAATCGTGTTTCACAATGAAATTAGGTAGCAACTATCTATAATTGGCTTTACACGCTCAACTGATTCTATAATGTGTGGAAAAATCAGCAGTGCATTTCCCTGTACTGCGAACTAACTAATTTCCATTTGGTTGGCTGTTGTGAGTTCTGTTTTGTTGGTAATTGACTGCGTTTAACTACCTGACGATTTGACTAAAACAATCACACGTAATATTTTACGTGTTAGTTACATAGTTTTTTTATTACTATTAAAGAGGACATTTAATCTCCCAAATTTTATAAATTTCTGCTGAACAAAATGTCACTAGGTTCAACGACCGAGGTATTTTTTGTTCTTTGTTTCTTGCAAAAGGGCGTAGGTAAATTATAATCCTTTTCATTTTCAACGTTCAGTCGGTCTTGGACAGCTGTAACATTAACGATATATTCGTTGCACTACCTTTGCTCTGCGCGAGAGTGCTCATCGCGGTGAGTTACCACTCGAGCTCATTGTAAGATTTGTAAGTACTTACATGCGTGCACGCACGTGGTGCCGTGGCCCCGAGGTTTAGTACGCTAATTTACTTCAACTTGCATTCTATAAACTGCAAAACGAATCTGTACCAAAAACTCTAAACCAATACCGCCAGAGAAGATTCTTGGTTAAAACCATTACTTAAAACAATAAGAATTTTCAGTGATTCACGGTTAAGTTCATTCGAAATATTATAAACGGGATATGAACCGCGATTACCTTTATTGAGCTCCCGATATTTCGACGCAGTTGCATGCATCATGATCACGGGTAGACTGAAGAAATTGCGGGTGGATGTTATTGTTGGGTAGACCGAGCTCTGTCTACCCTCATTCTTGCGCGTCGACTGCGTGCACTCTCGTTACCACTGGAACCGTTCTCACTCGAAACTCGATTCAAACACACTACACTCACAGTGTCACTTCGCCCACCCGAAATTGATTTTGGCCGAGAATTATAATATAAGGAAATCACCGGATTCCAGATATTCGACTATTTAAACCCATCCTCACGATATTTTTTTTTGTTTTTATGGATTTCAACATTTTCAACCGCTTGCACACGATGGCGGTTGCGAGTGAGTTAGACAATAAGACTACTGGTTCTCCAACTAGTTTCCTGCTTGACCTTGGGCCGTCCAATTAAAGTGCAGCAATTGCCTCTGTGGTTTGGCTATGATTTCCACTCTATTAGTTCCTTTATGTGAAAGATTGCATGATTACCAATAACACCAGATTGCCAACTGATGATGATTTATCGATATCGACGCCGATGACAACATCCTCTATTATAAACTTTTTCATAACAGAACATTAGAGAGGTGACTTTCCATATTGGTTGGTGGATACCAATCCATCCATTTATGAATTTCGCATTCTTATGGATTTAATTATAAAAAATGGAGCCATAAGGCACGACCATTTTTAAACTCTTATTCTATAAGGTAGTGGTTCAGACATAAATTTGACTCGTGTTTCTCCGTATATCAGGCCAAAAACCATTTCGCGGGTGGTAGGGCCTTGTGCATGTGCAAGGTCCGTCCGGATCGCTACCACCATCTTACTCGCTAAACCTGCCGCTAAGAAGCAGTGCCGCACTGCTGTGTTCCGGTGTGGAGAGTAAAACAGCCGGGGAAATTACGGGCACAAGAGGCATTTCATCTAAGTCCTCTAGGTTGGCAACGCATCTGCAATCCCTCCGGGGTTGCGAGTGTCTATGGGCAGTGGTGATCGCTTACCATCAGGTGACCCACTTGCTCGTTTGCCTTCCTATTCACATAAAAAAATGTATTTTGTATCTCTGTCTACAGTTTAAAAAACGCATTGAACGCATAAATTTCAACGAAATACATTCGGTTAACCGATAAGAGATCGAAGTATCGCTCGACTCCCACGAAATTGCCCTGTCTCGACCATTACCATTATACCTAGCGGTCTGACACTGGGTCAATATTTTATCTGAACCAAACCCGCGACGGATCGGTCAACGATTCTTAACTGTTTACCTTTGCAACTTAGTTATCGTTACTCGTATCTGTTATTGGCTGAAATTTTTAACTTGGGTTCATTTATAAAGATTGTTTACGCCGTTTGACAGTAAGTAAGATCAAATCCATGAAAGCTTCTAAACATGTGCTAAATATTAACGTAAACTCAGAAATAAATTTCTGTAGTGCATTCTCTGCAACGCTGACAGGCAGTAATAATTTGCTTATTAGTGCCAAAGAATTTCCACAATGTCCAGTCGTACCCCCTTATTCATAAACGCACTATAGGCCTCTGCTAAGTCAGTAATCGTTTGTCCTTATCTGTGAAAGGTAAATGTCAAAGTGACAGATAAGGACAAACGATTACTAAGTTAACAGAGGCCTATAGTGCGTTTATGAATAAGGGGGTTAATCATGCGTGGAAATTGATTGACATGACGGCACATTCACGGTGTTATATTTAACTTCCTTTTAGGTTACATCCTAAGGGCCGCGGTCGCGAGTAAAACAGTTAGCTGAGTGTAAATCTGGCTTTAAATAAGTTTGTTTATGTTATGTTGACCGCTTAGCGGAGAGCTAGCGGATGCCGGCCTGCTGGTCGCGTAGCCCCAATGCGCAAGAGACCTCGAATTATGGCGTAATTGAGCCAATTCACGATTTGCGCTGTGTGAATGTATAAAAATTACCGTTTAACAGCGCAGTTTGCTGTTAAAAATCCATGTAATTCAGACGTGTGGTTTAACATGTTCGGTTGTGAAATTGTAGCGTTTAGGGAAACGAGTGTTATGAAAATTGTTTCTGTTTTTTATGGTGGTATAAAAGTACCATTGTGTGGCGTGGTTTAGCTAGAAACAAATAAGTCATTTACAGAACATTAGATCATGCATTGCAAAATAAATCATACATAGCACACATGCATTTAAAAAAGGTTTACACAATAAAGGAAAAAGATCAGTTTACCGATCGATACGCCTGCAATAAATAATATTTTAGCACGACCTAACAGGTATATATTAGAGAGATTTATGACACTATCAAACCTTATTCTATTGTTATTAGTCGTCCCCATTGAATGCGCGTGTATAATTGTGATTAATTTGTTTCGCACGCTGCAATTCATCACCGCCGAACAGATGGTGGGTGCAACAATCGCGGCCCACGCGCTCGTTGAAACAATGAAACTCTAAACGTTCGCCTTGTAAGGGGACGGGCGTACGAGTCAATCGACTTATCTCTAACCGCATACAAATGTTCGTGTCCTTCTGTTTTATTTGGCAAACCCACTGATCTTACCAAACTTGTATTTTCCTAGTGTATTTTATTTGTCTTAATAGTCTTGCCGACAATACGGTTGATTGCATGGCAGTGTCATTACAGTTCGTTGGTGTTATTAGTGAATTGCGTGTCTGTCTTTGCTGTTATAATAACGTTATTGAGACTTCGATAAGTATCCTGACTTCGGCACTATAATTATTCAAACGAAGATACTTGATTACGTGTAATTTATAATAAACTTCTTGGCATTAATATTGAAATAGAAAAGTAGCCGTTTTTACAGCCATTGCTCACTCAACTATCCTTAATGCTTAACTGTTTCAGAGACTGTAATGTTGAAGAAGCTAAATTTGTAATGGTTGCTATCTGCAAACTTATGTGCTTAAGAATTCCAGTTTTGCTATCCAAATTGTTGTGTCTACGTCATACGTTTGTCATCCCAAGTACCACCAGTTTGAAGGGATTCACTTATTGCGTAAAGGTGAACTGTGTGTTATTGCTAAAATGTCAGTCAATACAATAGACTAGGAATTATCGGACGCGTGATCCTAATTGGATCGATTTAGCCCCTGTCTGACACATGGATCATTGCACGTGTTCAGATTATAAAACGTGTCTTTGAAGCACCTATCTTGCTCTGCAGCCCAATTTCACGTACACGCTATAGCTCAAACCAATATATATATATATTAAAGCAAAATTAACCTGACTTTAATTAAAGTGATTTGAAAACCGAGTCTTTTGTCCCCGTTGCAATTATGATGTTGATTATGTACATTTGCGACATTCAAACGTCGGGTTAAAAGCGAGGTAATTTATCTACTTTTGATTCCATCGCGGTAAGACCAGTTTCAAAAGTAATAAATTAATCATTTTAGTTTACATCTGTCAGCGATCGTTCTACAAAATTGACCTAATAATAAAATTGATATTATTTTCACACGTTTCGCTATACAAGTGAGACGTCTTGTTACTAATTGTTTGCAGAAACAATTGCATTCGATGCACAGATCGTCACTGCCAGGTTGAAACAATTGATTGGCGTCAGAAATGCCTTGAAATTCTTGCAATTTGACACCGCGTCGACACGCTTCAGTATTGCAGGATCATATTTAAGGTTTCAAGTTGGTTTATTAAATATGTAACGATTTTATACATGCAATACAACGTTACGTTTGTGTTGAATGTGCATTAAAATTGTGTATGAATGGTTTAGTTTCGTGCCCGGTTATTTGGGCGGAGCTCGGACGCACGCTCGACTGTACACAGGCATGCGGCGTTTTCCGTATGCGTGAGCTACATGCAACTAAACAAACGGTATTTCATTATCACATATCGTATTTCTTAATGCGCTCTCGGTGTTTTCGAAGAAATCTATTCCTGGTCTAATCTAACCCAGCTAAGTACTTCGTTTGTGTTGTGAACCTTAAATATGAAACGTACCCACTTTATAATGCAGTCAGATAAAGCACGTTCCGTTTCGAAAGACTGTTATTGTCATATGTATGTCATATGTTTATATGAGCATGGATTTGATTAGGAAGGTAGATATTTAATAATTATTAATACTTTATAACATTTATATAAATAAACCAAATACACATACATACACAGTATTGAATTAGTTCAAGTTTAATTGACGCAATGGAACCAGTGATGAATAATTTTAATGTTACTGAAAATGAACCTTGTCTGGACGAGCAGACCGGAGAGTGAAAGCACGTTACGCTTCATCGAGTCACGTCCCACCTTCTTTTATTTTGCCTTGCAAGTGTCAACTGTTTGCCAACAAATTGCCGGTAATTTCACCACCGTTTCGCTGGTTAATTCTTCTCGGTTAACTACCATAGATCTACAATGGACCCCGATTAAAATTCAAACTGGCCATTACTGAACACAAAACGGTCTAATTATCTTAATACATAACTTGGAAAAATCTCAACAGCAAAAACGTTTCCTCGAACTTTTTAATGCGACATCCGAAAAGTAAATAAAATACATCGAAAACAGCCAGCAACGACGACAGTCAACTGAGCGAAAAAGTTGTTAAATTACCGCAGAAATTTACTAATTGCTTTCACTTTCAGACAATAAAATACAATGTTAAAGCGAGGTTTCCCTCGGCAACAATTTCACTACCTACCGACGTTATAATTTAACCTCTCCCTTCTAGCTAGTTTAATGTCTATTTCGTAAATTGAACGGGTAATCGAATAGATACATTATGTGAATTCACGTATTTAAGTTTCCTATAATTTCACTTTGGCGTAAGGGTCAAATGAAACAATTCAGGCGGCTTATTGTCTAACTCGCTCGCGATCGCCATCGTGTTCATTTTGACAGTTCATGTATGGGCTGACAATTGGCATCGGAATCAGCTAGCTGTCACATTCATACATGAACTGTCAAAATGAACACGATGGCGATCGCGAGCGAGTTAGACAATAAGCCACCTGGTTTAGTTGCCATTTTCTCGATCCCTGCCATTCGATCGCTCTCATAATTTATGTACCTATGTTGTCATTCTGACGGAATAATATAGGATCACGATCTCTTCTCAATGATAAATTATGGGCCAGGCTTCATCGTTTGATAAAACAACCTCTTTGGATACCACTGCGTAGTTTATCTCTAACCCCCAATCACAAGCGATTTTTCCACGACCACGCCTAGTTAATATCACAAATTGTATAGTAATTGCACCAGTTCACTTTTTGTCCATATCTAAAGGTTTCATTACATGATTTTTTGCATTCGCATGGTCGAATATAATACGTTTCCTATTTTTTGTATGGCAATTTGTAGACTGTTGTCGGAGCTGACTTAAATCACGTCGTGTGTATATTTGTTGTAGGTACCTAAGTAGTTGCCTGTGGTAATTTATTGCGTAACATAGGTACTTTACATACATGGACGCGGGGCAGGACGACAAAGGGGCCCGAGAGAGGTGCGGGCGGGTGTAGACATGCGCGAAATACTTCACTTGAAAGAAAAGATTGATATGCTTCTTTTCTTCACTGTGAAGTATATCACTCATTTAGTTCACTATTTCAATTCAGTTCAGTAACTCAAAAGATGCATCTGCTAAGTTTATACAGTCGCACATGTCACTTTCACGATCACGGAACTATTGATTGAAGTATTGAGTCATTTGCCGTATTTACCAATGCATAGATTCATTAAATTGTATTTTCAAATGACGATGCCAAAACGAGCTATTGATTAAGGCAAGATAATGTTTTTTTAATGTTACATGAACGGACTGAATTAGTGAACTGTTGAAGTATATAAATCTGAACTGAAGTAATGAATGAAAGAGTGGAGTGACAACGACTGATATACTTCATTTGAATCCTTCATTCACGACCTACACATGTCTAGCGGGAAGTACGCGGTATCTATAGACTTCTCATCGACGCGATTTCGTGTTTCAACTTCTGTTTTGTTAAGCAAGTGTTATGTTCCGTATTCAAATAGTTATGATATTTACGTAACAATATCATGTATCTAAACTGTAATCATAACACAACCAAATAAATAATAATATATGGTTTATTTTGTCTAACCCATCAAATTCGCACGTGCGCGATAATTATGATGACTTCGCAACGAAAAGTTGTCATACAGCGGACGCTTGCGAAACTCCACTATCGGTGGAGCTGAGCCAAGCCAAACTGTCTACGGAATGACTAAGCAACGGTTTTCTTGGAATGCGTCGTCGGTTCAACCAATATCTTTAATTTAGTCTTTGATAAGGAATTCAACAAGTTTATATCAACCCATTTCTCTTCCATGACTATGTTTGCTTTCATGAATACTGTAATGTCTCTCGATTTGACTGTGTATAATAAAATAAGCATCTTATTGATGACACTTTAATATCGTACAATCCGCTTACCTTATTAGAAACAGAGTGAAATCCGAAATTGTTTAGATTTCTTTAATTATCGATTTTGGCGTTGTGAGATGCTGTTCGATCAATTTGTTTTGCTATTCATGGAAGGTGGAACTTGTTAATTAGATAGATTTACCCATACACGGTGGGCATGGACGGCTCTCTCGCCCGTAGAAACCGTATGAGTCATGTTATCGTTCTAGCTGTCATTTATTTTAAAGGCAGTCCAGCGAAAGATACAATTTAATGTTTATAGGGACCACAAAACAGACTTATTATTAGGCTTAGTTGTTAAAATCCTTAATTAGACTTTTATAGCTCGTTAAATTTAGACTATTGGGTTTCCAATCCGACTTCGTTCATTAATTTAATTGGTAGCATGTAAAATAATGAAGCATGCTTAAAGTATGTGCATGCACCAACACACTTAATTCCATCCTGGTCTGGAAGCAAAGAAAAATTATAGAATGTACCAGCTTCTTCTGTACCCGCGCAGATGGTAAAAACCCATCGAAAAATCAGGTAAAAACCTTAGGAATCGTGTTATAGAAGATGCGGCTAGCAACCCATCACTATTTTGATTCCCTTTTCCACTTATGCACCCACAATCATGTTAAACGTGGCCTTTAGGTCTAGTTAGTAGGTTCTGTAAGGGATACAGACATTAGTTATGTACCTATTTATGTATTTTTTATGCACCAATACGTTTATGTTACGCCTATTAGAGGTTCATTAATGTAATAAAATTGACGACGCGGTTGGCCTAGTTGGTAGTGACCCTGCCTGCGAAGCAAGCGTCCTGGGTTCGAATCCTGGTAAGGGCATATATTTGTGTGATGAGCACGAATATTTGTTCCTGAGTTATGGATGTTTCTATCTATATAAGTATGTATTTCTCTATATAAGTATGTATATCGTTGTCGAGTACCCATAACACAAGCCTTACTTGCGCTTACTTTGGGACTAGGTCAATTTGTGTGAATTGTTCCCAAATATTTATTTATTTTAATATTTATTTATTTAATTATTATGTATCGACTTGTTATTTTGCCTTGTTCAACGCGTACTCGAGAGCAACCTCGATTTTCTCGTGCTCATTCTCTTAAGTACCTCACTTAGTTAAAATAAATAACCACGCGTGGCGACGTGTGTGGCTCTACGTTCCGAGAAGCTAATTGGCACCGAAGTACACCGATATAATTACTTAATAATACGTGTTAAGTTTTTACACGTCTTGAAACGGTCTGACTGGTGAGCCTTGGGGGAGGCCTATGTCCAACAGTGGACGTCTTTCGACTGACAGTTTTTACACGACACAAGAAGCTTTGCAGAAACATCCGAAGTCAAACCACGCAACGTTCGAGTAGAATGGGCGGTGTTATGACAAACATTTCAGACCGTACCGATGATGAGCTGACTGATCTATCAAACTTAACCGTTACTTATGTTTTCTTTTTATTCAATCACGACTTGGCTTGGACAAAAGAGTGTGTATAGATAGACAGCCGAGTTCCGTGCCACAGGTTGCTTCCATCAGTATTTCTTTCACATAATATGCAGCCGCATAGCTCTGCATGATGTGAATAATAACAATCGTGACATAATGCTGTTATTATGGAAATATTAATTGAAGAAAATATAGACACGTTCCATACTCCCAGACAGATGAGTACTTAATGCAAAATCAATACAAAGAAGTGTGACTTTTTATTTTAAAGTTTCAATCTGTGTTCTAGTCAATGTATTTTGTCGTAAGTAATATCCCTTGCGCGTTTTCGCTTCAATGTCAATACTAAGAAGATGACTTGTTGCCGATACGCGCCGCCAGGTGCACTGCCAATTTGCCCATTGTATGTAATTGAGACTAACACAAACACATTCTAGACGTTTTGTGTGTCAAGATTACTGTATTTGCAAAAAGACCAAAATTCATTTGCTTAACTCTGCGCTTCTTTAACACTGTTTTATGACAAGACTTACTAGAACGTGTCTGTGTCATTCTTACAATTAAAGGTGCGTCCTTTACTTCCGAGAATGAGATAACTTGAATAAGAAGCTGCTGTTGTAAAATGTGTTTGTTATAATCACTATCAGAAGCTACACTAACACAATTTATGCGTAATTTACTTAGTAATGCACAGAAATCGAGTTATAGCATAGGAAATACCCGGTTTCCGCTTTGCTTTATTACGTAGGGATAATCGACTTCTGATAACATAATGTTTAATAAGCATTGGCTCTAAGTATAATTAGATAGAAGTTAAGTAAACAAGGCTAGCTAGCACAAGATGTCTGCTCGCTTTGTGCGATTCTTTCCTAAATTTATGACAAATGCGTTATATTGGCAGGTGGTTACAAACTTTTAAATATTCAACTTCACTTCGTATATTTATTTGCTTATATTAGTTTTCTTCAAATTGTACGAGTGATATTTTATCCTAATCAGCATTTAATTGAAAATTTATGTATGTAGTTATAGAGGGCCAACGAAAAAATGAACTGATGTCAATAAAAAAACTCATTTGGTGTTTATCGGGCTATCAAGAAAGCACATAGCGACGACGAGTTAATAGCCGTCCTGTTAGAACAAAAATAATTACAGTTGATAGAATATTACGAGTAACGGTACGAGTAACTTGATGTCGAGTGCGGGGTGTCCGATTCTGCGTGTGCGCAGCGCGGAACAACCAGGCCATCAATCAGACATTTTTTATTCGTATCGAATCATTCACTATAAGCGGACAGCTAATTTGGCGTTATATCAATATTGCAACTACGGGCTGGTAATTGCAATAATAGTTCTTAAGATAAGATTGATTGGATAGTCCCGAACTTCTTTGTTGTGGGTCTAAAAATTCATACATTACTAACGAGTGTTTTGCTTAAATACCGTTACGTATTATTGTTGTTAGGTACTATTCATAAATACGATTCGCACGCGTGACGCAAAATAAACGAAGTAGGTACGTGCTTTGTTGCATGTCTCACAACAAGTGAGTTGACTGTATTGATGAACGTTCGGATCGAAATGCAACCTGACCTCAAAGGTCACGCGGCTACGTGTAAATTAACATCGGATATTTCGTAACAAATTGCTGCCAATTAAAGCTATAAAACACCTACTCCGACTTCAAAATACTTGAAGTACCTACCGAGTTTTTAGAAGGAATTTGAAGGCGACATTAACTTTCGCCTTTTCATATCTGTTTTCTTATTTGACAAACTCTGGTTGCTCGTCTCAAGCATTATGAAAGTGTCATTAAGAATTTCCCTGCGTCACATGTGTGCAAACAAATTTTAGTTACGTCTTTCAAGCTAAACAATGCAGTGTATGTGGCATGCGTGCTAATGTCACATCGCATTAGTGAATTGTTATTATAGTAACACCCAGTGTTTAGTTAGAATTAGCCACGGCCTTGCGCTGGCTCTGACGCAATCCGAAGAAAGTGAAACTATGAAATCGCCACCAAAACGTCAATGAAAAGCTTGATTGTTGCGCGGCTTGTCAACACCCGCCAATTACCGCAACTCGCTTTCGCGGCGGTCTGTGCACAAACTTGTTTTGTATGATCAGATGATCGCTAAACCATTATAAAAAAATATGTAATTTTCTATTACTTACATATATACATAAATCTTGTATTTATCCCTTACGGCGTGTAGACAGAGGTTCCTAAAGGCCACGTTTAGCATGATAGTGGGCGTACCTATAGGTGACAAAGGAATCAAAATAGTGATGGGTTGCTAGCCGCATCGCCTATAACATGATTCCTAAGATTTTCGCAAAATCCCTCGATTTTCTATTACAATGATGGAAAAATTATATGCGGAATGCACGCCCTTCCGGTCGATTCACAAACTTTCCCCGACCTATACACACAGTTTTACATTTTACGTTCCTAATTACACTAGTACCTAATCTATTAACCAAGATTGGTATCATGGTAGGTACCTAATACAATTTTTATGGACGGGGTTTTCAACCCATTAAATGATTTTTGATGTTCAAAAGTGGTCATCCGTTTGCACACTTATAATTAGCTTTTCAAATATCTATTCAACCGACTAGGACTTAGATTATCCATTTTCTATCATAACAAGAATGCTAAATATGCGCTTTGTGCGTACCTGACATCCAGCTTATAGATAACAAGCCTTCGCCGTCACTTCAAGATTATTTTATCAATGATAAAGAATGATTCACGACAAATTTCTATTCAACAACGTACTCCACTTTGCAAAACAAGTTACCTGAGTTAGCAGTCGTGTTCAGTTGTTTATCTCGTTATTATCTGCCAAAGAGCACTTGATTGACATTGCTAATCTCCAGTTTAGTTAGGAAATTGCTAGTGAAACTACCAGTGATTTTACGGCCCAGGTTATAGCTCAATCGTGCTTGATTGCTAGCTTTCTTTAATGCCGATGTCAATTGCTTTAACTGCAGTGTGATTAAATGTTGGATTACATCGAAAACTAACTTGCTATGTGTCAAATGTGCACACCGGATATAAGAAAGGTATTGTTCTATCTATGGATTACGAATTACGCATACAAAACTGACTGATGTGTATCCATGAAGGAAGTGAGTACCAAAATATCCATGATATCTCTTCTAAGTGGAAAATGGTGTTTCAGGCAACATACCTACATTTCCTTTTCTAATGTAACAATGAATGGTCAGTTTTCCCTACTATTTTTCTTTACCTGATTCACGTTTGGCACATTAGCGTTTGCCAGCAAAAGATTTTGCAACGATCGTTACACCATAAGCACAATAGTCGAAAAGGAACAAACAAAACACGCGTTGTCCGGGCGCGCACTCAGGCTTGACGCAATTTCATGGTGGATGGATCGGCGACATTACCGAGTTTCCTCTGCGAACCACTATCGCGGGGACCTGGTGACTCGAATTATCATTGTTTTTAATATTTTCTGACCGATAATATCGCTTTCGTATCGCTAAGTTTCGCCTGATAGGATGCTATTGTTGTCGAAAGTACGAGTACAAAGATCACAACAAAATTGTGTCTGATTGCATACTGATTTGTCCTATTTAGACCCCTTCAAAATCAGCGTTACCTCGTTAGTTGTAAGTTGTAAAGTTGTTTCTTTATGTTTCTGGGTATGGAGTTAGGGCACGTCAAAATTTCGATAACTGTCATGTTAACAATATCTAATATGCAATAACTTATTACATCACTTAAATCTTGTGCCTATAATGTATACATAAGTACTGCTGATATTACGTTTGAGTCCCTCTCATTATAAGAGGTCAACAGTGTCATAGGTTTTCATTGGTACATGCGTGTATTAATGATTCAAGTATTCAACACCCAAAGAGTCGAATGAAACTTCGTGGTAAAAATACATATATGTACATAGATAGATAGTAAACAGTCCAGTCCAGATTGGATCGCAACTAGAACAGAACAAAACAAACCTAGTTAGGGATTCAATCCAATCATGTTGCCGTTTTCATTGCATATGTTAAAAAGAACCACTGCTGATTCACTAACATCCACCGCGGTTACGTCGCTGGATTTATTATTTTATTAAATAATAAAATTATGAAGTAATTTTTATGACATTATGAAATCGTTATTACTTTACTTTATTTTACACTAACGCTACTACTTCATTTGCACAGAATTAAAGTACCACCCGCCTATGTTTTTATTACTCAGGGATAATCGTGAGAGAAGTTTGAGTTTATTCGTTACAAACGAAAATACAAATGCTTTCTCTTTATAATTAGTATAGATATTGATGTAATTAACTTGTGTTTGTTATTTCCAGACGGGTGGCGCAGACAGCGCGAGCGGCGGGTCGGGCGGGTCGGGCATGGAGTGCATGCAGCTGCGCTCCCAGCCC
The DNA here is from genome assembly GCA_963854515.1 of Pandemis heparana. NCBI lineage: Eukaryota > Metazoa > Arthropoda > Insecta > Lepidoptera > Tortricidae > Pandemis > Pandemis heparana. The sequence continues at coordinate 4,821,623 of OY978016.1, read as the reverse complement.
GAACCGTTCCACTACCTCATATCGGAGCAGGCTAAGTCCCTCGTCGCTCTACAGGTCAGTTGGAAAACTTTCGAGCACATTGTTTTGGCATCTTGTTTGCTGTTCCCCGTACATAACTATTTTACATTACCAGGAAAATCTAAGGTAACATAAAGACTATTTCTAAATTAAAACGAACATATTCGCGGCTTAAGGGTAGCCCAGGGCGGGGTAAACCAAAATTAATCCAATTAGTTTTACCAGTGCCGGGTTATGTACGGGGAACAAGCTCTTGTTTGTATCTTCTGCTGGTCCGCGTCTTTTGAACCGTGTTACTTAATTTGACTGAGTTTTTTTTAGCGAGGTTAGCTAAAGTTATGTCTAAAGTTGCATTTGCCAAAAGAAATATTTTAGACAATGAATTTGAGCATAGTTTCGAGTGAAGCTAATACAAAGCGTGTAAAAAGGGAAAGTTACGTCTGACCGTATGTGTGCGTACATACCAATTATTAAGAACCTTTTGTTCCGTTATTGGTTATAATTAGTGGGCACTCGTTAAAATAATACAACCAGAACTGCTTCGAAGCCTGATGCTGCTACTGCCACTAAACCGATCATCAATAGACTAATTTTGGACTTATGAAAACCATTGCAGATGATCCTATTACGTTTACGTCTCATTTCCATGACAATCAGCACTTAACGACAAATTACAGTAGTCAAGTTCTTGGAAAACGAAATGGGACAGTTTGAGTTTAACGAGCAGTCGATGCACGAACAGACCACCTACCGGGTTGTCTAGATCTGAGTTCAGGATCTGATCTGTTCTGAAATCAACAAAGTTTTGGTAGATCAGCAACATTTGCATTTTTGTATTGCGGCTACTCACCCGGACGGCGTGCGACATTCACCCCCATTAGGTATCTGTTGAAATTCCTCTAACGACTCGAGCTATTCAAACTAAGTAAAATTATCCGGAACCATTTGACGAGCGCACTTATCGTATGATTTATCTTTCTCGTTCGTTAGGGCTGGCTAAATTAGTTAAGATTTTTTGGACCGTGCGACTGAACGCGGCCCATTGTTTCTTTTGTTTAAACACGCCGAAATAATGAATGCGTAAACAACCTCAGCACGGGTAGAAAGCTGCCTTTTGTGCCCATAAACAAATGTTCGTGTATGTTCAGGAACTCCAGAATGAGGTCGGCGCTCTGCTCGAGTTTCGCGATCTCGTCATCGAGACATTCCCCAACCTGCGCTCCAAGATGGCGCCGTCGACGCCCGCGGGCGGCGCGCGCCGCGACTGGGAGCCGGGCGTGCGCGTGCGCCGCAAGCTGGCGGGCGGCGGCGGCCACGCCTCGCGCGCCAAGCCGCAGCCCTCCGTGCAGGACTCCGGCTTCAGCACAGAGACCTCCTGCGGCAAGGACGCCACCTCCTCCGCCACGCGCTCGCGCCCGCTCGAGGACGACCTGTGGGCGCTGCTCGACGTCATTCAGCGGAAGGGCGTCCGGTTACGGGACGAGGCGGAACTCCTCCGCGGGGAGCTCGACGAGAGAGGCTCGGGGGATACTGCGGAAGAATCTTTCGCGAGAGTTCTCGCGGGCTGCAGCGAGTGCTCGGACGTGAGGCGGTTACGCAGCGAGAGGGACGCTCTGCTTCTCCGAGCGGCGCAGCTGGAGGTGGAGGCGGCAGCGACGCCGCCGCGCGCCGCGTCGTCCCCGCTGGGGCGCCTGGACCGCGCGCTCGACACGCCGCCGCGCCCGCCGCGCGTGCCCACCCCGGACTCCAAGAAGTTCGCGGCGATTCTCCAAGAGAGCAATCCCGTCGAACTTCAAAGACAACTGCTCAGCGCCACTGTACAGAATCAGGTAAATATTATTTTCTGTATTAATCCTATTGGCTCCACTAGCTATCTATTAGCTAGGCTGGGATACGTGACGCACGCCAGAACTGACATCGTTATATTCTATTGCAGACAAATAACAACAGTCGCTTTCACGGAAATATTAAAAGTGATCTTTAAAGTGGAAGTTCTTTTCTTAGTATTAGTTTACCCTGTGGCAAATCAAAGTTTAATAGTGGCATATATCATTTTTTAATTTGACATCACAACGTAACGGCAATAAATAACAATTTTGCCAGTTCTGGTTAACTTCACGTAACGAGTTCGTATCCAACTATTTAACCAGTTAATTTCCATCATTCGATTAACATACAAATACGAAGTGCTATAACCAACAAGTATTATTAGATGAAACACTTTCCACGCGATCCACTACGTGACATTTAACCAATCGACCGAAAAGCTTCGACAACCTCTTTGCCAAATAACGCCGGCGCTACCAACCGCTTTTGGGGTCCAGATTCTGTGTTTACATAATAGGTAATTTGCTAAAAAAACGTCAGTTTAGTGGCGATTTTCTCGGTAAGTCGGCCAAGCTCGTTAATTGCAGAACTAGTGAGGTAACAGAGTACGTGCGAACCTCGGACATTTGTCGCGCCGCGCTATGGTCACTACTGCTATGGGTATTTTTACTTAAATAATAAACCTTCAAAATGTCTTGATATAGTCTGTATGAGCTAATTGAGATGCGCGGAAGGAGCGTGACTGACTACTCTTATTAAGAAACCTGAAGAAGCCTAAAAAAAACAAAATAACTGATGATAACTTAAGTCATTGTAACAGCAACCAATTTACCATTGACTAAACACTTCTGTCACGAACAGGAAACCGAAGTCAAGGGTACTAAAATACCGATTTCACAGCTTCCGCACTCCAGCGGATGTTTAGACACCTAATTTTGTATACGCTCTTGATGGTATTGCCGCAAATCGACAATACTGTGGTGGCTGTAGATTGGTGTCATTCCGCTAACGAGGCCCAAGTGACGTAAGACGAGTTTCGGCAAAATTACACGGAAGAATAAAAAATGAACTAATGGACTGTGGCGGGCAGGCCAACCGAATAGAATAAAAAAGAATAGAAGTAAAAACTCCTTATTTAAGCAGTCTCTTTGTCGACCAGCTGTTTGTAATGGCTATTGCAATACCTATATGCGGCCTTGACAGTATACAATAAGAATTTTCGCTTCTTCGTACAATTGCGTCACATGTTATTTCACAATACGTGCTTAACTATATTTGCCTATTAATTTTTTCCACTTGTCACGGTTCGGTAGGGATCGTAGTTTTCTCGCCACTATTTACTTGGCTAGGTACTAAAATGTTTTATTTGTTCGTTCGGGAAATAACAATTCTATAAGCTAAGTAATTCGTCGCCCCAAATTGCTTTAGCGGGTAATGTAGAATTTCGACGATTTAAGTTAACGCAATCGTTGCACTTGTATAAATATTACTTTAAATAATCTGTATTAGTGTAATTTATGATATTAAATTCATTATTTCATTAATGTTGTAGTTTTTAAATTTTCATTTCTATCCAGGCAGTAAGTATATTGACCTAGCTGTTATTGTAAAACAATGTACAATGACTTTTAGGTTGTACCTACTTCTGTTTTTGATGTCGTTGATAATTTACCTATTCGTATTGGTTGTAAATGGCTATTTGTTGTTCAGTTAGTTAAATAGGTTTTCGCGTTTTGGAAGTTAACGGTAGCTTATTGTAGCTTATTAATATTAGCTGAAAGAGATCCTTTTAGCAACATGCTTGCCTTTGTACGTCTTGTTGGCTTATTGTACTCGCTCGCAATCGCCATCATCTTCATTTTGACAGCTGTCACATTCATACAAGAACTGTCAAAACGAACACGATGGCGATTGCGAGCGAGTTAGACAATAAGCCTACTGTAGCCTGTTAATCGCGTGTTTTATGTAGTTATGTACGTATGTAAAATGTACATATAAAGTTTAAACATACGAATAGGTACCTACTTCGTTATAACGAGCATTAATTACCGTTTCGCGGAAGCCATCTAATAACGAGTCTTAAACATGATATCTTAATTTTCAAGTCTGTATTATACCTATTTGTACATAACTAATTATGTACAAGCTCATGGTTTGAACTGTTGCTTGGATGTTTAGCATTTTACTACGTGTAGGTAGGCCATTCTACAAGGTTGTATCACTTTCAATTGCCAAATGAAGCTAAAATTTTGCAATTATCACATCTGCAATTAGATTTAAATATACATTCACACCACACCTAAGTAGAAGCTAAATAGCATGAGTCGACAGCCTTGGCCTATACCGGCTGATCTCAGTGCATGCTGTAGTTTCCTCTTTGCAAAAATTATCCACGTCGTGGGTAGCTAATCATTGTCTGAATCTATCACGGCATCACGTCACTATCCACATGAAACTACCGTGAGACTCAATCATAACTACAAAAACGGATAACTCACGTACAAAAGTAGAGTAATGCTCGACATGTTTGGGACTAGTTCGTAGTCCTTCCTCTTAGAGCGCTCGCTCCGGTGGCAGCGAAACGAACACTAATGTTGCCACAATAGGTTATTTTATTTTATAATCGCACCTCTATAACTGAAATAACCTCTATTTTCACCTCTATTAATGGGAGCCTCTGTAAATGAGACAGATACTGGCCATACCTGGCTATCTGAGACACTGGGTACCTCCCACCTCCTCCTGAATACCTCTTTAAGTGAGACTAATTCGCAGGTCCCTTGAAGTCCTAGTTATCCAGATTTCACTGTATTGATGTCCAGTGAGACGTAAAATAAGAAAATGCACGCTGCCTGTGGGCGATTTGCCAAAAACAAAATGGTGGCACATTCTGTTCGATTGTTCGTTTACTCGCCTTCGACTCCACGAAAGTACACGATTTGAATTGATTCATTGGAGTCGAAGTGTTCGCAAATGCTAATTATTGACTTGTTAGTAACAAAAGACGAGTTCGAGAGTAACTTTTCAAAGTGCCCTGATTTCCTTTTCATAAAGTCTGAATTGGAATGAGCGACCTTCTATCAAAGCTTGTCAAGTTAACTCTATGCTTATTGTAGAAAACCTGATTGAGCTCCTTTCTTTAGGTTGTTTGACCTATATAAATATACTAGCTGTTGCCAGCGACTTCGTCTGCAAAGAATTCGTTTATCGCTATCCAGCGGGAACTACGCAATTTTCCGGGATAAAAAGTACCCTATGTGCTATTCCAGACTTCTCTATCTATGTGTCAAATTTCATCTAGATCCATTGGGCCGTTCTGGCGTGATTGAGTAACAAACAAACATCCATCCATCCATCCATACTTTCGCATTTATAATATTAGTTAGATACACTTTATATACAGGTCAATATGAACCCGGGCACACTTAGCGTCTTTCAAGCGTCATTCGCCGACGTTCACGTTTTCTATAGACTCCATTGACGCCGCGTCGACGGTGCGCGAGCTTTAACAAGACGCTGACCGCTGACGTTCGAGAGACGCTACTGGCGTCGCTGCATCGTAAAATGAACGTTGTGTCGACGCTGCGCGGGCGTTCACTAAATGACGACGCTCGAGAGGCGCTAGGTGTGCCTGAGCCCTATAACTAATTTTAAATTGAGTACATAACTTGCTTCATGCGTAGTGCCACTGGCAGTTCACATAGTGGTAGTTCGCTTTTGCTGTAAAAAAGCTAAATATTTAATTTTTCATGAGTTGCTATTTTCAAATAAATAGGATTTGGGTAGCCCGTGGTAGCCTAGACAGCCCGTGGTAGCCTAGTGGTTTGACCTGTGGCCTCTGAAGCAGAGGGTCGTGGGTTCGAATCCAGGGCTCGCACCTCTGAGTTTTCCGGAATTTATGTGCGATATCTCATTTGAAATTTACCATGAGCTTTTCGGTGAAGGAAAACATCGTGAGGAAACCTGCACAAAACTGCGAAGCAATTCAGTGGTGTGTGTGAAGTTCCCAATCCGCACTGGGCCCGCGTGGGAACTATAGCCCAAGCCCTCTCATTCTGAGTGGAGGCCTGTGCCCAGCAGTGGGACGTATATATAGGCTGGAGAGAGGATTTGGGTTGTAAAACACGAGTCCTTACGAGCTGAATCGGACGCGAATTATCAATCATGCTTTGAATGTGGCATTTCCACATACCTACATACTTCTTTTACACTCTCTTGTACGGTAGTAATATACCTATTGTATTGTCACGTTTCAGGTTTTGCGTGAATGGATGAGTCGCGCAGTGAAACAACGGACTTCATTACTCGAGAGGCTCGAGCAGGCACGCGATTTGAATGAAGACCTTAAATTTCGGGTAAGTTTTGTCCATTACCAATTAACAGTCAAAGTGCTTTCTGAAATGTCAGGGGATATCATGGTGGTCATGAAAATTCAGGGAAATTCCAAGGATTGGCTCCATGAGATTTTTAACTAGAAAATCTATTTCAATTTGTTTTGTGTCTAGACCTATAACTAGACCAAATAGTTAGGAGTTGTTTGTAGTTTGGTAAAATTTTATAAGATGGCTGTAATTGTATAAATCATGAAACTTTTTGAGCATAAAAATGTAGAGGTATAGTCCACCATCCTTCAATTTGTTGCGGTTAACAAGACACCTACACACCTACGTTCATATTAAATTAATAGATAGACGGTCTGGACGAAATTAAGTGTCCCGTTTTAATTTCCAGTCCAGATAATAAGGTTAAGAGGTAAAGCAAATATGTCTTTTATTTTCACAACAACTAAGTCATAATCATAAGTTGCCTATAGAATATTCTGATTACTTCCATTAGACACGACTAATATTTAGTTAATCTTCAATTGTTTGCGTCCAAGGTCCCTTTATAGACATTTAAAGTACAAAGGTTCACCTTGCTGCCGCTATTAGTTTGAATAAATACTAGTCCTTGAAATATGGATATCTATCTATTATCATTAACACTACGTAGCTTTTAAATATTCGAAGTGGTTTCTTTCGGTGTGTAAAATATTGTAGATTTCTGAGAGAAAAATAGTTCGAAAACACGATTTTAAACCTTGCTCCGATAAATTTGGACACTTTCGCGGTTGATATATTCGACTAGTCCTCTTCTGTTAGCGATATGCTTTACAAATCAACGCACGTAAAACGAGCTGGCGTTATACCTGTCCATGAGCGAAATACGGACCAAATTGGCGGGAGCGGTGGCGGACGTCACTATACCAGATGCGGAAACTGTCCCCTCCACTAGCCACCCGGGGCTCTTTTTACGTGTGTTGACTTATATTCTATTTTTACATACGATTTAACATTATGATCATTCACATTCCAGTTGGACGAGAAGACAGTCGAGCTAGACAGCGTGAAAAGTCGCGTGCAATTATTAGAGGGGGAGCGGGAGGAGAGTCCGGCGCGGAGCCCGCCCCCGCGCGCCCCCCGCGAGGGCCGAGAGAGCAGAGAGGCTCGGCAGGGCAGATCGGCGCGCTCGAGCCTGGAGCGGCGCTCGCACAGCAGCATGCGGGACATGCAGCCGCTGGCGCTGCCGGAGCCCGAGGCGGCGCGGCGGCGGCCGTCGCGCATCCCGCTGCACACGGCGCACAAGGGCGCGGCGCCGCGGCCCCCCGCCCCGCGCCCGCCCTCCGCCGGCTCCCGCGGCCGGCCCTCGCTGCCGCCGCAGCCGCCCGCGCGCCGCCCGCCCCCGCAAGAGAACAAGGTGCGCGCCCTGTTCGAGTACATGTTCCAACTCCAAAGATTCCGACCGAAAGATCCCAAACTAACCGTGTCGTGTTAAAACTTAGAACTCACCCACCGTGTGACAGTGCACCCAGTGACTCGCTAACCCGTGCCGTTCTCATGTTTCGGTTTTGGTTCTCAAGCCGCGGGCGCTGCCGGCGCGAGGTCCGCGACGCCGCCTCTCGTAGCTCACATGCCATTATGTCGATCGTAAGTTTTGGTTTTTTATTTCATCCTTTTTTTTTGGCTTCGGTTCCATTATTGAATGATCGGTTTCGATTGATGTTGAGTTCTGATGTAGTTTTGTTTGTTTCTGTTGTAGATTGTAACGGTCCCGATTGTAGGTTATGAAGCATGTCCTCGGCTCACCGTGAGTGCGTTACCTCTATCCGAATGGACGCATTTGTACGTTAAGAATAAATAGTAACGTATTTATCGCTTTGACGTACAACTGCGCCCTACTAGAGGCCGACGAACCACGTGTGGCGTACTTTACTAACCCTGTATTTTGTAAACGCGATGGCTTAAAAACGGCGATTGTGACTAATATTTTCATAACCATGATGAGATAAGTAACTTGAGCATGTTGCATTGTGAAACTAAACCCTAGTATTAACACACTCCGTTGTGCACGAATAAGGGGATAGCTGCTCAGAATATGCATGGTTTGATTTTTATGCCACCGGAAATTGAGCAATGTTATTATTCTTAAAACCGAATGTAAAAGTTGCCATACAAAGAAATGTTAATGTTAAATCGAAATAAACAGAGAAGCGAGTACCATTGCTAGCATACCATTTCCCAAAATACCCTGTACTTTGTATCTCTAGTATGCACTTCAATTGCCTGTTTAGAGTTAGTATAGTAGTAAATAAACCATTATTGGATACTTTACTAATAACATCGCCTATGTATGTACGAATTGCTGCTAATTTACTTAAAATTTATTTTATGTCATTCATGCAGCTGGAAATATCACATCAGATGCTCGCTACTCCGGTTCGCTATACTCTGCCTGTATAAAAAACTCATTAATTTAATCCTGTGGTATGGTGACTTCGTAGCATAGAATATTATAATCATGGAAACATTTGGTGCTATTTTGTTTATTAATCATTCCCTAACTGTTGTAAAGGACTATGGTAAGTGTAAATTCATAGTTATCATTATCACGTACTTGTTCTGGCCTCGGGAACTACACAGTAGAATCACAGAGTAGATTTGTATTTTGTTTTACTATTTGTTTGATATCGTTTGTTAAATTTTGTTTAATTTATTTTAGACATAGTGGCATAACGGCAATGTTAATGGCAACACAATAAGCAATGTATGATCAGAAATATGCTCCTACAAGCTAATGCACTAATGTAAATTACTAATTAGATCACAGTAAGGGTGTTTGAAACTTTTGTTCGAATGACAATGAAAACAAATACAGTATTTAGAATCACCGGTTACACTTTTTGAAAACGATGCAGCTTTATAAAAAAACACCAGGTTTATTTAATGTGTATGTTTCGTATGAGGGACGCTTCGCATGTAAAAAAGGAACCAATTTGCTATTGAACTAGTTTAGCGTTCCGCTTTATTTTGACGATTCACTGTTGTGGCATGTTGACAGAGCCGGCAAGCGGCCCGGGAGGAATCGGAGCCCTACCACGACTCGCTAAACTTCGTGGTGGCGGCGGAGTACCTCGCCCGCACCGAGCGCCTGTTCTCGCGGCTCCGGCCTCGCGCTCGACCCACGCCCGCCCTTCTACCAGAGTACCGCCTCGCTTACGAGAGCCCCCAAAACCTCGCACTAGAACTCACAAAGTCCATACTCTATGAAAACACGGACTCGATCGACGCGCTCAAATCACTCCACTCAGGCGACACCCTGTGGAACGGGAAACCCCAACAGTACTTCGAAAGCATGAATTACGCCGCCGATGCGGTCAAAGAGTACGATAGCGATTCACTGGCGCAGTGTTGAAATGTTGAGCCTGTCAATTCTGATGTGCCGCCGCATTCGCGCCAAATGGTTCGTGTAGACGCGTCGCCCTCGCAACCAGTTTGACAACGGCCGCGCGCGAGTGTGGTGGCCCAATTGCTTTGTTAATACCTTGCGTCCGACTAGCATTTTTACGCCGTAGTGTACGTTCCATATTCAGATGTATCATTCCAATTAAAAGGCACTCTGAAACGTCTCGTGTTCTGTGATATGTCACGTTTTGTAAACCGTCAAGTTTTATAGCGTTTTCGCAAACGTTCTAATGAATTATCGACAATGCGAGTCTTGTTAATGTTCCCTCTTACTATTATGAGAACCACTTTACAATGACTTTTGAATGTGTTTAAACAAAAATAATATAAATATTAGATTGTAAGTAGATTTTCTCGGCAAGTAATAAGTCTCCGTGTTGCTTGATCTTTGCCTCCGCTGCTTTTATACAATATGAAGTGATGCGGTAGGTGTAATGTTTTAAACATTACAACTGAGTATAATTTATTATGGCCACCAATTATTTGCTAATTTAATTATGTTATAGTTACTATTAATATATCAAATATTGCGCGCGTGTTTATCTCTGAGGTACTCCTATTATCGATGTATGGTTGAATGAATTTGTACGGAACGGTAGCTAATTTACATTATGTCATGTCATTCCTAAGGCTATAAGAACAGACTGTAATGTAACTATAGTAATAAATTGAGTGAGAGCTTGGAACGACTGTAGCAAGGCTGTGAAACATTATTGTGCGCTTGAAGTTGTGTTTCATGTAACTAAAGGGGGTTAGTGTCTTAGTCTTATAGGTATGAAATGGTGCACACGGTAACGTAACTCTGGGGTGTGTTTATTTATACGTACTAGTTAAACTCGTCCAGACGTCTAGCGGTATCTGCAACAAGCACTGCCTGCGCTAGCTTTTGTATGCAGCGGGAGGCTCCCGGCCGGCGCTCGCGCCGCGCGGCAAGACGGCAGTGCCCAGTAACAAAAATAGCAGGAGACTGATTTTGTATAAATTTAAAGAAATGTATAGTGATATGCTTATACCAAGGTAGGGGATTTCCGTCAATAATGCCCTATTAATGCTTTTGTTACTAAGTTTCTAACTGTCTATGTAAAAATATTGCCTACTGGGTACATAAGTGTTATTGTAGTAGCTTTTAAAAATATTCCAATTCTGTAGATTATGACTGTATTTTATGTGAGATAAGATAAAATGTAGCTTATTGTAAACTATGCTAAGTATTTAAGTCAACTGTTCATTGTACAGGTCTCTTTCACTCCCTAGCTAGTGTAAATTGTTAAGCCACAACCTACCTAAAATTTAAGATACTCATAAATTTATCTAGTTGACTTGAATCTAGTTGATGACTTATGTACAGCTGTACAGAAATCATATCATTATATACAAATTATTCAAATAAATTGTTCATATCAATTTTTAAGTATTTTATTTAAATAGACTTACAAAACTTTAATTAAATTCATTAATAATCAACATGCAAAAATATATTAAGAAACTAAGTAACAATAACGGCAATAATAATAAAAACAACAAACAAGTGTAAGTAATTCAAAGTAGAAGAATTAATTCAGAATGTCGAGCGTACGACACAATTGCGAATTGCGGATGAACTTTTGACTGAAATAATAAGAATAAATATTAATTGAATCAACTTATACTAACCATTATTAGGTAGTTTAACAGTTAAGTTTATTTTTTGAGTAATAACTTTACAATTGTCATCCACGCTGCGTCGTACGCTCGGTAAATAGTCAAAAACAAAAACAAAAGCAATCAATTGATATCAAATTTCGGTCCTAAAAGTATGTTGCTCACTTCCAAAGTTTCGGGCTCTTTTATTACCTTTATAAAGCCATGCTGCTTTAGTTCTGAAAGAAGAAAACTTCATGAATACACTATTAAAGGTTTGTTTACGCAAAGAGTTTGGCAGGCACAGGATGGACAACAAAGGCATATAATAGAAAGTTGTGGAACGAGTTGGGGGAGGCCTTTGCCTATAAAAGGCAAACAGACGCTACATAATGTTATTTAAAAAAAAATATATATATATATATTATTTAATGTCTGAATAAAGGCTATTATTATTATTACGACGGTGCGAGAACTACCGTGCTAGTTGCGGTACAAAGCTATCCATGACCGATGACTGATATACGTAGCTGCGAGGCCCCGAAATTAATCAAACTGGCACTTTTCTCGCTGTACTGTAATTGACCAGTTTTTTAGTCAGGGACTAAGTAGATTGAGAAAGTACCAATTGCTTATTTGCAGGCACAAAATCTACTTGGGAGTATAGAACAGGTTTGACTTTTCAGTTGGTCAATGGCTCTCAATGCAGCTAAATGTACTAAAATGCTTGCACGATGGGTAAGAGTTGGGAGTCCTTCGCATCACCTGCTTGAGCCTAGTAATTGGCTCAAGTTAAGGTCTTGACGAGCAGTGCAGAAGCTGAAATTCCCGAATAATAAATCTAAATCTAAATATCTTGGGACAATCGACACCAATTGACCTAGTCCTAGATAAATACATATTAAACATCCAAGACTCGAGAACAAACATTCGTATTTTTCATACAAATATCTGCCCCGACCGGGGATCGAACCCGGGACCTCAAGCTTCATAGTCAGGTTCTCTAACCACTAGGCCATTCGGTTGGAATAGTTTTTTAGCGGTATCATTAAGGCCCCCTTAGGCTCCTAACCGACCAAATATCTATGGCAGCTGGCAGACTTGGCGACCGTCTGTTTAGCACCATCAAGTTTAGGAATACGTAGCTAGGCACATCGCCTGGCGCCCTGGGTCTATAAAAATCTACTCACTCAGTATGGAGTTGAAACACCGAGCAGCTATGACGCGCTTGCAGCCAGGCAATACCGGGCCACAGGTAATAAGGGCTCCGATGTTCAGTGGGCGGACCTCCTTGATGGCTCGCAGAATCTTAACCATCGTGCCTTCTGTGCCCCATTGATCACTGGAAATCGTTATCCCAGATAAGATGTCACGAAAAGAAAATTGTGAGATTAAGTGGCTCTGGAATGCGGGACTAGCAATGTGATGAAATAAGTAGATCATTTAGACAAGCGAGTTTTGTCCGATGCGATAACTCTTGGATACCCCATGAGAATTATAGGTAGGTATATCAACTTATAGGTAAAAGTTCTCAATGACGATTGATGAATCTAATCTAATATTATAAATGCGAAAGTTTGGATGGATGGATGTTTGTTTGTTACTCAATCACGCCAGAACGGCCCAACGAATCTGGATGAAATTCGGCAAATAGATAGAGAAGTCTGGAATAGCACATAGGCTACTTTTTATCCCGGAAAATTCCCGCGGGGTAGCGATAAACGAATTCTTTACAGACGAAGTCGCGGGCAACAGCTAGTTGAAAATAAATGGTACTAAACTTACCGAATAAACTTTTTAGAGTCTGTAGTCTTTTCAGAATCGCCGAGCGATACCTTAGTCCTATCCAGACTCCCGAGCATGGTCTCGGAACTTTCGCTGCCGTGTTTTCGAGTCCTACGTTGAGTTTCTTCCCCTATTTGTATCTCGACATCAGCCAGCCCTGCTTCTTGCAGCAAGGTCGTGAGCCTCCTTTCAGGGTCTGACGTTCGATGTATTTCTATAGCGGGTATGAGCGGCTGCTCATCGATTTGCAGGGGTAATATTTGTCTGTTGTCTGGTATGTTCTCTTTTTCGACTGAAATTATGTGAAACAAATCGAAATTAGCCTGGAGAAGATTTAATTTTGAAACAGGAAATTCCTAGTGATGTCGTATTCTTACCGATTTCAGGTTCTTCTCTGTCCAAAGTATGGAGTTGATGGTGCTGACTTCGGAACGACACGAAACCACTCAGCCGTTGTCTTTTTGCAGGTTCTTCGTCAGAGACCTACGTGCAAATAAAGTCTAGACGGAGTTCTGCGAACGGCAAAGTTGCACGCTCACACGCTAATGCCTAAGTACAGGTGAAAAACTTAAGTAAATGACCTGTTGTATGTGTGAGTAATGTCTATTAGCACAGACAAACCGACGATCCAAATTAGAATAATGACTTAAGTCCCATATCAGTTCTGTACATGCAACATAACATGCAACAGGTTATTACTTACTTAAGTTACTTTCAACATGGAACTACCGTGAGACTCGAAACATAATTACACAAACCAATCTGAAGGACTACGGGATAGTCCGAAACATGTGTCGGAGCATTGTTCGGCTTTTATACGTGAGTTATCCGTTTGTGTAATTTTTACTTAAGTTACTTAAGTTTTTCGCCTATACGCGATAAATATTGGTATCGAGAACAGTATAAACGATCAAACCTGTATTTACGCATAATATTATTGGTTACGACATAGAATATTTCAATTTGCCGAGCGATTTCAGTCTCAACTTTCCTTAGCCGTTATTCGGAAAACTAACTTCGCTTATCAAAAACGTGGTCCTCTGTCGAAACTACAAGGCACTGATGACATTTTACTTGCCTCCTCTTTCCGCGATGCCGGCCTCTTCTGCGGCGCACTCTCTTCTACGGCACTAACTCTCAAGTCCGGCACGACCATGGACTGATCGAGCATGTTCGGTGGCTCGGGCTCCGGCAGTTGGAGTTCAAGTTGGGGCTCTTGTATTTGTTGAGGAACGAGTTGTTGTGGTTCCTCTTCGGAGATTATTGCGAGAGTTGGCTGGGGACGAGCGCGGGAGGCCAGCGCGAACTGAAGCAAATGCATTATTAAAGATAATCAAGTCTCTCTGAATTATTTTTTTACTATGACCCCATCGATCGATGGGATGCGCCAATGTAATAGTAATAAGTACAGTATTCAAAAATCTTGTGACAAAAATGTCGGCAACGTTGTGCGGTAGAACACGGTCAAAAAACCCCTCCCCAGACTCACACCCCCTCTCTGAACTCGTTACCTAATAATTTCTTAGTTATGAGTGATAGTATTGCCAACAAACTACAGGATGGAACAGAACTCAGGACTTTAGTTTCACCAGTTAACCATGGTGATATTTTTAACCGTTTTCAAGATAGGTACGGCTCGTTAAACTTTCGTGAAAAAATCTGCACGTTTCCGTTCAAGCTTAGCAATAAATAAATAAATAAATAAATATTAGGGAACAATTCACACAAATTGATCTAGTCCCAAAGTAAGCGCTAGTAAGGCTTGTGTTATGGGTACTAGACAACGATATACATACTTATATAGAGAAAAACATACTTATATAGATAGAAAGCAAAAAAAGCAAAAAGCAAAGCAATACCAAGTATATGTATGTAAACTTTTGTTGGGTGGACCAATTTCGACGACTCTCACGTCTATCAATTTGTTTTATCACGCGAGTTTCTAAAAAATCAAAATTTAATAAGGCTATCACCATGATCTACATACATTGTCTAAACTACCATTATTTTTATTATTTAGCAATGCGCAAGCAGACTTTCTACCCGCATTTTCACAAAACCCATCATTCCTTTACATACTCATGTCCTTAAGAGCGTGCATCCGTGCTGAGCTCGCAACGTCGCATTTTTGGTGATTTTTTGCGATTATTTCAAAGAAATTGAATGAAAGTATCAAATATCCGTCTGTAGTGCACTTCGTTTTTAGGGTACTAATGTGTCCAATGCAATGATTAATGGTGATGGACTTTTATTTTCGTATTAAAGCGATAAAATACTATATCTCGTTTAATAAGAAAATAAGAGTCCATCACGATCAATTATTGCATTAGACACATTAATATACTAAAAACGAAGTGCACTACAGACGGATATTTGATACTTTCATTCAATTTGTGTGAAATAATCGCAAAAAATCACCAAAAATGCGACGTTGCGAGCTCAGCACGGATGCACGCTCTTAAATCGGTATAGGTCGCGTCATGTAAAAAGAACGCTGGAAGAAAGTGGAGGGAGTGTGTTTGCGCATGGGTACATACACTATGCGCAAACACACCCCTTCATTTTTTCTAGCGTTCTTTTGAAAAAATGAAGGGGTGTGTTTGCGCATAGTGTATGTACCCATGCGCAAACACACTCCCTCCACTTTCTTCCAGCGTTCTTTTTACATGACGCGAACTTTAATATCGTCTCACCTCCATCTCTCGTCGCGCGGGAGCCGCAGATAACCCCAGGTGTCTCTGGAACAGTGCCGTGAGGGGGCGCGCCAAGTCGGACCGGACACGACAGCCCGCCGACGCCGGGCGGTGCGACAGAATGTCCCACGGGACTCTCAGGTCTACTATATCTTCGGAACTGTCCTGTGAGGGTAGTTTCGTAACGCGTTACAGGGATGTGTGCAGAGTATCTATACAAGGTCTCTTAGAATTAGAGCTGCGTTACACATGCCAGTAGCTCGCACATTTTTATGCAAGTAACTTGCACTCTTGTGTCGTATTTGTATGAATTTTGACATATGCGTGCCAGGTACTTGCACAAAAATGTACAAGCTACTGACATGTGTAACGCAGCCTTTATTCCGTATTCCAGCGGATGGATTTTGATCTTGCACAATAATTATGCACCACCTTTACCTTTTTTTTTTTTTTTTATTATGCTTTTACCTTCGCGAGACATACGACAAAATACTTACTATAGTCTGGCAGCTAAACCACTGCAGCCAGATGACACTTCCAAATGTCATTTTACGAAATAATGATACCACATTTATTTCACTAGTGCTCGACTAAGGTCACGTAATGAATGATTTGATTATTGAACGAACGAAATATTTTATGAATGTCACATTCGTAGTTTAATATATTTTAAATTAATCGCGATACTTTTGATGGGTTCAAGGTTCATATTAATGAACAAAAACGACATTTGCATTTCCACTCCGAAACTCAAAACTTTAAAGGCTTGGTCCGCTCATTCGGAATAATTTAAGTTTTTAAGTAAAGTACAGAGATAGAAAAAAATATTAATGAGATCATAGTTGTTTTATTTATGGCAAAATGGGGAATGAGTTGAAAACTGGTAACTGATTTGACATGCTTCCAAATCGCGCTCTTACACTACTACTAACTAGAGAACATAGAAAAAACCGTATTGAACAAATAATTTTATTGAAATTCGCTTTGAAAATTCACTATTTCAACATAAATGACTAAAATGAATTTCATTATATCGTTCATTCTTTCATTCACTCACTAAGTCACATCACTATTTAATATTCGCCAAAAACTGACAACACTGAAAGTGTCATCTGGCTGCAGTGGTTTATCTGCCAGACTATAGTTGCTAAAACAGGGTTTTTTAAGGGAGTAAGTCTCAGTTATCTAGGATGACTTCTCTTTCGGTTTCGTAGTAAGTAATAAATAGAAACGGAATCTAATGTAATCCAATCTAACTAATATTATAAATGCGAAAGTATGGATGGAACTTCCATATGGATGGATGGATGGATGTTTATTAGTTACTCAATCACGCCAGAACGGCCCAACGAATCTGGGTGAAATTCGGCAAATAGTTAGAAAAAAGTCTGGAATAGCACATAGGCTACTTTTTATCTAGGAAAATTCCCGCGGGATAGCGATAAACGAATTCTTTGCAGACGAAGTCGCAGGCAGAAGCTAGTTATAAATAACTGACACATAGGGTAACTGAAACTTATCAGACAGTGGTGGGACAGAGCGTAAATGTTTACATTAAGATGTTCTCAGTAAATAGGTCTATGGTCTTACCTCGCATCTTAGTTCGACAGCAATGTTCTCGAGCCGTGGCCGGAAGAAGCTGGAAGGGATAATGGTCTTCTTGTCTATGATCAGTTTGGTCTTCCTACGGCGTTTCGTTTGCGGCTCCAATTCTTCCAACTCCTAAAGATCATTATCATTAAGGTCCGACCACACCGGTGCGTAAGATGTTGACGGTACGTATACGCAATAAAATGAAGAAACGGTGAGAAAACGTGACGCCTACCGACACGTCACTGCGTATACGCGGCGGTGTGGTCGGACCTTCAATTATTTTAGGTACTACACTACATTAGTCGTACCAATTATGATTTTAGTTTAAATTGCATCTAAAAATGGCTTTGTTTTGTTTTTGGTGAAAATTTAATTTTTGTCACCGGCTTTTTCATCATAATATATCTATATACCTCTACTTCGACTTCAACCGGCGCCGGTGCTACTTCTATCCTCTCTTCTATCGGGGCGGCCTCTACCGGAGGCTCCGGTATAGGAACAACTTCGATTTCCATCTCTTGAGCTCTGTTGTAAGGAATAAACACATTCAAAAGTTTATTTTGCAAATAGGCCGCCAAGGGCTCTTTTATTTACATATCTTTTTTTGAAGCTACCAGCGCATTTGGAAAGACCATCATTGCCAAAAAGAATGCGCCGCAAGAAAATTGTCATTCATTGATGACATCCAAAGGTAGTTTAAACTCACTCTTTGTCGGTCCCTCGCTTAATACTCCTCTCATCTATTCAAAGGTTAACTGGTAGAGATCCCTTATAAGTTCGCCTTTGTGCATAATATTTAATATATTTTTTTGTGATTTACAATAAAGCATTTACTTACTTACAGTTTTCTATTATACTTACGGCAGTTTTTGCAAGCTTCAGTTATACTCTTTCTGAAGATACCTTAGTTATTTACTCTTGTGCCCTATATCACTACATAGTATAAAACAAAGTCGCTTTCTCTGTCCCTATGTCCCTATGTATGCTTAAATCTTTAAAACTACGCAATACGCATTTTACGCAATACGGATTTTGATGCGGTTTTTTTTAATAGATAGAGTGAATCAAGAGGAAGGTTTATATGTATAATACATACATAATATACCGTGCGAAGCCGGGACGGCTCGCCAGTTGAGGATAAGAGATAATCTTAAATTTGGGATTTCAGTTCAATGCTTAGTAAACCATCAATTTCTTTAGTTGCAATCCATGTTTATTCTAATGCAAATATAAACTACTTACAAATAATTTAATCAAACTTTACCTACCTACTTTCATGAGGCAGAGGAATTCAGGAAGATGTGTTAAAAATATTTGGAAGATCAGTTAACTCAAAAACATCAAAGGGCTGTAATATAACAGGATTTCGGAAACTAACTGTTGGTCAGTGGGAGCAGGCACAGGCAGGTCCGGAGGCGGGATTTCAGGAATAGGGATGTCTGTGGAAACACGCACTTTGTTAGTAGGAGATTAGGATTAAAATGTTGAAGACAGTATGAACTGTTTATAGATCGACCGCTTAACTGAGTCCTCGCGCGGGTACAGGGGCGCAGGGTAGGACGACAAAGGGGACCGAGAGCGGTGCGGGCGGGGAGTGCGCCTGCCGCCCGCACAGAGAGAGGCCCCCGCGCAAGCCAACACCGTAGCCCAAGGGCTTCAGCCGCTTGCGGCCCGCGGTTACGTCCATGGCGGCCCGACATTGTATTGACAAAATTAAATTCCCATTAATCAGTAATCAGTAATTTATTGCTTTAAGGAATTCCATGCAATACATTATAAATAAGAGAATTATTTTATTACAATAATGCTAAAATATAAAAAAATATACTTAATAAAAATTACAGGTAAATATATTCTATTTCACATTGTTAATTTCACATGAATATTATTAGAGATGAAAAACTATTAAGAAAGTAAAATTATTAAAAAATGTAAAATTATTAAAAATGTAAAATTATAAAAAATGTAAAATTATAAAAAATGAAAAATTATTAAAAATGTAAAATTATTAAAAATTACAAATTTTGTAATACCTATGTCAAAAGAAATACAATTATAATTTACAAATAAAGTACCTACATCGACAATATTGTGACGAGTTAAATGTAATAGTACCTAATAGACGAAGTAAGAATTTTGCATGAATCAGTCAAATATTTTAGCAAAATATTCGTTAAGGGTATAAAATGGTCTTAATTTTAAATAAGATTTCAACTTATTGGAGAACTCTCTTAGGTTTTGTGATTTTCTTATTTCGTCGTCAAGATGATTCACCTAGTTTACCTTTACCAACTTTTAGTTTAGAATGAAATGTTTTTATTATGCGGCCCACCGAGCCAATATCAGAGAATACTAGGCCCTTGACTTCAAAAAGGTTGAAGACCCTTGCCGTAGCCGGTGCCGCGCGGGCGAGGACTCAGTTAAGCGGTCGGTCTATAAATATCAAGTCATACCCTTTTCGGATTCTTCAGGCAGGATGTCTTGGGCAATGGCTGAAAAGAAAGTTCAGGATTTAGTGGCACCTTATGTAATTTTTAGAATTATTATGGTTGCGGGTGTCTATGGGCAGTGATGATCACTTACCATCAGGTGACCCACTTGCTCGTTTCCTTCCTATTCATATTAAAAAAAAAACCTTTTAGCCGCCACGTCAAATACAAGAGACGTCACTTTATTGCCATGTCTTAAGTCGAGCCTAAACCCATTTGAACGAAGGCTACTAATAAATAATTAGATAAGTGACAACCAGACAACGCGTGAAGGTGCAATTCCGTTCATTGGGGCCGATCGAAGCCATACGTTAGGTATTATGTAGATAGGTACTAGGTGGTCCATAGCAAGACAGAAATTTTGACAAATGGTCCCTCATGTCTAAAATGTTAAGAACCAGTGCATTATACCAACCTACAGCATTACTGACAACTAGCTTATGCCCGCGACATCGTTCGCGTAGCGTTAGCAATTGACATGTTTATCGCTATCCAGCAGGAACTATACAATTTCCCGGGATAAAAAGTAGCCTATGTTTTAGTCTAGGGTACCAGCTATCTTCGTTCAAAATTTTATCCAAATCCGTCCAGTCATTTTAGCGTGAAGAAGGAACAAACGTACTCACTCACATCGACACATCGTCATAAACTTTCGCATTTATAATACACTCAGTGGTATATTTATCGGAACACAAAAAAGGGTAGGTACCTTTTTTTTTGGTCAAGCATTAAGTGTGCGTTTTGCAACTTTTTTTGTGTTCCGCTAAATATGCCGCTGAGTATATTATATAGGATAGTAGGAGTAGGATTCCAAGTACTAGTTCTACTCACATTTGCGGAACAATGTGACGTCATGTTCGGATATCCGCTCCATTTGAGGCTCTACCCCGAGTCGCGACTCGCGAGTCCTGTCGGCGGCAGAAGCCTCGGCCAGAGGCAGCTCGAGTCCGCTGTGCCCGGCCGAGGTCGAAGCCCCGAGCATATGCTCCAGGGTGCGATCTTGAAGCACCTGTAAGGCTTGGTTTGGGTTCTCTTCACCGAAACCGTCCTGATCAGAAATAGGGTTATTATGTTTTTTATTATGTTGAAACGTAAAGCTATGGCCGGGAATGGAACCCGGATCCTCGTCATTCCGTGACGCGTGCTATACCGCTATGTACACCACCCATAGGGTGAGTTAACCTTCGAATTTTTCTATCTGTTACTAGCTGTCACGTGACCTTGTTAGTTTGCGAATTTTGTCGCCAAGCGTCATCTGTTTGAATGATGTGTCTGTACGACACAATTAAAAATATGTTTTGAAGTGATAACTTCTTATGGGAGGGTAAAACGCTTCGTAACGTAACGCGTTACGGCGCCCTGTCTGGCTTCCCTTTCTCTGACGCATAAGGCAGCGGTAGGCAGGCTCGTCCTCTCTCGCTCTAACCCACAGCGTTAGTCGTATTCCGGACAGACGCTTCCCCGTCTCTCCACTCAGTGTTTAGTGTGCGATAGACATATATACTTACTGTTATTAACTTAGATTAGTTTAAGTTATCACTTCTGTCGGGCGAGTTTAGCACCTGGTCTTTATGACATAATACTCAGTGCGTATTTTTAAGGTGCGTATAAAAACGGTTACCTGATAGAGTAGCAAGGTTATTAAAAAAAAAAACTCACATTGGGTGGTAGTTGGAAATCTGGAATAGCTGCTTCTCTCAAAGTGATGTCTTGAATGTTGCTCACAACATTGCCACTTTGCTAGATCAAAAAGACAACATACATTCAGAAAAAGTACATAAGTTATGAATAAAAATTTTCCATGACATTTCATTGAATCCCATGCGGTTTTGAACTTTAACAACATTTAAATAAGGTTCTTATTTATAAAACAATTTAATCTGACAACCTTTATTGACGAAACATGTTATTGAGGTGGAAACTGGATAGAATTCAACGAAATGTTATGGAAAAACCTTAATAAAGATAAGGATTTTGGCCAATTCAAGTAGGTATGAAACCCATAAAAGTGAGTGAGCCAGCAAGACAAATCTGAATGACATTCTAAGAGCTCATGGACTGCATATATATTTAATTTCTTAGAGAGAGATGGCAACAATTGCATTGGCATGGCATTAATTATCACTGAAATTAAAAAAATAACAAGCAAACAACAAGCAAGTGGAACAAAATAGTCTCTGCCTGCCCTGTGGGAAAGAGGCGTGACGGTATGTATGTATTAAAAACATGAAATATTCATCACAGACTGTATATATTATTGCTAGCTTTGTGTAATACCCACTAACAAGTAATTAGTACCCGCTAGTATAATATATGATCAGATTATTTCCACAATCCTTTATAGGTTCCTAATAAGGAGTGTCTTAACCCAGAACTTCCAAAAGGAACTTGATATGTAATGTACCTGTATCAGCTCTTCTACTCTTTCCTCAGGCTCGGCAGGAAGTTCTGGTACAATGGCTGGGAGCTCCAGCATTGGGAACAATTGTCTTTCTACATCTTCAACAGGTTCATGTATGTTAAACCTGAGAGAAACATGCCAATTAATGTTAAAATAAAAAGATAGAACTGTGAATATTTTGTAATAATGCATAGAAAGAAAATGAAGATAAATCCATGCAGGGGAAAATATTATCTAACTGTTTTAAAAGGTAAACAATGTATTTAATTGAATATTAAATGACTATCCAACTTTTTTAATTGTTGATCTCTGTTAGATACTTACACAATAAACAAAATTTATTTAAAACTAAGTAAAAAGCATGAGCTCTACCAAACAATTGGTGGAAAGGAAAATAGGAAACTTAAGGATTTATAAATTGCACTTACTTTTTGTTAGAACTCTTCATGACCTTGGCATTGATCATACACAAATCTCCTGGAAAACAAGAATGTTCATATTAGCTGATGCAAATTAGGACATCATAGAGCCATTTGGAGAAAAAGAACTTAGATAAAGTACCTAAGTACTTGTTATCAATTTTTATGACTGATGTTACATACCTAACATTATGAGAACTTTTCTCTCATACAGCCTCACGAGCCCCCGCATAAGCTGCGAGCTGAGACGAAGGGAAAACCGACTACCCGGCCGACCCGACTCATTGTTCATAACATCCAACAAATCATCGCTGTAATAAAAAACCATCGAAAAGTTACGTAAATCATTGATTCAACTATTAGTAATGGGTTTTTAATCAGTTTAAAGCAGTTATAAAATGATAAAACACCGTTTTCTCACCAAATTTTACGGATGTCCTGTGCCCAAAGTTGCCGATGAGTTATTGTAGCAAAGCACAGTGGCCACGAATCCGCAACCCAACACAAATAAAATCTGCCTCCTTTCTTGAGTGAAGCTTCGGGATAAAACATTTTCAGGCACAGAAACGTGTAAAATTTATAGAAAAATTATTATTAGCTTGCTCAACGCAAGAGTAATCAAACACATAAACAGAAAATCCCGCCAATATTATGCATTTTTTGCAATCGCTATTTTTTTTAAGATTTTATGGCCTGGATGCTAGGTCCTTTAAGCCAAGTCTATATATTTTGAGACCACTTAATCTTAGTACTATTATTTATTCTGTGACTTAATTTAGAAGAGAAAAAGTAATAAAGCTTAAATTTACTTACGACACACCACACTAAATTTTTTTCACTGTAGTTTTGATAAATTTAAACATTGCTTGATAACAGTTTTTAAGATTGCAATCGCTGAAGTTTCATTTAATGTTGCCAAGCGACGAAAAATAAAATAAGTCAAATATTATATTTAGAAATGTATCGTTTCATATAAAGTTTTAAATTGAAAGTTTAGGCCAAGGGTCTTCAACCGGCGGCCCGCGGTTACATCCATGGCGGTCCGACATTGTATTGACAAAATTATATTCATATTCACCTACTTTACCTTTACCTTAAAGTTTTTATTATGTTGCGGCTCACCGAGCCAATATCAGAGTATACTAGGCCCTTGACTTCAAAAAGGTTGAAGACCCTTGGTTTAGGCAGACCACACAAGCAGGTACAGGCTTCATCTCGAACCATGTTGTTTATCAGTAACGACTAGTAAAAAGAAGAGTGAAATGGACGGTACGACACAAATTTTCAATTTCGGAGTAGATCCCCCCAGTTGCAAACTCTACACCCTCTAAAGACTTTATTGCTATTTCATTGTTTCACTTTTCATCTTTCATGCAAAGTGCATGACAATTTAGGACAATGAGACTCAAACCTTATTAATAACGCACAAAATAGCCAAACTGGAGATTTTTGTCTAAAAAGGAAATAAAAACTAATTTAAAAATAAAGTTCCCGCCAATACCAACGTCACATCAGAAAATTAAAGTTTAGTATTTTTTGAAGCTACTTTATTGATAAAAAACTTTTTTTTATTACCTACATGATTTTAAACAACTTATTATAAGAAGCTGTAAGTTTGTTTGGTTTTGTAGAGCAAGTTTGGTTTGCCCAATATTATCGACAGTCAGGCCAACCAAATAGTAAAGCTTTGTGTCGTAGAAAGTTGTGTGAACTCGCAGTAGCGTAGCGTTTTTTTAACCCCCGACGCAAAAAGAGGGGTGTTATAAATAAGTTTGACGTCGATATCTCCGTGTGTCTCTGTCTGTAGCATCGTAGCTCTCAAAGGAATGGACCGATTTGAATGGGGTTTTTTGTCATTCGAAAGCCAGTTTCGTTTTGGTAGTTCTTAGTAGGGTTGCCAATCGTACTATAATACTATTGAACTATATATCGGGTCTGCGTACTATATACTGTTGAAGAAATATATAGTAGGTACACAAAAATAGGTACTATATTTTCAACACCTAGCGAAATCAACAAGTTACAAATATCTTTGTCTATTTTTAAAATTTTCCATAAAATGCTATATTTTTTTGAAGTGTACCTACTGTATTTTTATAGCTTATTTTAAAAAATACTGTATTTCGCTGAAAATATGTTGGCAACCCTAGTTCTTAGCCATGTTTGGTCAAAATCAGCGCAAGTTTGATTGAAGAGTATCAGCTCTTTTCCAAAATGATGTAAGCCATTTTTGTCATAAAATTGAATTATTTTCTTATTGCGTGGAGGGTTTTAAGTATTTTTAATTTACCTAATTAGAGAACCACTAAGTATATTAGGATTTTAAGAAAACACCAATTTTAACTAACATTTTATTAAAACTAAAATAATAAGGTACATTATCATAAACGAATACTCAGTGCTTGTATAATTTCGACATGTTATTTACAAGAACTATGATCACACTACTTGATTAGATTGAATAGTAAACTAATTAATCCTAAATTTTACACATTGTAAGAACTAAAGCCAAAGTTACACGTTTAGTAAACAATGATCTGAAAAATTTTGGTGTCATACATGAAATCAAACAGTCAATTGGTTTATTTGACGCAAAATCTATGTCACAGCAGAACTAGTCAACTTCTTTTCCGTTTGACTGAATAATAAAATACTTAAACCAAATCTTGTGTCTGGGTTAAGACATCTGATCTGCATTAGGAAATGCAAAAAATCCTAAATCGCCCAATCAAAGACAAATAAATATACCACAGCATAATTTAAATTCTAAACGGCATATTTGAAACTTTGCCCGGCTGCTTCTACGGCTTCTTTCAATCTTTTCAAGCTATTTTTGTTGAACTGGTCCAAAGGCACTCCGAGTTTAACAGCTTTTTCTAGAGCAGCCTGCGCCTCATCGATCTTATTGACAAGTAAATGCAAATTAATTAATCTGGAATACGCATTGCCGATTGAACCTATGGATATGTTTTTGTTTGTTAGCATTGTGGTAATGAGTTTTTCTATTAGCTCCGGTTCTCTCCGGACATGACTTTCTTGTAACAATCGTCGGAAAACGATGCCGTCGACATCGCTCAGACATTGTTTCCACAGAGAGTCCGCTTGTTGGTCTTTTCCTGCCAGAATGTATTCCATCCAGAGCAGGTTTGCTGGCACGTATTGTCCTCTCGAAGCCGCTACTTCAGCTACCTTACGACCTGAAACAAAACAACAAAACAATTAAATTTATTCATACTAATTAAGCATGAGAAATTATTTCTCGTCTTTCTCTCTCTGTTTTTTCACGACAAAAGCAATCAAAATAGCTTGAATATTGAGAAATAAAATAGGTAATTTCTATTCCGCAAAACGGTTCTCGCGGGATAGCGATAGACGAATTCTTCGCCGACAAATTCGAGGGCAAAAGCTGGTAATGTTACGCACTTTGACATTAACAGACTTGTTCCCTATATGACTATATTGGCGTAGGTAACTAGTGTGGCATTACGAGCAAGTAATCCAAAACACGCTTTTATATGGAGAAAGCTTTATGAATGCATCCTATGAATAAACGTGATGAAATATGGTTCACTCAGAAAAAAAGTTTAGATATTTATTTAACTCCAATAGCGCCGAAAACGCTATTCTAATACATTGCGTAAGCTGCCAGTCCACCACTGTAAGATAGCAACTTTAACCTTTTGATCGCCAATATCGGCTATAGCCGACAGAGAGTAGATGAAAAAGTGTTATCTTGCAAAGGCGTAAAGTTTCAAACTAGGCACTAGCTTTACTAAGCTAGTTTTAGCTAAGCTTTGGCGTTCCAAAGATCGATATGCGATGATACTCACATTTGTCTACAAATTCGTCGTCCTGGATGACGGAAGCGAGTGCGCTGCTCCGCGGGAACTTCAACAAGGCAGTCGCCAGCTCATCATCCGACTTGGCATTGTTCACAGCCTCGTACAGAGCATGCACGTGCTGCGGGCCCGCGCCTCTCTTGAATATAGCCAACGTCAACTTATCATCATAAGTAACATTCCTTTTCATAACATCCGATAGACGTTTCCCCAACTCCTGAATCCTCTCAACCTCGCCGTTCTCAGCCAATTTCTTTGCCAAGTATTTTAATATATTCGGTTTTGGCATCGTCCCTTCATCTATAATCTTGATTGAATAGTCTAACGCCTCAACAATCTTGCCTTCTTGGATCATGTTCTCAACTTTAGCACTTACTTCTGGCTTAGAATACGTGTCTTGGACCACTGTTTTCTTCGGGGTTTGTTTAGTTTCTCTTTTGGCTTTGCTTACGGAGTCACCAGGAATGATGAATGGGACCGGTCTGTTCTTTGACTTCAGATGTTTCCCGAGGTATTGGAGGAATTGTTCGCTTGGTATTTCACCTTCCTCTTGCAGAATGGTCCACAGACCGAGGGCTTTGTCTGTCTCGTCGGCTTTGCAGTAGGTAATGAGGAGGTGGTAGAATATGTTGGTGCGGTCAATGTGAGACAGTTCCTTCGTGGCTTCAAGCAGGCCTTCGAGATATTCCGATTTGCCTTCCTGTGTAAATAAACAGAACATTAAAAAAAATATCCAGATTCATCATGAGGTCTTTTCATTCTTAACTGTCCCATCTGGTAAACAAAATTCTAACAACACTTTAAGTATTACACATTCGGAATAAAATGGCTATACATAAAAAAAAACAAAATGGTACCTCTACGTAGCGCTCGCAGGCGTCGTTGAGCCTCTGGTGCCGCGTCTGCATGCCGGGCGTCTCCAGGATGCGGCGCGCCTGCCGCAGCCGCCCGCACTCCACGAACGCCAGCACCAGGTCGTGTAGCACGTTCACTTCCCCGTGTATCTGTTAGAACCACGAGTTATTAAAGTTAGGCCTCTGTAGACATACAACTGGCAATAGCACTGATCAGTGCGGAGCATTTCATTTGCCCGAATTTCATATGCTTTTGCTTTTGCAGCGCATCAGGTATGTTTGTAGAGGCTCGAACTGACTGCTTTAAGTCGGTTATTCGGAAGAGAACGGCCTCCCTGATGCGACGAGTGCGTGGCAGCGACAACAGCCTCGTGCGGTCGGTGCTGGAGTCACCTGCTTGCGCTTTTTGGAAACATTGGGATTCAGTGCATATGGGGTCCAGAGGCCCTGTATATGACATTATGTAAACCTAGGCTTAACTAACTAACATAGGATAAGGTAATGTAAACTAACACCTATGGACTTGGTCTGAAATAAATGTTTGAATTGAATTGAATTGAAAAAATATGCCATAATGATCATTTGCCATTTTTTTTTTTCTCTGAAACCGTATTTTTTTCAGGAGCATTGAAATGGCAATCCTGTAGAACTCTATAAGTTAGGTTAGGTTTGCTTCATAACAATCCTGAACAATTAACAGTTACAGAGAAAAAAGAGTTATGGCAAATTATTATTATGGCAAACAATACATTATGGCATATGAAATTCGGGCAAACGATAGAGAACCCTCATCAGTGAGCATGTCTGAAACCCCTGCAGAGTATTTTTTCCCGAGTGTGTCAGTCACTGTATGAATAATTATAATAGAACTAGTTTTTACCCGCAACTTCATCCGCGTAGACTTATTTATATTAAATGTATGTAGTACCTGAGTACTAAGGTCCGCCAACCACTGCAGCTTGGTAGCATCTTCCTTCGATATAAGCGATTTCATCAGCTCCCCCTTCCAAGGCGTGCACCGGTACTGGCGGCAGCACTTCTCAAACTGTTTCAATGCCCCTTCAATATCATCCTTCAGTAAGAACGCCTTGATTGTGGGGCCCAGGATCACGTTGGACGGCTCAATATAGTTGTTTTCTAGTAACACTGTTGTCATTTCAATTACCTGAGATGAACAAAAATAATACGTGTGTAAAGTGGAAGTGGGCAGGCCATAATATGCCGCAGACGAGACAACAGGTGGGGTAGACGGGTGCTGGAGTGGAGGCCCAGAGTGGGACACCGAAATGTGGGCACGCAACCGATGCGTTGGACCGATGACCTAGTCAAAGTGGCAGGGAGGGATTGGATGCGAAAGGCGCAAGACCGAAACGAGTGGCGTGCATTGGAAGAGACCTACACTCAGCATTGGGTGGATTATGCTTGAGGAAGAAGAGAAGAGAAGAGATAGCATAAGATAAATAGATTAAGTAAGTAAGTAATGCTTTATTGTACAAATATAAAGAAACAGATACACTTGACAAAATAATACAAATAACAATAATATATGCACGAAGGCGACAATTAAATTGCGCGAAAAAAGAATTGAATTGGGCGAAAGGCGATTAAATTGTGAATCAAAGTTACTATTACTGTAAAATATCCATGCCAAACTATAGACCGACCGCTTAATTAAGTCGTCGCCCGCGCGGGGTGGGACGCCCGCGGGGGGGGGGGGGGGGCGAGAGTGGTCAGGGGCGAGGACTGATTTAAGCAGTGTATAAAGCTTCTTGTAATACGTTTTTGAGCTAATCCGCGAACAGACGGACACGGTCAAGTAATAATGGTTTTACATACGAAATTTAGCATGAACCTTATTGCCAAAGAAAAACACATCATAATGTGTGAAGTTCTGGAAAATTCACATACAAATATTTACCAAGTCAGATTAATGGGACTGTTGTGATGTGAATCCCCTCCTCCTCTCCTCCATTCATTTCCAATCTATATCGTTAGAGCTTTATATATACGGGAGTAGAGTTGTAAGAAATTGCTAAGCAGACTTACCTTTTCATCTTCTTTCTTCTCTGCTAACATATTACACATTTGCCAGGTTTTAGAGTTGAGCAAGAAATTAGCTTTGTCGGTATCAGGGTGATGCTTGTTGTCTCTCAGAAGCTGGATGGCCTCATCCACCTTACCGGTCCTTACCAAAGCGAACGCCATTTGAACAAACTTGTACTTGTTTAAAACAAATTCCGGATCATGTTTAAGTATGGCGGTGTGGCATTCCTTTGCCTTTTCAATAAGGTCGTTCGAACAATAAAACTCGTATAGCTGCGCAAGCACCGCGTTAGTGAGCTCAAATCCTGAAGCCTTCAAATCAACCAAGAACTTCTCCAATTTCTCCACTTCGTTCTCTTTTATGTATGCCGTTATTAGTTGCCTTTGTAGTCGCTTCTCACTCTTCCCTACAAGCATTTTCTCTATTTGTGCAGAATTCCTTAGCCCGTAGGATTTCTGAGCTTCAAGTGGAATCATTTCAAGATCAGGTGACGTTAACTGCGCGAGCAATTCCGATATATCTGTGGTCAAATTCTGTCCCAAATACTGCTGTATAGCTTCCGCCGATTCAGTACTAATCCTTAAGCCTTTAGCGTGAATTGCTTCAAGAATTTTCTTAGTTAGATCATTGTTGCTCAAGTTTTTAATGGAAGACAACACAATGCGGCCAACTTCGTTTGTGTCATTTTGTCCATCGTCATTGACATCATCGTCAGTTTGAGACACCTGGCTTTGTGTGCTGCATACAACATGCAATATAGTCGCGAAGGAATTGATGTCCTTGTTCTTGCTTATTGCGACGATTAAAGGCCTAGCGATTAGCGAAAATTGGCCTCTGGGTCTGAATTTGAGCGCGACCTCAGCTGCCTGCTTAATTCTGCCGACCTGTAAGAGCTCAATCATTAAATTTCTTGCCGCATGAGCGACTGGCACGTTAGCGATCTGGAGCTTCAATATTATATTGAGTGGTGTATCTTTTTTGATTAAATAAGGGATCACATAGTCTCTTAAAGCCTCTCCGCTTGGAGTGTTTCCCTCTTTGACCATGTCGCGGATGATTTGTAAGAGTCCTTCTTCATCGCCTTCTCGTCCCTTCTGAGCCAGGAGCGGCCAGTAGTAGTGTTGGCGTATCTCCAGCCCTTCCTTTTGTAGCTCCTTGAACAAACTCTGGGCCAGTTCGGCTTGCCCTTGCTGCAAAGCCGTTTCAGTTGCAATAAAAAACGCATTCGGCACTAAATTTTCCTCTTTCAGCTCTGCACAAGCTTTGATGACAGCTTCTGGTGATTTATTTACTCTTAAAAGTTGTTTTATGAAGAATGCTCCTTTGAAAGGCGTGTCTTCGGTGTTACTGGTTTTCGGCATGGTTTTCATGATTTTCTTGGCCGCATCCTGTTGCCCTTTGTTAAGCAGCCTGAGTATGACATTACACACGTCTTGGTTGTAGCCTATGCCTTTTTGCAGATGAGGGAATAAACTTTCTATCTTGTCTGCATGTCCACCTGTTGCTAAATGTTCAATTATGTCCAAGATATCCTGAAATCAAAGATGAAATGTATTATTTGCTGTAGTCAAAGCATAAACAACACTATGTATGAAAATACACATTGGTGTATTTTCATTATTTGAGTGCTAGGGTTATACTACATCACAGAATAAGTAATAGTACTAACGTACAGAAGGCTCTCTCTCTGGAGTCGATTAAATAAATAAAACCTCTAGCCGCGTACACATAAAGCTCAATCTAGCTCGCAACTGATATATTTACCTACAGCGATAATTAGCCTATAGCCCCACTCCATCACATTTCCCGAAAAGCATTCATGCAAAAATAAACCGTATTATAACGCGAGAGCGCTTCTTTTAGTTTAACCGTTTCAATCATGGCCGTTCACGACGTCACCGCGATCTTAATAGGGTTTTAGTAAATAGTCATTGTTCGTTGCTAGGTAACTAAGTACACAAACAACGCGCGACGCGGCCAGCGTGCGAGGCGAGCGGCAACCTACTGCCATTATCCTGCCCGGCAGGAGCGCTTCTTGATCGTACCAAACTGTGGAGTGTACACCCCCTGCTACAGTTACATATTCAAAGAACAGTACAGATAGTGGTTGTAGAAGAACATTACATATATAAGAGCCATTGATTCAAAGTTGCACTTACTTTGTCAGTCATAAAGGCATCTTTATCAGTTGCCATCTTGATGACACTTTTAACACCTTCAATGTCACCTTGTTTAGCATATCCACAAGCCAAGAGGGTGTATGTGCGATCCGTAGGCTGGAGTCCTGCCCCAGCCATAGTCTCTAGCACTGCCTTGGCCCCTTCAGTATCTCCATGGAAAGCGTGACCCATGACCAAGGCGTTCAGAACTGGTTCAGACACCGGCATACCAAGTTCCCGCATCTTTTCTAGAACTTTCGTTGCACCTTCAACATCACCTTCTTGGCAATAACGCCACATCAATCTCTGGTATGTTACTCTGTAAAAAATAAAGGCTTTTTAATTTTTTTTTTTTTTCTGCGAATAGGAAGGCAAACGAGCAAGTGGGTCACCTGATGGTAAGCGATCACCACAGCCCATAGACACCCGCAACCTCGGAGGGATTGCAGATGCGTTGCCAACCTAGAGGGCTAAGATGAAATGCCTCTTGTGCCCGTAATTTCCCCGGCTGTCTTACTCTCCACACCGGAACACAGCAGCGCGCACTGCTGCTTAGCGGCAGGATTAGCGAGTAAGATGGTGGTAGCTATTCCAACGGACCTTGCACAAGGCCCTACCACCTGCAAAAAATTTGCATGCTTTTTCACAGAACCAGCAAAGTTGTAATAGTTCCCATATTAAAACACTTCAACACCAATAAAAGATATTTATCAGTCATCATAAAAGCAACCTTTTTGCATTTGCAATTAAGACTAGCTTTACTAAATAACTTAGCAAGGTTATGGTTGAGGAAACTTGTCTAAAACAACTGTAACTTATTATATACTACTAGCTGTTACCAGCAACTTCGTCTGCAAAGAATTGGTTTAACGCTATCCCGCGTGAACTACGCAATTTTCCGGGATAAAAAGTAACCTATGTGCTATTTCAGACTTTTTTCTATTTATTTATAAGCCTTTTTATTCCGAATTCGCTACAATTTCAGTAAGTACAAGTTGTTGTTGTTGTTATTGTCGTTTTTATTTATTAAATTGTCGCGTAATTCGGCGTGCCTCATGGCATAGGCCTCCTCCGTGTATTGGAGGGTTTGGGCTATAGTTCCCACGCGCGCCCAGTGCGGATTGGGAACTTTTTTCTATATATGTGCCGAATTTCATCCAGATCCGTTGGGCCGCTCTGGCGTCATTGAGTAACAAACAAACATCCATCCATCCATCCATCCATCCATACTTTCGCATTTATAATATTAGTTAGATTAGATTGCAAGTAGTTAGTTACCTTGGTATAAACAGATTGAAAACCATCAAGAAGTTAAGAATCAATGACACTCAGGGCCTATTTAAGTTCCAGTTGTCTTAAGTGTCAGTTATCTATGATTCAGTCTCTATTTATTACTATGAAACAGAAAGAGACATAATCACAGATAACTGACACTTTTTTTATGTCTTCTTTTTCTAGCGAGCAGTTTTATGGATATTGGACTTAATTTTTAAGATGGTGTGTATAGTTGTGTTAACTGCTCCAGGCTGCTGCAGGCTCATAATAGCCAAGTGCCTCTCTCTATTATCATTCCTCCGATGCTTAGCAGATGCAATACTTACTGGTAAACTGGGCTTCAACCACTGGCAAAAGACAAAGTGACTTACCTGTTAGGCTGTAGTCCTTTCTTCTCTAGCTCTTCGAGGAACTGAGCAGGTGAGAAGGGGTGCTCATTCTCAACGTAGACCCGCAGCAGAGCATTGTAGTGGGAAATGTCCATGGGGATTCCTCTCTCCGTAAGCACACTCCATATCTTCTGAACCAGGAGTGTCCGTTGTTCTGGTAATTCTTCAGGCACAAGTTCACCTGATAATATAAGGTTTGTGACTTACATGTGACAACAAAATTATAAGACTTAAAAAAAAAAGTTACCTAAATAAATAAACTAAAGTAATAGTCAAGTATTAACCTAAATAAAAAGAAGAGATTTCTGTTTTCCTCATATTTATTATAATGCAAGTGTATTCACTATTAAATTAAAAAAATATATTAAAAATTTATTAAAATTTATCCATAAATAATACAAACAATGTCAAAAAAACACAATAAAATAAGACATAAAGAGAAACCAATAATCTGCCCATCAATAATGCAAGTAGGTTAACATGGTTGATTTAGATGTATGTCTATTATAATTCTAGCTTTATACACAACAAAGTTATTAGGGGGTTGAAAATGAACTGAACTGTTTTGAGAAAAGGTTGGCACCATGGTCAACTTGGCAGAGACACTACCGTGCCCCCAGATAGACAATGGCTAGTTTTGTGTTATTTATAGGGTAAATCACAAGACCCTCTCAAGCCCTACAAAAGCAAAAGTGCTTATAAAATTAGTTTATGTAGTTAATTATTAAACAACTAGCTTTTGCCCGCGACTTCGTCCGTGTAGAATTAGCAATTGACATGTTTATCGCTATCCCGTGGGAACTATGCAATTTTCCAGGATAAAAAGTAGCCTATGTTTTAATCTAGGGTACCAGCTATCTTCGTTCCAAATTTTATCCAAGTCCGTCCAGTCGTTTTGGCATGAAGAAGGAGCAAACATCGTCACATTGTCACTCACAAACTTTCGCATTTATAATATTAGTAGGATTCTGGGAGCTAATGGTGTATAAAGACTTCAAAAACTAACTAAACTAGTTTCATACCACAGCATCTTATAACCAGCAAAGATTGTGAACTGGTAATGTCATTCTTGGATCTTATTTCATCAAATACTTCATCAATGTCTTTCTTTGTGATGCGACCAAATCGTCTCGCTTCCGAGTCCAGTTTCTGCAATAAGGGCTCCAAGCTTTCTGCTTTCTTTGAGCTTGCATAGTCTCGCATAGGAACACTAAAATAAAATGAAAAATTGTACTCAATTAAAATTGTCACAACAGTCTGAGCTGTATTCAAATAAATACCAGAGAATACAATTGCAACTGGACAAGCACATATTTAGAGCTTAAAATAATACTGGGGGTCCAGTTTCAGATCCACTTTAGAACTAATTCATAAATAAAATTGATCACAGAAGATCCATGCTAATTTCATCATCATCTCCAGCCTATATACGTCCCACTGCTGGACACCCAATGCACTTATCTAAGAGTAATTAAACTTACTTATTAGCAGAACACAGAGCTTTAGGATTAACCAATAAATTTGATTCTGCGGTCTTCGCAGAGTTCAGTATAAGCGTTCTCGCCGCACCAGTGAAGTATCGCACAAATTTCGTAGAACGTAAAAGCGACGACATGATGATGCCGTACTTTCAATTACGAGCTAATATTTTTATGAAGAACTACACCAGTAGAAATGTGGTATAATACAAATTTTTGTCAAGCGATAATACCACTTCAAGGAAAATCCGCACTAAAAGAGTTTGAGGTTATCTTGTTATGTCATCCATCTGTCACATTTAGCTTCTTTGAATCATTCAAGGCAATGTTTAACACGCGCGTCTTAAAAAAAAAACTACAAGAAAAAGTGTATTTGCTACGAAAATACTCTCAATCTATTGATTTAGCTACGGTATTGCCAGTATGGCACTAGAAGTGATAGGAAGAGTGAATGAATGAGATTGAGATGTTTCCGATCAAATCAAGATCAATTTAGCCAGCATATTCAAGTCCATTCAATTACATTGATAAAAATATTCAATCGAGTCAAGCCAAGCCAGTCAAAAAGAAATAGGAAGTAGGTCGTGTCTGATTGACAAGCCCTCGATCAGTGTGCATTTATAATTTGTTAAGGAACAAGTGTTTTTGGTCTCATTCCCCTGAATTATCCATTAGGATATTAGAAATGGTGAGTTTTAGTTGTATAATTCCAGTGACTTTGATTTGACCTTTGTTGTTATTCATATTCTGTCTCATTTTCAAGTTATCTACGCAAATGAAAATTAAAATTATTTATGATTTGGCAGCCTCAATCCTGTTTTACTTATCCAAATTAGGTACTATTAGAATATCCTATCTTACAGATTAGATTTTAAACCGGCGTGTAATATAGCCGGCAATGGGGCTATGGTGGGGTTATTATCATAATCATAATTAAGATAAATTAATCAATGCTTTCCTAATTGGAAATCGTCGATTCATGACTAGCATATTATTCAACTTCCTTGAGCCATGTCGTGTTGTTGGGGCTCCAAACCTGAGGATTCCTTCGAGACTGCTGTAGTTGTTCCTAAGCCAGTTACCATGGTAACTAAATTAAGCAGATTACATAACTTAAAAATCATTTGTTTAATTTTAATGGCAAATTTACCAAAATTTTACCTTTCTTATAAGAATCTGCTTGTGCCATTTTTTTTTTCTGAAACATTTTTATTTTTTTAGGCTTCACCAATCAAAGTTGTCGTGACCGGAGCGGCGGGCCAGATCGCCTACTCCCTGTTGTACCAGATTGCATCTGGAGCCGTGTTTGGCCCCGAACAGCCTGTCTACCTCCACCTCCTGGATATCGCTCCGATGATGGGCGTTCTCGAGGGTGTTGTCATGGAGCTGGCTGATTGCGCATTGCCCCTGCTTGTCGGTGTCCTTCCCACAGCAAGCCCTGAGGATGCTTTCAGGGACGTGGCTGCCGCTTTCCTTGTCGGTGCCATGCCTAGAAAAGAAGGCATGGAAAGGAAAGACCTTCTCTCAGCCAATGTGCGCATTTTCAAAGAGCAGGGACAGGCCATCGACAAAGTTGCCCGCAAAGACATCAAAGTCCTGGTTGTTGGTAACCCAGCTAACACCAACGCTTTAATCTGCTCAAAATATGCTCCTTCCATCCCTAAGGAGAACTTCACCGCTATGACCCGTTTGGATCAGAACCGTGCCCAGTCTCAGCTTGCAGCTAAACTTGGAGTACCTGTGAAGGATGTCAAGAATGTTATCATTTGGGGCAACCACTCTTCCACCCAGTTCCCTGATGCGTCCAATGCTGTTGTAACCATTGGAGGCGCCCAGAAGCCTGTGCCAGCAGCTGTTAATGATGACGAGTTCTTGAAGAACACCTTTGTGTCCACTGTACAGAAGCGAGGTGCCGCTGTCATTGCCGCAAGGAAAATGTCCTCTGCTCTGTCCGCAGCTAAAGCAGCTTCCGACCACATGAGGGACTGGTTCCTTGGTACTGGAGACCGCTGGGTCAGCATGGGCGTAGTTTCTGACGGCTCATACGGCACACCTAAAGATGTTGTCTTCTCTTTCCCTGTTACCACTGCCAATGGCAAATGGAAGATTGTGGAGGGCCTCACTATCTCAGACTTTGCTCGCAAAATGCTTGACAACACTGGCAAGGAACTGGCGGAAGAAAAGCAGGACGCTTTGGACGTCTGCAAGGATTGACTGAGTAAAATATAAGATGAGAAACTAATGTATTTAATAGCATTACACTTATTGTATAGGTATAACTAATGGTTTTGTTAGAAAAAATTTGGCAAGAATAAAATTGTTGATGTAAAATCTATTTTTATTGTTGAATGTTTACGTGCATTGCGTAATCTAAGAAGCTTGGCAATAGGTCAAGAGTCACCTTATATCTAAGTCTTAAACGCTGTTATCATGCCATTTAACCCTGAAATAGGCTTACAGACAGTACCTAAGCTTCTCACATCACTATCCATAGATATTATGCTTATAATAGGTTTCTAATATCGATCTTACGAAAAAAAGCCGTGGTAGCCTAGTGGTTTGACCTGTGGCCTCTCAAGCAGAGCGTCGTGGGTTCAAATCCCGGGCTTCGCACCTCTGAGTTTTTCGGAATTTATGTGCGAAAATTACATTTGTAATTTGCCATGAACTTTTCGGTGAAGGAAAACATCGTGAGGAAACCTGCACACATCTGCGAAGAAATTCAATGGTGTGTGTTAAGTTTCCAATCCGCACTGGGCGCGCGTGGGAACTATAGCCCAATACACGGAGGAGGCCTATGCCATGAGGCACGCCGAATTTCGCGACAATTTAATAAATAAATAAAAAATAAACTACAATAACAACAACATTTACTTACTGAAATTGTAGCGAATTCGGAATAAAAAAGGCTTATAAATAAATAAATAAATCGATCTTACGATAGCTATACATCGAAACGGGTTGTATTTTTACAATAATAGAATAAGTTGGGTTCTTAGAAAATGAAATCCTATTAAAACCTTGCCCGGAATGAAAGTCGTGCATGAAATATTTTGCAAGAATGTCTGTTCGGTATGCCTCGCGGTTAAAAATTCTAATAGAATAAAATTTAATCTCTTTTGACTGATAGCTTCTTATCAACAGGTTAGCTGCTTGATAGATAAGATTGCGCAATTTGATTACTTTACGCTTTATCATTGTCTAAGATCTTTGTACCCGCAATCCCGCCAAGTAAAGGGGACATAACAGACACTACTTTTGCTGTCTGGTTGTTCACAAAACTATATCTGTTTATGTGCCGTTTCTGACTAATTACTAACTAAACTAAAGTTTTCGTAGGCCGAATACCTAAGTATAGTCTGTTCCAACATTAGTAGGTATTCACATTTACATACTTCATACAAAACTGGTTTCTTAGTTTCAAAACCGATGATAAATAATTATTAAAGTTAAATTGATATGGGAATGTCACGGTCATGGCATGGCATGCCTATCACATGTTATGTTATTTAACCAGGATTGATGTAGATGGGGAAAATTCCATTGTAATTTTAATGATGGTGTACTGAAGTGATAACATTAAAATTATATCTGTTTATGTAATCAAGAGATTTTTTTTCGAGACAGATTCAATAGGACACATTAAAACGTTGATAGTATTGTAAGTAAGTAAGTGAAGTACCTATGGTTAAGTACCTAGTTAAAATACCTCTTTAAAGCGACCATCTTATTCGCTAACTAATAGATACTGCGGTCAAGTACCTTGCCTAGCAGCATTTGTACTGCTTTTATCCCGAGTGAAGAGTAAAGACAGCTGGTGAAATTACATTTGCGAACCTATGGTGTTGTGTAGTATAACCCACTTCTTCGGCAACAGTCTAGAATTATTACATAAGCTATCCATCTGGGTGTGGGACTCGCAATAGAACCTTTTCACCGTAAATTATCAATGACTTTCTTGATAGTTCACTAAGTATGACAAGGTTGTATCTACATCGGTACACTATACTTAACCAAAGAAGGTAGGTAAGGTAGATACAGAAGGACTATAAAATGCCCTCTATGTTAGTAAATAAGTTATACATAAATATTACTTGATTATTCATAAATCTTCTGTTGCAACTATAAAGACAACTCGGGACTTTATTGCGTACCTAATTACTTGATGTTTGTTTGTTGTTCTGTAGTGACTCCACTTAAAGAGTATTATTAGACT
This sequence comes from Pandemis heparana, assembly GCA_963854515.1. Classification (NCBI taxonomy): domain Eukaryota; kingdom Metazoa; phylum Arthropoda; class Insecta; order Lepidoptera; family Tortricidae; genus Pandemis; species Pandemis heparana. The sequence continues at coordinate 4,782,743 of OY978016.1, read as the reverse complement.
TCACTTCAGAAGTTGACTTTACTAGCTACAAGTTGGCTACAAGGTAGCGATGTCGATATGTGCTCAAACAAGGCTCAAGCGTTTGTATATAAATAGGTAAGTACCTACGGATTGGCAGTTAATTGGTAGTTTATTTTCAGAATACTACTTAATATCTTAATAACCACTCGAAGTTTATTACTTTATTCTTTGTTCATTTTCATTACTGAAACGAAAAGAAAATAACGTTATCGCTTTATCAGTTATTATTATCACTGTGTTCATAGTAACTTTATTTTGTCTCCACAATATTTTAGGTATTGTTGGATTTAGTTTAGTTTTTGATTACAATAGGCAGAATGGTCTCGTAGTTTTAGCCTTTATGATAACGAGTTGAAGTGAAGAAAAAAAAGGAATATGTCAAATGTGAGATAACATACATTTTGGTGGTTGCAAATGAAAACAATATTATGTTTAAAAGTTTTAATTTGTGCTCTGTATATAGTTGATAATATAGAGGAAAGTGATTAGTTAGAATGCGGGTAAGTTTAAATATACAAACCTACTTGGTTAGATTACCGGTGAAGTATTAATATAGGTTATACTCTGTGCTAACATTTTCTAATTTACTTACGAATTCCTTAACTTTATGAGTTTATAACCTTCTGTCTTATTTAGAATATCGCGCCTTAACAATATATCGTGTTTCCTTTCGTCACTTTAGTCCTATTATCTGCCTAAACAATTTAATTCAATTAATATCTTTGTAGCTCTTTTGATACAATTTGAAAGTTCTTTAAACTTCAATCAAACAAAGTCTTGAATGCATGATTGTTTGACTGAGTTCTCAACGCCCAGCCCAATCATTCCCTTTTTTTTTAAATCTAAATGTTTTACGAGGCTTAAGTGCACCTGTGTGACTATGCCAGCCTCATTGGATGTCTCTTGGTTCAGATTCATCAAACACTCCCCCGCACACTAAACCGCTCCCTTAGACCTAGAAAGTCAGTGCCGGATTAAATTATCGGTTTTGTTGTTAATCATAAAGATCAAAGCAGGTACCATGTATGCTTAATTCTTATTATTATAGAATGCAGCTATTTCTTCAATTACTCTATAGTTTTTAAGCAACCCTTTTTTTGCCTAATTTTATACATATAACTGCATCCTGAATATTGTATTATATAAGTGTCTTTGAGACAGTTACCATTAACTAATACTGTGCCTGATATGGTTAATCTTGTTGCAACCTCATAACATAAACAACAACAAAGTAAATGTTTTTTCCAATTTTTCCGATACCTAATGATGCTCATTTACCTACATACTGTTCTTGAAAGGCATAAAACTTGCATTTATTCATTAGGAAATGCTTGAAACACAATCATAAATAAAACTTGCATATTTTATGCAATAACAAATGGTTGCCTCTCAGTCTGAATCCAGCTTAGTCCATATTTTGCACTAACTTCAGTAAAAATAGTGGCAAGATAAGCCACCATTGCCTCTAGGGTCGCCGAGCAACTAGTTGGGCCTGGCTAGAGCAAAAGAGGGAATAAGGCACTACATTATTTAGGCATAGATAACCTTATGTAATGAACATGCCTCCAGCTATAGACCGACCGCTACATGAGTCCCCGCCCGCGCGGTGCAGGGGCGCGGGGTGGGACGAGCGCGGGGGCGAGAGGTGCGGGCGGCAGGCGCGCTACCCGCCCGCACCTCTCTCGGTCCCCTTTGTCGTCCTACCCCGGGCCCCTGTGGTCGGTCTGTACGCCTCTATAACATTGTGAAATTTTTCAGCGTTACCTATGTCTACTTAAGCAAACAGAAAGCAAACTAGTGAGATATTTTAGTGACAAGATGAGCTCCAAACACCGAATAGCTGTGTGCCAAATGACATCTGTCGCTGACAAGGCATCAAACTTGGAAACTGTTAGCCAACTTATTAACAATGCAGCTAAGGAAAATGTTAAGGTACTATAGATAATCTTAAAGCTTGTTCTTTGAGTTATGTTTGCCATAAGTATAAAGTAAAATAATTCTCTAAAAAAAATATGTAATGCATGCTTTCTTGCTGACTGTGCATGTTGATGACTGCTTGCAGTGTCACCACATATATGTATACCCAATTTCGAGTCAATCTGATTACTACTACTACTACTACTATACTCTATTTATTTTAGCTAGATACTAAAATGACATTACCTGCGTTGCCTGTTTTTTGCAATTCAAAAATAGTGATGTGCCACCACTATTGAAAGTTAACGATAAATAAAATTTAGTATAGATTTTGTATGTATAAGCTAGTGTAATACACTAATAAACCTTTAAATTTGCTTGATTATGATACAATCATATTTTTCTCAAAATATAACATGACCAAACCTCTTGTATTCAGACCACAAATATTGTCGATGGTTTCGAGTACACCACTAAACAATAAAAGCTGGTATCATTATTTCACAATCTGACATTTGCAATTGTCAATTTAGTATCTAGCTAAAATAAATAGAGTATACAGAAGTGGGTCAAATTTGTGTTAGGTAATGTAATGGTTTCTTTATAATTTCAGATGATCTTTTTCCCCGAGGCCTGTGACTACATTTGTGACAACAAAAAGGATGTAGTAAAGTTCGCTGAACCAATTGTAGGTGGTAGCACAGTGAATAGTTACAGACAACTGGCCATCAGACATAATGTGTGGTTGTCAATGGGAGGTTTACATGAAAAGGTTTATACTAGAATTTTATAAAGTTTTTATTAGAATACTAGCCGTTGCCCGCTACTCTGTCTGCGCAAAATTCACTTATTGCTATCCCGTGATAACTAATTAGGCATGCAATTTTTGACAAACCATCTATACATACATGTGGTTTTCGTATGGGCCAAAGTTACCCTCTATTCTCCATTGGGTCAAAGTAAACCGACCTTACGGAACACGTCCTGAACGGATATTTTTTAATTTTGCTTCATACAGTAGTAAGTCTTAATTAAATTTTTATGAACTTTAAATGAAATACTCACTTGTACTTATCTAAAGAAAGACATTCCTTCCGAAACCTTAATGTTACGTTGGCTGTGTTCGCAATTTTAAAACGCACATTGTGACATTGTAATACGACCTCACGTTGGCTGTGGTTGGCGCGTACTGTCAGAAATAAGAGCACAAATTTATTCCTCTGGCCGTTTTTAGAGCTGTGACGTTGAATCTAGTTGTATTGTTGATCGAAGGGTAAATCAGATCATTATTATACATTGCAGAATGAAGAGGACCCAAATAAGGTATTCAACACGCACATCATAATAAACGACAAGGGCGACATAGTGCAACAATACCGCAAGCTGCATCTATTCGATGTGGAGATACCAGCGAGGGGTGTTCGACTGAAAGAGAGTGACTCCGCCAGTGCTGGCAAACACATAGTTGTTCCTGTTGAGACTCCGGTGGGGCGAATAGGTAGGTAAAGATAATATTAATGTGAATAACCGGATAACTCACGTTTTATTACGTCGGAAAAGGTCCGACAGTTTCGAGTCATCTGAGATTCTTAATCATGGTGCGACGGGGGCCAAGGCGCGACGGCCACTGCGCGCGCGCTCTCCGCCCGGCTCCCCGCCGCCGACGCGTGCGGCGACAGCGAACAACTACCCTCATTTTTATCACAATTGGATCCGGTTATTTACTTTAATATGTCTGAGCCTCACGGTAGTTTCATAGGTATAAGTGTTTTTTTTCATGTTGTTAAAAAAAAGTAAACGAAAACATGTTAACGAAAAAGTTACTCTTTGTCAAGTCTTAAATAAATTCGTAAATCGCTGAAATTAGCTATTGGTTGGATTTAGTCTAATTGAACTTATGTAAAGATTCTCAACATAATTGTGGATAAAATTACGTCGACCACAATTTTATTTACTGTGGTTTAAAGTCAACCTAACCCGACCAGCAAATATTCCAGAGACATTTCACAACATCCTGTATAGAAACAATAAAATTTAGGCTATTTTATTGAATCAGGCGTTACCTTGCGGAGGTCCATTTCAATGAACACAAAATATTTACCTTGCTACTCCGCTACTTACGTGCAAGATAACCAAGCTTGTGCGAAATATATACGTTTTGCATGCAAGCCCTCCCTCCACTACCTACTGCCACACAAAACGCACACAAATCCCACAAACTTAATTAATCCTAACACCACACAAACACTGGCGCGCGTATATTTCGCACAAGCTTGGTTATCTTGCACGTAAGTAGCGGAGTAGCAAGGTAAATATTTTGTGTTCATTTAAATTTAGGCTCTTTGTGACAGGCCTGGCGATATGCTACGACATGCGATTTCCTGAACTGAGCACCGCGCTGGCAGTGTTGCGTGCTCAGATCCTCACCTTCCCTTCTGCCTTCACGCATGCCACTGGAGAGGCGCATTGGCATACTTTATTAAGGTATTTAACTTTGTTATGGTTAATCTATTTGCATATATACTCTAGTTCGTCACCACCTAGCGAGTAAGAAAAGAACGTACCTAGTACCCTCTTGTACGCATCTGCATATTGACGACTCTGTGACTCAATCTGATATAACATTCATATCGTACTTTATACGATATATACTGTGTTTGAGTACCGTCGTTATTTGGCACAGAAATTGTTCTCAAACTGAAATGTTAGATTAAGCTTTTAATAAACTGTTTCTTTTTGCTATACATTTTGTACATTCGCACGAAAATTTGTGCATCGCATTGCATTTTCTCTAGTGAATAAATTATATACAAAAGTCAAGACTTCAGCATCTAGCAAGGCAGTTTGTTTTAAATGGTAAAAGAGGAATCAATCATTCAATAACTTTTTTTTTCAGAGCGCGAGCCATAGAAAACCAATGTTTCGTTATAGCGGCAGCTCAGGTTGGCCAACACAATGCGAAGCGGCGTTCGTTCGGTAGCGCCTTGTGTGTGGATCCATGGGGTGTGGTATTGGCGGACTGCGGGGACGAAGTGGGGTACAGAGTGGCTGAACTAGATCTGGCGCGGCTGGACCAAGTGCGAGAGAACATGCCCGTCTTCCAGCACAGGAGGTCAGTGATTGGTGGATGGTTGATAACTTGCTTTTGATTGGTGGACGGTTGACAAATAAGCAGTGCCGCGGGGTACTGGACTAGTGTCTGGTTATAGTAGGGTAAAGAATAGTGAAATTTAACCATACGCGGCTTGACCAATTGCGAGAGAACATACCTATATCTTCCAGCAAAGGAGGTCACTAGGTTGACTAGTTACTAAGCTGATTGGTTGATAGTTGACTACTTGTTTAGTTAATTAGTGGATGGTTGACCACTTGTTTAGATAGTGGATGGCTGTCAAATAAACATGCCGCGGGGTACTGTACTAGGTGGAGTGGGGTAAAGAATAGCGGCTTGACCAAGTGCGAGAGAACATGTTCATCTTACAGCAAAGGTCACTAGTCAACCATCCACCAATCATGACCAGTGATTGATGGACGGTTGACTAGTTACTAAGCTGATTGGTGGATGGTTGACTACTTGCTTAGTTGATTGCTGAATAATTGACTAGGTTGACGGCACCAGTAGGTTCCAACAATGCACAATAACTCTTAATGAAAAGAAACTGAAGGATAGTAATTTATTTTTTGATGGATGGTTGACTAGTACTTGATAAGTGGATAGTTGTCAAATGTGTTACAATTATTCTTTGTATTTGTAATATACCCGTGTTCTATGTAAAACATCCGGTTTCGTTTTGATATACAACGTGTTACAAAATACCCCGTAAAATATCAAAGTCAAAAATATTGTCAACCCTAGTAAACTGTCATCTAAGGAAACCATACTGGGGTTCTTACATTTTGTAAATGGACTTGTTATAAGGTCACACTTAACCTCCTTTCGGCTTTACGGGTAGTTTTGTAACTCCCTGTATTGCAGACATGGCCTGGACGTTGGTGAAGCCATTCCTTACGCGTATTCTTCACTCTATTTCAGGAAAGACGTATACTCGTTGTATACGCTCAGTCTCCGGACTAGTTCCGAGTTGGAGAAGCCTCGAACGGCGTCTCCGGGGCCGTCGCCGCGCCCGGCCGCCGGTCCGGGGCACCGTTTCGGCCACGTACAAGTGCCGGACACGTGCGTCTTCTATAAGACTGAACTGACTTATGCTTTTGTTAATTTGAGGTGAGTTTTACCATACTAGCTACCTTTTCAGTTACATGTGTTCGGCCGCTAAGGTTGCGATTATATTGAGCGGTTAAAAGTAAAAATGGTGATTAGGTATACGAGTTAGTGGTGATATGGGACGTTATAGGTTTCTAAAGGGTCAGGCTGATGCATTAACAATCTGATGTATCTAACAACATCTTAATGATATTAGTTTATAAAATAACCCTGCATGCTTTTACTTATGACGGCAGAAGCAAGATATACTACATCATATTTTTTTTTCTCAGATTTTGAAATTATTGGGTTATTTCTACTCCGAATCAACAACACTACTGAATGTTATATGAGAAATTAATGGTAATTTTAATGAAATTCCCCATGTATGGTTTAGTAACAAGAACAATCTACAGACGGCGCCACTTAGCCGTTGCTTCTTTTAGCTTCAAATGTCTTCGTGTACCACAGATTCAAGCAGCAATTTTTTTTTTAAATTTGATATGCATTGGCGTACTGCTTAACTGCCGTATAAGGGCTAATGACTGAGTAAAATGTTTTTATTTTTATAAAATATATGGCTCGACGGAAAAATCTGAAACTTTTTTCCGTAGCTAAGGATGGTTATTCCTATCAATAGAAAAATCACCAACCACTTAAAATAATCATTCATTCCCTATTGACAAAGTTACCCCGGTTAACGGTACCTTTGAATTGAATCGCTATCATCCTCTCTGAAGTTTAGTTGGTATGTTTGTCTGTCAGATGTGTGACGCCCGGCCACGTGCTGGTGGCGCCGCGCCGCTGTGCCCCGCGGAACCAGGATCTGACTGACGAAGAGGCGGTAGACTTCTTCGGCGCCGTTCGAACCGTTCAAAGGGTTAGATTTCTTTACTGGTACTTTTTTATGAAATAGGTCAGCAAGCATTTGATGGTAAGCAACGCCCGTGGATGCGGAAGATGTCAGATGCGTTGCCGAGCCTTGAGGTCTAAGCTAGAATATCTTGTGCGCTAGTATAAGAATAAGAATAAGAATAATTTATTTGTAATAGTAATAGGGAATATTCATGATTTTTCTCATGGCTTTAATTAAAAGCTCATTCATGTAATAAACAATTTAAAAATAATATTTTTCAAATAACCATAAAAATAACCGTGATATAAGCTATCAAAGCTGAGCTCTGTCTTTCTAGGAAAACGTAATTTTAATATGGAATTTATATGGGCGTTGTGACGAATGACGTCACATGTCATATCGGATCTCTCTTTCTAATCGCTGACTAATTAGTAGTTTAACACTCTCTTATATTTTCCATATTTCTTGACCGATATTATTTTATATTTCAGTTTTTTGTTAGATTAAAAAATACATCATAGAGGTACAATTATTTAAATAATAGTATGTGTTAATGTTTTAATAGTTAATGGAGAAGGTCCATGACACCGAGTCGTGTACAGTGACCATACAAGACGGCCAGGACGCGGGACAAACTGTCAAGGTACCTGTCAATTATTTTAATCTCATGTCCAATCACGCCCATTTCAAATGTAAATTACTTTTATAAATTATATGCAGGAGCAGTTTAAGCTTCATAGTATATCTAAGAAAAACATTTTTTTTTTCAATTTTCCATTTTTTGCGGTCTAACTTTCTGCCAAAAATTTCACAATTCTCCAGAAGGCTTATTGTCTAACTCGCTCGCAATCGCCATCGTGTTCATTTTGACAGTTCATGTATGGGCTGACAATTGGCATCGGAATCAGCTACCTGTCACATTCATACAAGAACTGTCAAAATGAACACGATGGCGATTGCAAGCGAGTTGACAATAAGCCTAAAGATTCATTTATTCCTTTTAAGGAACACTGAAAATTTGTAAGTGTACTTAACACAATAATACCTATAGTGAAGTAGGCAAAAAACTTGTACATAATAATATTACAGATGTTTAACAAAATATTATTTCTTATTGCCTTAACAGCACCTGCACTGTCATATAATGCCGCGGAAGAAAGGGGACTTTATTCAGAACGACTTAATATATCTGGAGCTCGCCAAACACGACCAGTAAGTGGATATATCTTAATTAACTAGCTTGTTGCATACAATTGAGTCTTTGAATTTAAAAAAAATATCGATTTTTTTTATGTTTTTTAAAACTTTATAGCATATTATATAATATCTAATTCAAAGAAATCTTAAAATAATTTTTTTAAATTAATTATAAGCAATTCAAAATTGATGAAATTTGAAATATGACCACTTGACCGGGAACGGGCCATGATTGGTCGCCATGGCTGTGACGTCACAATGTTAAAGCAATTTCACGACAGTACTGGGTTAACGGCTGATTTCACTAAAAATATCCGAAATTTAATACAAAAAATATCTGCTGAAGTTTTTTTTATGAAATAAGGTGGCAAACGAGCACGCGTATCACCTTATAGTAAGTAATTTTTTGTTTTAGTCATGTGTAGGTAGGTAATAAAAGCTTAATCCTGATAATGTTTCTGATTTATGTGAACTGGATTGATTTTACTGGACCTGAGATTTCACAATAAAGTACCTAAGTACAGTGAAAGATAATACTGAATCGCTTACCTACCACTGTGGAATTTTAACATACACCCTGCCAGAGATATTATTGCTAAATTGTACCTATTAGGTAGGTTACGTGATTCAGTTTCTTCGACCGTAGGTACGTAAATTTTAATGGCTAGATTTTGTGGTTGATAGGTATTTCTAGTTTTTTTTATAATCCCGTGGGATTGTATTATATATTCAATGGGAATTTTTGCGGGTGTAAGAGCCTAACCTTGTTCTAGGTAGGTACGTTCGGATCGCTAGGTACGGTTAACGTCAAAGATATCTTTACACTTTAGTACCTTGTCGTTGTAACTATATGTTTGAAGTTTCATATGAAGTTGTCAAAGTGCTTGGAGCGACAAGGCACTAAAGTGTAAAGATATCTTTGACGTCGACTGTACCAGCATCTTAGTAATCCTGCCGCCAAGCAGCAATGCTTGCGCTGGTGTGTTCCGGGTGAGGAGAGTAAAACAGCCCGATTTTGGCATAATTTTTTAAATCCAAGATGGCGGATGACAAATTGACACTATTGACACTTTGACACTAAAATATTGATGGGTGTCGTTTTTGAGTAATTTGGTGCTTCTGAGCCTGATTTTGACATACTTTTTTGGATTCAAGATGGCGGATGACATTTTGACACTTTTGACACTAAAAATGTTTATGGGTGTCGTTTTCGAGTAATTTTGTGGCTCTGAGCCAGATTTTGACATACTTTTTTGGATCCAAGATGGCGGATGACATTTTGACACTAAAAATGTTTATGGGTGTCGTTTTCGAGTAATTTGGTGCTTCTGAGCCTGATTTTGACATACTTTTTTGGATTCAAGATGGCGGATGACATTTTGACATTTTGACACTAAAAATGTTTATGGGTGTCGTTTCGAGTAATTTGGTGTCTGAGCCCGGTTTTGGAATAATTTTTTGGATCCAAGATGGTGAATGAAATTTTGACACTATTGACACAAAAAATGTTTATGGGGGTCGTTTTCGAGTAACATTTTACACTTTTTTGTGTGTTTTGTGTCAGTAATGTCAAAATGTCATCCGCCATCTTGGATCCAAAAAGGTATGCCAAAACCGGGCTGAGAAGAACCAAATTACTCGAAAACGACACCCATAAACATTTTTAGTGTCAAAATGTCATCCGCCATTTTGGATCCAAAAAGGTATGCCAAAACCGGGCTGAGAACCACCAAATTACTCGAAAACGACACCCATAAACATTTTTAGTGTCATAGTGTCAAAATGTCATCCGCCATCTTGAATCCAAAAATGTATGTCAAAATCAGGCTCAGAAGCACCAAATTACTCAAAAACGACACCCATTAATATTTTAGTGTCAAAGTGTCAATAGTGTCAAAATGTCATTCGCCATCTTGAATCTAAAAAAATATGCCAAAATCGGGCTCAGAGCCATCAAATTACTCAAAAACGACACCCATAAACATTTTTAGTGTCATAGTGTCAAAATGTCATCCGCCATCTTTGTGCTCGAAATTCCGGGTTTTCTTATGAAATTCCCCTGGGATAAAATCAACGGGATTTTGAACTGAAATCCCACGACTTATTTACTTATTCATATAAATAGTTACTACGAAAGTGTACTCATCACTATTCTCATCTAATTTTATTGTTTTAAATCCCGGTACCGTGGAAAGTTGGGATAGAAGCATGATAGAAGTATAGATAGTGCCATCCACAAAGACTCGTAGATGTATTAAAATTAACCTTTAACTACAAATTAATAAGAACAACGGTGGATGCCATCCATCGTGAATGACACCTACTATAGCCGGTACGTAAATCCAGATTATAAATTATAAACTTCGTGTATGCCAAATTTTATCGAAATCTGTTTAGCCGTTTTAGCGTGAAAGAGTCACAAACCAATACGCTCTCACAAACAATAGCATTTTACAATAATAGTAGGATAATAACAGAATAGAGTAGATTAAAGTCAAAAAACGGTATCACCTGTATACTAACTACGAGTGGAAACTAACATTGTGACGTCACACGCGGCTCGGCCTTGTTCGGAAACTGTCGGTGTGTTTTCGGCGCGGTACTCGACGATCAATTTTCAAATCGGTATAACTCGTTAATTATAGCGAATAAAAAAAAACTAAAAATACTTTTCTTACAAAACTTATATATGATCTTTCCATTTATGACAAAAAAAAATTTGATTCAAAAACTCAATTCTGCAGAAATCGTTCACAATACAACTTTACACTACCAAGGGTATCTTCAATCCGAATCTCTGTTTTATTAGTTATAGTGCGTTTGGATCAGTTAAGACAATATAGCAATAAATATAGTGGCCTGTACCATCACTCTTCGTTAATTAACTTGATATCTTTAGTGTCAGATATGTATGATATGACACCGACCTTTATTCCTGCAAAATAAACAGAAATTGTATCATATTTAATACATAAAGTTATCAGAAACTCAATAGAGAGTCGTGGAACAGGTTTAAACTTCTATTCAATGACGCTTGATAACCAATACAATATTTAAAAACAACAAAAATATTAAAATCTTGTTTTCAGTTGAGGTAGTCACTTTTTTTTAAAGTATTCGCATTTTTCTTGTGCAGATTTAATTCGAGTCACCCCGCCAAACCGCCGCGAACGTTGCAAGAAATGGAAGAAGAGGCTGAAACGTTACGAAAGGAGCTGCAAAAAATGAAGGAAAACAGTTAGATTTGCTAATAATGGTCTCTTTGTAAGCTCAGGGATTATTTCACATCTCTCCGGTAAATGTATCTAACAGATATCTGTGATATCGTCTTAAAATCACATCACACAATTCACAAGTAGGCCTGAGTAAAAAGGTTTGAGTTGGCATTCACATCCTTATCCGCGGATATACATTTTTAACAATCCTGCACATCACTAGTCATAAGTAATCGTTCAAGCGCCACAATACAATAATAACTACTTTTTTTGTGTAATATGGGCTCAGTTTTCGTATGGTTTCTACCCTGTGTGAAAAAAAAAATGTTTCACATGACGCCACTAGTCATTAGTAATCAAATTACTAAACGACACTGAAAATAAATTAGTAATCATTCAAGCGTCACATTGCAATACTTATTACCTTCAATTTCTTATTGTGTAATCTGGGCTCAATGCTCGTATGGAATATGGAATCTGCCCTGTGTGAACTAAAAAATGCATTCAGTGGGACTATAGCAACGCATGGGTTTCTTCACGGGCCAAAGGATATATTTACTACCAGTCGGCATATTCTAAAGGGGTGGAGACTTTGTTTCCACGATTCACTAACGTTTTAGGGTATCTCGGTAGCTCGAAAAGCTACAGGAATACGTCCGTTTCTTACCTGTGTGAACAAAAAAAGTGGTTTACAGCATTTCACTAATAATTTTATTTGTACAAATTCAAGCGCCACAATGTAATACTGCGGCCAATTTTTTTCTTTTATAATTTGGGCTCATGTTGGTATGGTAGTATGGTTTCTATCCTGTGTGAACAAAAACATGCCTTTAGTGGACACGTTTAGGTTCCTACGCTGACCAAAGCTTATATTTCTAACCCTTCTTCATATGCTAAGGAGGTGGAGGCTTCGCTACCACGATTCATTAACGTTTTAGGGTACCTCAGGTCAAACTAAGCTCGAAAAGCTAGAGGAATACGTCCGTTTCTTACCTGTGTGAACAAAAAAAGTTATTCACAGCGTTTCACTAATCATTTTATTTGTACCAATTCAAGCGCCACAATGCAATACTACTGCTAATTTTTTTCTTTTATAATTTGGGCTCAGTGTTGGTATGGTAGTATGGTTTCTATCCTGTGTGAACAAAAACATGCCTTAGTGGACATGCTTAGGTTTCTTCGTGGGCCAAAGCTTATATTTCCACACACTAGCTAGGGTATGGGCCTTACTGAAAGGAAAAGGGTACTGGAATGCCATGACGTCTCTCTGAGAAATCGAAGCCGTGTTCCATCCGCTGTTTTCGACTCTTCCATCATTGTCTTCGTTAGTTCTCTAAGTTTTCGCTTGAACCCGTTCGTTTTGTTCTGTCACCCAGTCTTCTTACCATGCATCCGCAAGAGTTTATACGGGCTCGAAACTTCACGGTGTATCTTGCTTGTTGTTGCTGTCAAGGAGTGGCTTCTTTTTTCTTCTCGACCGCCGCGATGCCCCGGATGTCGCTCCAGGGGGAATACCCAAATACTCCGAAATATTTAATTCCGAATTTACTAATTCCTAAGAAACAAAATTCAGATTACTAAAAAACACGAAATTTATTTAACCGAATTTCAATATTCCGATTGTATATTATTCCGACTTTTATAACTCTGAATAATGAAAAGCCCGAAGTGTCATTGGCCAGAAAAACCAAAATCCGAATATTAACTTTCCGATACTTCATTACTAATTCGGAAATTTGATATTCGGGATAATGAAATTCGTGTTTTCAATAATTGGAATTTTGTTTATTAGGAATTGGATTAATTTAGGTTTAGGTGCGGCGGGGGTGGCCCTTGGGCCACCCCTAAGCCGCGAACATGTTTGTTTTAATTTCTAACGGTAAGACCGTGAAAGTAAACATAAAAAAAATCAAGAAGTAAGTTTCTTGATTCATTTGATATGTTCGTTTTACTCCAATAATATTCGGAGTTTTGAAAATCGGTATTTTAGTAATCGGGATTCGTATTTTTGATATTTCGGATTATTATTCATTCGGACTTCTTATTGTTTGGTGTATTGAAATTCGGAATATTGAAAATCGTGATTGTAAGCGTTAGGCATTTTGAAATTTCGGATTTATAAAAATCGGAATAATGAAAATAGGATAACTTAATATTCGGAATTTTAAAACCGTCTGAATTATAATTATCGGAATTATGAAATTCGTGATTCCGATAATCGGAATTTAGTTTTTCGTATTTATGTAGTGTACCCCGCTCCAGGATGCGTCGAGAGCCAAGGACGACTTATTTGCTCGGCTTCGTTCGTTCGTTGCAGCCGTCGGGGTTGTAACACCTCTCTTGCTCCTACGAAGGGGACGGTGTTTTAGGGCCACTTGCACGGACCAGGGTTAACGACTTTACCCCGTGTTAGATGCTAACCCGGGGTTAAGTAGTGTCAAAATGTATTGAACTGTCAAACCTAACCCCGAGTTAGCGATTCAATTTTTTAACTCTGGACTGTGCAAGTGGGCCTTACAAGGGTAAGGTGTACAGGCCACTTTGCGCCTGATCTATCACTTCTACGTGGATGACGAGGTGGTTAGAGTCGCAAGTCAGTGCAAGGTAGTCATTCCTGCGGATATAAGTGTTTCGCCGGTTGAGGTGTGTGGTGTGGTGTCGGCCCACGACAGGACCCTGAGGGGCCTGGCGACGTGGTAGAGGTTGAAGAGTGCCATCTTTACTTGCATTGAGGTCCCCCGCGAGGATCATGCCGTCATTCTCGTGGTCAGGCCGTCAGCTCTGTTATCTGGTGCGTAATGTCCACCGTGCCCTCCAGGTAAACCCACCAAGACCAAACTGGAGCCATCCACGACGAACTTTGCTACCACTGTATTTTAGGTGAACAGGGTCTACGACCAGCATCACGTTAGGATCCAGTATCATCGTCGGCTGGAATCTCCGGGATCCCACGGCGCCTTCCTAAACCCGGCAAGCGGGCTTCGCCGGAGTGTTTTTAGTGGGTATGCTCCCCCCGCCCCTTTCCGTGCGGAAAGAGGCCGGGGGAGAGAGTCCCACATAACCATGGGGCCCTCCCCGGGCCCGGTGGTACTCGTAAAGAGTTTTCACTCCATTAAAAAAAAAGGATTCAGTATCACTATCGTGGATTTAACCGGGTCCTGACCGCACGGGTCCTGAACAGTCCTGCGATCTCGGAGCTGATGACTTCCCGGTGTGGCCCGTGACATGTGGCGTCGTTGACATGGAGAGCAGCAATCAATTCAATCAATCAATCTGATGGCCCAGAGCTCCCTAACTACATATAGCCATGGAGGGTTTAGAGTACTTAAAAATCCTCCATAGTCCAGTGGCTACCCCAGGGCGTTAGGAGTATTAATGAAGAGTTACCCCTAGAAAAAAGGGCATTAGCTCAAACTATGCTCGAAAAATTACTCTAGTACGTGTTTCTTCCCTGTGTGAACAAAAAGAGTTTCATAGGATGTGATTGATTTTTCTTTAATTAAAGTTGTAAAATTTTCTTTTTTATGAATATAAATATTATTAAATTAAGTATGTAGGTACCTGTAAATAGACGTGTAAAGAAGAGTTATGCATGTAGATTTTTAAGATAAGTAACATTTATTTTTGTGGTTATTCGTGTAATTAATTAGGTAAGTTAAATTATAGTACTGTTTATGACTGTTATTTGAAGGGTTCACTAATGGTTGCTAAAAACATCATTTCTCAAATAATCACTTAACAAAAAACGATTCACAAACTATTCATTTCACAAACCTGTCATTCCCTAAAATGCTCATGTTATAAATAATTACTAGACAAATATACATTTAGAAACTTTGACGATTTATAAACATATTGAAAGAAGGTATTATTTAAGAAATGTTCACTTCAGGAATAAATCATTTACTAAACAACATCTCTCAAATGCATCGTTTGACGAACACTTCATTTGATAATCATTTATTTTCTGCTACATAATATAATTATTGACTTTTGGAAAATTTATAAAACAATCCTAACCTAAAAAGTTTACGACATCAGATTCTAAAAGGTTGTCAAATGAAATGTTTGTCATACGATACATTTATGAAATATTAATTATTATATTATATTATAGATATAAATAGGATTGGATATCGAAAAATTTGCCAAATTATGTTTTGCAACATGAAGTTTTATCAAGTAAATAATTTGTATCATAAACTATGTGTAAAACAATATTTTGTGCAGCGTCTAATTTGGGAATTGTTAATTTGTCTAACGTTGTTTGTAAAATGAATATTTATGAAAAGTTTTAGCAAGTGAATGGATACCAATTTAAAGAAAATAAAAATTATGTACAAACTAATGTAATACACAATGTACAATATACATTTACGATTTCATCTTTGATGCTGTAAGTGTTAATTACTCTTTAATAAATACAATAATCTATATTAAACCCTTTATTTTATTATATATCTTTTTTTTTTAAACTGGTTATTTTTCATGCAAGAAACGGGCTTGTTTCGGTAGTACGAAATACGATTCGCAATTGGCATTGACTTAAAATAAACAACTAGACCCCCAATCATAAACAAAAGTGCCTCAAGAAACGTCCGAGCGGCGTTGTCTATGTGTTGTGTGTGTCAACACATCAACTTACACAGATAACATTAACATATTCATTCAAATTAACACCTTATTTCGTGGCAGTAATGTTTAATGTCAATTGCATACGATCGTGCGAAGTAATAATACGACGCCACGCGCTGTCTGTCTCTTGTTCTCATGCGTTTGAGATTACGGTGCGAAAGACATTGTTGTGACGAGTACATTGTTATCGAAGCGCGGTCGAAACACGACTGAACCAAAACTCTGCACAATAGACGCGTCGTGCAGACTTTTGCTTCCGACAGTTTTTGAGCGTGATTGTGAGTAGAGTTGTTTATCGTAAGTCAATGGCAATTGGCAAATGTTTGTACATTTTCGATGGGATCTCTCCCATCTTCCTCTCGGAAGAAGTTTTAGCGCAAATTTGATTCTACGCGGACGAAGTCGCGGCCAAAAGCTTGTCTTCGAATACTTAGCGCATATTTTGCCCAGTTACAGGTTGTATGGGAATTCCTTACATTTCCAACAGCATTTTTGCCAACATTTATTCCGATAAGGTTTTACAGTGGCCCAGGGCTCCATTTGGTTGATCGTACATTTTTTGAATACCAAAAATGGTAAATATCTACACGTACTGTTACATTAACTGAGGAATTTACTAATATTGACGTCAAAGATGGTTTTGACGCCACATAGCTTCGTATAAATAGGTACGTACCAAGACATGACAAGTTAGTAATAAGAAACTAATAGCCAAAGCAACACTACAATCAGTCAACATGATCGTGTGGGTGAGCATTTTATTGAAGCTGGCCATGTTGGCCTTAGCTGCGTCCACTGACTTAGAATCTCGAATTGAGAACGGAGAGCCGCTTGGACCAGAGCACAAGCATTTAGTAGAATTAAGTGCAAGTTTTTATTCTCAGACGGGCATGGTAACATTAAAATGTACAGGTTCGATACTGAACCAGCGTTGGTTAATAACCGCCAGGCACTGTGTGTACGAAGAAGGAAAACAGTTAATTGGGGCTTATATCGTCCGTCACATGTACGATAAGTTGCCTATACCGATCATAGGTGTCGATATCCGCATTCCAGAAGTTGAAGCACAACGTACTCCCCAAAATGACATAGCCTTGATAAAATTGGCCAAACCGATCACGTTGAACGATGGTGTTCATCAAGCAATAGCACTGGATGTCAATTATCCTATTGATGGTTCGAAGGCGGTTGTGGCTGGATACGGAAAACCGGAACCAAATCTACCACGACAAGGCACAGTGGTCCTTCGATATTGTGCTGGTGGTCTTTGTTCGTTAAGTAATGACTATATGGCTTGGCCTGACCATGGGGATTCGGGTGGACCAGTGACGTGCAATGGCAAACTGGTTGGCATAGTCAGTCAGGGTTTGCTCGTGCCCGGGTATCCTCCGACACACGAAGTGGATTATGCTGCCATCGCTTACCATTATAATTGGATTATGAATGTCATTCACAAGTAAATAATTTTATACAAAATATTTGTTACGTTCAAAATATTCACGTAGAGAATGCGTCGGTTTCTTATGTAGAATGTGGGGCTCTCGTTTGATTTCTACTATTTTTGCATTTAAAAGGAAATGTTAAATTAAATATTGTCGCAATAAATAAGTACAAAAAATAAATGTAAATTTTATTTCTGTGTATTAATTCAAAATTAGGCGAACTCCTGGTCATCTACATCAAAATGGACGCCAAGCTGCTTTCGGATTGTATCTTCAAGTTTGGCGAGCGTGAGGCTTTCTTTGTGGCTCACACGTGGCGACTCCAGAAGTCCTAAAAGCGGAAAGTGTGGTTAGTATACCCATCGCACCCGGATCCGTAAGGCCTACTCCGAAGTTAGAGTTATTCATTATGCGAATAAGAAGGACGGCATAATACGAACTTCGAATTTTGATTTCCGGAGTAGCTGCAGTTCATGTTCAGACAGAAAAGACGGGCCGTGGACGCGTCGAGGACGCCATGATGAATTTACCTCCCGGGACACATACTCACCCTGCGTCTTCTGCGTGGCTTGCGTCGCGACACTCCACTTATACATTTAAATAACAATTAATTAAAGGGGAGCCGTATCTGCGTCACATCCCGTCTCTTCTGTGACCTACGCCTAGCTAGCCTTCTGTGCGTCCCGTGTAAGCTTTTATAACTGCGCCCTATTTTTTGAAACCTGTGACGACAGCCCTTTTGTACAACAATCATGTTGTAATTATAATAATGCTTCTGTTGACTTTCGGTTTCTGCTATTGGGACCTATGTTAGACTTAATTAAGCTTCGAACAATTCCAGTAAATCCAAACCACGTATCCAACCTGGCAAATTTTGCTGCGTAATATCTAATATTCCCTTACCTTTTTTTATGCACTTGACCACCTCAATGGACTCGTAAACTAATCCAGCGCTGTTGCCGAAGTAGTATGGGATGTCCGAGGTGTGTAGTGGAAAATTTTCGACCGAACCATCAACATGGGTCAAAGTTTCAGGGAAATGGAAGGGCTCTTCTATCTGAGAAATGGAAAAAAAATGCAAATTACAGTTATACCCTCAAACCCCTTTGCACTATTTCTAAGTTCCAATTCGACCTTAGAATAGTTTATCTAGAAGACTTATTTTTAGGTTAAAGCCGTGGTAGCCTCCTAGTGGTTTCACCTGTGGCCTCTCAAGCAGACGGTCGTGGGTTCGGATCCCGGGCTTGCACCTCGGGAGATTTTCGGAATTTCGCTTATCGGTGAAGGAAAACATCGTGAGGAAACCTTGTACACATCTGCGAAGGAATTCAATGGTGTGTGCGAAGTTCCCAATCCGCACTGGGCCCCCGTGGGAACTTTATTTAGCCCAAACCCTTCAATTCTACTGGAGCAGGCCTATGCCTAGAGGCACACCGAAATACGCAATTTAATAAAAAAAAAAACACAAAAAGTGAACACATGTTTAAAACGAAAAAAAATAATTGTAGTTAATTCGGAATAAAAAGGCTGTAAATAAAATAAAATAAAATAAATAAATCCTCACCGTAGCACGACCTTTAGTGCCAGTAACCGTAGCCTTATTCCAAAGCTTCACAGTGGCATCAATGTTTAAGACTGCCCGTCTGCCTCCGCTATACTCGAGGATGATATGAGATATAATGTCCACGCCTTCTTCATTGAGAGTTCCAACCGCCGTCACTTTTGTCGGCTCATCCTTGAAGATGAATTGTGCGAATTGTAGCGTGTATACTCCAATATCCAGCAAGGCGCTGCCTCCTAGGTCTTTCTTGCTGCAAATAAGTGCAAAAGGGTTCCGTAATTGTTTCACTAAGAGCACACGGGGATCGGGGCATGTGGGCAACGCTCCCAACGGCTCGCGGTTTTCAGAAGCGTTTCACGTTTTCGAGTTCTCGCCTAATTTTAAAAACGGCCGGGGGACGGCGGGAAGAAAGGGTAACGATAAAGTAATTTTTTTTTAACAAGCTAATCGACTTATCTTCTTTATGTTACACAAGCGTTTTTTGTAATCTTAATCTTGTAAATAAATATTTACTGATCAAATCAAAGTCAAAGCGTGAAGTCAAATGTATCTGTTGTTAGGAGGCCTTACCATGACGTCCGAATTCCGACTCAGTTCAAGTTTTGGCTGTCACTTTTAGTATGAATCTGACAGCGAGCGAACCTAAACTGAATCGCATTAAGACGTCATGGTAAGCCCCGTTAGTAAGTAAAGTGACAGTACAAAGGGCATTGGGTAATTTTGTATGAAGCATAGCGTCATTTTTTTTTCAGCGGCAACGGATGATTTTTACATAGTTATTTAGAGGTCCGAGGTTATGTTTTAATATATGTGTAGACAAGTACTTACGAAAGCCTGTCAACAGAAGTAAGAGGCACTCCAAAGTTGACTTCGACAAGTTTAACATCTCCTAGTTTTCCTGAGGCAATCTCCTCCTCCAACGCGAGGTAGGTCGGGGAAAATCTTGACCACACAGCTTCCATCAAGAAGAGCTTTTTTTGCCTGGCTATATTAACCAGAGCCTGGGTTTGTTTCAAGTTCAAGCACATAGGTTTCTCACATAGCACGTGTTTTCCTTTCTCAAGAAATAACTTGGTCAAAGCAAAGTGATCAGGATTCAAAGCACCGATGTAGACAACGTCTGAAAACAAAACATTAAATGCCATCAATAAAATGTTACGGAGCTTGATATGGATAATTTCAAGGAGCTATAAGTACGATTGAAGCGACGTGCATCCGTATCATCTGTTTAAGTGTTATTCTATAATCTTGTGACGTGCTTGAAAGGATAAGCAATTGTTTGTAAAAGCACTCATGTGAATTACTATACAGTACATTTTGATTCTGAGTAGTTAATTGCAGAGCCCTATTTTGTAAAGCTACGAGTTACAATTTACAAGCGGAAGTCTTTTCTCTTTCTTCGCTCTTTTTTCTTTCTCTCTTTCTGACCCTAGGCAAATTGTAACTTGTAGGTTTATAAAGTAGGGCTCAGGACTACTTCAACAGTCATCCAATACAGAAATACTTTGCTATAGTTCCCACCAGAAATGGGAGAATAAAATATTGTCTGAATTTAAACGACTGACTGCTCGGGGTTGCTCGACTAATATTATGTTAAGCAAAAATACCCTGTTAAAATTAAAAAGGTTTTTATCTTATGACTTACCAACTACATCCTTGCTGTCCGCCATGGCTTGGTAGGAATCAAACACGGTCGCAATGTTGTGCAGTTTAGCGAAATCTTGGGCTCTGTTACGGTCCCTGGCCGCCACTGCTGCGATCACCTGATCGCCTTTGTCAGGGTACGAGTTGATGGCATTTACGAAGTCACTGCTGATCTTGCCAGCACTGACAATGCCCCAGCGGATAGACATCTGCAAATATTATGGAGTTTTAACGGTCGACAGAGACGTTCAAAGACGAGGTTGTTCAATATATAAAATACTAGCTTCTGCCTGCGATTTTGTCCGCGTAGAATCAGACTTAAGAACTGATGTTGATGGTATATTCAGCAATAATTTTAACGTTGCAACTCTAGGCAGCTACGACCTTAGACATGTTTATCGCTATCTCGCGGGAACTATGAAATTTTCCGGGATAACAGTAGCCTATGTTTCAATCAAGCGTATCTACCAGCTATCTCGTTCCAAATTTGATCCAAATCCATCAGTCGCTTCAGCGTGAAAAAGGAACAGACATACATATTCACTTACTCGCTCACATCTTCACTCACAAACTTTCGCAATCATATAATTATTATTAGGATTCTGCAAGTAGCAAACAGCAGAGGCAAGTTCAAAGAAATAACAAAGTCCAGTCAAGTGTAATTAATATAAGGGCGTTTTCTCGGAATATTTGGATATTATAACGTTTATCGTTAGACTTTAATTATGCAGGCTTTTTAATATTGGAAGCATCGCTTCATAATCGCCCTCTTATGCATAGAGGTACTTATAGGTTACGGTTAGACTTCAGGAACCGAAGAAGAAAGTAAAATACTTAATACCGATAAATGAAAAATTAAATCCGGTATAGAAAATCTCTGTAGTATTATTTCAAAACAATTGTTCAGTCAATAAAATTAAAAATCACTTACTGTTGATAGCCGAGTCTACGTTGTTCAAGTATTGACGAATTACGTCCACCAAGGAAGGTACGAGCCGTTGGAATCGTAAAATAATACGCCAGCTGTGTTTATAATAATGAATTATCAAATGATAACGAGTAATCTGTCTGACTATCTGTCAACGTGACCGTGATAGCGGGGATTGGAGCATGCATTTTGTTATTTTTTGTTTATTATTATAAATGAATAAATAATAAATAAATATTTGGGAACAATTCACACAAATTGACCTAGTCCCAAAGTAAGCGCAAGTAATGCTTGTGTTATGGGTACTAGACAACGATATACATACTTATATAGAGAAATATATACTTATATAGATAGAAACATCCATAACTCAGGAACAAATATTCGTGCTCATCACACAAATATATGCCCTTACCAGGATTCGAACCCAGGGACGCTTGCTTCGCAGGTAGGGTCACTACCAAGTACCAACTAGGCCAAGCTAGGCTAGGCTAGGCTAGGTTAACTATGTAACTAGTCTTACCCCCTTATTCATAAACGCTCTATAGGCTTTTGCTAACTTAGCAATCGTTTGTCCTTATTTGTGAAAGGTAAATGTCGAACAAATGACGACAGACAAGGACAAACGATTGCTAAGTTAGCAGAGGCCTATAGAGTGCTTATGAATAAGGGGGTTAAAAAATATCCGGGATACTTCAGCAGGCGGTTGGGTTAGTTGGACTAAACAGTGAATGATTTTTCACTTCACTTGCTCGAAAAGGCTGTCTTTCTACTTCAAAATCTGCGTGGAAAAGGAGGGAAAAGGTTTTTGAAATTCGAACGTGACTATGACCATCATTGTCCACCTACTCATACCTTTTTTTTTTGTCCTGGGCAAAATCCTTTATGGATACCGCCGGCTGGGGATGTCGGCGGTTATGTGGGAGTCTCGCCCCAGATGGGGGCGGTTTACCCACTAAAAACCTCAGGGTGTTCCACTTCTCTGCCGTATTGCTTCCGGGGCTGTGGGAACTTTACGCATCCATGGCCCCGGTAGCACGGCAGTCTGCCCTTGTGAGGGCCCACCATCAGGAGATCAGCGGATCTCCTGTCTCCACCACTGTAGGCGCACCGGGAACACTTGGTGCGCCTAACAGCTCGAGGACTCATTGGTGAGGGACGGGCATCCCCATGCCCGTCACCCGCAGTCCTCCTCAGGGCGGTATTCGGCGCTCGTAATTGAGCCGCCTACGCCCGACTCTCCTGCGGCGCTGGAGTTGTGAGGACGGGTCGTCCTCTCTCTGCCGCTCTGCTTCCTCTTTGATCCTCATGACCTCCTCACAGTAGGAGGCCATCGCGTCCCACGACCTCTCGCTACCGGTCATGGCTTTGATCACGGCTCGACAGGTCGCTACCAACAATCGCCGTGAGGCGAGTCCGCTGCTCCGCGAACGCGGGACACGCTTGCAGCGTGTGCTGCGACGTCTCCTCCACACCTACTCATACCTATAGTTACTCAGAAATTAGAAATTTGAACTTCGCATGTTGCCGTCCCGCTTACACGAATAGTACTTAAATAGGTGAGTGAGAGGCACGGAATAATACGAACTTCAAATGTAGAACTTTTTATCACACCCCCTAACTTTTGTCATTCGATTAGGTACCAAAAACATAGTGTCACGTTCAGAAACGCGATCCGTTGTTCATTACTAATTTATTTTAAAATCCGTTAATTCTAAGGAATCCAAGATTTGCTAACGTTCGTTGTTAAATAAAAAACTGATTTACTATTAGTTCATCTGTTTTTCTTCCATCCACCATTTTTCTCGCTGTAGTGAGGTGAAAAATTGTGTTTCGCTCGGCAGCAAAGTTGTTTAGTGTTTCGTGCCTTGAAACCCTCGCGACAATCAGGATTCTTCTTTCAACAAACCACTCGCTTCGCTCGTGGTTCAATCATAGCTTCCTTCCCTTGCCCCGGTTTCAATACAGGCACTCGAGCCAAACAACTTTGCAGCCTTGCATAGCAACATAACTATTGTACCTAATTGAAGCTGGCAAAAGTTCCCATAATATATTGGATGATGTTCAATGACTAGTCGATTGTGTAAATGAAAATTTGTTTGTGCATGTCATTGGCAACGAACGTTTAGGGGTTTGGCCGATTACCCACAAGATACGCAATTGCATCACATTGAGCAATAACTTCGGTAAATATTTTAGGTTCCACGTTGGCATTTATTCTTATCATGATAATATTTATGTTAGTTTAAATCACTTCCTATGGTTGCGCCTTTAAGTAAGAAACTTTTGTTTCTAAACTTATTTAAAATAGAAAGCCACAC
This sequence comes from Pandemis heparana, assembly GCA_963854515.1. Lineage (NCBI taxonomy): Eukaryota > Metazoa > Arthropoda > Insecta > Lepidoptera > Tortricidae > Pandemis > Pandemis heparana. The sequence continues at coordinate 4,758,805 of OY978016.1, read as the reverse complement.
TACCCCTAATATTAATATAGACTATTTTTTTATCTCCGGAAAGAGCAAAGTTCCCGCGTGATGCAACATTTAGTACGGACAGCACCATACCCTCATTAGTGCCCTTGCGGATCGAAACGGCAACAAACTGTTCTCATAGTATGTGGACCACCCTTTTTCTCAAATTATACAACTTCGATGGCAGTTCTACTCAGAATCACGAGCACTATTGATTTTAGTACATACTAGCGACCCGCCCCGGCTTCGCACGGTATATTATGCATGTATTATACATATAAACCTTCATCTTGATTCACTCTATCTATCTAACCGCATCAAAATCCGTTGCGTAGTTTTAAAGATTTAAGCATACAATAGGGACATAGGGACATAGGGACAGAGCAAAGACAAGGCAAAGTGTCCCAAAGTTTTCATACAATTTTCAACTTTCCATTTTGTTACTCTCATACAAGTGTCGGAAGTATCTAACGGAAAAGGAATGAAAAGAATAGGACCCTTTTTGCCTTATATGTACCTACATACCAAAATCAATAGTACCTACTCGTGATTCTGAGCAGAACTGCCATCGAAGTTGTATAATTTGAGAAAAACGTGAGTGGATTTATGTTCAGAAAAATGGCTACTATGAGAACAGTTTGTTGCCGTTTCGCTCCGCAAGTGGCGCTGCCAAATTTTCCGTCGTAGTTGAGACGGTAACGCCTTCGTAATGTTTTTTTTGTTATAATATGTACAACTTACACTACCTATGTTACCTTGCTACTCCGCAATCACACGTGCGAAACAGCTGGGTCTACTCACTCAACTTTCATCATCACACAAGACGCGTTTCAAAACTCTATACGAGTAGACAACCCTATTTAGTGTAAGTGTTGTTGGTCTGTTTTTTTTGCTGAATCATCATAATAATGTAATTATTCAATAGATAGCGATATCTATTGAACTGTCCATTTTCTTATCTTTTATAGATATTTTAACCAACTATGTCTTCTGTAAGTACCTACATAAAATAAAACTGGAGCCAAAAAATCTACAACTACGGCTTTTTGAAAAAAAAAAAAACTACTTTGGGGATATTACAACTGTGACTATAACTCTGTGGTTCAATATTATATTAAGTACTTAGATGCGATAACCGTAATTACAAAAAAATTCAAGAATACCTACTGTTTTTTGAGAATTTTAACTGTTAAATTCATTAACTTGCCAAATGTGAGTAAGTTAGTTAAACTTACTCAAATAATATCGTAGGTATAACTCGAACAACAATATTTCTGACGATCATAAAAAAAAAGTAAACATTGGCATTGAAGTTAAAAAAAAAAACGAAGAAAATTCTTGAAATTGAAGCGAAATAATATTTAACGCTAAAATTCAAAATATATAACATATGCAGTTGAAATGAAAAACAGAGTGACAGACACTTGGGGAAAGTCCAATATCACACTCAGGTTACTGGCAGTCACTTTTCTCGCATACCAAAATATCTCTATGATAAAGGTGCTTTACCTACCTTGTCGATTAATCTACTATTTCTCTTCTGATCTGTATGCTCGTGACACAATACTTTCACATTTAGGAATGACCTAATAACTTCTTCCTTGACATAAATATTTATATATTATATAGTTGGCAACAATAATTTATTATAGAACACTGATAAAGTTGCTATCACAACTCAACAGCTGTTATCTAAAGCATAACCACTTACAATATAAAACACTCAGTATCTCAGTATCTCCATACTTGAACACTGTAAAACACAAGTAAGCAGTTGATACAATATCGTTCAGAATGCCGTGCCTAAAGATCCTGACTAATATCCCTAAAAGTGAAATACCCAAGGATTTCGTGAACAAAATTATACCCGTTTTGGTTAACTCGGTTAAAAAGGAGGCCGGGGTAAGTTCAATTACAACTAGTTACTGTAAGACGTTAACCATTTCCATGTATCGGTAGAAATAGAAATTTGTAAACAAGATGCGTTCGAAGATCATGCGATCAAGTGTCACAAGAGAGGCCTCAATTTCATCATCAAAAATGAAAAACATTTTTTTATACTATTTACTGGCCAAAGCCGGCATAAATATGAATCATCTTAACATGTATGACTTTGTGTCCTCTTTTCTTGAAAGTAATGCGAATATTACCGACCGTGTTTGAGAAAAAAATAATTAGCGATTTCACAAGCAGTTGAAATTTATCTTTACCAATTACTGAGGTCTGCGATCCCTTGGTGCAGTGAAAAAATCAACTCATTAAGTCGACCCAATCGAAAGATACAATCATTTAAAAAGGTGTTTTCATACAAATTGTCGTACTACCAAAGCCAGTTACTTCTGTCATAGTAATTTGGTAGGAAAGTAGCTCTTATCTTATAGCAAAATCTTAATTTTTATTTCTATCTGTCTATGTAAGTAACCAACAGTGTCGTGGCGTCAAGTATATCAGAAGGCAAGCCGAAGGGAACTTAACTAGCCTTTTCCTCTAATTGCCCAACTTGCCCAACTGCCTTAAAATAGGCAAGCCAGTGGGAATCGAGTTCTATGGACGCCACGCCACTGGTAACCAATATAAGAAGACCTCACACAGCCTACATTTTGCTTAGGAGCAGAGCTCTGCTAACACTGTATTTTTATATTCACTTGCCGAAGTGCGGAAACCTCGATGCGCGTCCCACTCGTGCTTGGCCGATTTTCAATGATAAAGCACTAGCCTCTGTATCACTCAATCCTACTAATATTATAAATGCGAAAGTATGGATGGATGGATGGATGGATGGATGGATGGATGGATGGATGGATGTTTGTTTGTTTGTTACTCAATCACGCCAGAACGGGCCAACGGATCTGGATGAAATTCGGCACATACATAGAGAAAAGTCTGGAATAGTACATAGGCTACTTTTTATCCCGGAAAATTGCGTAGTTCCCGCGGGATAGCGATAAACGAATTCTTTGCAGACGAAGTCGCTGGCAACAGCTAGTTCATTAATATATCAATTACAGGTGTTCACCGTCGTGGTATCGGGCGACTGCCAGGTCTCGTTTGGTGGTGACTCTACCACTCCCGGCGCTGCGGCTACATTGGAATCCATTGGCCATGTTGGAGTAGAAGAGAACAAGGTCATCGGCAAGGAAGTGTCGGAATTCGTTTATAAGGAGCTGGGCATCCATCCTGACAGGTATTTTTTATTTAAATTTAAGACTAGCTGCTGCCCGCGACTTCGTCCGCGCAGAATTAAATAATAGCCTATGACACTCACAAATAATGTGGCTTTCAATACTACAAAGTCACAAACTTTACATCTTTATAATATAAGTATGTATATGTAGTAGTATATGTAGGTAGATATAATAGGTATATAATAGATACAAAAAAGGTAGGTAGACGACGCGTATAAATTCGTCGCTAGAGGCGCTAGTGTAGCATGAGGTATAAAGAAATGACAAATTAGTAGTAAATAGAAGTTGCATTTTCCAATTTTATATCAGGTGTTTAAAGATTATTCCCGATTATAATGGCAGACATATGATATTATTAAAAGATTACAATTTCAGTAAGTACATGTTGTTGTTGTTGTTATTGTCGTTTATTTATTAAATCGTCGCGTAATTCGGCGTGCCTCATGGCATAGGCCTCCTCCGTGTATTGGAGGGTTTTGGGCTATAGTTCCCACGCGCGCCCAGTGCGGATTGGGAACTTAACACACACCATTGAATTTCTTCGCAGATGTGTGCAGGTTTCCTCACGATGTTTTCCTTCACCGAAAAGCTTTTTTTTTTTTTTTTTTTTTATGGGAATAGGAAGGCAAACGAGCAAGTGGGTCACCTGATGGTAAGCGATCACCACTGCCCATAGACACCCGCAACCTCGGAGGGATTACAGATGCGTTGCCAACCTAGAGGACTTAGATGAAATGCCTCTTGTGCCTGTAATTTCCCCGGCTGTCTTACTCTCCATACCGGAACACAGCAGTGCAAGCACTGCTGCTTAGCGGCAGGATTAGCGAGTAAGATGGTGGTGGCGATCCGGACGGACCTTGCACAAGGCCCTACCACCCGCAATGCTTATGGCAAATTACAATAGTTATTTGTTATACCAAGGCTGCAAAGTGTTTGTTTGGCGCGAGTGCCTGAATTGAAACCGGAGCAAGCGAAGGATTCTATGATTGAACCGCGAGCGAAGCGAGAGGTTCAAAAGAAGAATCCTGAGCGTCGCGACGGTTTCAAGGCACGAGACTCTAAACAACTTTGCTGCCGAGCGAAACACACAATTTTTCACCTCAATACAGCGAGAAAAATGGTGGATGGAAGAAAAAGAAAAATAAATAAAATAGTAATTAGTTAGGTATTTCACTTTTATACATACATAAATATTTACCTTACAATACATACTATACATACAAAACTGAGTATTATACAGAATTTTAGTTTATAAAAGAACTTTAGTTTACCTTTGCTACCACCCTACATTGTTTAACTGGAATTGCTTCAGAACTTTACTTTGTTACCTATTTGGTAATTAACACCTTTGATTTACTGACATAACTGTCCGAGCATATTTTATAGTATTTCCGTCGAGCCGAGTCAGCGCCACGTTCGAATTTCAAAAACCTTTTCCACGCTAGAGGGGAAAAAGCGTTTTTCCACGCAGATTTTGAAGGCGAAAGACAGCCCTTTCGAGCAAGTGAGGTGAAAATGTAATTTTCGCACATAAATTCCGAAAAACTCAGAGGTGCGAGCCTGGGATTTGAACCCACGACGCTCTGCTTGAGAGGCCACAGGTCAAACCACTAGGCTACCACGGCTTTTAAAAAAAAGCTTAGATAGTGCCAAATTGCGCAGGCTTAAAATGGCAGCTAATTTAGAGGATAAACGGGTCCGCGCGACTCTGAGTCTGAGGATAACAAATAATTTTCTATTAAAAATATTAGCGTAAATGATAATAAACCTGTGGACCTTTAATAGTTTCTTTATGCTGCGCTTCATTATTGTTTAGAAAACTTTGTGTTTGAGCTTAAATTACAATTCGGTATAAAACTCATCTCTTAAGTTTTAAAATTTATTACTTTAAAAGTATTGTACATTCATATTAAGCTCTCGTGAGACGTGATTTATAGTGACTAAGCTTTACTAGTCGGATTGTTTTCCATTTAAAATCATGAGTTAGCCGAAACTAAATCATTTATCTTTTTGTTTCAGATTTTTCCTAAGTATATACGACATCCAAGGTTTTAATATCGTAAAGGGAGCTATTACACATTAATTCACGACTATACAATTTTGATGTGTATTGATTTAAAAACATATGCTTATTAGTTATTAAATAAACTTTTTCTACTCCTCCTGTACTTTCAACCGCACAACAGGTAGGTAAGTATCTATAATTGCAGACAATATCATAAAGGCACTCTTTTTTCATTCCTGTATCAAAGTATGTATTAACAATTGGTACTCGTTACTCAAACGAAAAAAAAATCTTCTGTACACAGAAATGAAAGTAATAAAAAAAACGTCATATGGCAAAAAAAACGTACATAAACAAAATAACTAGCTATAGGTACCTAAAGCAAATAATAATTAATGTTTTCAATTAAAATTTATTCAATAAATTTCATTCTTTATGGCAATAATTTTGTTTACATTATGCACCTATTTCACCGGTAATGTTACCTTGTAAATGCAATAAAAATGCTCGTGAACACTAAATTGCTCTTATGTAAATAGTCTGGTCAAGGTGCCTACTGATCACGAAAAACAGTGGATACAGTTCTCAAATATTTATTACGTACATTTCATTAAACAATCCTGACATTTTCTTTTGTGTTCTCTGGTTACGAATTTACCTTAGACTTATGCGGCTGCACATTGAGGATAGCATGCCAGCAAGTCAGCGTGTGTGTCTTGGTGTAGTAGGATATAATAGCAATCCAAGTGCCATACCTCCGTGCCATTGACCCCTGAACGGCGTGGTCAATCTTATCCACATCCACATTATTGATAATGTACTTTCCCTTCCTTATCATGCATCTCTTAGTAAAAGGTAAGCCCAACGAGTTCAGAATTGTTTTTGTCACAATACTTGCACAATCCAAGTTCTTCAATTCGTATACCCAGGTTATACCGTTAGGTGTTTCGTATCCGTACGACAAGCCGCCTTTCTGGGTAGCTTCTTTGACGTCGTATTTTACTGTGACGCTTCCTCGTATTAAATTCACACCTCTGCTGGAATTATAGGTTTCTATGAACACATCGAAAGGCGCATTTTCGGCGTAAGGCAACTCGGGGTTCTCACACGCTTTTACAGATACCAAAGAGGTCTTGTATTTCTCTGAAGCGACAGCGGTCTTCAAAACGGATAGAATCAAAAACAATGTCGGCGTCATGGTGGTTTGTTTACAAATGAACATCAAAATCGATTTTTGATGTAATGGAGGTTAAATTATACTTCAAATTGATCTAAAACAGGATGATAATGATAATGTTGTGTGGATGGTGATGATAATGTTGTGGTAATGGTAATGTAAACTGTGTTTATTCTAACCATTTTAACATAGTTTAATGGTTTACACTAACTTATCAGATCGCAAGTTTCCAATGTTGTCCCTAATAAGTTTGCTAATTGCAAATGGTATTTTAACAAGGACATGGCAATACATCTTTTTTTTTAAGGTGAAACCGTGTCCACAAGCGGTGAAACCGATCTGAATTATGTATGGAGTTTTATGTAAATATCTAAAATTGGACTTTGAACCACATCATCACTACATAGTATAAAACAAAGTCGCTTTCTCTGTCCCTGTCCCTATGTCCCTATGTAGGTATGCTTAAATCTTTAAAACTACGCTACGGATTTTGATGCGGTTCTATTATTTAATAGATAGAGTGAATCAAGAGGAAGGTTTATATGTATAATACATGCATGCATAATACTATACCGTGCGAAGCCGGGGCGGGTCGCTAGTTATTTATAAATTATCAAACCAGTTTTGCCCATTCTCGACACTGATATGTTGATAGCAGTGTGTATCTGAAAAATATTGTGTCTGCTAGCTGTGTAGCTGAACAGTGTGCTTAAAATATTATGTCGTATGTTACATGACTATTTCATTTGTATAAAAGAGAATTGACGCTATTAAATGACCTTTGAGTTCACTTTTGAGAGATGAAAGGAAGAGTAGGGAAGTACCTACCTGTAGGTAGAAGGAAAAATTAATAGTACTAGTAGTATGTTTAAGTACCTAATCTGAGTGAAACAATTCTGAAAGATGACGAGAGTGTAATATAAAAATAACAATAATTTATGAGGTAGATATTTTATTTCAAAACCCTTAAACCATATTAACAAAAATTGTTTTCTTCCCAATTTAATAACTTCTAAATTTTAGATAAAATTGTACTATTACATAGTCCAATAAGGTACATATATGGGCCATTCTCTTAAAAGTTGTAACCCCAACTTTTTCTGGGATTTTGTTTCTTTCGGATTCCTACTCAGAATCACGAGCACTAGATCCTGATAAGAGAAAAAAAATGTCCCGAAAATTCCATACATTTTCTGGCCTAAAATTTCGTTACATTCCGTTGTGTATGAATGAAGTAACGAAATGGAAAAGGCAATTTTGGGCCGTTTTTTTTTCTCTTATCAAGACCGATAGTGCTCGTGATTTTGAGCAAGAATCCGAAAAAAAAAGTCCCAGAAAAAAGTTGGCAGGGTACAACTTTAATGAGAATGGCCCATATTATAATAACATTTAACTAACACAAAAAAAGGGTGACGCGGATTGTGATAATCATTAACGAAACAATTATGTATAAAGAAAGTCAATTATTTCTTCTTATAATGAACTAATGATGAAAAGCAACTACTTTCCTTATTGATATAATCTAAAATTAACTTCTGTTTTTTATATTTCTTTTGTTTTAAGTTATATTATTTTTCACGTCCCTTCCCTCTTCTACTTTTTGAATTAATTTTTTTTTATATGAATAGGAAGGAAAACGAGCAAGTGGGTCACCTGATGGTAAGTGATCACCACTGCCCATAGACACCCCCAACCCCGGAGGGATCGCAGATGCGTTGCCAACCTAGAGGGCTAAGTTAAAATGACTCGTTATTTCCCCGGCTGTCTTACTCTCCACACCGGAACACAGCAGTGCAAGCACTGCTGTTTAACGGCAGGATTAGCGAGTAAGATGGTGGTAGCGATCCGGACGGACCTTCCGCAAGGCTGGCACGTACTGAATCAAACACTATACAAAAGTCACATTCCAAATTCACATACCATTAAAATAACATTTTCGAATATTCACTATAAGTATAACTAATAAACAAACTCCTATCACAGATGTCTTTGAATATAATAATAATTAAATTAATTATCTGAATATCTTTTAATTAACAGTCAACTTATTTTGTCTGTACTTAATCTATCTATGCTTCAAGAACTTGCTCACAATATGCATAAACTTACTAGAAAACTCTACCGTCAGGCGATACCGTAGCGCGAAATACGCTAACACCCTGTGAAGAACAGTAAAAGCCAGCAGCCCTATCACTTGGAAATAATAGCTATCATGTGTCATCCCTAAGTCCCTCAAGAGTAAATTAGGGTCTGCATAAAGACAGAATGTTTTTGGACAATCCAGTAGTGGCCGTTCTTGGTATAGCGAGAGGGTTAGGCCTGTGACGCCGTAACGAAGGTATGAGCCCGACATGAGTTTTCTCATTGATGCTTCTATGGTTGGTCCGAAGCCCATACCGTAACAAGATAGAGCCAGAAGCGGCGCTGCTACTGAGGGTCCGATGATAGAGCCATTCTGTAACAAAGAGTAAGATAAAGTAGTAAGTAATACAGCTATACGGCGCCGTTATAACTAAACAGTAGGCTTATTGTCTAACTCGCTCGCAATCGCCATCGTGTTCATTTTGACAGTTCATGTATGGGCTGACAATTGGCATCGGAATCAGCTAGCTGTCACATTCATACAAGAACTGTCAAAATGAACACGATGGCGATTGCGAGCGAGTTAGACAATAAGCCTACAGGTTTACGACAGGAAGAGTTATATGACTACATAAACAAGCAAAATATATAACAAAAATGGCCACTTTCCTAGTCAACGCCAGTACCAATGAAAATCCCGTTTTACCGTCCTAACGCAACTTCCGCATTTCCCCACCATATTTCCGATCACCCCTAAAATTACCCTCCAAACTTTTATTTCCCCTGATGGGATTATAATGGTTCGCGTCGAGACGATAAGTGTCGTAGTTCATAACAGATTTTGATTAAACTTTGCACGTAATTATGATATCAACGCTGTTTAAGTATTTAGGCCAACGTGAAATATTACCTAGCCCGAATTTCCAGACGAAAGGGCCGAGGAAAATCGGAATTTGCCCACTTCTTTGTTCTAAGTATTATGCTGTCTTGATTATTACAATGTTAAAACTTATTTCTTTGTCTTTATCTAAAAGAAGCGAACAATGTTTACCATATTTATATAAGCTTTTTAATTTTGCCTTTGTTCATAAAACATTACAAAAATGTAATCGTAGATTTTTTGTTTTAAATATCGGGGAAAAAGATATTGGGCAATTGATCTATACAGTCTTCTCAAGAGCTAACATGTATGACACTTCAAAAATTACCACCTAAAAACTACATGTAAGCAATTAAATGAATAAATTAAAAAAAACCTCGTAAGGGCGTGATCATAAGTATATGAAGGTATGTTTTTTTTTATGTTAGAGAGGCCAGACAAACGAACTAGTAAAAGTATGTATATAAAGGCAGATTTACCGTGGCACTGAAGGCAGAGCCTATAACGAGGCCCAGGCCCTCCGAGCAGATCGCGGTTAGGATGCCGCTCACGCTGAACAGCACGAACCGCTCCCACTCCAGCAGTTGCCCGGACATCAGGTAAATTATACCGATAAACAACACCCCGAAAAACAGCTGGAACAAAAATATACATCAATACCAGCCCGGCTAGCATGAGAGCGAACGGTAGACTACTCGTCTCTTTCTATACTACATTTAATTTAGAATGAGAAACCACAATAGCGTTATATTGCGTCTGGTCAACTATTTCTTACCTAGCAAATAGTACAGAGCAATAGTTTGGCAGACGCAAAATAAAATTGTTTTAATGTCACTTTATTTGCGTGTCATCAATTGTTATTCTAGTACAAATTGTTAAGAGATTACAGTTGACGAGCAGCAATTTTTTTTTTTTTTATGCGAATAGGAAAGAAAACGAGAAGTGGGTCACCTGATGGTAAGCGATCACCACTGCCCATAGACACCCGCAACTCCGGAGGGATTGCAGATGCGTTGCCAACCTAGAGGGCTAAGATGAAATGCCTCTTGTGCCCGTAATTTCCCCGGCTGTCTTACTCTCCACACCGGAACACAGCAGTGCTTGCACTGCTGCTTAGCGGCAATATAATGTTGTTGTGGTTTCTCATCCTAAATTAAATGAAGTATAGAACAAAAAAAAACAAAAAGGCAGCCAATCTATCTTGCGCGCTTCGTGCTAGACGTGCAGTGTGGCGGATAGTACGCTTGTCGCCCGCACCTCTCTCGGCCCCCTTTGTCGCCTATCCCGCGCCCGTGCCGCGCGGGCGAGGACTCAGTTAAGCGGTCGGTCTATAGGCTAAGCCAATTTCTTCTTCTTCTTCTTTTCTTTGTGGCGTTCCAAGTCGTTATAGCGACGACAACAACTTCGCCAATGTCAGGGTAAAATTTTCATAAAATAAAATCTTGTGACAAAATGTCGGCAACGTTGTACGGTAACACGGTCAAAGACCCCCCTCCCCCCTGTCGAGCTCTTAGCCAACGGTCAATGATATCCCTCAGATACTGCCAGGAAATCATTAGCCGTTGCCCAGGGTGCACCGGACCAAGCACTGCTCTTCCCCCCGGACGGATCCAGAAACGAACCGCAGCTCTTGGCCACACGTGGAGGTAACCCGACATGCACCCCTAAGCCACTTTCGATTATCGATAACGCTAGAAAAATGGAATGACATTGACATACGCATACGAAAAATCACGTGATTTAGCCGAACAAGTAATATTACTACTGGAAAGCTTATGTAGACATACGCAGGACTGCCAGGCGAATGAGAGTGAATTATTGTATCAAAGCCCTAATTATCGTGCAAGATGTATTACGTCAATAAGAGTTTTTAATGATTCACGGTTAAGTTCATTCGAAATATTATAAACGGGATGTGAACCGCGATTACGGGTGCTCAATAAAGGTAATCGCGGTTCACATCCCGTTTATAATATTTCGAATGTATTACGTCTCCGTAGAGCGAAAAGTCACCTAATCGCAAAATTTCCAATTTTTAATTTAAGTAGGATTTTTTTTTATTTTTTATTTTATTGAATCAGGCGTTACTTTGCGGAGGTCCATTTCAATGAACACAAAATATTTACCTTGCTACTCCGCTGCTTACGTGCAAGATAACCAAGCTTGTGCGAAATGTATACGTTCTGCATGCAAGCCCTCCCTCTACTACTGCCACACAAAACTTGCATGCAGAACGTATACATTTCGCACAAGCTTGGTTATCTTGCACGTAAGTAGCGGAGTAGCAAGGTAAATATTTTGTGTTCGTAGGAAATTAAATTATTTTTTAATTATATTAAGTTTGGCAATTTTGCGATTTGGTGACTTTTTGCTCAACGGCGACGTTTATATAAACAGTAACTGCCAAATCCTGATTATCGTCAACACATTTATCCTGAATAGTCATCGTATTCCTGGATTTGCATGTACCAACAGTCGTTAAACATTGTACTTACTTATTCTGCTACGATACGAGGGTTATAAATTATCGGTTATCGTACTTGATCGTACTACATTTCTTTTAGTAGTGATTATAGGAGAAAATCGCGAAATTTCGACACAAAATGTTAGGTTCAGGTATTACTCATTAAACATGACACAAAAAGCTCTTTATTGTATTATCCATTAAACATTATGAAGATGACGGCACCGCAATTTGCATTTGTCTAAAAAATTATAAAGTTAAAGCTTGTAAGGATAAAACTTAGGCTTTAGCTGAGTATTTGGCCAAATCCAGAATGCATTAGCCTGTATCCAAAGCTACTTATCTTTATCGCAAAAGCCTGTGTCTGTATCTTCCCAAGACGGCTGTCTACAACGATTCAGAAACACTTAAGCCGATGAAGGAATTGGATACCTACGCGGCACGGCAGAGCGTCGTTCCAAGTTTGTAATACCTACCCGATAATATTTAGCTCAGATTTTGTACAGATTTAGGAGTAAAAACTAAAAACCATCAATCGGTGGACGCCAAAAGACAAATTCGCCTAACATGCCTTTTACCTTTCACACTTCCACTGTAGACCACAATCGCGCATGTCTGATATTTATTACAATCGCACTCTGTTGTACGTTTAATTATTCCTATAAATTGGGAAAACGGCTACTGACTTAATCGAGATTGAAATCAGAGAACAAAATACATCCCTGGCATATTTAGCGTATAAATTTAAGTATATATTATTATTTAAGATTAGACATTACATCCTATAGATGATTTATTTACGTTTTTATTTAGCAAATGCCAGGGGATTTACCACGGTCGCTTAATGCGTGCCAAGTTTTATTCAGCGTAAGGGACACAGTTATGCAGCCATATAGCACTGTCCCTTACGCTGAATAGAACTTGGCACGCAGTAAGCGATTATGGTAACTCCAATGGATTATTCTGCATTGGTCTAAGCTACTTGGAGTAATGTTGAAACAAGGTCCAGAAAAATAACAATTTCGGATGACCGCAGTCCGCAATCTAGACCTTAATTGTAATCGAGGCCCGTAAGTGTAATTAGAGCCAGCGTTTAGGCATCAACTTTTACCTTTTTAAATCAAATTTTGACAGCCATCAAAACGTTTGAGTTTCAGTTTATTGGATCATCAAAGGCATTTAGTCCCTTTGCCTCATTTACCACGGGGTCAAATGTTTCGCAAATCTACGCCAATTTGTAATTATAATTAGCATGCGATTTGCATGAACGATCACAGGAACATTTAACCTAAAATAATTAATTCTTCATTAAAATGATTCGTGAAATATTCATTTATATTTATAAGATCTAGATCATTACGTGTTTTGCGCGAGTAATACGGAAATCCCCAGGTTTCCATTACCAAATAGAAAACCTCAAGCTGGTAATCACCAAAAGAGCTAGTCTAAAATTCTGCATAAAATGCTGGCCAAATAGAACTCGGTTGATGGCTTTGCTTTGAGAACGAAATCCTGAACCATTTAATTACTTATAGGGCACTTAAAAGTGGTAGGTGGAATATGTAATGAAAAAAAAAATGGTTTGCCTGGAAAAAATAATAACGGAGCTAGAAAATAGCACTCGAATGGGTTTAGGTAAATGTATATCCACTGCAATATCACTAGGCTTCATTATAATACTTCTTATGGTCTTGGCAATAAAATTTAATTTGAACCAGTGTTCTTACCATATTCGGCAAAGATGCGATAGTGAGAGCCGCGTAGTATGCTTTAAGGCTGTACCAGCGGTTGAAGTACTCGCGTCGAAGCATACGCACCTCTGTGGGAACTGAAATAAAAATATTGTTGTTTTTACGACTAGGTACAGGGGCCTTTGATGCCTTGGTGCAATTCAATTCCGACTGAGTTCAGGTTTTAGCTGCCATTTTTAGTTTGGATCTGACAGCGAGCGAACCTAAACTGAATCGCATTAAGACGTCATGGTAAGGCCCGAGAAAGTATGAAATACATAGCAAAAGCTAGTTAACAAAGGGAGGAAGGACGAGATTTAAACAAACTCATATTAAGTACAGTCATTTTCACCCGACTTTTTGATATCGTGTACCGTGTATCATGTACAGGTACCTAACGAAGGCGCCAGAGTTCTGTCTATTAATAATTAAATACTAGGTACTCATTAAAATGGTCCCTTCTTTTCCACTGGGCACTTTGGGCCAGGGCCTCACGATTCGTGATATTTTATCAGACAAAAGATCTACTAGAGCCTTACTGACTTAAAGAGTCCAGTGCCTTCAATACAAGACGACCCAGTGACTAAAGCTCTAGTAGACTGCCAACTGACACAAAAATTAATCAACAGACCAATGGGTTTCGACGGTCAGCACTTACATACATACCGTCACGCCTCTTTCCCACATGGGTAGGCAGATATTATTTTGTTCCACTTGCTACGATCCTGACATACCTCTTTCGCATCATCCACATTCATCAATCTCTTCATAAATGCTCGTCGGTTTCGGGTGCTCTTGACCTGACTAGCACCCTAGCACCAGCCCAGCCACCCAGCCACCCTTGCCAGCCTAGCTAGCCTTGGTCAGCACTTATCTCGAAGGTAAACTTTAAACAATTGGTTCAATACGTACATATTAGCACCGGAATCATGATATACGTGTACATGAAGAATACTAGGCAGCTTAAGCAGAACTTAAAGTTGGCTATGGGCTGGTCCCCGTCGTTGCCGACGCTGATGAAGATGCTCCCAATCAGGATTCCTGATATCACATGGTGGAGCAGCTGGATCAAGAGACCAGTCTGAAATGGAACAGAATGTCGACTATTTATTAATAAACCACTCTGAATGAATGAGAAAGTGGTGATGATTCAAAATGAATATATTTTACGAAAAATTTAATACGTATGTATCGTGTATCGTGAAATTGGTAGTGATAAACTAATTCTTCGCACACAAAAGTACCAGTAACTATCACATTTACTTATGCTATCGCCTGTGGTATTAGACTCAGCACTTGGTGTTTATTACCTTATATATAACTTAAATAGTAAGTGCAAGTTCAATTGGAACTATAACTTTCCTAGTAAAAAACAATCTAAAAATAGAAGAAAGCACAGATAATTTACAGGGGCGCCGTTGCGTGTGATTCCACCGGAAATCGAACCGAGAACGCCTGGGCAAGATACAAGATAACACCGAAGGTAAACGTGCTCTGATCGGATAGATCGGATGTGAGGATAATAAGGGTTCTTTTCAGAGTTCCGTGCGGGCCGTAGAATAGAAAAAAGGTAAGAATCACTTGAAAGTTGAATCACGGGAAGCCGTGGCAGCCAGGCTATGACCCGTGGGTCACAAACCTCACAACCAAGCCTATTCTACCAAACCGACAATTGTCAGTGACATGTGACAATTCAATTTACATTACAAATTTGACGAGAATCTACGCCGGTTGGCTTCATATTTGAATAAAATTGTCGAGTTGGTGAAACAGGGGCCTGAAAATTAGGGTTTCGAAAGGTGACATGTTTTTTTAATGTAAGTGTATGTAGAACTGGTATACTTACCCTGTTTCTCTTGTTCTGTACGAACATCCGCTTCGTGAGGATCAGGAACTGCGTGAGGAAGGTCGTGGCGAACTCCATCTTCGTCTCCTGCTCTCTGGCTACGTGCTCGACGAATATTCTTTGGATCGAGGCGTCGGAGTGCAAGACTGGTTTCCTGCGAAAAAACAGGCTAATTCAGTTATTTGTCACAACAATACCCGTTAATGTACGTAACAGCTAAAGCGTCTACGGGGTAGACAGGGTCTAAGGTAACAATACCTAAGGGCTGTAACATGATTCCTACGGTTTTCGCCGATTCCTTCAATGGACTTTAAACCATCTGCGCAGGAAGAGAAGCATCTGGGTACATTCTGTTTTTTTGCTCCTAGACTAGCAACAGCATACATATACATACACACGTACGTCTAGTTATCGATTATTATAGGTACTAAGTTAACATTTTGAAATAAGTGTTTTCTTGAATTTTGCTGAAGTACACATATATAGACAATTAAGTATAGAAAAGTGTATCATAGGTAACTAACAGACAGATAGATTTCATTGTGGAATGAGGAACACAGTATTTCAGGTGTAACGGTATTTATGCTGGATCTGGAGCTAGGCCGAGCTCCATCCAACACGTTTCCTTTACACACAAGAATGACAACCTTTCGGCCATAAACATAGTACATTGTGCTCATTAGAAACCTTCTTTCATATTCATAATACAGAACCATTGAAAGCAAACTCAATAATACTGTGTCAGACGTAATACCCACCCTTGTACCAATTAAGACAACAGCGATAGTACAATACAACATGTACGAATTTGTTAACAGGGTCTACAAGGCGCCTATTAAATCGGCTTCCTCGTCCCGTTCCGAGGATTGCTTTGTTGAGAAGTTAAGGAAACTTTACAGAAACCCTGTGAGTTCAAGTTTATGAACAGATTAAACGAAAAAAGCATCGTTATCGTGCTATTTTGAAGAGCCGGTGATTGGGATTCGTTGAGCGCTTAACTACTACTACAGTCGGTCCCTTATGTCTGAGAATCGTGGTCATCACTTTCTGGTTTGTATGTATCTCGAACGGAGCGGGTTGAGTGCTTTATACAAGTTATTTTCTAATACACTGCGTGCGTCGTATGTTAACCGCTGTGGTGCGCGCTCGGAAACATGCAATGAACAGAGCAATCTTAGGTCACGATTTTTTTCATACAAAATTGTTTCTTTTCGAGGAATTTATCATAAATACAAAGAAACAACAAAGAAAATTCCTCGTTAATTTTTATTTATTGTCGTACCTATTCTTCTGCCTTGCTTATTTATTATTCCCATATTGTTATTTAAGATCAGGGGCTTATCATGACGTCTTAATGCGATTCAGTTTAGGTTCGCTCGCTGTCAGATTCATACTAAAAGTGACAGCTAAAACTTGAACCGACTCGGAATTAGGACGTCATGTCAAGGCCCCTGCATTCTTTGTGCATTTTCGCTACACAGCTCGATTTTTAGCCACATCCGTACCAATATCCGCCGCTTGTATATTAAACATACATACTTACCTAACATACACAACACACACAAATCACAAATCATGCCAATATCCCTTACGGGGTAGACAGAGCCTAAAACAACAAGACCTAAAGACCACGTTTAGCATGACTGTGGGCGTACAGCAGCATCGCCTACAATAAGATTTTCGCTCATTCCCTCAATGGGCTTTTACCATATATGCGCGGGAAGAGAGCAACTGTTACATTCTGTTTATTCTTTGCTTCCAGACCAGCATGGACGGGAAGCTCGTACATCGTTCCGTATGCAACAATGACTCAAACAATAGCCTCAACAAAATCATTGTGAAAATCAGAGAAGATTTGCGGAAGGAATAGTGTACGCAAGCTAATGTGGAATATTTCAAAGTTTACATCAATGTTTACACGATTTATTGTTGCGAAAACCACTATAATGAAAGTAGGAGTCGGGAAAAATGTGATGTACCTATTGATTTATAGACAAAATCATAGACAAATCTGTTTTTTTTATTGCTGAAAAGGCGATTGGGATCGTGCTAAAATAAACAAATTATCAAACAGCGAAAAAATATTATTAATAAACAAAGCTATGTAAAAGCATAGGTAATATTAAAATCAGGTGCTTGAAATAGTCCATTTTATCAAATAAAGGTGTTAAAAGCACAGCTTAAAAAATTAACAATGCCAATACCTAATTTGTTTGTCAAATGTCCCAAATTTATCAATATCGGAATTATCGATATTGAGCTGATCAATTCTGGAATTGAAATATCGTTCAAAATCGTCCGAAATTCCGGAATTACGAGATTCCGGAATCTCGGAGTGCAAGCCCTAGTTCCGTATAGTTGTCATCCAAGTCGTTGGACTCTTGAATATGTATTTTAAAATTTTTCAGCCTCAGGCAACCTCGTAGTTTCTAGCTAGAATATGGCGGCCGAGATGAGTTTAATAACTTGTCGAAACGCTTACGGATTCCGACGTGTCTCTAACTTTGTTAAGTAAATCATAACTTACGGCTGAAGTGCTATGTTTGACCAATTTGTCGTTATTGTAGCCCTCGACGTGGCAATAATGTGAGCTTATTGAATAAGTTTCTACCGTATCTTACAATAGTTTGATAGGTATCTGAATGCTGATGTTTTCTTTGGAAATATTTTTTTCCTTATGAGTCAGTAGCGTCTATTGATTTTACGTTTTTATATTTTTTAATCGGAGTAAAATTATCGTTTTAATGTTGCACAAAATTAACATGACTTTTGATAATTGTCTAAGTACATCTATTATAAAAATTATGTTCTACATCTTAATAATCTACAAAAAAAATCTATAAAGGCAAGAACAACAAAAGCTAAGTTAATAATTGTTTCAGAAATATAACGAAACATTGATGTGACAACGTGACATTGATGTTCTAAAATACCTTATCGGGAAATCTTGATAAATTACATAAACCAGTTAAACGTAGGGATGTATAAAGCAGGTGACAAAACAGACTCTACACTTTTAGACTGATGCTTCCACAGATAAAATAAGTTTCTGTCAAAATTTCATTTTTAAATATAAGCTTTTTTTGCTGACTGTACTTGCATTGTCATCCGTCCTACATATGCATACATACATACATACATATCGTCACGCCTCTTTCCCACAGGGGTAGGCAGAGACTACTTTGTTCCACTTGCTACGATCCTGACATACCTCTTTCGCTTCATACACATTCATCAATCTCTTCATACATGCTCGTCGGTTTCGGGTACTCTTGACCTGGCTTTTTTCCAAAACGTATGTGTGTACCAAATTTCACGTTTATCGGACCAAGCGTTGAAGAGTTCCCTCCTGCGGAGACGATCCTGGCTAGGTCACCAGAACACCACTACCAGATTATTGTATTGTCATCTGACTTAGGTACATAAGTAGGTATGCAAAATTTTAGCTCAATAAGCTGAAGATATCTGCTTCAAAATGGAGTCGCAAGATCCCACCCGGACAAAATATACTTAAATACATTGCAAGTTAAAAAGCTTCTAAAAAGCAGCTCATACCGGCCTCCTCGGGTAGTGATCCGATCCAGCTTCCTACACAGCTTCCCGTTTTGGCACAACTCTGACAGTTGCGCAGGCGCTTCCATGTCCCCTATCAGCGTCTCCAACACGAAGTCAGCCGGGTTGTGGGTGGTGGGGCAGATGTGGCCAACTTCGGAGAGAAAAGGCACGAGGAGAGGAGCTGCGCCCTACGGAGAAATTTTTTGATTTGTTTAAGAATTCGAGAACAGCCCTCAGATCAGCTTGGACCGGGAACCAAACAGTTTACATATATTGTATTTGAATTCCTTAATAGTTTAAAATAAAAGATACAATAATGTTTTAAATATGATTCTTAATCAGTACATAAGCCTTCTGCAACCACAGTTTGCTCAAGATATTTATAACGATCCTCGTACTCAGAAAGTGCGCCTCAGAGCAGCTCTACAGTACACAATTTTACGTCTTCACCAGGACAGGAAATGGAATTTTCTGCTCTCGTAGTGGGCAGTAAATCGCTACTTACGGCCCGGGGAGACGTAAAATAATAAAATAGCTGTATATTCGTACTACTAATTCTTTGCGCCTAGAGCGGGTTCACACCAATTTCTTACATAATTAACTATCTTACTTGAGCCAAAACTTACCAAGGACTTTTATATTAGGAAGAGTAAAATTGTGTTTCAAAGAAATTTCAGTAAACCCTGCAAAAGGGTGGACCCCAATCATAAACATTATCGAAACTGTGTACTTTACAAAAGTTAATTTAATAAAGAAAACGGTCACAAAATACGCGGTCACCCATTCCGAGGCAGTCTAATTTGGTCCGATTAGTCCCGCTTATGCGAAATAACAAAGTGTGTTCGAAACTTTTTTGCACCAAATGCTGCCTCAGTATTTATCGCTGTTGGAAACAAGTTGGGCATAAACAAAAACCACTGGACAAGGCCTGAAGGACTTTGGGAATTAAGTGGCCATGGGAAAAACTGTTTCGCGTTCATGTAAAAACTAGGGCAGAGGAAGGGTTGACATCAAATATCATAGTTAATTTATGTAATTTTTTGAAGAGATAACTTCTTAAAAATCGATCACCACAAGTTGCACGCATGAAAAAGTGTCACGTTACGCGTGACGTCAGAGCTTGCAAGCTTGATAAGGGAGGCCTTAGCCTAGACAGTGGGGCAGTGAGAGTGAGACTAAGGCCAAAAAAAGCGAAATATAGGTACCCACGTTTTAATTCAAACATCATTAAACCACCACAAAAGTCAAAGATTGAAATGGTCTCCACACTTCAATGAGCGCTATTTTCCCGAGGTAAACATTCACCGGTTCAATTTCCGTTAGTTTGACTTTCTCGGCGTCAAAGGGCTATCATTTCAAAGATATTCCAATAACAGTAAATAACCAGGGTATTGCTTCATTCGGCAGTCAATAACTATACTAGGAAACTAGTTAGGAAAACCGATAACAGTACCTATTCCGAAAGTTAGTTTCTGAAACCGTAGTGCGTGTAGGGTTTTGACTTAAAACTTAATAGAATTAAAAATAAATAAATAAATAAAGCGAATGTATGTCTACATGTTTAAAAATACATCTAATTATTTTCCCAGCCCCAACGTGGGAAATCTATTAGCAACTTCAAAACCAATGGTCGTAGAGATCCCAAGGCATTTTGTGCCTGGGCCTATGTCCAGGAATCTATTGGCTACACGGGCAACAAAAACCAATGGTCGTAGAGATCCCAAGGCATTTTTTGCCTGGGCCTATGTCCAGGAATCTATTGGCTACGGGCAACAAAAACCAATGGTCGTAGAGATCCCAAGGCATTTTTTGCCTGGGCCTATGTCCAGGAATCTATTGGCTACGGGCAACAAAAACCAATGGTCGTAGAGATCCCAAGGCATTTTGTGCCTGGGCCTATGTCCAGGAATCTATTGGCTACGGGCAACAAAAACCAATGGTCGTAGAGATCCCAAGGCATTTTGTGCCTGGGCCTATGTCCAGGAATCTATTGGCTACGGGCAACAAAAACCAATGGTCGTAGAGATCCCAAGGCATTTTGTGCCTGGGCCTATGTCCAGCAGTAGCCTTCTACCAATTGATGAGTGTGATGACAATAGGGAATATTCATGTTTTTTTTATAGCTTTCCTTAAAAGCTCACTAAACTTATGTTATAAACATTTTTTTTTTCAAATATCTATCAAGATAACCGAGATATAAACTATCGAAGATTTGTGTCTATCTCTTTGTTGTGACATTATTATGAGGTTACTTGTCATATATTGGACCTCTCTTTCTAATCGCTGTATAATTAGCAGTTTAAAACTCATATATTGCCTATGTTAGCAAATAAATGATTTGAATGATTGATTGATTGACATTTTCCGTATTTCTTGACCGATATTACTTTTAATTTCATTTTTTATCATTTCTTTTCTCCTTTTTCCTTTTGATATTATTTTATTAAGAAACGTGATATATTTTTTAAATGCATATTCCCTATTATAAAAACTACTGCGCTATACTTCATTTAATTTAGAATGAGAAACCACAATAGCATTATATTGCGTCTGGTCAACTATTTCTTACCTAGCAAATAGTACAGTGCAATAGTTTGGCAGCCGCAAAATAAAATTGTTTTAATGCCACTTTATTTGCGTGTCGTCAATTGTTACTCTAGTACAAATTGTTAAGAGATTACAGTTCACGAACCGCAATATAATGTTGTTGTGGTTTCTCATCCTAAATTAAATGGAGTATAGTCCATGGACATCATAGCTGTAAAACTTCTTAATAAATTTACAACGGTTAAGTTAATTTTACTTTTGAAGCTCATCTCATCTTAAAACTGCACTGAACTTAAACTGTGACCTAAAGTAAGAGTTTCTCGACAATTCCATGTTCATTCGTGGTTAAATCCGAGTTGCAGGTTAATTCACTTGTGCGGTTAGTTACGGCGCTTCTCAAACTTTAATGCGATTATTTCGTGATGTGTTTTGCTGTAAACTATGTGAACTAATTTAATGAGACAAGGTGTTCGGTTGCGACTACAACTGTTTAAGGCGTCTTGCAAGTACTGACAAGATAGGAAGAAACCTTAGAATTTAGTTCAATTTAAGGACTAGATCAATCTCAGAAAAGCCGTGGTATCATAGTGGTTTTACCTGGCCTCTCAAGCAGTGAGCTGTGGGTCCGAATCCCGGGCTCGCACCTCTGAGTTTTTGAAATATGTGCGAAATGACATTTAAGAGTTTTTAATGGTTCACGGTTAAAGGTAATCGCGGTTCACATCCCGTTTATAATATTTCGAACGAAATGACATTTGTTTGCCATGAGCTTTTCGGCGACGGAATACGTTAAACATCGCGAGGAAACCTGCACAGATCTGCGAAGTAATTCTACGGTGTGTGTGAAGTTCCCAATCCGTACTGGGCCCGCGTGGGTACCATATAGCCCAAGCCCTCTCATTATGGAAGGAAGCCTGTGCCCAGCAGCGGGACGTATATGATGGAGATGAGATGATGACATAATGTTGAGGAGAGGAAAGCCCTCCAATAAATGGAGGAGACCTATGCCAAGAGGCACGCCGAATTACGCGATAATATAAACACAAAAGGTGACGACAACAGGTACTGATATTGTAGCGAATTAGGAATAAAATGGCTATAATTATTATTATTATTTTAAGGACTAGATCTTAGTTTTGAGCAACAGTGTCCACGATAAAGATAGTTTTAGGTGGCGTTGCAATAAATAGAGATGAAGTAGAGACATAGTATGTCAAGGTGCGATGCTTGAGTGGAAAACTTTCCAGTCAAACGCAAATATAGCTGGATATCCTTTCAATGGCTGACAAGAGCCCTTTTTAGCAAGTTTTCTCTCTTAACAGACCTCTTGAACGCAATCTATACTCACTAGCAAAATTAAAGGGTCGCTTTTCATAGAACTTTGTATGAAAACTGTCCCGTTATTTTTGCTAGTTTGTTACCGATACGCGTTGCCGAGGCGCTCCCAGTTTGCTCTTAGTAAAAGATCCTGCTATCAATTCAGAAGACTTTATTAACAAAAGCAATGATTTTATTTTAATTTGAGTGTTTCTCAAAAAGTTACTAAATTTCATTAGCGACTGCGATTTGCACTTGGCGGGTTTTTTTGTTACCACGAACCAAAGAATTTTGGTAACAAAAAAGGAAGTTTCCATACATTAAATTAGGATATTTTGTGTGACTATGTTAATTAGGCTGTTTCATTCACTCTATCTACCTGCATTTTCTTTGCAAATCGGAGTCGCTAATAAAATGTAAATACAAACTTTTTTCAGAAATTCTCACCTTCCTCTTAGGGCTTTGAACCTTTCGAAATTCAGATGGTTCATTATAAAGTATTAGGAACGTAATGTTGAATTTTATTTGATGTAGAGATGCATCACATTACCAAATAATTGATTATTGATTTAAGCCAGAACTAATGAATTTATGTGGCTCGCACAAATTAGACAGCGGTATCACGTTTAGTTTATAGGCATGTAATTGTAATAACAGTTCAATATAATTAATGGAACGAATCATATTATGTCGGATATTATTATCTAAACTAATATTAAGTTGGTGAAATTACTGGCACAAGAGGTAAGTCTAAGCTGCCCTTTAGGCTGGCAACGTATCTGCGATCTTCTAGTGTTGCGGGTGTCCATGGCGGTGCTCGCTTACCATGGGGTGACCCACTTGCTCGTTTGCCTTTTCGTATAAAAAAGAGGAAAGATTTTATTGTTTGTTTGCGTTGAATAGGCCGTAGCTTTGACCTAGTACGGAATTATGTAGTTCCATAAATAAGCCCTTGGGTTTTATTCTTAGCATTAGAGCCAAGCTAGTCTGTTTGTTATGACACTGTTCACTTGCAAGTATGATGCAAATTAATCTTAATTCAACCGCAGTGCACCAAACCCTGCTGAAATATAATAGCAATAAGTCATCAGTAAAATACAGTCGCACAGTATAGACACCGACATATACGTAGCGTAGGGATGTTACATCGCTCGAAAAATATCGATGTTTTTAAATATTGTATACTAGCTGACCCGGCGAACTTCGTACCGCCTAACAGTCAAATGAATGTCGTGTTACCTTTTAGCTGAACTAATTTAGGCTTTGATGAACGTAATACAATGATTAATATAATATTATCCCTCTGTTGATCTGTACGATAAGCTCGACGATTTCTCGTTTCCTCTCTTTCCTCTTAAATCTTAGAAATTATTTTCGAAAATAGAAACTTTAATTTACGCAAAATAAAGTTATGAACGCACGCGTAAATGTTAACCATTTGTCATTATTTCTGAACGCACGCATGAATATTTGAGGAACTTCTATTCAAATCTGCTTAATACACTTTTCAACCTTTTTAATTGATTAACAAAAATACGGACAAAAGTTTATTCACCCTTTTTAAATAGTTTACACAAAATACATTTCTGAACGCATGCATAAATGTCAATCACAGTATTTGACAGGATGACAGGAGGAAAACAAATGTTTGACCGGTACGAAAAAAAGGAACATAATTAAATGGAAAATGATTCATTTTCATAATTATGTATTCGTCAAGTTTTCATTGTTTTTAAAATGTATTCTGCTATTCAGGGCGGAGACAAATCCAACGAAACAAAAACCAGGAAATTGATCCAGCCGATCTCGAGTTATAAGTGTTGTAACAAACCCTTCTTTGTTTTATATGTCGAAGACAAAGGCTGGATAAACTGTCAGGTTGGTCGGTTAGAATTCAAACGAGCTTTATGCATAGCCGAGCTTAGGTCACCGTCTTTTCCACCTTCAAGGTACATTAATGAGATAGAAATAACAGCACACATCATGTTTCACTTGTACAGCCAGTCTTTATTGAAATAGCGCTTACACAAAGGACTGTGGACTATTACACACTCTAATAATGAAACGCGGAGAGTTCAGTGCTTGCGCCCACGAACTACCCTATCAATGTTCTCAATACCGCTTCGCACCGAAATAAGGCTCGATACTTAGTGCAATCGCACTTAACAATCCGAATCACTAACAATTCACCATTCAACATAAAACGGTACGTCGAAGCAAACGGATCACTTTCGACGTCTGAACTCAGTCAAATCACGATCAAGGAATGCCTCTCGCTTCTCACTCTCACCAGATGTCATTCTGTCATTCTAACTAACATTGCAGGTAGTTGGAACTGAGCCAAACACAGACCACCCCCAAGCGATACCGCAATACCACTTGACGTTTCATAAAAGCAATAACTTATGAGGGTACATTCAACAAAGTACAATTAACGAATGTTCGCAGCTACAAGGTACATCTCCTTAGCTATCAAAAGTCTAGTCATTGTGACGACGCTCCGACATATATATATATATTACAAGAACAAATCTGCAATTTATTATGAAAATGTTGAATGTAAAAGACAAGAAATGGGTAACAGTCCTTGTATTATTTTAACATCCCTTGAATGACGTCTGAACTGAAAAAACGAACTATACAGAAGTACGAGTTTTAATTTTGTATAATTATTTAAGCAAGATCACACATCAAAACTACTATATTGCCGTTCTTATTCAAAAGGACGCATTGTCATGTCCAAAAAATATACATTTTTTACATTTTTCCACAGATTAGACATCAATCTATCATACTGCCGTTCTAATTCAAAGGGTCGCATATCTGTTTCATAAGTTTTGAGGGAATTATGATAGATTGATGTCTAATCTGTCCAAAAATGTATAAAAAACTAAATCTGTTTTTATGGACTAACAAATAAACAATGCTCTATTAATCTCTATCAAAATTTTACAACCAACTAGCTGTTACCTGGGATTTCGCCTCAGTTTCAGCATTTTATTTCAAAATAGTGTTACATGAAATACTGCCGCGGTAAAACAACAAAGAATCTAATGTAATTAATTTTTATTTATAGTTCGTCATGTTTTTATCAGCAGAACATAAATTTGGTCAATGGCAATTATAAGATCAGCAATTTTGATACCAATTTTAGCAAAATAAGTAGCAAAATGTTTGAAATATCGATACCATTATGGGCATCCTTATTATAAACGCCGCATTCACTTGCATAATGCCGCGTATTTGCGCTGCCGACGTGCAAACAATCCAGGCAAGTGACTATTAACCTGCACAAAGCACGCTTCTGTGTTTTATACATACTATACATTGCGCACGATCTTAATGGGACGGAGGAAATTTCTATTAGAATGAATGGGTGTGACAACTGAGACTAATTTGAGCGATTTATGATCGGTTATTAAATTTTTGGGTTCTCTCTTTCCACCGTACGTCCCACTGTTGGGCATGAATCTCCTTCAAGATGCGGTGGTTGGGTTAAACTTATACTTCCCACGCAGGCTCACTGCGGATTGGGAACCTCCCACGCGCCATTATATTGCTTCGCATACCTATATATAACCTAACCAGTTATCATTTACGCCCGTATGAAATTTACACACTATAAAATCACTATTATCCCGGAAAATTGCGTATATAGTTCCCGCGGGATAGCGATAAATGAATTCTTTGCAGACGAACTTGCGGGCAATGCGGGCAAGCTATAATACCTACTTATTTGGTCCAAGGGCATTTAATGTATCGTAGGTAGGTTTTTGGCACACCCTTCCGTTCATTACACGCCTCGCGCACACGTCGACTGTTCCTGACAACTCTGTTTTGCTGCCGGTCTACCAGCGTTCAATTGTTTTATATGTAAGTGAATACAGATAATAGAGGTGAATCAGTGACTGTCGATGAATGGGTAGCGTTAATATACGGTAAAGTCTAGTCCGATTCGTAATTGGCGGTTTTTAAAATATCCGTTGTCTCCTTCATGTTTTTTGTTACAAAATTTTAAAAGTAAAATTTAAGAGTAGCTATTTTTGAATTATGGCGTAGTTTTCAATCAACTGATGTTGTCTTAACAGATGTTATCTTACCGAAAGAAGTTTCGTCCTATAATTTGATTACCTATTTCACCTTTGATTTGATTAAATTCATAATTATTTGACCACGATTCCGTTTTCATTTAATGCCTGCCAAAAGGCCGACACGATACTAAAATAAAAGCGTATGATGCGTGGTTTAAATAATTGTAATGCATCACGATACCGTCACATTTGCCTCGTGTTTACTTTAATTGAAAATTAAAGCTTAATACTTTGATATTGGGATTTTATCGCCGTCGTGTCCGGAAATATCCGCATAATTCCGGCGAAAACCGAAACAAGCCGGAATACACCGGAATCAGTGTCCTTATGCCGTGTAGTAGCGGTGAATTAAATATGATAGCATGTCGGAATCAGCGTGGTGGCATGCCGAATAGTTTAACAAATGAATGAGTTTCATTACGACCGTTGAAAATATCGTGCAGTTTATTATTGGAACGAAATCAGTAGCGGTAGTTTTAATTTATGTACTTAAATAGCATTTCATTGCGTTTAAAGTCAGTAACATTATATTATCTTCATTTGTAATTAATTAAAGGGATATGTACTCAATCAAATCTTGCAACACGATTTTTGTTTACCCATTTCCAATGCGATTGACTTGAAATTAATGATGAGCGAATTTGAATAATACTAATTCGATTAGTCGATTATTGTAATCATTCGACTTAGTCGACTAATTTGAAAATCATTCGAATATTAGTAGTACTCACAATCCACTCCATTCAGTCCAGTCGAGTTGACGTTGATATAACTAACAAGCTAACAACTAACGCGAGCACCGCACCGAGTCGACACGAAGATTCCCGATTCGGTCCGAGCACTCGTCCAGCCGCCGATTAGTTACTAATATTAGTAGTCGTTATTCGATTATCGGCATTAGTATATTACTAATTTCAAATTCGAATTACGATATTAGTAATGAATAATCATTCGAATCAGTAAATTAGTCGAAGTCGCCCATCGCTACTTGAAATGTTAAACATTACACATCATAATGTTGACGTCAAAAATATACCTACTCACGGGCAAAAATAACGGGTTGCTTTTCATAGAGCTTTGTATGAAAAGTGACCCATTATTTTTGCTAGTCAGTGTATAGTTTAAGAAGCGACAATACAGGCCGAAGTCTACCCGAAGTCGCGGAAGCCAACTAGTGAATAATATTACCAAATAAGTAAATACTAACAATGCTAGAGATAACCATTACGGGAAACCCGCGTCAAGGTTATCTAGCCAACACATTACCTCAGGGACGGGCCGTAGGCCAGTGTAAATTACAATGACGTAAATTACAATAGGTTTAGGCAACATTTACGCCCATAAATGGGGGAATGGGATCGGCCAGGAATTGTCCTATTGCTTCCCGAGACCAGACCAACTTTATGAAAACACACCACCCGAAAGTACTATTCGATAGAAGTAAAGTTTGTCAGAATTTGAAATACGGGAAGTTTCTAATTCGGCACCCATCTAACAAATCAAATCAGGCGATATTGTTCTTGTAAAACTATTGTAGAATCACGAGCAAAAATAACGGATCACTTTTATAGCGGCGGTCTTATCAATATTTTTAGATGTTGTGATCTGAAAGTGGCGCCCCTCTGAATACAAAGCTTTATTGTTAAAGCTGTGTGTTACTTAAAAACAGCCGGCAGCAAGGAAATTGAAGTTACGCGAAGAAAAAGCCCACCATTATCATGACTTTATTTTTCTAGCTTATCAAGCTGAAGTTACTCATGAAGGTGGTAACGCTGCCTGCCTCCTGGGAACCATGCCACCCACGGATGCCTTGGAAAGCTTTTTTATTTAAAAAATTTATTACCTAGTTTTAGTTTAGTTTTATATTACCTAAGTCCAAAGTAAGTAAGTAAGTAAGTTCTATATAAGTATGTTTATCCGTTGTCTAGTGCCCATATCACAGCTTTGCTTAGTTTGGGACTAGGTCAATTGGTGTCAATTGTCCCAAGATATTTATTTATTTATTTACCTAGTCAAATTGAAATGAATTGAAAAATGACTTATTGTTTTGTAAGATCGGATATTAAATAATTAGTTGCTCATCAATTCATTTCTAACAATAATTCAGTTTCAGATGGTGAATGATGCTATGAAAAAATGGGTCATAAGATTTAGAATGTGTATGGGAAGTCTCTGAGTGTGAAAGTTGAGTACTTTCGGCAATTAGTTAGCGGTTGATACATGTCCAATTTGTAAATAGGTACGAGTATATTGTATGATAAACAGGCTTTCAGTGAATAGAAGCTATTAACGTGCCTGGTATAAGCCAATGCCCATTTAAATAACAAGTGATCGTTATAACGTCTTATAAAGCCATTATTACTGTGCCATAATAAAAATCAGATTCCTTATACACGGATAAGTACATTACACTTGTCAATTTGCGCCACCCTCGGCAAGCGGAACTTGGCAAAAATCAAATTACCTCGCGACGCATACAGACGCACCCGTATTACCTACCGTGTTCTCATTTAATCGAACTCAACCGAACTTATTACAGACATAATATCCACATCACAATATTATTGCGACTGGCATGTCAGGGGAGACACGGGCAAAATGAACAAAGTTCGGTGATGAGATTGTCGCCCACATTGTCTCTCGTAGTTAAGTTTGAGACCTTTAGTGCTCCGCGATTTTGTGTCGCCTGATAAGAGGGACAATGGAACCATATACGCTTTATTAGAATGGGCTTTCTTGGGCCTTAGAACTTGTTAACGTGCTCAATGCCTCGTGGAATAGCCGGGTTTGTGAGTTTTTTAAGGTACAGCTTATTGCTTCCCGACATTGCGGCATTGCTTCCATTGCTTGGTTTTTGTAACCATTTGATTCCTGACCCACCGCAGAACGTTCTCACAGTAAACGTCACATGATTTCCCTTATCAACTCAATGTAATGTCACTATGACATTTTATTGTGAGAGGGTTCCACAGCGGGTCACGAATCAATTTGTTTGGTGGTTACATTACAGTGTCGGTGTTAAAATGGGAACTGATGTAGTTTTATCGACGACATTATGCTACAACTGAGGATGTAGCTCTATGATTGACAAACGGACTAACGGACGATAGGAACATCGTTGTCGAACGTCAACTCAAGTTTTATGCGAGTTTAGATTTTACAGGAATTAAATTAACCATGTAAATCTTCCACAGATTTTACCACACATTGAATACTATTTAGAGTAATAAATGCGATGTGATGTAATGGGTCAAAACGTCGGTGCAATTTTAACCCTTTGAACGTTAAGATTAGCTAGCTTACGATAGCTAGTGCAACTTTATGCATTTTCATGTTTTTTATGTACTTTTACATTTTTACTCTCTGTTGGATATAGACGACGTTGATGTTCTAAAAGGTTAAAGATATAAAAGTTGTACGCGACTGAGTTCCAGGAATAATTAGAATTGTATACGTTTTATATGATCCGTTCAAAGCGGTTTCATCACAAGTTTTTTTAGCCTATTTCATGTTCATTCAAAAACTAGGTATTTTTCTCAGAAGGGTCCCGACGGCCCTAATGAATTCTGGTCGCCAGATAAAATTTACTTCGGCCACTATAACTTATTCCGGCCCATTTCTTTGAGTCATCAACCCATTTATGCGTCTGCCAGCCTGGAAATTTCCAGATATCCTTTCCTCAAGGGCAATAACTTTCCTTGATTATGATGAATTCCAAATTCCTAATAAATAAATAGTTCTCTGCTTTGAGTAAATAGGTAGAGGTATTTATATAGAATATTCCGGGGTTACCATTCCACTTGTGAAGTCTGTATTTTATTATCTAGGGACTAATGATAAGCTAGTAAAGTACCTAAGTGTTGCAAACCCTGCTCTGTGGTGCCAGTAATTGCCAGTCACATTCGCACACTTGCTTTATAGCCTAGCGATAGAACTATTGGATCTCCACACTCGCTTCTCGCACGTCATCGTCCGTTTCTAGAAACAAGCACTAATTGAACGAACACGAACAAGGAACAAGTTTAGTGCCATAATGGAGTAAATACATCTATCTGTATAATACAAAACGCTATTTTAAAAAATGAACATAAAATATTTACCTTGATACTCAGCTCAGGAGTAGCGGAGTAGCAAAGTAAATATTTTATGTTTATAAAAATGGACCTCCACAAAGTAACGCCTGATTCAATAAACTATTTTAAAACTCAAGAACGACTGCACCGATTTTTGTGATCTTTGGTCTAAAAAAATGATTTTTTTTGTATGCAACGCCATCTCTGATGTCACGATAGAAACTTGGTCTAAGGCGCAACGAAGTTTGCCTTGTTAGCTAGTCTATACTAATATTAGTAGCTAATATTATAAAGAGGTAAATTTTGTGAGGTTGTACGGGCTAATCTCTGGAGCTACTGAACCGGTTTAGAAAATTCTTTTACCAATAGAAAGCTACATTATTTGTGAGTGTCACGGTTACATTTAATTCTGCGCGGACGAAGTCGAGGGCAACAGCTATGTAGACTGTAGCAATTAATTAAATAAAACAACTTAAATCATATTGAAAATTCAACACTCAGCGCTGACAAGAGCAAACACAACTGGTTTTCTTTTGTTTTTCTTTCTTTCAGCGCTGCGTTCATTTAGGTTTATTTGCGGCCAGTGCTAAAATAGGATAATTTATAAAAAGTTTGTAATACTTAGCTCTACCTAAATAGGCGCGTCGCCTTCAAGCTAGTATATCTAACTAATCTAATCTAATCGAACTATATTATAAATGCGAAAGTATGGATGGATGGATGGATGGATGTTTGTTTGTTACTCAATCACGCCAGAACGGCCCAACGAATCTGGATGAAATTCGGCACATAGATAGAGAAAAGTCTGGAATAGCACATAGGCTACTTTTTATCCCGGAAAATTCCCGCGGGATAGCTATAAACGAATTCTTTACAGACGAAGTCACAGGCAACAGCTAGGAATATAATATAAATGAACGAACCTGGTAGCAGCACATGCCGCGAGCGATGACATACACCCGGTCGAAGAGGGCAAACAGCGACGCGGAGGGTTGGTGGACGGTGCACACGATGGTCCTTCCTTGCCGGGACAATAGGCGGAGCAGCACCACCAGGTGCCGTATGGAGACTACATCCAGGCCTCTGAAACAAAAGACAAATTTATTGCTCCAACATTCTCGGTAATAAAAAAAAAACAAAAAGTTTATTTAGCAAACAGGCCGCCTTGGGCTCTTTTACATGTCTTTTTTTGAAACTACCAGCGCATTCGGAAAGACCATCATTACCAAAAAGAATGCGCTTCAAGAAACTTGGTGGAAAGTTATTTTTTCACAATAAAATAGTTTTACAACAGTACTTAATTTCTACTAAACTTATAATACATTTTTTACACGGGGATGTATAAGGTCCTCAAGTTAAGTTCGTACCTTAAATTATATTAGTCTATAGTAGAGTATACAGATCACTTAAAAAAACCGATCAAGTGCGAGTCGGACGAGTCGCGATGTTAATATAAAATCCAGTGTTAGTAGAGCCCTGCTCCGAAGCAAAATGTATGCAGTATGAGGTAATTTTATGTTGGTTATTTACATAGGCAGACAAGACAAAAGTTTTCTCTTTTTACTATTTGTTGTTCTAGCGGCAACATAAATACATCATCTGTGAAAACTTCAACCGTGAAGCCATCACGGTTCATGAAATACAGCCTCGTGACAGACGGACCGATAGACAGACGGAAGAACAAGGTTTTTTTTTCATTTTTTTTATTTCCTCTCAATGGGAAAAGCACTATGTAGGTAGTAAATAAACCTCGGCCGGAATAGCGATTGCTGAACTCGTATAATAGACTTCTTATCTCTTCTTTCATCACCCTCTTCCATCTTTCCATCTCAGCCATTCATCCTGTCGTTCTGGTCCATCAAGTACAATTAATACAGCCCTATATTATTATGTATGTATGTATAACTCTTTATTGTATATAAAACACATTATTTTATTATATTCATAAATAGTAAGAAACATATGTATACATAATGTTTCCATAGTCTGGACGCACCCTTATGCTTTGCCAGAGTCGGACGCAATGAAAGTTGGACCTAAAATTATATTTTTAACCGACTTCAAAAAAAAAAGGAGGAGGTTCTCAATTCGGTTGTTTTTTTTTTTTTTTTTATGTTTGTTACTTCAGAACTCCGTCAGTTGTAGACCGATTTGGAAAATTCTTTTTTTGTTGGATAGGAAATACTTCCAGTTTGGTCCCATTGCCACCAAATCAAGATCTGACAGCGGGATCCTGGAGTAATCGAGGGCAACCTTCAAATTTTATAAGCACACCTATAGCGATTTTAACATTTTTGACATCAAATCAAGTATTTACATTCAGAAAGTATAATTTGGTGGACTGGACCTGATGAAGAAGACTGCTGATGGCCAACGGAACTCGCAAAAACTAAGTAATGCTCGCGCGGCTATAAGTGATCTCGATTTATATAGATAAGCAACTAAGAAGAAGAGGCTTTAAGCTGATGATTTTTTCGAACTGATCTGATGCTGAAGCCAACGGAACTCTTTTATAAAACAATGTAACTAAGCCGTGTTTGGGCTTAATGGAATCGTTGTGAGATGCACTTTGGCTACAACCACTAAAAAGTGAGAAATAAAGTGAGCACGTATACAGTATTTTGCATATTTTTTAGAAACTTCTAACGCTTAGGGATATTTATACGACACTTTTAAGTACCTAATATTTAGTAAATAGTGATGAACAGATTGCATTAGAGCTTAGAGCGTATTAATCGTGGTCCCACTGTTTTAAAAATACTCACTAGGAATAATAAAAATAAAAATAGAAAATAAAAAAAATAAAAATAAAAAATAAAAAAATAAAAAAAAAGGATTAAAATTAGGTTAGGTTCGTTAGGTATCTTCAAATGCCCGAAGGGCAAACCACATAGAAATAGGTTCCGTCGACCTTATGGTGGAGTGTAATTCGACATTTTTATAACAGTGGGACCACAAGTCCCTAGCGGGTATTAGCTTTATACATACATACATACATACCGTGACGCCTCTTTCCCACAGGGGTAGGTAGAGACTACTTTGTTCCACTTGCTACGATCCTGACATACCTACCTCTTTCGCTTCATCTACATAAATTGGTGTTAAAAATTGGATAAATTACAAAACGATTCACTAAAAAGCGTGAAAAAAAAAATTTAAAATAAAAAATAGAACCGCCTTCAATTCGCTACTTTAAAAATGACAAATTAAAATTATTTTTCGGTAAGTGCTACCTAATTATTTATATTGTGTGAAGTCGGTGCCTCAGCTCAAATAGTTCCAAGCCGAATATACTTATAGTACTATAATAGGCAGATAGACTAGGTCCACTTCTGCCACGCTTATCACACATAAATATAACAGTGGCGCGGACTGAGGCACCGATTTCAACATATAAATAATTAGGTAGCACTTACCGAAAAATAATTTTAATTTGTCATTTTTAAAGTAGCGAATTGAAGGCGGTTCTATTTTTTATTTTAAAATTTTTTTGTCACTGGCACAGCCCGGGACTTCAACCGCGTTTCAGTTTTTTGTTTTTCAAAATTAATGTTTCATAGAAACCTTGTCTTGACAATAACGAACACAACAAAAAAGATTTATCGAACGTGGCGTCGTGATTCTCAAGTTACAGCATGTCCAAGAAAAATTAAAAGTATTTTTTTTACAATTGCATTGATTAATTAATTATTTTTTGTTTCTGAGTACATACTTAAGTAACATAACGCGCTACACGAGTAAGCGGCTACGAATAGTAATCAATATCAAAATTCTTGATTTTTTAACAAATCAAAACTAGATTTTCATAACGAACGGACTGTAGAAAAAAATAATAAAACCTTATATTGAAATTTTGTGAAATAACTCGGTGACGCTAAAACTCGTGCAGTTTTTGATTTTTCAGTGGTGGCTTGTGAATACCTTTTCAGTAATTTCAGTGTGCCCACTACTGACATGACAAATGATTTTTTCCTGACATTCAATTCAATTTTTATTTATTTTTAATGTGTGACATTTTATACCATTTTATTGCACAATTTTATTATAAACTGTTTTATTTTTTATTTTTTAATCACTGATATTGAATTTGACATTTATTTCTTGATTGTAAGTATTATTCGATTTCTGATTTCTATTTTTTTTTATTGTTTTTATTTTATTTACAATTGACGATCTTTTTGTGACTTTCTTATGTTTTGACATAAAAATATAATGTAATTTACAAATAGAAATGAATCTAATCTAATCTTTGCCTCGAAACACCATAGAATATCTACACCTAACCGAACAGAGTGATGGAAAAACCGGAAAAAGGTTATTTATTTTTATCCTGTGTACTTAACAAGGGTCTCGGCATACTCCACCGTACGTTAAATGAAAAGTATTTTATCTAACATCATTTCCCTTCACGAAATATCTGTAACCTTATCGATTTGTTAAATGGCATTAAAGGGTACTAACGCAATATACAGGCTCACATAAAGGAACTGTAAAAAATTCTATTCAAAATTTAAAAAGCTCAACTGATTTTGATAACCTGCTTTAAAATAAAAATTAAAACCATATCTAAAGTGGTTCACCCGTTTAAGAGCTACGGGGCTACAATAGACGCACACACAATGGTCAAATTTACAACACTCTCTACTATTAAATTTACTTTAACTTTTTCTATTGTGGCAACCAAGGCCACATTGGCTAACTCACTAGAATCGCAATCGCATTCAGCATTTCTTTCTGTCAATCGGTAAAGTATGAGGGTAGAAAGAGAAGGTGAATTCATGCGATCGCAAGAGCCCGTGTGTGTCTAACACTAATAGGTATGCCAGGTTAAAATAGCAACCACTATCAAAGAGAATACAATACCTGGGCAGAAAAATAGAACAGCAAGCAGTGTTTATCGAGTTAGCTCAGTTCTATTGTCAGTTTCTGGACGGAGGTTGTAGGTTTATCGGTGATTGCGTGTTTGTTGTACATCTGAGATATATAATAGTAGCTACAAACAAAAGCTTCACACAAATATAACAGCATGTCATAAGAAGGTTCTTTGCGTTATATGGCATCTGTTACTGCATTTGTACACTACTTCAAGTTTCAAGTGTTAAAAAATGACGTTTGGGAGGAGTGGGATTTTCATTTAAATTACATATATAATAATTATAAAATATATAAAAAAATAGATAACACAAACACAAATTGCTAGACTACTTACAAATACTTTTTATAAATTATATAGTACAGTTATAAGGGAGATATGTGCTATACTAATGTATGAAGGTGGAAAGAAATTTAGGATAACAGGGCGAGAAATTTTGGAGAGAAGGAGGTTATGTAGGTGAGTAACAATTTTGAAACAGTGAAAGAACATTGTGGTCAAGGAAGCCCTTCGTCTATGAGTTGAGGTAAGAGGGAATGACTTTTTGGCACTTGAAACTGGAGCCGAATTTACATTATGCAACTAATTTCGTGAAAGTAGCATTACATTGCTCGGCCGGTAACCTAACGCTTCAAAAGTGTTCAATCAAACGCCGCAGTGTAATGCTAGTTGCACGAAATTAGTTGCATAATGTAAATTCGGCTTAGTAGCGGAGGCCCGTCATTATAACTGGCCAGCAATTTGATCACCGAAATGAGTCGATAGTGGTCTCGCCTCTAGTTTGAACGATACTGCGGTAAACATCGGTACAACGGTATATGGTGCCCACAACGATAAAATCGAATGTACCTCGCAGTTTGCTGTGTAATCAAATGATCGGGAATTCAACGCCCAGGCTATTGTGTGAATACTAAATCAATCGCGCTTTAGTGATTTCATAAATGTTGGGATGAAAAAATTTCGTTTGGATACCAAACGTGGAATTCAATTGATTCTGTTTCATTTGATTGCTTGTTTAAGGCGAAGGGATAGGCAAATGACCTTGCCCGTTCGTGACGTGGCAAGCAGTCCGATCAACGCGACATCTGTTAAATAATCGACGCGTGAACTCGATGCGAATGGGCGCGTGCTGATGGATTGAAATATTGCACTGCGATGTTAGTAGATGGCGCTTGCTTTAGTTTTCCGATTGCCTACACAGACACAGCATAATGTTCAAATCAGATTTTGCAAAAATAATAAAAAAAATTAACATTTCGGCATTCGTAACGTGGCCTTTAAGGTCTTGTTACCTTGGGCTCTGTCTGCTCCGCAAGGAATAGAGACGTTATTTATGTATGTATGTATGTGATATAATACATGAGAAAGTTTGTGACGATGTGAGTGAGTGTGTATGTATGTTTGTTTCTTCTTCAAGCTACAACAACTGGACGGATTTGGATGAAATTTGGAACGAAGACAGTTGGTACCCTAGATTAAAACAGGCTACTTTTTATCCCAGAAAAATGCAGTTTCCGCGGGATAGTGATGAACGTGACGTCAAAGGTGTCCAGAGTCTGTTTAGAGTCGCAACGTAAATGATTATTGCAGAATAAAGTAAAACTTGTACGTGTGCGGGAAAGATACAGAATAAGGCATGGTTTTTCCAATGATTATCTTCAAAACCAATATCCGAGGGTCCGAGAGGTCCCCAAACATAAATCCGTTATCAAAAATGAAAAAGGTGGCCGCCATTTTGAATTCTTTAAGTTTTGGACCGATTATTTTCAAAATCGATATCTGAGAATCCGAGTGGTCGTCAAACACAAATCTGCTATCGAAAATGAAAAAACTGGCCGCCATTTTGAATTCTTTACTTTTTGAACCGATTGTTTTCAAAATCGATATCTGAGGGTCCGAGTGGTCGTGAAACACTAATCTGCTATCGAAAATGAAAAAACTGGCCGCCATTTTGAAATCTTTAGTTTACCGACCGATTGATTTCAAAATCGATATCTGAGAATCCGAGTTGTCTCCAAACATGAATCCGTTTTTAAAAATGAAAAAAGTGACCGCCATTTTGAAATCTTTAAGTTTTGGACCGAATATTTTCAAAATCGATATCTAAGGGTCCAAGTGGTCGTGAAACACAAATCTGCTATCAAAAATGAAAAAACTGGCCGCCATTTTGAAATCTTTAGTTTACCGACCGATTGATTTCAAAATCGATATCTGAGAATCCGAGTTGTCTCCAAACACGTATCCGTTATCAAAAATGACAAAAGTGGTCGCCATTTTGAAATCTTTAGTTTTTGAACCGATTATTTTCAAAACCGATATCTGAGGGCCCGAGAGCTCCCCAAACATAAATCCGTTATCAAAAATGAAAAAAGTGGCCGCCATTTTGAAATCTTTAAGTTTTGGACCGATTATTTTCAAAATCGATATCTGAGAATCCGAGTGGTTGTCAAACACAATTCTGCTATCGAAAATGAAAAAACTGGCCGCCATTTTGAATTCTTTACTTTTTGAACCGATTGTTTTCAAATTCGATATCTGAGGATCCAGGTGGTCCCCAACCATGAATCCGTTTTTAAAAATGAAAAAAGTAGCCGCCATTTTGAAAACTTTTGTTTTCCGACCGATTGATTTCAAAATCGATATCTGAGGATCCGAGTTGTCTCCAAACACGTATACGTTATCAAAAATGACAAAAGTGGCCGCCATTTTGAAATGTTTAGTTTTCAGACCGATTATTAACCGATATCTGAGGGTCCGAGAGGTCCCCAAACATAAATCTGTTTTTAAAAATGAAAAAAGTGGCTGCCATTTTGAATTCTTTACTTTCTAGACCAATTGTTTTCAAAATCGATATCTGAGGATCCGAGTGGTCCCCAAACATGAATCCGTTTTTATAAATGAAAAAACTGGCCACCATTTATCAACCCGTTATCAAAAATGGAAAAAGAGGCCGCCAGCTCAGATATCGATTTTGAAAACAATCTGTTCAAAAACTAAACATTTCAAAATGATGATGACTTTTCTATTTTGTATAACGGATACGTGTTTGGGAACCACTCAGATCGTAAGATATCGATTTTGAAAACAATCGGTACAAAAACTAGTTTTTAAAATGGTGGACACCTTTTTTTATTTTTAAAAACGGATTCTTGTTTGGGGACCACTCGGATCCTCAGATATCGATTTTGAAAATAATCGGCCCAAAACTTAAGGATTTCAAAATGGCGGCCACTTTTTTCATTTTTCATAACGGATTTATGTTTGGGGACCTCTCGGACCTTCAGATATCGATTTTGAAAATAATTGGCCCAAAACATAAAAAATTCAAAATGGTGGCCACTTTTTTCATTTTTGATAACGGATTTATGTTTGGGGACCTCTCGGACCCTCAGATATCGGTTTTGAAAATAATCGGTCCAAAAACTAAAGATTTCAAAATGGCGGCCACTTTTGTCATTTTTGATAACGGATATGTGTTTGGAGACAACTCGGATTCTCAGATATCAATTTTGAAATCAATCGGTCGGAAAACTAAAGATTTCAAAATGGCGGCCATTTTTTTCATTTTCGATAGCAAATTTGTGTTTCACGACCACTCGGACCCTCACATATCGATTTTGGAAATATTCGGTCCAAAACTTAAAAATTTCAAAATGGCGGCCACTTTTTTCATTTTTAAAAACGGATTCATGTTTGGGGACCATACGGATCCTCAGATATCGATTTTGAAAACAATTGGTCCAGAAAGTAAAGAATTCAAAATGGCGGCCAGTTTTTCATTTTCGGTAGCAGATTTGTGTTTGAAAACCACTCGGACCCTCAGATATCGATTTTGTAAATAATCGGCCCAAAACTTAAAGATTTCAAAATGGCGGCCACTTTTTTCATTTTTGATAACGGATTTATGTTTGGGGACATCTCGGACCCTCAGATATCGATTTTGAAAATAATTGGCCCAAAACATAAAGAGTTCAAAATGGCGGCCACTTTTTTCATTTTTGATAACGGATTTATGTTTGGGGACCTCTCGGACCCTCAGATATCGGTTTTGAAAATAATCGGTCCAAAAACTAAAGATTTCAAAATGGCGGCCACTTGTCATTTTTGATAACGGATACGTGTTTGGAGACAACTCGGATTCTCAGATATCAATTTTGAAATCAATCGGTCGGAAAACTAAATATTTCAAAATGGCGGCCATTTTTTTCATTTTCGATAGCAAATTTGTGTTTCACGACCACTCGGACCCTCACATATCGATTTTGGAAATATTCGGTCCAAAACTTAAAAATTTCAAAATGGCGGCGACTTTTTTCATTTTTAAAAACGGATTCATGTTTGGGGACCACACGGATCCTCAGATATCGATTTTGAAAACAATTGGTCCAGAAAGTAAAGAATTCAAAATGGCGGCCAGTTTTTCATTTTCGGTAGCAGATTTGTGTTTGACAACCACTCGGACCCTCAGATATCGATTTTGTAAATAATCGGCCCAAAACTTAAAGATTTCAAAATGGCGGCCACTTTTTTCATTTTTGATAACGGATTTATGTTTGGGGACCTCTCGGACCCTCAGATATCGATTTTGAAAATAATTGGCCCAAAACATAAAGAGTTCAAAATGGCGGCCACTTTTTTTCATTTTTGATAACGGATTTATGTTTGGGGACCTCTCGGACCCTCAGATATCGGTTTTGAAAATAATCGGTCCAAAAACTAAAGATTTCAAAATGGCGGCCACTTTTGTCATTTTTGATAACGGATACGTGTTTGGAGACAACTCGGATTCTCAGATATCAATTTTGAAATCAATCGGTCGGAAAACTAAAGATTTCAAAATGGCGGCCATTTTTTTCATTTTTGATAACGGATACGTGTTTGGAGACAACTCGGATTCTCAGATATCAATTTTGAAATCAATCGGTCGGAAAACTAAAGATTTCAAAATGGCGGCCATTTTTTTCATTTTCGATAGCAAATTTGTGTTTCACGACCACTCGGACCCTCACATATCGATTTTGAAAATATTCGGTCCAAAACTTAAAAATTTCAAAATGGTGGCCACTTTTTTAATTTTTAAAAACGGATTCATGTTTGGGGACCACTCGGATCCTCAGATATCGATTTTGAAAACAATTGGTCCAGAAAGTAAAGAATTCAAAATGGTGGCCAGTTTTTTCATTTTCGGTAGAAGATTTGTGTTTGACAACCACTCGGACCCTCAGATATCGATTTTGAAAATAATCGGCCCAAAACTTAAAGATTTCAAAATGGCGGCCACTTTTTTCATTTTTGATAACGGATTTATGTTTGGGGACCTCTCGGACTCTCAGATATCGGTTTTGAAAATAATCGGTCCAAAAACTAAAGATTTCTAAATGGCGGCCACTTTTGTCATTTTTGACAACGGATACGTGTTTGGAGACAACTCGGATTCTCAGATATCGATTTTGAAATCAATCGGTCGGAAAACTAAAGATTTCAAAATGGCGGCCATTTTTTTCATTTTCGATAGCAAATTTGTGTTTGACGACCACTCGGACCCTCACATATCGATTTTGAAAATATTCGGTCCAAAACTTAAAGATTTCAAAATGGCGGCCACTTTTTTCATTTTTAAAAACGGATTCATGTTTGGGGACCACTCGGATCCTCAGATATCGATTTTGAAAACAATTGGTCCAGAAAGTAAAGAATTCAAAATGGCGGCCAGTTTTTTATTTTCGGTAGCAGATTTGTGTTTGACGACCACTCGGACCCTCAGATATCGATTTTGAAAATAATCGGCCCATAACTTAAAGATTTCAAAATGGCGGCCACTTTAATTTGTCATTTTTGATAACGGATACACGTGTTTGGAGACAACTCAGATCCTCAGATATTGATTTTGAAATTAATCGGTCAATATGGCGGTCTTTTTTATTTTGATAACGGATCCATGTTTGGGGACCACTTGGACCTTCAGATATCTTTTTTTTTTCTTTCTAATGATAGACTATACATTGGAGTACTACTTGCCTAAATATCAAAAATTTTCATGCAGTAATTCCAACCAAAATCCTATTTCCCATGCTTGTTCGCTAAACAGCAAGTAAGTATCAAACCAACCTGCCACTAAGTTCCCAAAAAACGGATTGAAAATAATAACTTTTAACTTAATATAGGTATTATACGTGCGAAGCGAACGAGTACGACTTTTTGAAGCACTGTTTTGCGCCTATTCTGTGACTCAAACAACATGCTTAGCCAAACCAATATGAAAAAACGCAAAGCGAATATTGGCAACGTCGCGTCGCTTACACACTGCCGCCACCGAGCTAACATGCAACGTTGCTTTTTCCTTATTATTTTCATACGTCTTATCCAAATTATTTTTTTATTTATTTATCTATTATTTTTTTATTTTATTTTTATGAACATTTTTGGTTTTATCTTAATAATTTATTTCATTGTATTATCTTTTTAACATTTTTTTGGTTTCCGAATTTTTTTGTACATTGAAAAGCGCCTGATTGAATGTGCGGGCAAATATTGCGTTCGCCCTTTTCACAGGATCAGGGCAGTACTACTCTCTAAAGCCTTATTTGTTGGCTAATTGAAGCAAACGCACCGCGGAATTTTAATTATGAGTTACTAGAGTGACCTCGTCGAGATTGGTAGCAAACAGATTGGTTTCACCCGAGCAAACCGTGTACAAAATATTTGCGAGACTCTTAGAGCAAACGAATTTTTGTACTAACTACGACATTAAGGAATATGTTTTCACCGGTGAATTCTAATTCAAGACATGTTTTATAGAATGTGCAGTTTTCAAAACTCCAAATTGTGTATTATCGCCATAAAACATGCACAAAAACAACCAATTTATGAGCTTTTGCCTATCCCTTCGCCTTAAGAATTCCTATTGCATAGTGACAGATAATTGTTTTTTACGGTACCCACAATTTTTCTTTTTTTTAAATTGTAATTGAAGTAAGTAGACAAGAAGGATACCGATTGGGTAAGGGTGTTAGGAAGAGATACTTACCTTCTCACTCATAATAAAATATGTCATTATGTCTGTATCCGATAAAGGTAAATGTCAAAGTGACAAACACTAATGTTAATTAGTGTTAACTTCACATAAAGTTAGCGTCTGTGAAAGACGGAGTAATTTTTTTATAGCAATGAGCGCGATAACGTCTGTGCAAATACGACGTGTGTCTGTGTCTTATAACTAGCGGTCTCTAAGACACTTTACAAGGTTGTATCTTTTGATTACATGAATTTTGAGAACCTTAAATATTCCGTATTAATTTCAACTTGACATCTTTCCGCGTCCCTGCAAATAAAGGATCAAGCAGACAGACAACGAAATGATCCTAGAAGGGTTCCCTTTTTCCTTTTGAGGTATGGCAACTGAAAAGAATTTGGTTCTGTACGAGGTCACCCGATGATGAACCAAGCAGCAGAGCAGTAGTACTCGATCCTTTTCCTAGCGTTTTTCCCACCATTTGCCACGGCTCAGTGAGCCTGGGGTCCGCTTTGACAACCTAATCCCAAGATTTGGCATAGGCACTAGTTTTTACAGAAGCGACTGCCATCTGACCTTCCAACCCAGAAGGGTAACTAAGCC
The DNA here is from genome assembly GCA_963854515.1 of Pandemis heparana. Classification (NCBI taxonomy): domain Eukaryota; kingdom Metazoa; phylum Arthropoda; class Insecta; order Lepidoptera; family Tortricidae; genus Pandemis; species Pandemis heparana. Next base: position 4,715,368 of record OY978016.1, on the reverse strand, counting down.
TTATTGGGCTTGGTCCGGTTTCCTCGCGATATTTTCCTTCGCCGAAAAGCGTATGGTAAATTTCAAATGTAATTTCGCACATAAATTCCGAAAAACTCATAGGTGCGAGCCCGGGATTCGAACCTGCGACCCTCTGCTTGAGAGGCCACAGGTCAAACCACTAGGCTACCACGGCTTAGAGCAGTACTCGATCAAGCTGCTATTTTCCACCTCGACGGAGCCTTTCACTGATTCTAACCAGTCCCTAATCTGACGTTGGCCGTTGATCGATCCTACCAATTTGTCAGGCACGAACTCACAATTTACTTCGACGAATCCGTTTTACTACGAACCTGACATGATTTATTGGCGATTCCGATATTCAGTTCAGTTTTCTAATTAATGATAGTGGTGGTTTTGAGATGTCTCAGTGACTTCAAAGTCCGGGTTCAATGTTATACCTACTTTGACGAAGGTAAAATAGTAGAAGCTGAATAATAAAATTAGTATACCTACTTAAAACAATAAGTGCGAAAGTTTGTGACGATGTGAGTGAGTGAGTGTGTATGTTTGTACGTTCTTCACGCTAAAACGACTGGACGGATTTGGAAAAAAAATGGAACGAAGATAGCTGGTACCCTAGATTAAAACATAGGCTACTTTTTATCTCGGAAAATAGCATAGTTCTCGGGGGATAGCCATAAACATGTCAATTGCTAATTCTACGCAGATGAAGTCGCGGGCAGAAGCTTGTCATAAATAATAAAAATACCTATATCTAAAAAAAATAAAGAAAAAATACCTACTACTATACTATTTACAAAACTTAAGACAATTAAATAAATATAGGTGGTCTGGCTTCCTACTCGTCTCGTTTAGCGTCCTTCGTTACTGTCCGTTTGTGAAACTGTCAAATCACAAAAATATCTCTATTGCGCACGCCTGTCATCCGAATGACCGTCAGATTGCGTCATAAATTAGGCATTGGGAGCCTAATTTATTAGGTTCAAGCGCTAAGGCGTAGTCACCTATCTTCCTATTTTACTTTCATCACAGATATTTATGGTTATCCCGTATTCGGTGCGCGACCGGCGGTCGCTTTTGGGTGAATATTCGATCCTTTCGAACCCTCAGGTCAAAAGAATGATCCTCCTACAATTATTAAGCACCATAACGGAAGGACGAGTCGCTACAACATCGATATTGTTTTTCGTTTTTATAAAAAGTTAACTCTGAGCATCATCTCTTTTAAACATTGCTAAAAGGATAATGACAAAACAAAGGCGGTAAGGTGTTGAATATATGACTCTTTCGCTAGGCGTTGAAGTATTTTATTCCATTTAAAATCAAATCACCCAAATCTTTCAGGGATTCGGGTGAATAACCTCGCGCTCGACCGGTTTCGTTCGGGAAGTGTAGCTTTGGTGCACACTGAGCAACAACAGGTACTTATCCAAATTTATTTATGTTGTAATTTCCAACTGGTAAATTGCCTTCTATTGGTTAGCGTCTAAATAAAAAGTTACAGTTTCTTCTGTAACCTCAACATTGGCGAAATCATTGATAATGACAATGGCCCGGATTTTTTAAAAATTATTATATTTCTGTCAGTTGCCGCCTACTAGACATAATGTAACGATCTGTATAGTTGACACGTTGATATCCGTAGTGCCGAGCGTTCGTGATCATAACAATACATTATTAGGTCAATAACATTAAATTTCCAAACTAGGTACATAATAATGCTACCTTTTTCAGGCGCCGTAGTTAGATGTGCAATGGGTTGATAACTATTGATATTGATGGCGATTTTAACGTCGTCTGAATATTAAAAAACACACGCTTGAAAAAAGAACCTAACCCTGTAAGATGCACAGATTTTTATTATTTGATTTCTCTTCCATTATGCCTCTACTTATACTGTAATATAGATAGATGCATAAAGTATAAATATGAGGATGAGCACCAGTTGAGTGTCGGGTAAAAATACTTACAGCCCGAGCACAAAACTTTTGCTATAGAATCTGCTTATGTTAACAAAAGCGCTTGGAACTTTTTAAACTGAGTTGTAAGTTAGGCATTATGAAAGAATCCGGTTTTAAGATTTAAGGCGAAAAACTTTCACTAGTGGCCGTTTCGCATAATAGTAGATTGTACACCGAGGGGATAAAGCACTGTATTATGTCACGAGCGCGATATTGAATCCTGAGCGCAGCGAAGGACTCTAAATTTATGAGATAATTCCTGAGCGTAGCGAGGGAATTAAGATGAGTCCTGAGAGGAGCGAAGAATTTAAGCGCACCCAAGACATAAACAGTTTTATCCCCGAGGAGTATACTCTACTTTTCTCACCTTTTGCGAGACAATTAAAACCAAGGCAACTAGAAATAGAATTTAATTAAAACAACAGTAAAACAGAATTAAAAGTAAAAAATTATATTTGAGACATTGGTCCAGTTGTGTAATGATAAGTAATATTTTTATTTGGAATCTTAGCAGTTCTAATGCGTACCTAACTGTAATTACAGCGTCAGCAAAGGCTCGCGGCTTTTGTTTTATTTGAAATTTATTCATTTGTTTCGGTGGTGTGGTGGTGGTCGTCGTCGTGCTGGTGGCATGGCCATCTCGATTTTCGGAGCCGTGCGATTTTTACGAAATTAGACTTTAAGTGTATAACAATAAGAACTAAGAGAAGTGAGATTAATATTACTAACCGGCGGGTTATAATGAAATTCAGTACAATATTATTACCCGGCTAGAGCCAAGGGCTATAATGAGTTACTTTGAGTAAGGTTTACATGCTATATAATTAGCCATTGTCGAGCAAGTGGTGTGAAAAAAATCTAATAGTGTATGGAAACCATTACCTACTCAAAAAGTTCTGTTCACCAACAATATAATAATATATAGGTACTAATAATATATTCTGTGCTTTTAGCGTAAGTTTCAACACAAAAAAATCGTTTCAACACAAGCACTTCTGTCATTTTAAAAGACTTGAACCTGATAAAATCAATTTGTAAAATTATACGGCAATTAATTAAAAAATCATGTAATAATTAAAAATTAATTAAATACCGTTTGTATTTAAAAAAAACCTACTTCCATTGTTCAAGAATAAAGTAAAAACAGCGCGAGAAAATCAACACTTGCATTGCATTATTTATCTCGATGATTGTGCTTCACATTTAGTCGGTATACATTCTGAAATTTATTCCTCGATTCAGTCCTCATCTAAGTATAGCAAAGTAACCAGACACTTGACTTAAACTTGTAAATCTATTACAGTGCCGAGGGCCAAACGTTCCTCGAAACTCCGAGGATGTTAGCGCCCCTTTCCGACACTTTTAGCTCGAGTTAAAATGGCAAGTAACTTAAAGGACTGTGTAATTGTTAAGAACTTTGCTAGTTGTAGGTTGTACTTAGTTTCTTGTATTGGAGGTCACATTTGATTCCCTTCGAGTCAATTTGTGTATCTAATTTAAACTTAAAAACTTTCTTTTTGAATCATCATCATCATCATCAGCCTGAAGACGTCCACTGCTGAACAAAGGCCTCCCCCTTAGCACACCATATTGAACGACAACTCGCCACCTGCATCCACCGGTTTCCCGCAACTTTCATGATGTCGTCAGTCGATGCGGTCGGTCTTTTTGGATGGGATGATATAAAAAATTGTTTCTTGGAAATAGTCCGAAAATTTTCGTTGTGAACAAAAATTAACCAATTGAATTTTATTTTTTGAATTCACACAGTCGAACTATTTCGAATCTACTCGATAAGGTTTTATATTACGGCTCTTTGCTTGATATTTAATTCACTTACTTATTGTCCGTTAGGATAAGAATCCAGGAGGCATTTTAAGAATATAGGTACGAATAAAAATTAACTACCTAGCAAAAAACTCCCGCCCATTTTCACCTCATTACAAAAACGCGGAAAAATCCACGACAATATTTTTAAAATACAAAATAGGCTTATTTTTAAGCACATCCATAACTTATGATACGCGAAGATGAGGTTCATGGACAGTGGCGTAACTATAGGGTGGCAGGGCTGGCAAAATGCCAGGCGCCCCCAGCTCTACGGGGCCCCGAACTGGCTTGGCCTTGAGCACAGAAGGGAAGATGATGCACTTCTTTGTAGTAAGGAAGGGCCTCATCTGATGAATTTTTCGCGGGCCCCTGACGTTGTAGTTACGCCACTGTTCATGGATCAAGAATCTGACTATGTTCCAAATAAGGGTTTATTTGGAACAAAGTCAGATTCTTCATGACCATAAACGAAATTTTAGAAAAAAACATCCCCTATTTCTCTTACAGAATACGAAATAATTAAGCCAACACACAATTTGTCCTTTATGAAATTAACTTGGACTTCTGCTCGGCAGAGCGGAAAGCTTGCCACTATTTTGTAACCACTGAACCGTATAGATAAAATGTTTTGTACAATAAGGAGCTTGAGAATTTTATCAAAGTACTGAAATATATATTTTGAGTTTGTTACATTTTATTTAAGTACTAGCTTCTGCCCGCGACTTCGTCTGCGTAGAATTATATATTATATATGAACCTTTCTCTTGAATCACTCTATCAATAAAAAAAAACACATCAAAATCCGTTTCGTGCTTTTAAGGCGAAGGGATAGGCAAAAGCTCATAAATTGGTTGTTTTTGTGCATGTTTTATGGCGATAATACACAATTTGGAGTTCTGAAAACTGCACATTCTATAAAACATGTCTTGAATTAGAATTCACCGGTGAAAACATATTCCTTAATGTCGTAGTTAGTACAAAAATTCGTTTGCTCTAAGAGTCTCGCAAATATTTTGTACACGGTTTGCTCGGGTGAAACCAATCTGTTTGCTACCAATCTCGACGAGGTCACTCTAGTAACTCATAATTAAAATTACACGGTGCGTTTGCTTCAATTAGCCAACAAATAAGGCTTTAGAGAGTAGTACTGCCCTGATCCTGTGAAAAGGGCGAACGCAATATTTGCCCGCACATTCAATCAGGCGCTTTTCAATGTACAAAAAATTCGGAAACCAAAAAAATGTTAAAAAGATAATACAATGAAATAAATTATTAAGATAAAACCAAAAATGTTCATAAAAAAAAATAAAAAAATAATAGATAAATAAATAAAATAATAATTTGGATAAGACGTATGAAAATAATAAGGAAAAAGCAACGTTGCATGTTCGCTCGGTGGCGGCAGTGTGTAAGCGACGCGACGTTGCCAATATTCGCTTTGCGTTTTTTCATATTGGTTTGGCTAAGCATGTTGTTTGAGTCACAGAATAGGCGCAAAACAGTGCTTCAAAAAGTCGTACTCGTTCGCTTCGCACGTATAATACCTATATTAAGTTAAAAGTGATTATTTTCAATCCGTTTTTTGGGAACTTAGTGGCAGGTTGGTTTGATACTTACTTGCTGTTTAGCGAACAAGCATGGGAAATAGGATTTTGGTTGGAATTACTGCATGAAAAATTTTGATATTTAGGCAAGTAGTACTCCAATGTATAGTCTATCATTAGAAAGAAAAAAAAAAAGATATCTGAAGGTCCAAGTGGTCCCCAAACATGGATCCGTTATCAAAATAAAAAAGACCGCCATATTGAAATCTTTAGTTTTTCGACCGATTAATTTCAAAATCGATATCTGAGGATCCAAATGGTCCCCAAACATAAATCCGTTTTTAAAAATGAAAAAAGTGGCCGCCATTTTGAAATCTTCAAGTTTTGGACCGAATATTTTCAAAATCGATATGTGAGGGTCCGAGTGGTCGTCAAACACAAATTTGCTATCGAAAATGAAAAAAATGGCCGCCATTTTGAAATCTTTAGTTTTCCGACCGATTGATTTCAAAATCGATATCTGAGAATCCGAGTTGTCTCCAAACACGTATCCGTTGTCAAAAATGACAAAAGTGGCCGCCATTTAGAAATCTTTAGTTTTTGGACCGATTATTTTCAAAACCGATATCTGAGAGTCCGAGAGGTCCCCAAACATAAATCTGTTATCAAAAATGAAAAAAGTGGCCGCCATTTTGAAATCTTTAAGTTTTGGGCCGATTATTTTCAAAATCGATATCTGAGGGTCCGAGTGGTTGTCAAACACAAATCTGCTACCGAAAATGAAAAAACTGGCCGCCATTTTGAATTCTTTACTTTCTGGACCAATTGTTTTCAAAATCGATATCTGAGGATCCGAGTGGTCCCCAAACACGAATCCGTTTAAAAAATGAAAAAAGTGGCCGCCATTTTGAAATTTTTAAGTTTTGGACCGAATATTTTCAAAATCGATATGTGAGGGTCCGAGTGGTCGTGAAACACAAATTGGCTATCAAAAATGAAAAAAATGGCCGCCATTTTGAAATCTTTAGTTTTCCGACCGATTGATTTCAAAATTGATATCTGAGAATCCGAGTTGTCTCCAAACACGTATCCGTTATCAAAAATGAAAAAAATGGCCGCCATTTTGAAATCTTTAGTTTTCCGACCGATTGATTTCAAAATTGATATCTGAGAATCCGAGTTGTCTCCAAACACGTATCCGTTATCAAAAATGACAAAAGTGGCCGCCATTTTGAAATCTTTAGTTTTTGGACTGATTATTTTCAAAACCGATATCTGAGGGTCCGAGAGGTCCCCAAACATAAATCCGTTATTAAAAATGAAAAAAGTGGCCGCCATTTTAAACTCTTTATGTTTTGGGCCAATTATTTTCAAAATCGATATCTGAGGGTCCGAGAGGTCCACAAACATAAATCCGTTATCAAAAATGAAAAAAGTGACCGCCATTTTGAAATCTTTAAGTTTTGGGCCGATTATTTTCAAAATCGATATCTGAGGGTCCGAGTGGTTGTCAAACACAAATCTGCTACCGAAAATGAAAAACTGACCGCCATTTTGAATTTTTTACTTTCTGGACCAATTGTTTTCAAAATCGATATCTGAGGATCCGTGTGGTCCCCAAACATGAATCCGTTTTTAAAAATGATAAAAGTGGCCGCCATTTTGAAATTACTAAGTTTTGGACCGAATATTTCCAAAATCGTTATGTGAGGGTCCGAGTGGTCGTGAAACACAAATTTGCTATTGAAAATGAAAAAAATGGCCGCCATTTTGAAATCTTTAGTTTTCCGACCGATTGATTTCAAAATTGATATCTGAGAATCCGAGTTGTCTCCAAACACGTATCCGTTATCAAAAATGACAAAAGTGGCCGCCATTTTGAAATCTTTAGTTTTTGGACCGATTATTTTCAAAACCGATATCTGAAGGTCCGAGAGGTCCCCAAACACAAATCTGCTACCGAAAATGAAAAAACTGGCCGCCATTTTGAATTCTTTACTTTCTGGACCAATTGTTTTCAAAATCGATATCTGAGGATCCGAGTGGTCCCCAAACACGAATCCGTTTAAAAAATGAAAAAAGTGGCCGCCATTTTGAAATTTTTAAGTTTTGGACCGAATATTTTCAAAATCGATATGTGAGGGTCCGAGTGGTCGTGAAACACAAATTGGCTATCAAAAATGAAAAAAATGGCCGCCATTTTGAAATCTTTAGTTTTCCGACCGATTGATTTCAAAATTGATATCTGAGAATCCGAGTTGTCTCCAAACACGTATCCGTTATCAAAAATGAAAAAAATGGCCGCCATTTTGAAATCTTTAGTTTTCCGACCGATTGATTTCAAAATTGATATCTGAGAATCCGAGTTGTCTCCAAACACGTATCCGTTATCAAAAATGACAAAAGTGGCCGCCATTTTGAAATCTTTAGTTTTTGGACTGATTATTTTCAAAACCGATATCTGAGGGTCCGAGAGGTCCCCAAACATAAATCCGTTATTAAAAATGAAAAAAGTGGCCGCCATTTTAAACTCTTTATGTTTTGGGCCAATTATTTTCAAAATCGATATCTGAGGGTCCGAGAGGTCCACAAACATAAATCCGTTATCAAAAATGAAAAAAGTGACCGCCATTTTGAAATCTTTAAGTTTTGGGCCGATTATTTTCAAAATCGATATCTGAGGGTCCGAGTGGTTGTCAAACACAAATCTGCTACCGAAAATGAAAAACTGACCGCCATTTTGAATTTTTTACTTTCTGGACCAATTGTTTTCAAAATCGATATCTGAGGATCCGTGTGGTCCCCAAACATGAATCCGTTTTTAAAAATGATAAAAGTGGCCGCCATTTTGAAATTACTAAGTTTTGGACCGAATATTTCCAAAATCGTTATGTGAGGGTCCGAGTGGTCGTGAAACACAAATTTGCTATTGAAAATGAAAAAAATGGCCGCCATTTTGAAATCTTTAGTTTTCCGACCGATTGATTTCAAAATTGATATCTGAGAATCCGAGTTGTCTCCAAACACGTATCCGTTATCAAAAATGACAAAAGTGGCCGCCATTTTGAAATCTTTAGTTTTTGGACCGATTATTTTCAAAACCGATATCTGAAGGTCCGAGAGGTCCCCAAACATAAATCCGTTATCAAAAATGAAAAAAGTGGCCGCCATTTTGAACTCTTTATGTTTTGGGCCAATTATTTTCAAAATCGATATCTGAGGGTCCGAGAGGTCCCCAAACATAAATCCTTTATCAAAAATGAAAAAAGTGGCCGCCATTTTGAAATCTTTAAGTTTTGGGCCGATTATTTTCAAAATCGATATCTGAGGGTCCGAGTGGTTGTCAAACACAAATCTGCTACCGAAAATGAAAAACTGGCCGCCATTTTGAATTCTTTACTTTCTGGACCAATTGTTTTCAAAATTGATATCTGAGGATCCGAGTGGTCCTCAAACATGAATCCGTTTTTAAAAGTGAAAAAAGTGGCCGCCATTTTGAAATCTTTAAGTTTTGGACCGATTATTTTTAAAATCGATATCTGAGGGTCCGAGTGGTCGTCAAATACAAATCTGCTATCGAAAATAAAAAAACTGGCCGCCATTCTGAATTCTTTACTTTTTGGACCGATTGTTTTCAAAATCGATATCTTACGATACGAGTGGTTCCCAAACACGTATCCTTTATACAAAATAGAAAAGTGACCACCATTTTGAAATGTTTAGTTTTTGAACAGATTGTTTTCAAAATCAATATCTGAGCTGGCGGCCACTTTTTCCATTTTTGATAACGGGTTTGTGTTTGGGGACCACTCGGATCCTCCGATATCGATTTTGAAAGCTATCAATCTAAAAACTAAAGATTTCAAAATGGCGGGCACTTTTTTCATTTTTGATAACGGATTTATGTTTGGGGACCACTCAAACCCTCAGATATCGATTTTGAAAACAATCAGTTCAAAAACTACAGATTTCAAAATGGCGGTCACTTTTTACATTTTATATAACGGATACGTGTTTGGGAACCACTCGGATCATCAGATATCGATTTTGAAAACAATCGGTCCAAAAACAAAAGTTTTCAAAATGGCGGCCACTTTTTTCATTTTTAAAAACGGATTCATGTTAGGGACCACTCGGATCCTCAGATATCGAATTTTGAAAATAATTGGACCAAAACATAAAAAATTCAAAATGGTGGCCACTTTTTTCATTTTTGATAAAGGATTTATGTTTGGGGACCTCTCGAGCCCTCAGATATCGGTTTTGAAAATAATCGGTCCAAAAACTAAAGATTTCAAAATGGCGGCCACTTTTTTCATTTTTGATAACGGATTCATGTTTGCGGACCACTCGGACCCTCAGATATAGATTTTGAAATCAATCGGTTCAAAAACTAGAGATTTCAAAATGGCGGTCACTTTTTCCATTTTATATAACGGATACGTGTTTGGGAATCACTCGGATCGTCAGATATCGATTTTGAAAACAATTGGTCCAAAAACAAAGGTTTTCAAAATGGCGGCCACACTTTCATTTTTAAAAACGGATTCATGTTTGGAGACCACTTGGATCCTCAGATATCGAATTTGGAAACAATCGGTTCAAAAAGTAAAGAATTCAAAATGGCGGCCAGTTTTTTTTATTTTCGATAGCAGATTTGTGTTTGACGACCACTCGGACCCTCAGATATCGATTTTGAAAATAGTCGTTTCAAAACTTAAAGAATTCAAAATGGCGGCCACCTTTTTCATTTTTGATAACGGATTTATGTTTGGGGACCTCTCGGACCCTCAGATATCGGTTTTGAAAATAATCATTGGAAAAACTATACCTTATTCTGTACCTTTCCCGCACACGTTCAAGTTTTACTTTATTCTGCAATAATAATTTACGTTGCGACTCTAGACAGACCCTGGACACCGCAATTTTCTGGGATAATAAGTAGCCTGTTTTAATCTAGGGTACCAACTGTCTTCGTTCCAAATTTCATGCAGAAGCATTTCATCTAAGTCCTCTAGGTTGGCATGGCAACGCATCTGCAATCCCTCCGGGGTTGCGGGTGTCTATGGGCAGTGGTGATCGCTTACCATCAGGTGACCCACTTGCTCGTTTACCTTCCTATTCACATAAAAAAAAGAAAAAAAAAGAAGAAACAAACATACTTACACACTCACTCACATCGTCACAAACTTTCTCATGTATAATATCACATACATACATACATAAATAACGCCTCTATCCCTTGCGGAGCAGACAGAGCCCAAGGTAACAAGACTTTAAGGCCACGTTACGAATGCCGAAATGTTAAATTTTTTATTATTTTTGCGAAATCTGATTTGAACATTATGCTGTGTGTGTAAGGCAATCGGAAAACTGAAACAAGCGCCATCTACTAACATCACAGTGCAATATTTCAATCCATCAGCCCGCGCCCATTTCCATCGAGTTCACGCGTCGATTATTTAACAGATGTCGCGTTGATCGGACTGCTTGCCACGTCACAAACGGGCAAGGTCATTTGCCTATCCCTTCGCCTTAAAGATCTAAGCATAGGTACATAGGGACAGACAGCAGAAAGCGACTTTGTTTTATACTATGTAGTGATGTTTTTGTAGTTGCTTTCCATTCTGAGCCATTACCTCGCCTGGACTATTATGATTTTCATTATATTAGTTCTTACAAACGGTAATAAGAATATTTATTACAATTAAAGCCTGGTTTCTTTTACCATAATAACATTATTTAGGTATATTAACAGTCAATGTCTTTAGACGGAGAGACCGCGGCTCTTTTACAATATAGACCGAGAACTTATACTTTACATACATACTTAAAGCACGTCTTTGTCACTTACGGAGTAAACAGGGTCTAAGGTAACAAGGCCTAAAGACCACGTTTAGCATAATTGTGGGCGTATAGGTGGAAAGGGGAATCAAAATAGTGATGTTTCAAGTCGTGCGTAACAGCTAAGGTAAGGCCGCGTTACATTGCGATCTTGGCCATAACAAGTAGCCAGAGACAAACTAAAGGTACTAACGTGGTAGGTTCATCCAGGAATATAATAGGCGGGTTGTTGACCAACTCCAGCGCAACGGATAGGCGTTTTGACTGTCCCCCGGACAGGCGTTCAGTCCGCGTGTTCTGGTGATCCCATAGACCAAGGGTCTGCACGATCTCTTCTACCTGAAAAGGAGATTAATCTATTAAATAAGGCAAGTTTTTAGGGTTCAATGCCTGAAAAACTCAATCAAAAGATACCGTGATTAAAAATGGTGTTTTCATACAAATTGTTGTGCGCCAAAAAATAGGGGACGCTGTCAGTTGTCCTAAAAATTTGAAATTTTGGTACGTAGCTCTTTAGTAGGTACAACTAATGAAATGAGTCTAAAAATTTATTTTTTACGTCACTGTGTATATAACTAACCAATAATTAACTATTTCAAACAGCGATTAAACTAATACTACTCGTAGCTAACAATCTCTCTCCCGATTACCCGCGGAACCCACGCGAACGACAAATAATTCATTTGTATCATGCTTTTTGGCCCCCAATAAAAAGGGTCCTGGACAAAAACTAATCCGGACTAAAAGGTTCTTATCCGGCTGCGGCCCACAAATCCGAAAAGGCGGGTGCAAACCCGGTTATCTATAGAAAAAGGCGAGTACAGATAAATGGAGTCCACTTAAAGAAAATCGCTGGGAGCATGACCCCGATGCGATGACATAACGGCGGCTTGCCTTGGCCCTGCAACGTGGGAATGTAAGACTGGCTAGCGCAGGCGCATAATCTACTATATTTAGGCATAAATTATGCTTAACCTACAGCTGGTTGTTCAAAATTCAAATTCAAAATTCGAAACTTTATTTTGCAAATAGGCCTCTTTTACATGTCTTTTTTTAAACAACCAGCGCATTCGGTAGACTATCCTTGCCAAGAAGAATGCACGTGCACCGCAAGAAACTTGGCAGAAAGTATTTTTTTCAAAATAAAAAAATTACTACAACACTTAAATTCTACTTAACTTATAATAGGTACATTTATAAAAGGTATGTATTGTTGTTTTACCATCTATATGTCGAGAAATTTGCTGCCCGATTTTCGTTTTTATTTAAATTTATTTAAAATTAGAAATGATTTCTAAACGATATTAAAAAGTAGGTGTAAAGCTATGGCCGGGATTAGAACCGGATCCTCTTCACTCAGGGATGTATGGCAAGTAACTAAGTAGTACGGTGTGACGTCATTGAGGCATATCTCACTAACATTAATTTATCTGTGTTATCATTCATCATTTGAAAAAAATCAAGCTGAAGTTAAAATATAATGTAGCGACAGTCTTTAAATACGACGACAAAAAGGGTGTAAGTATTCAAAAGTTTTTTCTTAGTTAAAAGAAGAAAAAATGAGCCTAAATTTATTTATTTATTTCCGTATTTATTTCATTTATAATCGTGTAGCGATGATATTATTTATGATACGATAGCTAAGAAATAAATTATTGAAAATCAGTTAACACCGTTACCTCTGCTTCCTTTTTCAAATACACCTCAGCAAAATGTTTATTTATTTGGCATCTCCAGTCTTATTGGACCACTACACTGATTATAACACCACCAACATAATTCAGCTGGTGGTCAAACTTGGAACTAAAGTTAACGCTCAGTTACTTCGGAGCTTCCGTTAGCCACTAGCGCCGCAGTTATTGTGTTATACAAGTTTGTAACGTACATAGCTTTAGCCTTGGCTTTGATAATGTGAAGGCATTTTGTAGTTAATTAAATTTAAATGAAATATTCATGAGGTCTAGCAATCCACGAGTTGTTTTTACTAGGTATTTTGAACTGCCTTACTGTTCTACTGAGAAATTTGGCGTACATAACGTAGGATTAGATGACAATACAAGTTGCAGTCAGCAAGACAAGAAGTACATACATTTAAAAATGGAAAACTGCATAAATTAAAAAAAAAACGAATACTTATTTGGCTGAAAATCAGCGTTGCAGGTGTGCACGTTTTTATGGACTATAAAAGCTCGCAGCACTACGAATGTAACTGAAATCGCGAAGCATTGAATCCGATAACTGATTATTTTCTTTACTGACGAGGAATTTAGACTAGATTTTCGTCTACACCCTCGATGGGCTCTTACCAACTGCGCGGAGAATCAAGACTTACAATCAGTGTCTTTTCCGCCTTTCCCAGCTCTTTGCCCAGTTTCAAATCGGCAGCTATCCTCATGGACTCGATCACAGTGAGCCTCGGCTGCAGCATGTCGTCCTGCATGATGTAGCTGCTCAGCTTCTTGAACACGTGCATGTCACGCGCATGTCCGTTCACTGTTACGCGACCGCTTACGTTATTAGAGCTGAAAAAAATAATAATATATAATTATATTGTACATTATTTTCTGCAAATAAAAGACTTATGGCTTAATGGAAACTGCAGGCCTTTGGGGTGAAGAGGCGAAGGGGCTCTTGAGGGTGCTTGGCCGCCGTCTGCGCGGCCGCGGAGCTGATCCCCGCTCTGGGTCGTACTTGGTTCAGCATACCCTGGCCATACAGCGTGGTAATGCTGCCTGTGTTATGGGGAACATTTGCCCCAGGTACGATCCAAAGCGATTATTTTTGATGTAGTATTTCAGTTTGTTTTTGATTTTTAAAGTAAGTTAGATTTTAGTATTATTTAATGATGTTGGTAGCGCCGCAGAGTGGATACTTTTTCTTTATATGTAAATTCTCTTGAGACTGGCGGCTCCCGTCAAAATTTATTATTATGTACCTATTGTTTTAAAAATGTTAAGATCAGTCTGTCTAACGTAAAAAGTCAATTCTGAAAAATACGTTCCTCATAAAAGTATAATATTTGAAGATAAATAAAGTGAAAAACTAAGGTTTGCGAAGCAGAGGAGGGGCGCCCCGAGTCCATGAACCACGACAGCGAAATCTCAAAGTAAGTTTTATATTTATTTTCCTGGCACTTGGAAGTGGCCCCTTTAAATTTAATATTTCTAAAACTAGCCCTATTTATTCACCCTGCGGCGCAACTAGATGTATTGTAATTTTTTGCTGTATATGAAATAAATTGAAATTATAATTGTAAATGTGTACTAAGTACAATAATCGCTACCTACCAAAATATAACTAGAGTTTGGCAATCGAAAGATGAGAATGAGTTTTCTTAAAAACTTTTCACATGGCAACAAAGGTCATTTATTCGTCTTAAGAAACCTTCTTTACAGGACAGCGATTTGAAATAAAAAAAAACAGAAAAGAAAGAAAGAAGAAATATTGCTCGTTCATTGTTGAAGCTTTCCTAATAATAATCTTATTTGGTAGGGTTTCGTAACACAATAATTACAGGTTTACCCAATAAAAGCCATTAAAATGTGTCTTATATTATTATATCTAGTATCACAACTATTTTTAGCACTATACGTCAGGTACGCCATGATTTCTTAATTTGCCGCCATTTCTTCACTATCATCTTTCATTTGCCAAGCTCTATTATTGTTAGAAGTGCCGAGAAAAGACAAGATGATACAAATTTTAACTCTGCGCGGGCGGACTTTTATTGCTAGGAATGGTCGTTTAAGGCTCCTTACAAGCTCAACGCGCGAATTTCGCTAAATTCGTATGTGTTCATAATTTCAGTAACATTATTAATGTACAAGATAGTTCACTTCTTAAACTACGATACTGCTGTGCTAAATTATTGATTTTTGGGCATGAAATCTATAAAAAACGGTGTTTCCTTGGGAGAGCTTTCAAATTTAGCTCTAAAAGGTGAAGTTTCATTCTCAATTTCGAAGTGAAAGGGAATCTCATTCTCGCCTAAAACTTGTAAGGAGCCCTAAATAATGTACTAAAAGCTTCCTGCACATGTGTTTAAGCAAAAACTACAATACTTTCTAAGTAAGCACACCACTACGTGGGACGTCAGTCAGTCAGTCGCTAACTTCGGAACAACAGCGATTCAGTTAAATTTGCACTCTTGCAAAATTAAATAAGTTACCCGCTTCTGTTTGTGAGCTCGTAGACGAATGCACGAACTTTGTTTTGGTGGATTTCGCTAAGCTGTCATGCTTGCTTTTAAAGTTTCATTTAAGCGCTGTTCATTTAGAAGGGGCAACATTGGTCATGAAGAATGTTTGGTTTGGTAGGTGTTTCGCATTATGACGTTTTAAGTTTGGTATGAATATGTGAGAAAGTTACAAATTTTGAAGTAAGCGTGGGTAAAGAACTTCCATAATTGGGAGAATTGGCTAATTTTGAATCTGAATCACGTAACTGTGGAACCTTTTCACTGCAATTGTCATAAGGACTTACCACCCACACCCGCCGAAGGAATTATTGCGAAATTGTATGAGAAAAGATTCCACAGAGATAATTCGGTTTCTTCGAACGCACCACAAAGAGTGAGAGAGGAAGAGCCTGCCTACCGCTGCCGTATGCGTTAGAGAAAGGGAAGCCAGACAGGGCGCCGTTACGCGTTACGTTACGAAGCGGTTTATCCTCCCATAAGAAGTTATCACTTCAAAAACGAATGAAAAAGTGAAAACAGCGCGCTATCCAAAAGCATCACCTAGTTCCCTAGAAAATACGCCCGAGGGACAAGCAGCATACAATAAAAACTAACGCCCGACCGCGCACCAGTCTGTGAAACAATAATGCTTCCCGTTCCGTTTACGATTCATAACTTTGTTTTACCGCCGCTGCCGCAGAGACAAACTAGTGCTGCCTATTTTGACGATGCCTAAGTGATACAAAGAGTCTCCTAAAATTGTTCTGGAATATTTCAGCCGGTCGGTGGTTAGTTAGTTTGAATAAATAGCCGTGTGAATGATTTTTAAAATAAATAAATTAAATAAAAGTAGAACTAACCCAACTACATGAAAGAAAGAAAGAAGATATTTGTACTCTTTTGAAAGACACACAAATAGAGCTTACACACAATTTTACAAAACGTGCTGACATATTCCGGAAGTAAAGGGTTACTTTTACACATTTTTTGTGGTATAATAGCGATCCGTACATATTTTCTAGGTGGCAGTTTCGCTTCCGTATCGCTTCGAAGTTGTCGAATAACGGCGTGGTGTTTTTTATTCAGGTTTAGAGCATGTGTACTGCAACTTTATGACTTGTTAATAGTTATTAGTGATTCATTCAATGATTTGTCGTGTGTTAACACATAATTAAAAATAAGTTATTTGTTACTTACTACAAAGTGGTACAGAATAGACATAAGCGTCGTGGCAAATCTCGTCAGGGATGGAACACGGTACTTATGTTTCAAAACTATCTACAGATTACTTTATAATGCCACGTTATCAAAAATATTGGAAACTCCTCCTAGGATATAGTTTCTACCGTCTCTTCCATTATAATATTAGACGCTATTAAGCATGAGCTAGAAGGCACGATTCGAACTTAAAATTGTGGGCGTATCAAGATCTCTGAATTCTACGACATTTTCTTTGAGATCTTTAAAAACCATATAACGGGAAACTTACATACTTACAACAAAATCAAGTTAAGACAATTCAGAAGCGAAAATAATGTATTTAAGCAAGAAATATTTAACTTATTTTATTTACTGAAAACATTTCCAGTTAAAATACAATCTTGTAAAAAGAGAAACGGCAGTAAAATTGAATTAGTTATTTATTTTTCTAATGGATTTCACTAAATATTTTATGTATAATATTTCCAAGTACAAATATAATCGTGATATTTGATAAGATGTGAGTAAAATGGGATCATTTATCCAATGTCATGCGCCTGCTTCGTCATGGCGCGGTCAGAGTAAGGCTTTTAGGACGTAGTACTAACAATAAAGCACTAAAATTTCTTCTTCGTAATACTATTATTGTCAGAATGATACAGACTTTTCGAAAATAGACTATTTTTTAGAACTAAACCAGTAAGACTAGTTTTTACAACATACTAGTTAATCACGTCTATATCCCTTAGGGGTAGACAGAGCCTTAGGTAGCAAGACCTAAAGGCCACGGCTTTCGATGGGCTTTTTACCATCTGCGCGGGAAGAGAAGCAACTGGTACATTCTATGTTTTTTCTTTACTCTCAAACCAGCAGGCTTATTACGTAACTCGCTCGCAATCGCCATCGTGTTCATTTTGACAGTTCTTGTATGAATGTGACAGCTATCTGATTCCGATGCCAATTGTTACGTGTTGATGCCAATACATGAAAAGTGTCAAAATGAAGACGATGGTGATCGCGAGCGAGCTATGTAATAAGCCTAATGCATGGAAGAATGGATGGATTGGAATTGTTTATACGACATAACATTCATTTGATACCTTTATAATATCTTTCCAATCCATTCACCTGAAATTTTGCTGCAATTTGAAATCAAACATCACAAATGCTTTGAAGCCAATCCATTAAAGTCCACTATCTTTTAAGTTGGCAAGCGATTCCAGGAATTTCAAATGAAAGCGATTTAAATTGTTTCCTGCACTTTAGTAAGGACATAGAAAAACATTGGAAACGTACCTACAAAGTAAGAGTTCCAGCATATAGAAATAGGTCTAACCACATCTACGTTTCCATGTTTCAAGTGTCAGGGTCCCTGAAATTCGCGTCAATAAAATATGAAATAGGCTTCGCTGGTCCGTTTTTTTCGGAATTGAGTTAAGACCGACGTATCGGAACCTTTTTAATAATGAATGACCATCTTTATAGCTGGTGGAAGAACGTTTTTTTCGTGCGAACAAACGCCCCGTGACTAGTGGGCGTGTAGCCATTATTTTAATACTGGCAACTAATGTTTTTAGAGAAAAGCTGGCTGTAAAAAAAGTTTTTAACAGAGAAATAAAAAAGTCTGGAAGCTTCATAATTTTGCGTTAACCAAACCTCTAGTCTCAATGGTTTGACGTTTTAGTACCTATATTTAATACGGCAACTTATACTTTTAGAGAGTTGTCTGTAAAAAGGTTTTAAAAGAGAAATAAGAAAAAAACTTGAAGCTTCATAATTTTGTGTAAACCACTATTATAGTCTCAAAGGTTTGATGTTTTAGTACCTATTTGAATGTTGAATGAAAAAATAAATCTAGACATCTCATTCCATCTTCATTCATCTCATTACCTACTGACTGACTAAGCTGAGATAAAACCATATAGCCTAAACCAAGAAAAATAGGGACTTGAAATTGGGCAAAAATATTAAAAATAATTGGGAATGGCTTTTAAGATTTTAGTTTATAAATCTAACTAATCTAACTAATATTATAAATGCGAAAGTATGGATGGATGGATGGATGGATGGATGGGTGGATGTTTGTTTGTTACTCAATCACGCCAGAACGGCCCAACGGATCTGGATGAAATTCGGCACATCGATAGAAAAAAGTCTGGAATAGCACATAGGCTACTTTTTATCCCGCAAAATTGCATAGTTCCCGCGGGATAGCGATAAACGAATTCTTTGCAGACGCAGTCGCTGGCAACAGCTAGTAGTAGAATAAAAAAAACCGTTCCCTTAGCAAGATTTAATTATTGAATACTAACGCATATCCAGCTATAATGTTGAGTAGCGAAGACTTGCCAGCCCCCGAAGGTCCGAGTATGCATGTCAGCTCGCCAGAACGGAATTCCCCCGACACGTTATGAAGTATAGTGTTGTCCCCTGAAACAAAATATCGTAATCAGCTCAGCTCAGAATTGTGACTTGTTACCGACAATCTCGCGATGATGATATAGGGGCCGGTTTTTATCCCAAAAGCAACAAGAACTTATAATATTTTCGAATAAATCGAAGCTAGTGCGTGACTTTCCACGATTCCGCTAATGTTGAAGACACGCATGAAACAGCAACTATTTGTATCTTGAAATTGACGGGCTCAATACGTTATGGAACAATATATTTGACGGCCAGATACCTATTGCCTACTTCAGCTGTTCGTAGTCTGGGCTATGGAGCTAGAGGTACCGTCACAACGCCCATATATACTCCATAATAATAAAGTCCCGTTTTTGACGGGATAACGTCTTATAAATCGATGAACGCCGGATGCACTCACGAAAAGGCATGACTCATTGCGTTACGTTCCGCGTAATGTCAGCTTGTGCAAGCGAGAGCGCGGAACAAGCGATAGAGAGGCACGATCGGCCCAAGCGTCGGTTTGTGATACATTTATCGATATCACGTAAAACTATCGTCCGTACCTAAACTGACCGGTTACAAATCTAGAAAGATGCACTTTTGATCGCTTATATCTCGATTGTTTTTATAGTTAATTGTTTTTTTTTATATTGTTCATTACATAAATAAGCTTTTAATGACTACCATGAAAAAAATCATGAATATTAAATAATAAATAAATAATAAATATCTTGGGACAATTGACACCAATTGATCTAGTCCCAAACTAAGCAAAGCTTGTGATATGGGCACTAGACAACGGATAAACATACGTATATAGATAAATACATACTTAAATACATATTAAACATCCAAGACTCGAGAACAAACATTCGTATTTTTCATACAAATATCTGCCCCGACCGGAGATCGAACCCGGGACCTCGAGCTTCATAGTCAGGTTCTCTAACCACTAGGCCATTCGGTCGTCATTCTCTATTGTGTCCGATTATTCTCTATTGTGTTCGGTTATTCTCTATTGTGTTCGATTATTCTCTATTGTGTTCGGTTATACTCTATTGTGTCCGAATATTTAAGCAGGTGGCTGTTGTAAATATTTTTCCATCGTAATTTTAGATTTAAAATCCAATAAATTGCGTGCGACAGAGTGCGTTTTATCAGGTGTCCTGCCGTTTGACCGAGAGTCATTTGGCAAAATTACACTTGGCAAACACCGTTTTACAAAAAAAATGTTTCGCCAATTGATCATTTTACTACAAGTCAATTACAAATGTCTCACTTTTCCAAATGATCAATAGTTTAATTTAGATTTTATAAATAATTATTTGACAAAATGAACATTTAGCAACTGAGTTGTCAGACAAAACTACGATTGGTCTAAAAACGTTTGGTACAATGTATTATTTGACTAGTGTTTCGTTTATTAATAAATCTAAAGTTGTCACAGTGAGCGAGCGAAGCGAGCGAGCAAGATGAGCCAGAGCAAAAGCGAGTAGGATGGGTTAGGTTCAGAAGGCTAGCTACGCTTCGCTTCGCTACCGCCTTAGTCTTCGATGTTAGGTTTTTTATCATCCTGGAAAAGTCTTAATATTAACATAACGATTTGACTTTTATGACAGTCCGAAAAAACCCTCCCCGAAAAAGGTGAAATGAAATAAGGTCAATTGACATTTTATTATTTGACACATTTACCAAGTGCAGTGTTTGCTAATTGATCATTTGCTAAGAGAGTTTTTGTAAGATGACACTTTTGTCAAATGTCGCGTTTGCCAATTGATCATTAGGTGAAACGTTGTTTGTTAAATGATCATTTGTCAATCATTTTTAGGTGAAACATTAGTGAACCGTTTTATCATCTACATATATAATCGCGAGCAAAAAACGGGGTCACTTCTCATACAACTTTCTAGGGGAAGCGACCCGGTTTCTTTGCTGTCGAGTATAACTTAAGTATAATCAAACTCTTGCTGGTTGGTGTCACGGAATATTCGAGAGTTACGCAATATGTATAAAACCCAAACCAATCATTTTTAGAATTTTTATCTGTCTGTGCGTTTGTGCGTGTTACTTAAAAGCCGTGGCAGCCTAGTGGTTTGACCTGTGGCCTCCCAAGCAGAGGGTCGCGGGTTCGAATCCCGGGGGCTCGCACTTCTGAGTTTATCGGAATTTATGTGAGATATTACATTTGAAATTTACCATGAGCTTTTCGGTGAAGGAAAACATCGTGAGGAAACCGGACCAATCCCAATAAGGCTTAGTCAACCCTTTTGGGTTGGAAGGTCAGATGGCAGTCGCTTCTGTAAAAACTAGTGCCTTTGCCAAATCTTGGGATTAGGTTTTCAAAGCGGACCCCAGGCTCACTGAGCCGTGGCAAATGCCGGGAAGAACGCTAGGAAGATGACTCTCAAAAACGACTCACCATCAACGACTTACTTATTCGGAATTTATGGGCAAAACTACATTTGCTTACCATGACTTTTCCTGGAGGAAGACATCGTAAGAAAAACCTGCATAACCTGCCTGCTCTATTGTATACTTTGTTCTTTGTTTCTGTATTGTTTTGTACTGATTTGTGGTGTTCAATAAAGTGTATTTGTAAAACCTGCATTTCGTAACTAAATTCGGCTCAAGCCTTCTTGTTCTGAGAGAAGGCCTGTGCCTAAAGCTGAGCTCTACTATTAATAATTGGTTAAGAACAAAAAAGAAATCTAGGTAGACCAGAATAAGATCGAACGCAATTTATGTTCCGTTACAAAATCAGGTGTCGACAGTCGTATCGCAGAATTACATAATAGAACCCCATTAACGGTGTTCCCGGAGAGGGTGGCTATTAACTGATCAATCGATATTACCCGGAATAGCAAAGTTAAGTCTTTTATGGCAAATTGCATTAATTAACAGCTGATCGGGTTCTGTATCAGCATCTGATACCAATTAATAGTGTCGCGTGATATCGTTTGATTTTAATGCCGGATCATGATTTGTAATTATACGCTATTGCATTCTGATTAGTGGATATTTTGTGATGTTGACACTTAGATAGTATTTCATGTCATTGATAGTTGGTTCTGTCACAGCGGAATGCTTATTACGTAGCTCGCTCGCGATCACCATCGTCTTCATTTTGACACTTTTCATGTATGGCCTGACAATTGGCATCGGAATCAGCTATCTGTCACATTCATACAAGAACTGTCAAAATGAACACGATGGCGATTGCGAGCGAGTTACGTAATA
Source organism: Pandemis heparana (assembly GCA_963854515.1). NCBI lineage: Eukaryota > Metazoa > Arthropoda > Insecta > Lepidoptera > Tortricidae > Pandemis > Pandemis heparana. The sequence goes on along the minus strand of OY978016.1, from coordinate 4,693,166 downwards.
AGCTAGCGGTTTGCCATCATTTTGCTAACCCACTTTTCACAAATGCATCATTTCACACACTCATCATTTGAGAAACTTTTATTTTCTACTAAAATATTGACTTTTTGGAAAACTTTTAAAACAAAACTAACCTAACCTAATGTGAGCCACGCCTAAAGGTTTTTCAATTTTTTAAAAAGTTTACGGTTTATCAGATATTAAAGAGTTGTCAAATGATAAGTTTGTGAAATGATGCATTTGTGAAAAGTTTTTTTGCAGATGATGAGATCCCGTCACTGCGTAGTGCCTCCTCTCAGATGAGGGCTTGTGCTTTTCCCACGGTCCAGTGCGGATTGGGAACATCAAACGCACCATTGCATTAGTCACTCATTGTAGCACTCTTGTATTTAAATATTAAAATAAATTTTGTTTTATCCTGTCCTTTAAAAGCATAGAATGTGCTAGTTGCTTTTCTTCCCACGCAGATGGTAAAAGCACATCGAGGGAATGGGCGAAAATCTTAGAAATCATCTTATAGGCGACGCGGGTGATTAGGCTCTGTCTACCCCATAAGGAAAGGAGACGTGATTTATGTCTGTCTGTATGTATGTATGTGTCCTTTTGTCCGTGGGAAATTCGAATCGAAAAGTTCGTTCTGAGATTCTATGTTAGCAATGTTACTCTTTCATAGGTTTATATATCTCGCTATTTTAAATATAATTAGGCACAATACGAACTTTATTGGTATAAAATGTTTTTTTTTTAAACCGCAGTATAAAATTAACTTTACATTAGCAGGTGGATATGAGTGTACAAACGGCAACCACACACGCTAACTTATATTTATAATGTGTCATGCCAAAGACTATTCAGAACCAGAAAATAACCTGACCCAAAAATTTCATTTTCAATATTAGCGTTTTTGCTGACTGTAGGTACTTAACTGTCATCTATCTTGCACGAAGAGTTCCCTTCTGCGGAGACGGTCCTCGCAGGACTACCAGAATTCTACTACCAGATTATTGTATTATCATCTGACTTACAAAAACCTGCAAAATTTCAGCTCAATCGGATAAGATTGCTTCAAAATTAAGCTGCAAGACTCCAGCCGCGGGAAAACATATATACATAGGTACACACATAAGTTGCAAGTTAATATTATAGCTTGTAAAAACGTGGGCATACGTAGATATCATTATAGTTGTGTATTTGTGTAATATGTTTTCACAAGCTTTTTATTAACTTGACCGGTTTGTTGTGGTTTGGGTCTAATCTTGCAAGCCAAATTTGACAAACTTCTAGTTGTCAGATTGTCTTGAAATTTGCTACTAATATTAATTTAGCATGGATGACAATGCAAGTACATCTAGCAAAAGCAGGCCTGTATCAAAAACGAAATTCTTAACAAAAATTTATTTTATTTTACACTAGCGACCCGCCCCGGCTTCGCACGGTATATTATGCATATAAACCTTTCTCTTGATTCACTCTATCTATTAAAGAAAACTGCATCAAAATCCGTTGCGTAGTTTTAAAGATTTAAGCATACAAAGGGACATAGGGACATGAGGACAGACAAAGCGACTTTACTACGTAGTGAAATACATAGGTATATACAAATATTTTTATTGAATAGGCCATGCGTCGCATAAAATATAATGAGTAAATTTTACTACTGCGAATCCATTAAATTTATATTGTTAAAATGGTGTACAAGTCTTTAACTATAGTGTACCTTCTGATAACGCTTAACCTCCGAAACGACCACATAATTTCATTCTAACCACATCCAATATTCTGCAACTTTCCTTCATTTTAAACAGGCAAACGCTGGAGCAATTTGCGAAATAGTTTGTTAACTAAATATGCTTCAGGTTATAGTAGCTAACAAAGGCAGCTTTTGAGTATCAAAATTGTCCGCATAGCAACGCAAACTGCAAAGTGAAGCACTGTGAAGGGGAACAAAAGACTGACGCTGTCCAATCTGAGATTCGTAAAAGACACCGTTGATTAAGATGAAATTTATAATCCGGAAAGTGCATTGCCTTGGCAAATGCGGTTTCGCAAAAGATACTAATTTATTTTGATTTACATGATTGCGTTGCTGAAAGTATTCTCAACGGAGTTGGAATAGAAACGAGTGTAGCTATGAGTACTTTAAAAAATGTCTTGATGGATTATAATAATGTAAAAATTGGATGTCGACGTCTGTTGTAAAGTTGAAGTGGGTAACTAAAATACCCACTCCCGTACTTATTGAAAATAATGCTAAAGGTTAACTACTAAGGGTAAAGGTATCATAAAGGTTTTGTTTTAATATTCCTGCAAGATAGGTGTATTTCGACTTTAAATCGACTCGATCGATCGATCTTTGAATCGACTATAATATTATCCATATAACTTTAATTATTAGCGACTTCTTCATTGGCAGGTAAGTAGGTATTTATAACGGTTAAACTTCTTTCAGTATTTTCCAAAACTTCTACAGTCAGTATATGTCAAAAAAGAGTATTATCTAATATTAGATGATTAGCTGATATATAGGTACTTCATATTCGGCAAATAAATTCTTTGTGCATTATAAAGGTGCACTAACAAGAGATTTTCGAATTTTTTACTTGTATACAGCCAGTTGCTTATACATAAAAGTCCCATTAGTAGATTTCACGTCAGATCGACGTTGCGGAGATATCGATAAGTCTCTAAATGATGAGTGGACACAACATGGGTCCAGCGCATACGTTACTCGTGATTGAATATCTGTGGCACGGGTTTACCCATCTCCTTCCCCCTTTACCCCTTACTCGGGCAAAAAGCGGGTCAAATTGATAGCCCGCATCTCAAATGACCTTTGTTAATATCGAGGGCGAGATTGTGATACATCGGTTGAACAATGTGACGCTTTTGTAGACGATTTACTCATACAGTAGTGGTGGCCGTTGATTTAATGGACTAGTTGAATAAACGGTTCATGGTTCATCAACGAACGAAACGTTTTGAATGGTAGATTTAACTATACTCGGGAGCAAAGGAACCCATACATGAACTGTCAAAATGAACACGATAGCGATTGCGAGCGAGTTCGAGAATAAGCCACCAGGTCACTTTTCATACAACTTTCTACAGGAAGTGACCTGATTCCTGAGCTCCCGTGTATAGTTGACAATTTTAACGAACGAAATGAACCAACAGGGCAATAAGACACGTTCGTTTTGTTCATCGTCGATCGAAGTCGACGACATCAACATGTCTGATCGTGTTTGTAAAAAGAGTTATGGCAGATAATCATGTAAATATGTGTGTGTGTAAACACTTTATTACTTATACAAAACAAAAATAAACAAACGCGATTAACAAATGTTAATCATCTGTATAAGGCGAAAATATCCTTTTAAGGGATCTCTTTCAGTCAAACTTTGAGTGGATAGGAGAAGTATTAGTATTATTGTTTAAGTAGCGGAGTAGCAAGGTAAATATTTTGTGTTCAGGAGAAGTATTATATAAGAGACGGCCAACGAGTTGATCATTATGGCAAAAAAAACAAAAATATTATGGCATACAAAATTACGGAAATCGATACGGAACTGTCGCTTCTCTTTTTTAAGTAATCTATGGCACTGCCGCAGTACGCGACACAGCTAAGTGCCGGCAATAAAGAAGCCGAAGTAAAAAGCTGAGACTGTCTGAACTTTATAACGAAATTAATCAAAAGAACCTTCCGTGAGATATTGCCCGGTACTTTCCAGGCGTTAACGCGTTGCCGTTTAGATTTGAAAAGGAAATTTCACTGATGTACTAGCACTTAGTTCTGGGTCACAGGTGATCATCATTAAAGGAAAAGCAGCTAAGTTCGGTGCTTGTGTACATTTTTGGTATCATGTTTCAAGAAAATAAATCACTACACGCATAATATTTACAATTGTTTTTGCAGGTTCATAATTATCGAATTAGGGTGCGACCAAACCGCCGCGTATACGCAGAAAGAAGACTAACGAGTTCATAAATGCTTGATAACTTGACGTTGCTTTACTTTCAATTTTTTGTCTTCTTACATACATACATACATACATATCGTCACGCCTCTTTCCCACAGGGGTAGGCAGAGACTACTTTGTTCCACTTGCTACGATCCTGACATACCTCTTTCGCTTCATCCACATTCATCAATCTCTTCATACATGCTCGTCGGTTTCGGGTACTCTTGACCTGGCCTTTTTTCAAAACGTCCCTAATTTGATCATGGAACGTCCGCCTAGGCCTTCCCCTCCCAACTTTAGTTAATCTTCTTTCATCCATCCTCTCTACGTGACCAAACCAACTAAGCATACTTTTTTCTATCCTAGTCACTATATCTTCTTTCACACCAGCACGTTCCCTTATCACACTATTCCTTATTTTATCTTTCAGTGATACACCTTCCATACTTCTTAACGCTCTCATTTCTACCGCATTTATTCTACTTTCATGCTTCTTTTGCCATACCCAACTTTCGCTACCGTACATCAGTGTTGGAACGAGCACCCCTCTGTGAACAGCCAGACGCGCCTTCTTTGACACCTTCTCACTGCTCACAAAGGCGCGCAGCGCTCCATTGACCATGTTTCCTGCATGTTGTCTTCTTCTTATACAGGAAAGGCAAAGGGGTCTTAGAGCCATCCAGTCAAGTCTTAAGATTAAGTTTGATTATAATTACGATCATACCTACCGTAAAATATCGTCAAAATATTATTTCAATGAACAAAAAATTTAATATGTAGCCTGATTCAATAAAATATTATTTACTTACATTTGTGAGTTTTTGTTACTCGTGTTTTATTCCGAATTCATAGTAGGTAGGTAATGAATAAATAAAGAAATATATAATTCGTTCAATGCCAGGTTTCAGTAGCCTAAACCTAACCTGTGTAAATTTAACTCATTTCAATGAGACCCTCGTCATACACAGCGGTATAAGCTTCGCAAACCAACAACACAATACATTGTGAATATATTATATTGCTTAGTAAGGTTGTTTATATTATATTCAATCTAAGTTCGCGTGGGCAGTTCAATTATTCTCGCGCCGTGAAAACATTGAGCGCAGTAGGCACGTTATCATTTTTAAAAACAATAATTATGAAAATTTTACTGATACTTCTACAGTACTAAATTAATAAAAAACCACGAGACTTGTACCGTTCTCTATGGTTTGCCCGAATTTCATATGCCATAGGTAAATGTATTGTTTGCCATAATGATCATTTGCCATAACAATTTTTTCTCTTTAACTGTTTATTGTTCAGGATTGTTATGAAACAAACCTAACCAAACCTATAGAGTTCTACAGGATTACCATTTCAATGCGTCTGAAAAAATTACGGTTTCAGAGAAAAAAAGAGTTACGGCAAATGATCATTATGCCAAGCATTAAATTATGGCATAATGAAATTCGGGCAAATGAAATGCTCCGGGCCAAAAGCGCAGAAACGCTTCTTGTAGCATAGATTTCAGATTTTACTTCAATTATATCCATTAACATAAAACTCAAAATCAAAACGGAGTTTAGGCTGAGAACACGTTTTTCTGAGAATGACCGAAATATGTCCTCTGTGCGTTCGTTAAATACACATTTTTTTAGTTTTTACGTCTGAAACTGACTGAGGACACGACGAGTTTATAAAATATTGTCAATGTATTTTGTGGCATCCTCAAAATTTATAAGTAGCTGTGTAGTAACAAAGGTTTTTTGCTATTAGTTCATTTTAGTTTAGTCGCTACGCGGTCAAGGCTCTTTGTACGTAATTATTGTCCTAGTTCACAAAGCTAGGCCGCTTAAATACTTAATTGTTGTTATATGGAAAAGTTATTATGTTGAACTGGTAAAGTTTTTTTTAATGATTCGGTACTTAAGGCCTCCTAACGGAACCCTGTCAAGACCCTGTGTATACCATCCATTTGTCACAGTATCGTATAGTTTGAACTTTGATACGATAGACCTTTGAAATTTACGAAGGATGTGTCAGGTACTTAATATAACCGATTATAACGGCTGAAAAACAAAATAAAATAAAATAGAGGGCTGTTACCGTATAAATAAATGCTATAACGAAAATACGACGTAGATTCATATTGGGCCATATCATAACATTTAATTAGGACGTTCCTAGTATCTTAGAAGTGTTCTCTATTTTGAAGTCCCTGAACTACACTCGACTTCCGATGTTCGATTTCGTCGAAATCAGTATTCAATTTATAGTAATCAATGGAATCTCGCAATCGAGACATCAACACTCACTCGATCACTAAAGAATCACCACCCATACACGTTCAGGGCCCTGATTTTTGAAAGCTCATCACTCGAAAGTACCACTCGAAAGTGGTATAAATCTGGTTGTATCTTCAAAAGTAGGTACAGCTCTAATCAAATTTTTTACTAGTCCACATGATTAATGAGAGCCGTAAGTATCTTCTCAGCTACTCGTATTTCAAATTCAGCACAATTTTTCACCACTTTTGAGTGGTATTCTCACATTATACGTGCTTTCAAAAATTAGGCCCTAGATTTAAATTAAATTCCCAATACAGTATTTATTGCGCACCAACGCAGTTGGGTGGAATTGTTCTTTAAAACAAGTATCTCAGAGAAGTTGGTAGCAAACTTCCGCCGTCTACAATTAATATAAATTATGAATAAGCCCGAATTCTCGGGCCCAGCGCAACTTCTGTATCAATAAATCGTCCCTGGCAATCCAAAGTTGTCTTTCGTAAAATCGTTTACACGCTAGATAATTATTTGTTTGTTTAATTAAATACACTTGAACTTTTTTAATTTAGTAGACTTCCAGTTCAGTAGAATTGTTTTACTCTTGGAATTGTTGATTTCTATTTTTGGTATTGTTCTGTATTCAGTTGCTTTATTCAAAAAACATTTTCTCAAACATGTTCGGAAATGTATGCGTTAATGTCACGAAATGAAGCCAGGATGAAGTTTCACATTTACGGCCTAGGCCAAGAAGTAGGTAGGTAATGCGGTGCGGTATAGTGGCAGGTGCGGTGGCGCGGTGGTGGATGCGCGGGCAACATGGCGCTCGAATAGTTTGTTCAAATGGCATGTTTAAAAAATTAAAAAAGCGGCTAATTAAACATTATTTCTTGATTTCCTCGCATTGCTTGAGAAAAGCACTATACAATCCTCGGCCGGAAACAGGGATTTCAGGACTCGTTATATCCCCATCTCATCCTGCAATCCCTTATTTCACGGCCTCTGCAGTAATGTACTATTATTCTGAACTTTTGACTTGGTAGCGTCACGTAAGTTTAATTTCAGTTACGAAAAGGCACTCAATTTTTAAAGTTTTTATTTAACTTGCAATGTGGGATAGTTAGGGTCAAATCTTGTAAATGAAATTTGACATGAATTAATGTGTGTATTTCCATGCTGGTCTGGAAGCAAAGTTAAAACATAGAATGTACCAGTTGCTTCTCCTCCCGCGCAGATGGTAAAAATCCATCGAGAGTATGGGCGAAATTTATAGGAATCATGTTATGCCCATCACTATTATGATTCCCATTTCCACCTAAACGCCAACAATGGCTACAATCATGCTAAACGTGTAGGTCTTGTTACCTTAGGCTCTGTCTTCCCCGCAAGGGGTATAGACGTGATTTGTGTTTATGTAGAGCTAGCTTTAAACCTTCCTCTTGAATCACTCTATTATTGAAAAAACCGCGTCAAAATCCGTTGCGCAGTTTTAAAGACATAAGGCATACATAGGGACAGACACACAGGCAGCGGAAAGCGACTTTATTTTATACCATGTATTAAGGGATGATCAAGCTATTACTACAGTGAACAAAAAAGTACGCATAAGTACTAATTACGCAAAGGTTCCAATTTAGCCTATACAAGTCGTAATAAGAGCAATTATAAGTGTCGTGCATGCATCACGTGCCAATAACAATAAAATTGTTTATTACGAAGAATCTTGAAAATTATAGCCAAGGAATTTGTTTGACTAAAAAATCTTTACATCACTAGCTCTGGAATGATTTCTAGCGTAAATTATAGTTAATTGTTTTTTTATTAACGCTAATTATAAAATTACTGTAGTTAGCCGCCATTAAACATAGTTTTCTACTGAATGAATATTGAGTCAAATTTGAGTTGTAAGATTCGACCCACACAAAAACATCAAGCACATCAAGTTAACAAATGTAATGTAATGTATGTGGTGCGCGGGCGCGCGGACTGCCCCGAGCTGCTTGCCAGCATCGGATTCCGCGCGCCCGCGCGCCGCACGCGCACCACCACCTTGTTCAGCGTCCCCACTCATTACACTAGATATGGACAAAATGCCGTACTCACTCGTATTGTTCGTACGTACAACAAAGATTTCAGTGATCTGGACTTGTTTGTAGGAAGTAAGCCAAAGTTTAAATTGGATATATTACGCTCAATATTGGAAAATAACACACAATAAGGTTGGAATCAATATTCTTGCACACACACACACGCACACGCACACACACACACACACACACACACACACACACACACACACACACACACACACACACACACACACATCTCACACACACACACGCACACACACAAAATCATTTCTGCTTCACTCATTTTGATTAGCGATTAGTACTCTCTATTTGTTGTGAATCCATACCATATCTGTTTTTATTGTCACAAAAACGAATGCTCTAGTTTGTTAAGCATCTACTGTGGTAACCTATAATTCGCCATGTAACTTTATACCTAAGTGTACAACTGTAATTTAATTAAGGCTGGTTGGTTTCCTGAATAAATAAATAAATAAATAAAAATGTAGCAAAAATCTGTATTTAATAATACTCGTACAATAATGGTTATTAATAAAGTTTGGGATTATCTATCATCCTACACCTAATTATAGACCAATTGCCTTAAATAAGTCCTCGCCCCGTGGCACAGGGGCGCGGGATAGGACGACAAAGGGGACCGAGAGAGTTGTGGGTAGGTAGTGCGCCTCTCTCGGCCCCCTTTGTCGTCCCACCCCGCGCCCCTGCAACGCGCGGGCGAGGATTCCTTTAAGCGGTCGGTCTATTAGAAGTCAATGCATGCTATCCGGGTAATAATAATTCAGAATCTAAATAATATTATAAATGCGAAAGTATGGATGGATGGATGGATGTTTGTTTGTTACTCAATCACGCCAGAACGGCTTAACGGATCTGGATGAAGTTCGGCACATAGATAGAGAAACGTCTGGAATAGCACATAGGCTACTTTTTATCTCGGAAAATTGCGTAGTTCCCGCGGGATAGCGATAAACGAATTCTTTGCAGAAGACGTCGCTGGCAACAGCCAGTAGTATCTATTTGTAATGATGGCGAAATCAAAATACAACCACTGCTTCTGAGTAGTCCGTAGTATCCGAAATTACGTAACATCAGTTTCTCTGAGCGAGAAGAGGTACAAGACAAGTATAGATAGTGTACAATACAAGTGCTCTTTATTGACACCACTTTTTACCACCGTTTTTTTTCTTACATCAGGCTGTAGCTTCTTATGAATTAGATAAATTACAGTAGAACTATTATTTCTGATCCACCGTAAAACGTTCGCGTTTAAGCACAACTTTATAATAAACTGTGTAATAATTATTACCTGCTATGGGTGGTGTAGGGGTATAGCACGCGTCACGGAATGACGAGGACCCGGGTTCGATTCCCGGCCATAGCTTTACTTTTCGGATTTTTCTATGTGTTCTAATTTTCAGTGTCGTTTACAAATTAATAATTATTTACTTTGCCAGGCGTTGCGATATCAATAGGCAGGTTTTACATACACGTGTCGCGATTAATTTGGTTCAACAGTTCATAAAAATTTATGAATTCCGCACTAAAACTATTAATAGCTCTAATTTATCGCGTCTTCCCTGTACATTGTTAACAGAACCCAGATAAAGAGGCTTAACCAATCCCCTGACCTTTCCATAAGCAATCATTAACGAAGCTAAAACGGAATAAACAAGCACAACAAAAAGTATTGAAGAAAAGGCATGTTCCTTAAGTGGTATTTCTCGTTGGAAATAAGGTCGAAGGAGATGGTAAAAAGGGTAGCGACGAATTGGACGTCCTGAGCTGAGAGTGACGAGCGGTGAATTTGCGACAAGACCCTTCTGCACAGAAGCGAGGCGCCAGAGAGATCACTGGCCTTTTTTCAGCCGGCCTACTTACTCGGGTCGGCTATTCTAAGTTGATTTTGACTTCGGATCCAAAGCGGCGCCGTTTATTTATTTTCAACTTCATTTCGTATATTTCTTCATTTGTTAGCTTCTAATCTTGGATGTGTATTTTGTTCATTGAAATAACCGACCGTGATAATAACTGGCTTTGTATTTTGAAACTAATAAGTGTTTTGTCACTGATAATGTTCTAGGCACTAGGCCTAGTCCTTCTGATACAGTTTTTCCTGTACACTCTTCCAAGAAACAAAACCATTGCAGTTAGTAGAATTATAATACTTTCGTTAGTTTTCATAAACAAGCGGGTGTTATTCACTATGTCGTCCGATACCTAAACGTTGTCTATTGATATCAATAGCAATTATTTATACGCTAGATAATTTTGACTCACCCAGTACACGCATTTTTTATTACAGCCCCAAAATTCAAAAACTTTATTTTGCGAACGCCAAAGGCTCTTTTACATGTCTTTTTTTGAAACTACGACTCCTGTTAACAAATTAATCTTATATTATGTTAACTTAAACATTTTCTTTCGAACAGGATGGAATTCTGTGAACAAAAACATTACGCCGCTACCATTATCCGCATATTTATTGTTCTGTCATGTACATTTTACATAACAACCATAGTTGATTATTTCATGGCAGCTGACAATTATCTATTTTGAAAAAATACTTGTGATTCAAATTGTGCTTAACTTTAAGAAATAGAGAAAGAAAATAATAAAAATATTGATTCCTTTTTGCATGACATACAAAGACACAAAGTAGAAAGACCTGCAAAGGTTGTTACTTCTACAGTAAAACAATCCCTTGTTCTTGTTACTGTTGTCACAACATGGTTTGTCTTCACTTTGTTTAATTTATCTATTCGGAGAGATCTAATTTGTTTGGAACGAAGTAGCTGCTAAGTAAGCAGCTGTGACAGAACCCTTTGCGCCTTAGGGAAACTTCGTTTTGCTTCTAACTCGTCCCAATTTTAAATTGAACAAATTTCAAATGACATGCTTTGACGGAATTAGGATTTAGATAAATATTTCTCGGCTTGATGAATAAATACTTAATATGGAACAGTGTTGATCAAATTACTAAGACAATCAACCAATATAATAATATTTTCTCTGATAAAAGTAGGTATAGTGACTTAAGTTGAATAAGTACCTACCTATAATACTGATTGCCACGTTGACCTAGTAAGTTAAAATGGCCGTAAAAGTGTCATTGAAACTTTAAAGACTTGTAGATAATTATACTTTTAATTCTTTGAGCAGATGTTAACCTTGTTTGCAATTAGGTGTACAGACTAATATTTTTCTCCAATTTGTTTATTTATTTAGTACCTATTTAGGTAAGAAAAAATAAACTACTGCAGTATTTAAAAGCAAATACACATAGTCATTGTAGAAGCAAAATAAGCATATATTCATCATTAATAACATAAGTAGTACCCGGATGACCGATATTTTTTTGGTACGTTTTCTAAAAATGAAACCTAGCTATAGATCGATTTATCACCCCCGAAACCCCATGCATAGGTACCGAATTTTATGAAAATCGTTGGAGTCGTAGATATCCGAGATTCAGATTATACCTATGTATAGATTTATATACAAGAATTGCTCGCTTAAAGGTATTAGATAGTATTATATGTAGATTAGCTAGATAGATAGATTAAAATCCGTCGTACTTACTACTGTTAAAGAACGAATGGAGGTTGGGATTTGATGGTACTCGTGTAAATTTAATAACAGAGGTGTGAGGCGTTGCGTGCGATGTTTCGTGTTGTGATAATTAAGTGAAGATTAATGGAAATAAAGCAATTAAGTGACGAAAATGTGTGTTACAAATTTTTAAGCCCGCGGCATTTTGAAATTTACATTAGAAATTAGACATGATGTATTCGGTAAAGGAACAACGTGAAACTTTACGTAAGTACAGCTATGTACTAGGCTATGACTAGGTGATGACTATTATGTACAGTTAAGTGCAATAATATGTATCTAGTCAAAGTTTCAAAAGTAAGTACCCTACGCCCTTACACTGGCGTAATAAGGTCGTGGCACATATTTTTGAGAAGTTCGTATCGATACTTTTATTTTTGCACTTGACCGTACAAAGCCTATCTTCGTAAAAAAACAACATTTTCCGTATTTCACAGTGCAGAACCGTTACGGCTGAGGCATGGCCTATTTCTGCTCCATTTTGCAACGCTCGTTTTCAGTACCCTCTTTTTGTTAGTCGCGAGGCCGTAAATTAGTTCGCGTGACGCGCTAAAGGAAATTAAAAATGCTTACGGAACCTGAAACAGGTGAAAATGGAGTTCTGTCAACAACGTCCAGAGCCCACAGACATAGTGGAACGTAAATCAACGTGTTTCTTTCGTTACTTTAAATTTATTCGAACTTTAAAAAACAACTGTACTACAGACTGAGATAAATACAAGATAAATTAACTGAACTAAAGCTAAAATCAATCTAAAAAAGAGCTCACCGGCATTTTCTCGCTGTACTGCAATATACTGAATCGATTAAATTATTTTTGGTACTTACAAGCTTTTCTTCTGTACTTTTTGTTGACTATAATTTAATTTTTATACATCCTGTCTACGCATACCAAATTTCAAAACGATAAAACCACTAGACCTGGTTTGAATTTGACCTGCAAGATTTAACTCTCATATTGATGGTTTCATATTGAGGGAGTAAGGGGAGAACGGAGTTTAACATCTTTCCGACCCAATAGTCAACCTCACCTGCACGCGCCTGCGGGCGGCGGCAGCCAATAGGCTTCCGTGGTGCTCCCTGCTAGACAACGAACGAGGCTCTGGCGACCGAGCAATGGCGGGATAACCATACACCCATCCGGGCAACTGGTTGGAAGAGGCTACAGCAACCTTGGGGACTAAATATCTCCAAAAATGTCTGGTGCAGAAGGCAAGGGGAAACCACTGCACTATATTCCCATGAAAGTCGTTATGAAAGTACAACCAAAAAAATCTAGTTGGCCATGCGATCCGCTTAGCAACCGGCGCCGCGCTGCGTCCGGGGCAGACGGTGGGAAATTGGCTACCGGCCATGCGGATGTGGGAAACCAGGCAACGTATGGAAAATGGACTACTGGAGATTCGGTCAAGATGCGACATATTCAAAGAATCGGTAGCTGGAATGTGCGCGGGTTATTGCAACCGGGGAAGTTGGAGATCCTGGAAAATGAAATCACTAACAGTAAAATTAACATATGTGGACTTAGCGAGACTCATTGGAGGGGAAATGGTCATTTTCTGACGGAGAAACATGCTGTTTATTTTTCTGGCAATGATGAATGCAGCAGAAATGGAGTCGCCTTCCTTATTCCCAAGCATCTGAGGAACCACGTCATGGGGTATGAAGCTGTCAGCGATCAGGTAATGAGCCTTAAACTCAAAGCTTCGCCGGTTAACTTTAACCTCGTACAGGTTTACGCACCCACTAGCACCGCAAGCGATGAGAGCTTGGAAAGATTCTACTCTGAATTGGAAAACGTGATTTCGAAGATACCCAATAGGGAAATCCTCCTGATTTTGGGTGATTTCAATGCTAAGATTGGAGGTGACGCTCATCAGCTTAGTCACTGCGTGGGAAGATTTGGTTTGGGCCAACGCAATGAACGAGGTGAACGTCTCGTGCAATTCGCTGCCGATAACAACTTGGTGATATCGAACAGCTTTTTCCAGAACCACCCCCGGCGTCTGTATACTTGGACGTCACCTGATGGAAACTACCGTAACCAAATAGATTACATGCTGGTTAGGTCGCGGTGGAAGACTTCAATCAGAAACACTCATACGCTGCCTGGAGCAGACTGCGGATCGGATCACCAGCTTTTAATATCTAAAGTTCAGGTTAAATTACAGGCTAGTAGGAAGCCGGAGAAACGCAAAAGAGTCGAGGTCAGAGATGGACCAGGATTTCGAAACGCATTGAGGCGAAATCGGAGGCAGTGGGCGGACGCGGACCTGATTACCGAGACTCCGGACCAATTGTGGGATCGTGCCAAGGAATTAATTACAAGTGCGATCAAAGACTCTGAGCCACCTCCACAAGCACGTAAACGACAGCTCTGGATGAAGGATACCACGTTAACCCTTGTCGAAGAAAGGCGGAGATTAAAGGGTCTGGGTACGGATGTGAGGACTTTGAACGAGCTGTCCGGGAGAATACAGGCTGCGTGTAGGCGGGACCACAATGACTATCTTCAGAATATGTGCGCAAAAGCTGAAGCCTATTCCAACGGGCATGAATCTAGAGATCTATACCAGATGATTCGGTCAATCACAAAAACTATCTCTTCCAAAACATGGGCTATTGAAAACTCTAGGGGCGAAACTGTGACTGAAATTGATTCTATTTCCGAGACGTGGAAAGAATACTGCCAGTCACTATTTCAAGATCCACAAGCGCATTGTTTTGACTCTACATGCCCTACAGATAAGGAGGTGGAGCCGAGTATTCTGGAAGAGGAAATCAGGGCAGCCATTAAACATCTGAAGAATGGTAAAGCAACGGGCGGAGATGCTATTCCGATAGAGGCCATCAAAGCTTCGGGGGAGTACGGAGTTAAGATGTTCCACGCTCTATGCAATATAATCTGGCAGACGGGGAGATGGCCGAAGGAATGGAGCCACACTGTCCTCGTTCCGCTGCATAAAAAAGGTTCCACAAAAATATGCAGCAATTATCGCCTCATTGCCCTTATTTCGCATGCGAGCAAGATTTTGTTGCACATCCTGAACGAACGCCTTAAGAATTTCTTATCTAAAGAAATTGCTCCTGAGCAGGCTGGCTTCGTTAGGGGTAGAGGTACTCGTGAGCAAATCCTGACGGTGCGCCAAGTTATCGAAAAGGCCCGAGAGTTCAATAAACCGACTTATATTTGCTTCGTTGACTTCTCGAAAGCATTTGACTCTGTGAGGTGGCCTTTACTGTGGAAGACGTTGCTGGAAATGGGAACACCGAAACATCTTGTGCATCTTCTGAAGAGCCTTTATGAAGGCGGAACAGCATCAGTGAGAGCAGACGAGATGATGTCTGGTAGTTTCCACCCCAGTGCGGGAGTACGTCAAGGGTGTATAGTCTCTCCGCTTCTGTTCAATATATACACAGAGCTTATAATGAGGATTACTCTTGATGATTGGCAGGATGGTGTTTCGATCGGTGGTTTGAAAATCTCGAACCTAAGATACGCAGATGACACAACCTTGTTTGCCACAACCATAGATCACATGGAGGATTTGCTCCGCAGGATGGAAACAGTCAGCCTCCAATTTGGTCTCAAAATAAATCGCAGTAAAACAAAGATGATGATTGTTGATCGTACCAACAACAATTCGCCAGAAGTCACCCAAATTGCGAACTGTGACGTAGTCCAATCATACATCTACCTTGGAGCGCTGATCTGTAATAACGGCGGAAGTGTTGAAGAGATCAAACGACGAATGGCGATTGCTAGGTCTTCCATGGACAAGCTGAAGAGAATATGGAGGAGCCGTAACATCACTAAAACCACTAAAACCCGGCTCGTAAGAGCTTTAGTGTTTCCCATATTTCTGTACGCCGCGGAGACTTGGACGCTGCGCGAAAGCGAAAGGAAGCGGATCGACGCTTTCGAGATGTGGTGCTGGCGAAGGCTACTCGGAGTGTCATGGACGGATTTCCGCACCAATGTGTCCATTTTGCAGGAGCTCAACATTAAGCAGCGTCTGTCATCCATCGTACAGGCGCGCATTCTTACCTTTTTTGGGCACATATCCCGGCGTGATGATGGGTCCATTCAGCGACTGGTGGTTCAGGGTCGAGTCGAAGGTACTCGAGCGCGCGGAAGGTCGCCTATGAGATGGACCGATCAGATCAAAGCAGCCGTGGACGGTACCTTGCACACATGTACCAGGAGGGCAGCTGTCAGGGACGAGTGGCGGCGTATTGTGAGGCGGGTCACGAGTACAGAAGTGACGACCACGACCACTCTGTCAAGAGTGTAACGAAGAAGAAGAAGAAGAAGAAGATTGATGGTTTATTTCACAATCATACTAATTATGAGGAAAAAGCTGATATAATTCTAGGATGTTTTTTATTATTTTTTATGTGAATAGGAAGGCAAACGATCACCACTGCCCATAGACACCCGCAATCCCTGAGGGATTGCAGATGCGTTGCCAACCTAGAGGACTTAGATGAAATGCCTCTTGTGCCCGTAATTTCCCCGGCTGTCTTACTCTCCACACCGGAACACAGCAGTGCAAGCACTGCTGCTTAGCGGCAGGATTAGCGAGTAAGATGGTGGTAGCGATCCGGACGGACCTTGCACAAGGCCCTACCACCCGCAAAAGCATGATGGAGTAAAAATGATAAAGT
Organism: Pandemis heparana; assembly: GCA_963854515.1. Lineage (NCBI taxonomy): Eukaryota > Metazoa > Arthropoda > Insecta > Lepidoptera > Tortricidae > Pandemis > Pandemis heparana. The sequence goes on along the minus strand of OY978016.1, from coordinate 4,676,579 downwards.
TCCAGTTACAATTATCAAAAAAGTTATTACAAATATAATTTGTACGATTATCACTGCTGCTAACAAATTAACGCTAAAAAAACCTTATGAATAATTAATAAATTTCGTTCATTATGCTTTTCAATGTCACTCAGACTTAACAGGTAGGTATCTATTCTCCGAAAAATAACTCAAAATATAATAATTAATATTCAACTTTATTTCTAAGTCAACAAATTTTTAATATTAAATGGATAGACGTGACGTGACCTTACAAAATATAATTTAATTTACATGGTAACTGAAATAGGTAATTGGAAATCATTTAAATTTAATACACCGACGTGCACAAACGAGCGGGGAATTATTAAATTTAACAATCGATCGATGAACGTATACTGGAAATACTTTATAATTTTTTATTACATCTGAGTTTGTCATTTCCAGTAATTAATCCTCGCGTAGTAAAAGTCAATTTTAAAATCTGATGTTGATTTGCATCTATTATTTACTTTTACAAATATCAATTGCTTAGTACCTGCACATTCTTAAAGAATACAGCTTAATTAATCTAACTTTGGAGGTCCACATTTCTACTGACCCCCACTGAGCCTGTTATATAACGCGTAAGAAGCCGCGGGCTCCAAGTAGCAAGTTAACCAAACTATTCGTGTAAGCCACTTCTATTACAACAATTGTACAATTGTACAATTTATGATGTAATTTTATATTGAATGAATAAATAATCTAATCTAATCTAATCTAATCTATTTTTCCCCATAAAAACGATCACGTTAGCTCGGGGACACGCCAATATATTTTTATGTGATTTCAAAACATTTCCTACGCTGCATAACAGTAAGGCGATCGCATCAGGTAAACGGATACGCTGAGAGAAGCCGAAGTGCCAGTAAGCAAAGCCAGTACCTGGCCACTGGGTGACGAACGAGCGGAGAACACCTTAAGACCGGCACGGTGGGTCTCTTCCCACTAGTTCCATTATCAGTTCCATTGATGGTACTACTTTGTATAGTCTTTGTACTGTGTATAGTGTTTGTTTGTCTTTGTGTCGAAATATTTTCATTTTTGTAAACATTTTTTCTCATTGTAAATGAATGTAATTCTTTTGAGAAATAAATAATCTTAAACCTTAAACCTTATAGTGACAATTGAACTAGTGGGAGTAGACCTGTCGGCTTATTCTCTAACTCGCTCGCAATCGCCATCATGTTCATTTTGACAGTTCTTGTATGAATGTGATAGCTAGAAATGAAATGAAATGAAATGAAATGAAATTTATTTGCGGAATATGGGTAATATATAAGATTTTATAAATATGATTGCTCTTCTGCCATACTCTGCTCTAATGAGCATGCAAAATATTATATTCCTGAATTTGCTGAAAACATAAGCAGACAAATTCAGGATTATTCTTATGCTATCTAAAATGTTGCCTTAATGTCTAGATATATTTGCTTTTAACAATAGCTGATTCCGATGCCAATTGTCAGCCCATAGATGAACTATCAGTAGTAAATGAACACGATGGCGATTGCGAGCGAGTTAGACAATAAGCCTGCTGTTTTGTAAACGGAATTTTATTTTCACTTAATTTCATGTTCTTCCAAGCTGTTCTGGGAGTAAAGAAAAAACAGGATGTACTAGTTGCTTCTCTTCCCGCGCAGATGATAAAAGGAAAATGTTAGGAACTATGTTATAGGCGATGCGGTTAGAAACCCACCACTATTTTGAATCCCCTTTCCACCTATACGCTCTATTTCAAAATTAATCATTACATTGTACATTTATTTCTTAATTGTCACGAGCATCTACAGAAACCTACTCTGCGTGGCCCACATTTAGCGCGTTATCATTATATTTTTTTCAAGTTATGTTATTGAGTTTTCAGTGTTTCAAGTTAGTAGTACCCGTAGGGATTATAAACTCTAGTTAGTAACTAAAGAAATTTAAGTTTGTAACCAGATTATTTATATTCATGTATAATTTAAGCATTATTTATCCCTTAGCGCAGCTGGCAAGTTTTTAAAAGTTTAAATCTAAATCCCTGGGAAAATTAAACTTTAAATATTTTTTTATGCAAAATTGAGCTTTAATCAATCCTGTTTGTTTGCTTACGGACAGGTAACATAATGTTATGTCTGATAACGCCTTTTTTCATTTAAAAATATTTCAGCGTGGCAACCAGCTTATCGGTTGTTAGTGATGAATGTTCATAATTCTATTTTGAAAAGAATTAAGTCTAGTGACAAATTATTTGTTTGTCGCATATTGTTTCAGAAACTAAAATTCAAAATGCTTGTTGGCGACTGGCTGGGTCGGAGCCTCCTTTTACTACATGTTTGTATGTTAATTACTTAAGTTCCAGTTTTAAAATACCTTTTTTCTGTGCTGACACCAACTTTCAAGACAGTTGCTCTGTCAGGTTACTAGCATAAACAGCTGTTCCGTATTAGGCTCCTAGTTACTTTGTTTTTGTTTCAGTTTGCGTTATTAAACCATTTAAACGATAGCGGAAACGTATTTAAATTCCGTCGCCAATAATGCTTCATCGATTATTGTTTACATCAGTCACTTAAATTACCATTAAGCTTATGTTAACTCAACAACAAGTATTTAAATACCTGTCATTTCATCATAGACCTTTTGAACAACGAGCTAAGCTTTCCTGAAAATTCGACTGTTCTTTTCTCTTTTCCATATCTTCACTGCTCCGTGCTACGTATCCTGAAGTCGGGCGATGTATCTTGTGAGACGCGACCGGTAATGTCTCCCGTATTTCTTATACATCGGCTGGAGCTAAATGCCTTGCTTTTGGTTGTAAAAGTTTTAAAAGTGTTAAAAATAATCTTGTGCTAAATGTACAGTCGGTTTCATAACTTAAGTAGGTACTTGTCCAGTTTTGTAAGCAGTAAGTATGATTTTTAAAATAAAACTACCGTTAAGCTCAGACATATTAATGTAAATAAACGGATAACTCACGTTTTATTTCGTCGGAAAAGGTCCGACAGTTTCGAATCTTTCGAGATTCTTAGTCATGGTGCGGTTACATTAATAGTTAGTATGAAATAGTTGATAGTTATGTTTTGGAGAAGGAGGAGGGAATGGGTGACAATCTTAGGAATTATTTTATAGGTGATGCGGCTAGCAACCCATCACTATTTTGATTCCCTTTTCCACCTGTATGCGCCCACAATCATGCTAAACGTGGCCTTTACGTCTTGTTACCTTAGGCTCTGTCTACCCCATAAGGGAAAAAGACGTGATTTATGTAAGTATGTATGTATGTAAAGGAACAGACCGTGCTTCATCAATCGAAAATGAGTTTCTATAAAAAATACTAATTTTATTAAATAGCTAAATACTTACGACTTAGGTACATACTGGATGCGATTCTACGTGTACATCGCCTAAATAGCCTAAAACTAAATTTTCTAATTTTAAGTTTAAAATTAGACGGCGGATTTAACAAGTGCTATTCCAGAATGTCAAGCTAATTAAAATTTAGCCGGATTTATCCGTATTCTAAAATTTCTAAGTTAAATTGAGTGTGTTGCTAGTTGACAAAAATAAGTGAAAAAATAAGACGTCAGATTCAAATTGACGTTGTCATTTGATTATGACAGCCGCTTATAGAATAGCAAAAGGATTTAGCGACGTCTAAATAAAATTAGGAATTTTAGCGGCCGCTGTAGAATCGCATCCATTAAGATGCTAAATGTTGTTGCGTAATACTGTATTTTTTTACATCTATTCATTCATTCATCAATCACGCCTTTATCTCTTACGGGGTAGACAGGGTTTAAGGTAACAAGACCTAAAGGCCACGTTTAGCATGAATGTGGGCGTATAGGTGGAAAGGGGAATCAAATAGCTGTAATTGTAATTTTTTGTCGCTAAATAAATAAATTTTCTTAACACTCACTTACAGTAATGTATTGGCGTATATTATTAATGCCCCGTATAATGAGTTCTCTTGAAGCTCGACTACACGATAGATATATACTCCCGAGCAAATATACCTATAATATTTACATAACCAAAGTTCCTACAATTTGGTATATGCTATGTAACAGGAACCCGCAGCGGAAGGCGGATATTGGCGTTCCACGCCACTCGCATAACAAACCATTCAAATTCAGTTTCCACAATAGTCTCCTGAATCTTATGATACCGTTATGTCGGGTTACTCTAGTCCTGGAGGATAACTGCATTTGGGGTTAACTCAGTCCAGGGGTTTTATCATGACATCCTAATTCCGACTCAGTTCAAGTTTTAGCTGTCACTATTAGTATGAATCTGACAGCTAGCGAACCTAAACTGAATCGCATTAAGACGTCATGGTAAGGCCTCTTTTAGACGTCCGGTATTTTCACTGGACATTGGACCGTTTTATTTGCCGGACTCGCGGTGGTGTATGACACACAATGGATGTATGATGTATTATGGAGTGTATGACACGCGAGTCCGGCAAATAAAACGGTCCGTTGTCCGGTGAAAAATACCGGACGTCTACAAGAGGCCTAAGGACCCAGGTTTTATTATTGAATTCAAATTATGGCACATTGCCATACCGTACTCATACTCATACTCATACTCATTCCCGTACCCGGCCATAAAGAATGCACTTCGGTCTTTGGAAAGAGACAATTGGCGTCAAGTACGTTAGAGCGAGACAACGCTCTACGAAGTCAAAATTATTGCCGAAATGTGCAATCTTTATGGCTTGGTACTGTAATTGGCTGAATAACCGCCCAGGTTTCTATGGTTATTGTCAAACCCTATTATGTCGTTTTGATATGGGCCAAAGTTTCCCTTCGTTTGGTCGAAGTAACCCGACTCTTCGCTAGCTAAATACTTGCGGCTGTTCATTGCGAATAGTAAAAAATAAAAATATAATAAATAAATTGTTTTTTCTTTATTTCTTTCTTTTAAAAGTGTACATTATGAAGGAAGAAAAGTAAGAAGTTTATGTAAGACTTAATTGAAATGTGAGCTTCTAGCCGATATTTAATTTGATCCATTTGTGTGTTTAGTGTGAATCTTTTCAGTGAGTTCTCACTTCACTTTTTCAGTCATGGCAAACCTACTTAATCATTATCTTTTAAATAATAACCAGTTGTTTAAAATTTAATCCTACTAATATTATTATAAATTTTATGTTTGAGACGATGTGAGTGACACACAAAGACATCGACGTCAAATTAATAATATACCTAAGATGGCTATCGGATTTTGAAATATAATTAATATAAAACGTTAAGTAGGTAGGTACAGACTTTCATTAAAACCGTTTCATACCTCCACCCCGAAGCTATTTGACGCAAACCACTAAAACCTCATTTTAATACCACCTCAAAACGACGTATAAATTAATTACGTCCCACAGCAGAGCTTGGGGCACTGCAATGCATATGAGAGTAGCGCAGGCGGCCAACGGAAGTGTCAGTAATCCTTAAAGCAGGACTAAGCTCACTGCTAGCTTAGCAGTTGCAAACTGAATCAGGTGGGCTAAGAACGCTCACAAACCTTAGCTGCAAGATATTGAGCATAAACGCTCTTAACACCCTATGTTATTTATGCCTGCACAGTTCATTTAAGCAGGCATAACTGAACGTTGTGTATGTGCCTGCGCAAGGAGTCATGTCATGCACACGTTCAATATATTATAATCTAGTGTGTATTCGTTACTTTATGAATGTCTATGGCCAGCGGTGATTATTTTCCATCAGGTGACTCCCTTGCTCGTTTCCCCTAACATATAAAAAAAGCTATGGAGTCAAAGCATTGCGGTGTGCTGTTTCTGATTTAGCTCAAAGACAGATCTATATTAATATGTCGTCAAAATTTAGTTACTTATAGCATAGCATACTGATTTTTTTTTTAAACAAAAGTATCTAAGGAAAAACTATCACGAAAGGACTAGTACCTAGGGTCATATCTTACGCAAAGATAACAATGTTCATTTTCCTCGTATTTTTAAGCTACACATTACAAGACAAAAGCGATATTTTAAATCTATTTTTAAATGTTCTAATTACCGTCATCACCAAATCCATATTAGTGGTACCTAAGTTATCAAACATGGGACTTAATTACTTACTGCGTTTTAATTGTCATAACTATTAAAATTATGGGTCAGCAGTTTGATAAGTAAAAGTAAAATTCTTTGTATCAAATTGAGGAAAATGCTGATATTTCTAAAGGCGCCATGTTCCTGCAATATGACAAACATTTTATTAATTAAAGAAGGAAAATTTAAGACTAATACTACCTTGCGGAGTTTTAATTAAATCTAACAATAGCAAAAACCTTCGTACGAGCGAGGCAAGTTTTAAAAGCATATAAATCTAGATTAAGTCGTTAAGCCTGGTTTATCACTCCGGGGTTGTGGTTGTCTATGGGCCGTGGGGATCACTTACCATCAGGTGACCCACTTGTTCGCCTTCCTATTTCGCCTGTTTGCCTTCCTATTCATATAAAAAAAAAAGCGTGACAGTTCCATACAATTTTACTAGGTACTACTAAACTACTATATTATTATTATTATAGTAGGTACTAATTAAACTGAGCTTTACACTGAATCTAGTATCTGAACATAATCTTAACTATGCCATACCTACTGGTATACATGTAGCACTGAGAAAGCATTATGAATAGATTTTGAATATTCATTGCTGATTTTAAAATAGGTACCTTCAGTTGCAGCATGGCAAAATATACACAAGTAGAAATTGTGGACAGTATGTTAATATAAAATATGCTGGGATATACAGGGTGTATCAGACACACCCTAACAATAATCCACTGGGGTATATACTAAGCATAGCTATAGAAGCTAAAAAAAATATTAAAAAAAAATTGGAGTAAAATATTATTTATATTTTCTATAGGAATGGTATTACATGTAATCATTCCTATAGAAAATATAAAACTAAATTACTCCAATTTTTTTTTAATATTTTTTTTTTAGCTTTTGTAGCTATGGTTATATACCCCCAGTGGATTATTGTTAGGGGGTGTCTGATACAACCTGTATATATAATATGGGATAATTCCCATAGTTATTATAGCTTCCATGCTGGTCTGGGAGTAAAGAAAAAACAGAATGTACCAGTTGCTTCTCTTCCCGCGCAGATGGTAAAAGCCCGACGAGGGAATGGACGAAAATCTAAAGGATCCTGTTATAGGCGATGCGGCTAGCAACCCATCACTATTTTGATTCCCCTTTCCACCTATACGCCCACAATAATGCTCAGCGTGGCCTTTGGGTCTTGTTATTTTTGGCACTTTCTACCCCGTATGTAGGTATGTATAATTATTTATTTATACTCAACGGCATAAAATTTGGCCCAGCCTCCATACAAAATTACCTAAACTGCATACATATTATATTATGATGGCCTCATTTTTGTCCAACTGAGTAGGTATTATTTACTCTTTCATTGTCCTAATCCACACTAATACAAATTATAGTTAAACTGTCTCCAACTTATTTCTCTGTCTTATTGGTTGTCTGGTAGAGATCGCTATTAAGCGATAAGACCGCGCCTATTGTATACTTTGTTCTTTATTTCTGTATTGTTTTGTACTTATTTGTTACCACATCAAAAGTTGGTTGATATAGTTTATGACAATTTCTATCTACGACGGACCTACCTATCTACCTTGGACGGCAGTTTCTTTTAAGCGAGCTAAAGAACCGGATTCTTATAATTGTCAGCGTCTAAAGACGATGTATTGTCATTCGAGTCTCATTAAAGCCGCTAATTAACACTCGCAAACAAAAGCCATTAATGATGAATCGTCTTAAAGCATCCCTGAAATGGATTTGACATTTTAATTACATGCTTTACGTAATTATTATATAATACAAAGTGCTAATTAATCTGCAATTTACAAAATTGTCAGATCTTTAAAGTTTTTGCTTTTGTTTATAAAATAAGGGAAGCTTTACTGGAATACAGTTAAGCCGAGTGACTTTTATGGCTTTTGTTTTATAAATGTATGTAGGTACATACCTAGGAATTTTCATATTCTTCTTGAGTAAATGTAGAGTGCCATGAAAAAAAGCGACGCGCTCGATACGATGATGCTCAAATTGATTTTGATATAGAGCAACACCCTGTATATCTTGTTTCAACATGAAGTGACATCTATGTTTTACAATTTTCCTTCAACCGCCATATCAGAAATTAACATGTATCATTATGTTAGTTTCTGATCTGGCGGTTGAAAGGAAATTGTTGATATGATAAATGGTGTTTTTATATTATTTTATAGTATTAAGTTTGGTTTTGGTGATGTGATGTTAATAGTTTTATGAACATCACATCACCATAGATAGATGAGTGAGGACCAAAAAGTTACACACCTCTAAAATGGCGTTAGTAAGGTAGTTAAAATTCGCTAACTTTCCATTGTGACACGAAAATTAGTCATACATTTGTATGGATAACTTTCGTGTCACAATGGAAAAAAATAGCGAATTTTAACTATATTACCTATTTTTTGCGGGTGGTAGGGCCTTGTGCAAGGTCCGTCCGGATCGCTACCACCATCTTACTCGCTAATCCTGCCGCTAAACAACAGTGCTTGCACTGCTGTGTTCCGGTGTGGAGAGTAAGACAGCCAGGGAAATTACGGGCACAAGAGGCATTTCATCTAAGTCCTTTAGGTTGACAACGCATCTGCAATCCCTCCGGGGTTGCGGGTGTCTATGGGCAGTGGTGATCGCTTACCATCAGGTGACCCACTTGCTCGTTTTCCTTCCTATTCACATAAAAATAAAACCTTACTAACGCTACTTTAACGGTGCGTAATTTCTGATCCAGGTACGAAATCTTTCAAAGTATCAATATATTAATACATTAACACATTTTGAATAGTTAATACCCCTTTTTTCTACGCTGATTGCCCACCTGTACTACTTCGACAAGACAACTATTACAAAAACACTCAGGCAAATAGTAATACGCAAAGTTTCTCACGTTTCGACGCTGGCTCAAAATGGTATTTCCTTCTGCACTATCCAGAACTGCCAAATTGCATATCGATATGGAACGGGGCCTGCGTCCTCTAAACGCTGGAAGTGAACAGTAAGTTTTCGGTCGCAAAGTAGCTACGTCTCCAATGCGTTTGCTGACATGTTTTGCAAATATCATTCAAATACATAAATACAAATTTAACTCAAACTTTACTCGGTTACCATGTTACTATTTTAAATATATACTATTTTAGATAAATATATTTAAAAAGAGATTGACATCGTTATTGCTGGAAAAATGTTATTATACCACGCTTCTTAAATGATAATGATCTGTAAATTTTTATAGTATTTTTAGTAATTTTAAGTACTTCTTGTGTTTATTGTAATTTTAATGTCCAATGTCTACCTATGGTGTTCCGATATGCAACGGATATTTGTATGCCTAGCGGCAAAACATGGAGGGTCCTTAATGTCATAAGATCTTGTAATTTGTAATCTACATATGTTTAACAAATAAAAAATATTCTATTCTATTCTATTCTATTGAGATACATTGTTGGTTCGCAATAAATTCTTCTCAAACCACATAATATATTATACGCTTATGAATATATTGATTTCCATAAGTATGTAAATGTGGCAATTAAATAATCGCCTAACAATTATTTTATATCACTAATTTACATACCCATCCAAGCGAGCCTTTTGTATAATAACCACCTACTTTGCCCTTAAAAAACATGTTTATACTTATAAAATTTGATATTCTGTGAGCTTAGTTTCATTGTTTTGAATGTATGTTTGAATACATCATAGACTTCTGAAATGAATAACCCTCCTTAGCTCTGCAAATTTCCATTTTCTAATACAGAACCGAATTAGTCTAGATGTAGGTAAAAAACAAAGGAAAGGGTTGTCTACCTCCTAACTGAAGGGACGTAATTGTTTTCGAAACTTGATAGATTTCTATTAATTTCAAATGCCAATTCCATACCGATTGGGTCTCCCAAGATATAATTAAACATTATAGTAAACTGATCAGCCATTGGTCTGTTATACTTGGTAGAAAGAGCACTCGAAGCTATTCACTGATACAGTAACAGTCTATTCAATCTAGCCTAGCCAGTTGTTATCAGTGTGAAATATAGACAACTATAGCTGTTGCCAGCGACTTCGTCTGCAAAGAATTCGACTATCGCTATCCCGCGAGAACTACGCAATTTTCCGGGATAAAAAGTATCCTATGTGCTACTCCAGACTTTTCTCTATCTATGTGCCGAATTTCATCCAGATCCGTTGGGCCTTTCTGGCGTGATTGAGTAACAAACAAACATCCATCCATCCATACTTTCGCATTTATAATTAGAGATTAAACGAACTTACCTGTAAGTGAAGTTCTATCCTAATTATACGAAGGCTTCGTCCGAAGAGATTAGCATAATAGACACATGTAGTAACGCGTAGCACACACCATTTCACACTATTTTGAGAATCTAAGATCACATGGCATACCCCCTTATTCATTTTTTTTTTTTTTTTTTTTTTGGGGGGTAGATAGCAGTTATCCCTATATTGACGCTCGCTTCTGACTTCATTTATTTTAGAGCCACCATTATTCATATTTCACAATTTTGGGAATTGCAGTGGAACTGTATCCAATGGGTGGGAGGGTTGCTAATCTCTTCGGACGAAGCCTTCGTATAATTAGGATAGAACTTCACTTACAGGTAAGTTCGTTTAATCTCTAATTATACTCGGCTTCGTCCTCAAGATTAGCATAATAGACACATGTAGACTTTTAGAGATAAAATTTGTGAAATATGGTATATCAGAAATTGAAAATTCAATGATTTATTGTGCAAAATCCAATCTTTAATTATCGTAATATAATCAACCAGATACAGTAAATATTTGCAATTAACTATGATAAAGCTGTGTTATTTCTCATAATTGATACTCCAAAACAATCATCAATAGGATCTGAGTTAACTGGACGGTTGTAAAATTTCGCGAATGTTTGTGAGCTGGAGCTCCAACCTGCAGTCCTTCGAATATGGTCGATGCTGACCCCCAGCCTAAGTGCCGCAGACGTGGCGGCGTGCCGGGTGCTATGCGCGGTGAACGATGACGTATCGATACCACTTAAACCAAGAGTATTTTTTATCCACCTACTTAAGGTCTGGGTGCAGACTGGTTTGTGGGGTTTTCTATAACTTATAAATAAAGTTTCCGTTTTGTCCCGTATTGACAGAGTTTTTTGAAGGTACGCGCTTAAAGTTCTTGCAGGGCAGATCTCTGGTTTTTCATTGAAGAAAGGTAAAAGCAATAGTGGTTGTGTTGATCCCATACGAGAAGTTTTAATAAGGTCCGGGATCCTAATTTTCATTGTTGAACAGTGAGTTTCGATATTACATATTTTTATAGATCCAAGCGTTTGCACCCTATGAGCTGTAATAAGAGCTAAGAGTGTAATTAACTTTTTCGAAATTTGTTCAAGGGTTAGGTTATCATTTGGATACCATTTTGCCAGAAAATCAAGAACAACAGATGTATCCCAAGTTTCGTTGTACTTGGGTAGGGGAGGCCTGGAACGAAAGACTCCCTTAAAAAATCTCTTTAAATTGTCATTATCCGAAATTTTATGGCTTGTTATTAACGAGAGTGCTGACCTGTAAGAATTTAGGGTACCGTACTGAGCACCTTGATTAAATGTTTCGGTTAAAAATCTAATGATATCGGGTATCGATGCATCATATAAGTTCAATTTATTTTCTTTACAATAAGCGAACCACCTTTTATAGCACCCTTCGTATTGTTTATATGAATTACTTGAAAGTGATGATAACATGATATTCATAGATGATGTTGGAATGCCTCTTCTTAACATTGCCTCGCAGACAATACTCCTGCCACCAGGGTAATCTTGGAGCGCATGTGTTGACGGCTGGAATTGGCAGACAGTATGAGGTTATTACTGGCTTCAAATACTAAAAGTTCTGATACTAGCAAACTTTTAAATAGTGGATACCATGGCTGTGTAGGCCATTTTGGTACTACCATTATTCCTTTGGCTTTGTCAAATATAATCTTTCGTAATGATTTAAGGATCATGGTGAACGGAGGAAAGGCGTAGAAATAAAAATCCGACCAGGAGACAGTAAAAGCATTCACGGCGTATGCATCCGGATCCCTATGCCAAGAAATGTATGTTGAGCATTTATTGTTGATTCGACTAGCGAAAATATCAATATTTGGAAATCCAAAAGATTTTGTAAGCTTTTGGAATGCATAGTCAGCCAGTTCCCACTCAATGTCAGGATGCGTGCGCCTTGACTCTTGATCTGCTATAAAATTATCTGCTGAACGGATATATGAAGCGAATACATATAGCTTTCTGGATTCACAAAACTGCCACAGCTGCTTTGTGACCTCTGTCAAATGAGGAAATTGAATGCCGCCCATGCGGTTTATATATGAAATCGCGGTAGTATTATCTATACGGAGGAGAATCTGAGTATTATACAGATTTTTAGCGAATATTTTAAGGCCGAGAAATGCCGCGATAATTTCCAATAAATTTATATGTTTACTTCGTTCCTCCTCTGTCCAAAGGCCACTAGCTCTCTGATCTCCACACGCTGCACCCCATCCCGTAGTTGAGGCATCCGAGAATATTTCGAGGTCGTAACTATCGGTTTTAATTTTACAATGACTATGTTCAATGTTTCTCTTCCACCAATCAAAATCGGATATTAGGTTATTCGGAATGGTCATAAAAACGTCATAATTATGGTGTGGCATTAAATTTAAAAATTTGCATCTCTCAAAGAGCTTTGTATATAGCCAGCCGTATTCCACAGCTGGACAAGCTGACACCAGCAGGCCTACAAGACTAGCAAAATCCCTGATTTTACAGCGTTTTATTGTGGAAAAAAGTTCGACCTCGGCTTTGATTCTAGAAATCTTTTCATGTGGTAACGCGACTTGAAAATTTTTCGTATCCAATACATAACCCAAAAATTTGCATATTTTTGATGGTACAAGGGCACTTTTTTCAAAATTTATGATAAAACCTAGAGAGGTTAGTAGGTCCTTAGTTTGATGTATATTATCTTGGCACTGTCGAAAATCATTACCAATAAGCAGTAAATCATCTAGATATATAGTAGATAGATATCCACTCGACCGGAGCAATTTTACAACTGGTTTCATAACCTTAGTAAACACGAATGGAGCCGTATTCAAACCGAACGGTAGGACGTTAAATTCGTATGTGTTGTCTTCAAATTGAAATCTGAGGAACTTTCTGTGATCTTTATGAACTTTAATAAGAAAATAAGCGTCCTTTACATCTAAGGTGCCTAAATAGCAATCCTTCGAGACTAGTTTCAGAGCCGTACGTAAGTCTTCTAATTTGAAGTGGGTCGTATCAATAAATTTATTTAAAGGCTTAAGGTTTAGAATGAAACGCATCTTTCCGTTCGGTTTGGGTATTAGAAATACACTAGATATAAATTGGCTATCACAAGGCTCACATTGTGAAATAGCTCCCTTCGATAATAGATCAAAAATCTCGTCCTGAAAATGGGCCCTTTCGGAGATGGAATATTTACGTTTACAAGGTGGAGCTGATTGTGATACGAACCGTGTAAAAGGAATTTGATATCCCTCAATATATGACAGTACCAACGGGTCATTCGTAATCATTGACCACTGTTTATAAAATAGTGACAATCTACCAGCAGGTTTTACCGTATCTAGCGACGGTTGTAGGTCGACTTCAGCTGCGGACGCTGCGACGGCCTGTAGGAGTTCGTTGGCTGATTGCGTGTCGAAGTCGCAGCAGGCTCCCTCATCCGTGGAGGTCCCTGTTGCCTGCGCGCAGGACCCGGATTCTTCCAGTTTAAATTCCTAGGAACATGAGACGTACTTGGTGCTGGCTTTTTTGTATGAATCCTTGGAGTGGATAACTTTAGATCCGCTCCTGACCTATTTATGGCCTTCGCTGATTTCAATGTCTCCGCTAAACTTTGACCAAATAAAAATTTGTCTATTTTAGTATTCTGAAGCTGGTCTTTTACATCCTTCTTAACGGCGTTAAGCATAAGACCTCTTCTAGTTACGGTCTCAGTATACTGACAATCGCATAAGATTCGAACGCCATCCATTAAGAATCTGAGTAGCGCATTATTCTTTTCTTTGTTCGACAAGAGCATTGTTATGGCTTCAGAAAAGCAGCTGATAGCCGAGGATAATTTTTTTTGTTTGCGTCCCAAGGCCATGTCACGTTTGACTATAGTCTCTGACACTGCAGCTTTCAGTTCTGCATTAAGCTCTGGAGGATCGATCAGCTTGCAATTATCGGGGGTTAAATACCTTTCTTTAAACTCCTTGCGTAGCTCTATGCTTAAGCCGGATACAGCGTAGTGCTCTAGTCGAGCCGACAAGTCCTTTTGAATATCTTTACCGTACTTTTTTACAGCGTTTGGGTCAGTGCCAAGTATTTCTAATAAGTCAGCATCAAGGGTTACGTCGTCAGTAGCGCCGGTTGGCGTGGCGGCGCTGGACCCTGTCGGCTCAGTATAGATCGGCGCGGGGACGCCGGTCGGCGCGAGGACGCCGGATGGCGCGAGGACGCCGGTCGGCGTTATAGCGCTGGTCGGAGCGGGGGCGCCGATAGGCGCGGGGGCGCCGGTCGGCGCGGGTACGCCGTTCGGCGCGAGGACGCCGCTCGGCGTTATGGCGCTGGTCGGAGCGGGGGCGCCGGTAGGCGCGAGGACGCCGGTCGGCGCGGGGACGCCGTTCGGCGTTATGGCGCTGGTCGGACCGGGGACGCCGTTAGGCGCAAGGACGCCGGTCGGCGCGGGGACGCCAGCCGGCGCTGTGGCGCTGGTCGGAGTGGGGGCACCGGACCCGGGGACGCTGGTCGACGCAACGACCCCCGACGACGCATCGGCGGTGATCGGTATCTCGTCCGATAGTAATTTACTTGGTTCCATGTCCCAGTATCCACCCAAAGGCAACTCATCTGCAGCTTCTTCATCGGACAGATACCACGTGTCCAAGGCGTTGGTGTCTGTAATCGAGACACGAGGTCTGAGATAATGTGTGATTATGTGTAACAATCACTACGGTGCAATTTTGAATAACTGTGTAAGTGACAGTAGCGCATACTGCCCCCAATACTATGTTATTCCGCACGTTACGGTGAATTGCTTGCAGAAGTAAGTCTCAGATGTATTATATGTTACAAACACTACGGTGCAATTATGAATAACTGTGTAAAGTGACAGTAGTGCATACTGCCCCCAATACTATGTTATTCCACACCTTACGGTGAATTGCGTGAAGTATTAAGTATTAGTGGGTATAACTAAACTCGTTTTTATTGGTGAAGAAGCAGTCCCATCGTACTACCAGCCACACTTTCTTGTGGTTCAATTTGTTCCTGTTAAATTATGACCCTGTTTGCTGAAACGAACATCAGTGAATAGCTACCAAGGTTTAATGACAGATTTTACGGGGCCAACCCTTTACGTGGCACTTTTTTGGTAGGTAAGCAATTATTGCAAAAATGTAAAACTAATTGTATTCGGTAACATATATATGTATATAGGTTACCATAGTGGTTAACAGCGATAGCAAAAAAATCATACCTTGTGCCTCCGATGGCCTTACGTCACTTTGGTTGCTTCTTGATGAGTCACTCGAATTCTCCCGACGATACGAACGATTAGTTTTGCCTAATCGCTTCTCTAGACGTTTTAACTTTCTTTTAATGTAATCATACTCTTTATCTATTTTACGTTTCGGCATAGTTACTCGAATTCTATAGCACTTGAAATAGTTATCGTTATTTTATTTGCGAGCACGTGTGAAACGGCGAAGCACTAAAAAGCGAATGGAGTCAGAAGCGAGCGTCAATATAGGGATAACTGCTATCTACCCCCCAAAAAAAAAAAAAAAAAAAAAAAATGAATAAGGGGGTATGCCATGTGATCTTAGATTCTCAAAATAGTGTGAAATGGTGTGTGCTACGCGTTACTACATGTGTCTATTATGCTAATCTTGAGGACGAAGCCGAGTATAATATTAGTTAGACTAGTTAGATTAGATTAGATGGACTGAATTCCATTCCTAAACAGTTCACATTAGGAAGAATGTAGGTAATACTGGCATGGATATAATATCATAACGATCCTGCGTCGTTTTTACTCATGCTATAAGTAAAGCCATGGGGCGTCTCGACCGCATCCCATGTGTTACAAATATGTCCTTGACTCGAGACCAATAACATAACTACTACATGAGCACGTGTAATTTGACGTGTGTGGGCGCGAGTAGCAAGGTACCTAATTGTTTAATATTCATGGATACATTTTTTCATTTTAGTAACACACAATATACGCCGCAATTGAGATGTATCACGATATCACGATCTTACCCCTTTTTTATAAGTACGGCAAGGAAGACAAACGAGCAAGCCACCTAATGGTAAGGGAACAAGCACCAACCACAGATACGCAGGACCCATAGATACACTAGACTAGAGGATTGCAGAGGTCTAAAATAGAATACCTCCTGTGCCAGTAATTTCATCGGCTGTCTTACTCTTCACGCCAGAACACAGCAGTGCAAGCACTACATAGGATTAGCGAGTAAGACCGTAGTAGCGATGCAGATAGTCCTAGCACGAGGTCTCTATTACCCGTTATGAGACACGAAATGAGTACAAAATGCACATAGCTGACAAATTCCTAATACCTTCCAGCTACATCAGTTCTTTGATTTAAGACTGCGTCTAGCGTATCGTTGCGCGAGTGGCGCGCCTGCGTTTTATTAATTCCATATCTAACGATGGCTACATGCTGACAGTTTGCCGACGTTATGTTTACTTTTCAGGCTTTTCATTTATTAGCTACGCGAACTAACGAATGCTGCCACATTTTGATACCAAGAGCGCTTTGAGATGTAAAATTTTAAAAATATTCACATAATGGTTCACAAACTTTTTTTGCTCGTTTTTAAGGTAATTTTCGTAGGTAAAGAACCATTGGATGTTATTTTAAAGTGTCTGAGTAATGATGTCAAGGTGTTCAGATACGTTATAGTAGTTTTTATTAGACATAAGATCAAGTGCTCTAAGCAATACAAACAATCACGCTAATGATAATATTATTTCAAACTATAATGAATAATGATGGCAGAAAAAACATCGCCTCTCACTAAAATCACTTTTATGGCTTCAAAGCAATAAAGTTGCTTAATACTTACTTATTATTTTCACTAACCAAATACCTCTCTGGTATTTAGTTGGAGTTGAAGTGGTATTAAATTAAGAGTATACCGACTGAAATTGCTTCTGTACAACCAGCTAACGAGTGTAGTGAGGGTTAACGTTATTTAATATCAAAAGGAGTATCAGTATTTAAAATACTACTTGGTTTTAACTAGGTAGCAACACTAGAGTAACTTGAATTTCAGAGTTTTAGGGACATGATTATGGCATACTTAGGTTTCAACGCACCGGGAAAATTGGTTGGAGGTCTTTTATTAAATTTACCGACTCACCAAACTTCTAGCCCAAACCCTTGAAGCTGGGAATTTGCTAGGTTTCCTTCATGAGCGGAGCAAAGGATTATGAGTCAATTAGTTTCAGCATGAAGTACTGGGGCCTTACCATGACGTCCTAATTCCGACTCAGTTCAAGTTTTAGCTGTCACTTTTAGTATGGATCTGACAGCTTGCGAACCTAAACTGAAACGCATTAAGACGTCATGGTAAGACCCCTGATGTTCTAATAAGTATTCTTACAGTCGAGCTTTAGGATTTGTCTTACTCTTATGGCTTTGACACTTGAATCGGCCGTTGGTTGGTACCCGAAACCCGAATGACAATCTAAGATCTCGCGGACTGTACCAACACTAAGTGAGTAAAGAGTAAAGCAATCTGGTTTTCTGCGTCAGTCTGGAATTTCCAGCACAGAAATTCAGCTTTCGTATAGACTACGGTATTACTAAGGAATTAGTCCAATTTTAATTGAATTATACAAACAATCCGGTGCATTTTGCAGTGCATTTGCTAAACTCGAGATTTGGGGAACGTTCAGTAAACAAGTGGCGGGTGATTGCAATTGCACTGAACAAAGCAGACGTATGTTCATTCGACTTTAGATGCAAGAAGTCTTTGGGGTATTATTTGAACCGGACTGGGAAGCCTTGCAACCACAGAACTAATAATAAAGAGGATAGAAATGCTTTAGTTCCTATTTCCAACCGGAACCGCTGTCGCCGCTTTATCCCCTCTACTTGCTATTAATGCACACACGCAAAAGACCGGAACCGTACTACGCAATTACGCACACAATTACTCGTAAATTTGCTCACAAACAATTATGAACTTTACGTATTAAAGACAGAGCGATGAATAACACTCGCCTTAAGTCATACTCACACTTACACATCGTCGCTCTTCATTGGCTATTTCAACGTTATGTATGTGCTGTGCAAAAGCTACATCGCTAGGCCTCGAATTTATCGACTATGATATCGATTGTTTTTATTTTTCAGTAAGTAAAATTAACAGGACATTTTTGGTTAAATGATCAAATTTATAATGAAATAGTGCTGATGGACATTGGTATAAATATTTGGTAGCGAATTACGTAAATTTGACCTGTCTGAATGTGACATGTATGTATAATGTTTGTTTGTGGAAGTGTAAGATGTAAGATGGCAAAATGTTTAAAGATGAATGAAGAATGAAAGAAGTATACATAATGTCTCTTTGTCAATGTATAAGGCGCAGGCAACCTAGCGAAAAAAAAAATTTACCTAGCAGATATGTGACACCGCCTTTTTTTAACCGACTTAAAAATAGATTTATTAATTTGACCCTCATGCATGTAATATTGTTTAAACGTTGTTTAAACCTGGATGACCTTTTTTAGTACGTTTTCTAAAAATGAAACCTAGCTAGATCGTTTTATAGCCCCCCTGCATACCAAATTTCATGAATACCATTCGAGCCGATTCCGAGATTCAGATTATATATATACATAATTATAATTATCTATCGACGTTGGAAAACACTAAGGGCCAGAGTTAAAAAAACAGAAGAAAAACGGAAAAATAATCATAAAATTGTAACGGCATATCGTATAGACGTAATTTTTTGACCATATCTGTAATATAAAAATGGCCATTTAATCGTCTTAAGTAATGGAACGAATGTTTTTATTCGAAATATTTATAAACGGGATGTGAACCGCGATTATTCGACAGAACGCCACTATATACCGAGACTGGTGAGGGAAGCGGTTGAAATCCATAAACACAAAAATTTTAATCGTGAGGATGGGTTTAAATTTTTAAATTGTCGAATATCTAGAATCCGGTGATTTCCTTATATAATTCTCGTCCAAAATCAATTTCGGGTGGGCGAAGTGACACTGTGAGTGTAGTGTGTTTGAATCGAGTTTCGATTGAGAACGGTTCCAGTGGTAACGACAGTGCACGCAGTCGACGCGCAAGAATGAGGGTAGACAGAGCTCGGTCTACCCAACAATAACATCCACCCGCAATTTCTTCAATTTACCCGTGATCATGATGCATGCAACTGCGTCGAAATATCGGGTGCTCAATAAAGGTAATCGCGGTTCACATCCCGTTCCGTCCGTTATTTCGAATGAACTTAACCGTGAATCATTAAAAACTCTTATTGAATGTTTTTTACTTCTTATTAAGTGCCTAAATGTCAAGTTTCATAGATTTATCTTTGACACTGAAGAACTTAAATAAAATCTTTCATGGATTTGTATGATTATAAACTAGGATGTCGATAAAAACTTTGTTAAAGTCAACGGACATCACTAGCTCGGGACTCGTCATAACCAGTTTTCATGTCCGTACCATGAACTTTTGTGCGAGAGAGAAGTGTTATCAAAAGTTACGTTACATTGCTGCGTGAACTTCAAATCGCTCTTCGTTTTTATGGGCATGAGCAGCAATGGTACGTGAAGTTTTTGGTAAGTACGAGTAAACCAATATTTCATAGTGAAAGATTTTCTCAATGTGTTTTATAATATAAAACAGCATTATTACATTTAAATAATACATACCTATGAAATGTGATCCCCTTATTAGTGTAATTACACAGTTTGGATGAGTTCCCGCAATTGCAAACGCTGCAAAACACCATTTTTAAGTACTTAATGTCACACCGACGTTTCGAACAGCACTGAGCCACAAGTCGCGCGCTTGTGTCCTACGAGACACAAGCGCGGCGCCAAGGTCACGCGACTAAGGCACTTCTATCCTCTTTATTATTAGTTCTGTGCTTGCAACAGACAGAGACGGATGAAAAGACAAAGGCAAGAAGCTTTTTTAGATCAAAATTTTTATTAAGAATGACGATGGAAAACCTTGAATTATAACTTGATTTCGACAAAACCGTTTCTCGGGTAGGTTTACCAGATGGAAAATGAAAAGGCCTTAATTAAATATTCCGCAACTGTTTCAATGAAATGTCTTAAATGCAGAGCTCTTCAAAAATCCAGCCGCGCTCCGGCCAAGAATCTCAAATTCTGAAACCTCGGTACATTTATAAGATAAGGTAACTCTAATTTCGGAAGCTTATACGGAGAAGGTGGTTTTCTGTAAACTTTGTTGTGCTAATACTTACTGAGTTGACAGAGTAACAAGACCTAAAAGCCACGTTAAGAGTGATTGGGGGCGTAGAGGTGGAAAGGGGAATCAAAATAGTACCTAATGGGTTTCTAATGGGTTGGGTTTGGGTTTGACGACCGACCTGACCATGAAGCTCGAGGTCCCGGGTTCGATCCCCGGTCGGGGCAGATATTTAAATGAAAAATACGAATGTTTGTTCTCGAGTCTTGGATGTTTAATATATATTTAATTATGTGTTTATCTATATAAGTATGTTTATCCGTTGTCTAGTGCCCATATCACAAGCTTTGCTTTTTTTTGGAACTAGATCAATTGGTGTCAATTGTCCCAAGATATTTATTTATTTATTTTATTTATTTATTTATTCTAGTCGCATCGCCTGTAATTGTCTATTACGTCGATGGGCTTTTACGATAGAGATGCAGCTGGTACACGCTATGTTTTATTTTGCTCTTTGCTCCCAGACCATCATGGAAGCATAATTAATACGCTAGCAAAAGTACAAGTAACAACATCAACGTGACGACACTCCCTTCCGCACCGCCAACAAAGGCAACCGAACCCCTAAGTTGGGCAGTTGATAACGGCAAGTATTAATTAGCAGGTCAAAGTGCAACTCGAAGCTCTACTGAACTTCAGCTCCGAATCCAAGTTCTTAGTTTAATTCGATTTGCCAAAACTGAAACCTGTGAATGGCTAAAGTTAATTCTCTGGCCGTAGTGTTTTAGTGGCGAAATCACGGTTAAATTGGTTAACTTGGATACTGGAACTAAATAGTTTTCTAGATCCGCTGACTTCGTTCCAATGTACTGCCATTTTGTAACGCCATTTTGCTTCGATAAACTTAAGCTTCAAGCTTTAGAAGCAGAGTGTCAACGCAACGCCATTTGTATTTTATTCGCATATAAAAAAAGTTTTTCTTCCATGCTGGTCTGGTAGTCTTCTCTTCTCGTGCAGATGGTAAAAGCCCTTCGAATGGACGAAAATCGTAGGAAACCTGTTGTAGGCGATGCGGCTACCCATCACTATTGATTCCTCATTCCATCTTTACACCAACAATCATGCTAACTATTGGCTGTTCTTACCCTGGGATCCGTCTATCAGTAAGCGATAAAGACGTGATTTATGTATGGAAATAAAAAGCAAGTGATTGGTCACTTTATGGTAAGTAAGTACTACCACCAAGACACCAGTAACATCTGGCACCTATGTCACAGACTCGACAGTTGTCGGTAACAAATGACGATTCGAAATGCAATGCGTAGCCAATATGAAGGCATAGACTCTTGTTGAGTTTGTGATGTAAACAGAATTGGCAACGTCACCGACAATTGTCACATTGATGAATTAGGCGCCAGAAGACTGCAGTTACAAAATGCCTGGAGTGCTAAACTTAGAGCATCTCAAGTCGGTGCCAGTAATTTCAAAGGCCGTTTTGCTCTCGCCGTAAAACACAGCAGCGCAAGCAATGTGATACGTATGAGTGAGAACACGAACTTTGGAAACAAGCAATTTTAATAACCTACTATCTGAATGGCGTATAGAGCTATTTTATTATTTAAAAATAGAAAACTAAACATAAAGAATAATAATAATAATAATAATAACTGACTGTCCGCTAGCATATCTTCATGTTGTATTAGGGGATAGACCTCCATAGTTGCGCCCATCTCATGTTTATATTATATGGTACCAAAGGCCTCTTCATGTTGGCCTCGGCCCCATGAATGCCTTTCAAATGGCCGGGTCCCCATGGGCCCGTGATCGGAAACCCGTACCAACAATAATAATAATAATTTTATTTACGACCAACAAGGATCATTGTGTTAGTAACATTTGATAACTTATTTTAGTGTTAGTAATTACATTAAATTTTTAATTAGAATAGGTACATATAAAAAGGTAATTAAAGGTCGGTCTGCAACACAATGTTTGTTGGCAGAATTAGCGTGTACAATGGTAGTACTTAGCTGTTTAAATCGAAGTGTCTTCAAGCTTCAATTTCACAGGCCAACTTAGACACAATATTTACCCACAACGTGCTGGCCATTTCCTCGTCGTATCAGTGACGAGAAAATCAAACCGCAGCTCCAAAATATTGAAAATTTGATGCAGCATACGGCAGGTACATTGCGGGCTCGGAGGCGACGCTTCCCACCGTTTACGTGATTCGCGCTATTGTCCGAGCTAGCTTGAATATCACAAATTCGTTAAAACGCTCGCTCGGCGTCCGTGGCGTTGCAGGCGGGAACTTTTGTTTTAGTTAGACGATTGTCGACTGTTATGGGTTTGGAATAGTTTTTTATGGCGAATTGCATGCTGGGTGTGGAGAACGAACGTGGTTGGAAATTTAACTATGGACGGTTTTGTAAATAGCACCTATTTTAAACTAAAAATATAACGAAATGGTTAGTACTCCCTTGAATGCAGCGACGTTAGCATCTTTGGCGCTGCCGCATCTACTACTGGAAGGTAGATATCTTATTTACCGGGAGAAATCTGTTTAAGTGTTCCACATCACGAAGAGGGCGAATGAGGCACTAGTGGAGTCGAATGGTTCAAATGAGAGAGAGAGAGAGAGAAACATTTATTTACACACATTCGATACACGTAGATTTAAAAATATAAGAAATCACACAAACCATGCTACACACAAATCATGCTATAACAGCCTTAATCACATCACACTAATATTATAAAGGCGAAAGTTTGTGAGCGTGTGTGTGTGTTTGTGTGTGTGTATTTGTTACTTCTTCACACGCAAACGGCTAGACGGATTTGGATAAAATTTGGAACAGAGATAGCTGGTACCCTACATTAACACATAGGCTACTTTTTTATCCCAGAAAATTGCATACTTCTCGCGGGATAGTGATAAACATGTCAAAGGTCTCTCTGTCTAGAGTCGCAACGTAAATAATTATTGCAGAATATAACTATCAATCAACATCAGTTATTCAATCAAATTCTACGTGGACAAAGTCGCGATCAGAAGCTAGAAAATAAATAAATTAAAACTTAATTACACGTAACATACGAGTACATCATACTGTACCTACCCCTAACAGGCAAAAACCTTAACAAGCAAGTAACAAGCCTTTGGTTCATTTTAACAAAGCAAAGTAACGTCAAATGTTAACCGCTAAGTCTAGAAGTTTTTGTTAGTTCCCAAGGATGTACATAACTGAAAATCTTGGAATTTCATTTGCCAGATAGGGTTCACACGAAAGAAGCCGCGGGTCAAAGCTAGTCTAATATAAATGCTAATAGTCAAAACGAGTTCTACGATTATCGTCACCACTAAACTGGATTCTCCGGTACGTCAAACACCAGATGATGTTATTTGATATTTGATACATGAACTTCAATTTGTTTCACATTTTATTCCTTAGATATTTAACACATCTACACAATTCATTTGTCTTTAAGTATTTCTCAGCTAGGTAGTTTTTTTTATAAATCTGTTAACTACTGTGTCCCACTGTTATGCAAAGGCTTCTACTCTCGATCTGCACAACTCCCGGTCTAGAGCAATGTCAGGCAAGTCCTATACACGCGCCCAAATAGTTCCGCAATCTCCTTTGCTTTATTTTATGCGCAATTAATTATAAGCATTACAGTTACCTTTTCTGCGTCTTGCAACTTTGCCTTTGCCAAAAAAAAGGTAACCTGTTTTTAATTAGGGCTAGTTTTTAGGGTTCCGTAGCCAAATGGCAAAAACGGAACCCTTATAGATTCGTCATGTCTGTCTGTCTGTCTGTCTGTCCGTCCGTATGTCACAGCCACTTTTTTCCGAAACTATAACAGCTATACACTATGGCTATACTGTTGAAACTTGGTATGTAGATGTATTCTGTGAACCGCATTAAGATTTTCCCACAAAAATAGAAAAAAAAACTATTAATTTTTGCGGTTCCTCATACTTAGAACTGAAACTCAAATTTTTTTTTTCATCAAACCCATACGTGTGTGGTATCTATGGATAGGTCTTCAAAAATGATAATGAGGTTTCTAATATCATTTTTTTATAAACTGCATAGTTTGCGCGAGAGACACTTCCAAAGTGGTAAAATGCGTGTCCCCCCCCCGTAAATTCTGAAATAAGAGAATGATAAAACTAAAAAAAATACATAATGTACATTACGATGTAAATTTCCACCCAAAATTGGTTTGAACAAGATCTAGTAAGTAGTTCTTTTTTTATTTAATATTTGTTTGTCTATATAATAACCAATATAAAATGACCTCACACTGCCTGCATGTTGCTTTAGAGCAGGGCTCTGCTAAGACTGGATTTTATTATAACTTGGCGAATTTGTAAGGAAACCTCAGTGCGCGAGTCCGACTCGCACTTGGCCGGTTTGTTTTAGATAGCCATCACCATCTTACTAGCTGATCCTGATTAAGACAACGCTTGAAATTATTAGCGTGCTAGGTTGGCAACGCATCTGCAATATTTTAGTGAAGCAGTTATCAGAAGATGTTTGCTTACCAGGTGACCCACTTGCTCTTATGCCACATAAT
Organism: Pandemis heparana; assembly: GCA_963854515.1. NCBI lineage: Eukaryota > Metazoa > Arthropoda > Insecta > Lepidoptera > Tortricidae > Pandemis > Pandemis heparana. The sequence continues at coordinate 4,651,382 of OY978016.1, read as the reverse complement.
TTTGATGAAAAAACATTTTTGTAATCAGTTGAATAGTTACAGAGATTACCCTATACACATACAAGCAAGGTTAATCTCTGTGTTAGAACGATTAAGCAGTAATCATTACCATCAATATCATAAATCAACCTTCTTAATTTTATTCGCAAAACCTCCTTCCAACAGAAGTAGTTAGCAAAGGTTACCAGTTTATTTTGTTAAATGACGCGTGAAGTTTTTATCAATCTACATTTATTTGAAATTATAACTTTAACAACCAATGTGATGAGCTAAAGGCAACAATGTTATGCATAACTAAAAAAATTAAAGGCCAAATTTTCTATGGCACTGAGATTCACAATCACTGTCGCCATTTTTTTTGCGTTTAACGTTATTTTAAACTAGGAAAAAGTAGTTTTTACGAATCAAGATTTTATTGTACGTTATGTGTAGATACGATTGTATTTTGTAAGTTACACTCTCTACCAAACTCTACTTAACCACTTATGAGTAAAAAAAACCGGCCAAGTGCGAGTCAGACTTGCGCACCGAGGGTTCTGTACCATTATCTATAAATATCTAAAAACAAGTGTAAGCAGAGCCCTGCTCCAAAGTAAAATGTACGCAGTTTGGGGTCACTTTATATTGGTCACTGATATATACAGACACACATTATATATTTATGGTTTTCGCAACTATTCCTATATCTGTGCTATAAGACTACCTTCTTGCCAAATTTCAAGATTCTGAGTTCACGGGAAGTACCCTGTAGGTTTTGATTCCCTTGCGAGTTTCGAAGATTTGCGGAAATTTGCGGTATAAATTGCGGTAAGTATATAGTGATTGCGTTGGCTTAGAAGTTTGATTTATTCACAGCTCCAAGGGGCAGTAGACCTAAGTATTTGATATAACTTTCAGCTGGATACCTCCACGCGTTCCTGAGAAAAATTGTCTTGACAGACGGAGGGACGGACGGACGGACAACAAAGTGATCCCATAAGGGTTCCGTTTTTTCCTTTTGAGGTACGGAACCCTAAAAATGAAAATATGAAATGGTTTTACACTAGGTACATCTATTTTAAGGGATGTATGATTGTAAAAATAAACAGAGAGAGAGAAAGAGGGTCTCGCGGCAGTTATGTTTCAAATAATGCCATGTTTACTATTTGTTTATCAACTTTAATTTCGAAAACATAAGCCAAAGACAAAACAAGTTTTTTTTGCGTAAGCTTACGATATAGGTACGAGTATTAGCCTTGTTTGTCTTTAAAAAAGGTCGATCAACTCAGAAGACGTTTAAAAAGGCTTAAAAACGGATAATATTTCGGAAAGGAAGGTCGACGTTGAAAAGGTTAAATCAAATATACCCAAGTACTTTGATTACGTATTCCAATCATAAACTTAAATGCATTATGGTCACGTTCCGTTTTTATTATTGTTCTTCGCTCGACAAGGCCATTTATCTCGAGATCCCACTAGATAGCTAAGGAAATAAGAAATATTATTCTAATTAATGATTAGCATTTCTATTTTTTCATTTTAACCGATTTCGAAAAAGGGAGGAGAACTTCAAACATATAAGTAAATGGGTAGCGCATACCGAAAAATAATTTTAATTTGACATTAATTTCTAAAGTAGCGTAATTAATACAATGTATTATGACATCTATAGGCAGACTCAGGCTGTATTTGAAGGCGGCTCTTTTTTTTACTATTATTTTCAAAATGTAAACTTAAAATTAACCAAGATGTTACTCCCCAAGTAAATAAGTATACCACATTAAGGACCACGTTTTGTCCTTCCTACAAACCCAAGTGACATTAGTAGCAACTGACTGATTCTGCGGCGGTCGCGGCAGCGTTGGGTCTTGACTAATTCGCGGACGCTCGGCCCGGCATAGCAAATCGTTTGAAACATTATTATAAGGTTCTATTCAATACTTTCAAACCATTTCAATTTAAATTTTATTCCTTACAGTTTAAGGTGGCTTCTCACGTACACCTAAATGAGAACATAGGACGCTGTGTGGTGCTACAGAAAATTGACGTTGCGGTCGGCACAACACGTCTGTCGCTGGCTGTAATTCACATCGCAATGGCTCTTCAATTTCTGACCTGAATAAGGCTTCTTAGAACCCCCTTTCATTCAACTTTAGAGTAGTCATTTTGGTGTCGATTTAAAAATAAATATAGGAGTTCCTTAAAAATTGCATTAAAATTAAAATAGGGATACACCAATCTTTTTCTACATGATTATTTGTAATTATGATTTGACCCCGCCAGCTATATAATATTTTTTAGAACATTCAATTTTAATTCAAACTTTCTATTGCAAGACTTTCGGGGCTTGGTTTCCTACTTTTCATCAGCATCATCTTCAACCTATATACGTCTCACTGCTGGACAAGGCCTTCTCTCAGAATGAGTGCTTCTTAATAAGTAAGTTTATTATACTTTTTAATTTTATCAGTTTAGGTTAGCGCTTCCCGGCTTCCTGCCATCTGCGAGTTTGCTAAACACTTTAAGTTGTTAAAGATCCTAAATGATCAATCAAGATGTGTATGTATTCAATAATACCCCATTTCACGTCCCTTAACTATATATTTTCTATTTTCACTATAAGGTGCCTGGTGGTCGCCAAGTTGTATTCTGACAACTGTCATACCCTTGGCGACACTTGCAAGATAAACATATCCATTTGCAAAAGAATTATCAAAGTCAGTCTGTGTGTTTAGTTTTTAGAGGGCTACACAGGAAAAAGCACTAACACATACTTAGGTACATATAGCCTATTAAGCACAATATTCTTCTTTGTTTACTCAGTCGGTTAATAAACAGGTGTTCGTTTATTAAAAATATGTGCAGCTAAAATGAAATTCACGTTAACTATTTTAAGGTTTAGTTCAGTACTTGCGCAGAATTCTGTTGCTTCGTCACTCTTAATGATGATAAGACACGAGCGTCTGCGGTTTTCAACTCTACTTCAAATGGAAGGAACAATTTGTGTTTTAGAGAGATTGCTTAAAAAGTCATTAGTGTTAATGGTGTCACCTTTAAATGCGTTTTTGACACGAAAATCATTAGCGCCACGGAAATTAGGAAAGTATGAGACCGCAGCTATTCGTAAATAAGGTCATTTAGGTGGACGATGTGGCTGAGTGAACTGTTTAGAAAATTGCTAGGTCATCTTAGAATGCTACGTTAATTGTGGTTATAAGTGGGTTTATAATTAACAAACACATTTTATTGTTTTGATAAGGTTTTGATGAATAATTTCTTAAAGGAGAAGAGACATTTATTTTGTCATGAAATCCTCCGCGACAATTTTAATTAATATAGTTCAGCCAATGTCAAGGTCATAACGTTGTATGTTTATTTTATATAGTTTTTGGTGCCTTGCTTTATTCAATAAACTACTTGTTTTAATGTAATAAAAAATCATGTAAGTAGTTTAATTATTTGCGCATGAGTTACAGTGTGTAGATTTTTCAATTATAATGCTTGGGTTAGGAGGTTAGGATGCAAAATATTAAATTTATAATTTTGGTGTTTGATGTTGAACACCAACAATCAATATTTATGGCTGGTGTTTACTTTTAATTTTAAAAACCCATCACAACATCCCTGAATGATCCCTTTCAGGGATAAGTTCGCCTTTGTGCATTTGTGTTTTCCTGTATTCATCTTTTTCATGTGTTTTATGTACAATAAAGAGTTTTACATACATACATATAAAACATTGGTGATTATGATTTGAATCTTAAAAATCAAAATTTTATTTATGATGTGATAGATGTGAAAGGATAGGTGATAGTAGGAAGGGATAGGTGATAAAGTTAGAAATACAGAAATCCGCAGGCGTACAGGATTGACAGACATAGCCCGGGTCATTGTGAAGAGAAAGTGGCGATGGGTAGGTCACGTGAGTCGCCGAACGGACGGGAAATGGAGCCGGAAAGTGTTGGAGTGGAGACCGAGGATGGGAAGCAGAAGTGTTGGTCGCCAACCAACCAGATGGGCGGACGATATAGCCAAAGTGTGCGGGAAGAACTGGTTGTACAAAGCCCGGGACCGAACCGGATGGCGTGTTTATGAGGAGGCGTATGCCCAACAATGTGTTAATTTAGGCTGAAGAAGAAGAAGAAGAGATGTGAAAGGATATGAAGTTTGTCCACGTTTTCGCCATTAAAAAAGAGAGATCAAACTGGATACCAAGTTATTTCAAAGCTCCTTAAATTACAGCACCTGCACTGCTAGCACAAGAAAGCGCGAGAGTTGTGTCGCGCGCGAGATAGACTAGGTACCCGTCTTTTCCTGGAACGAAAAGTAAGAAAAAGGTGGGTAGTCCTTCTCGCACGCGACACAGTTCTAGCTCTCGCGCGGACTTACGCTCGGCTAGCACAAGTCCGCTGTCATCCATAACGTTCTTCAATTAATTAAAATGTACACACGGCAAAATAATTCGGTAAGCATAGGCACGCACACAAACGTCGTCTATGTGTTGAGTACCGACATGAACATTACGTAGAATCCACATGTGAATGTGTGAGTGAGTTCGATCGTATTCTACCCTCTCAGTACAGTTTTTTTTAGTAATAAGATAAATAAGTAATGTCGCTGTAAATTACCTATTTATTATATAAACAACAACAATAACTATAAAATAACAATGAAGAAAGTTGCAATTATTTTAGTTAGGTAGTTTATAATAAACTAAGTTAAAAATAATTACAAATTAAACTAAAAAATCCCCTTGGTATCGTGCCTGGCTCAAAGGTTTAAAAATTCGATATCTCCGGTTTAAGTTAATTCTACAGAAATAATGTAAAAGTATTGTTTTATTTTTGCATTTTCCTAAAAACATTTTACATTATTATCTTACATTGGATATTGTCATCGCAAGTGTAAGGCAAGAGAAGGCACCCTGGATCGAGTCTTACTTTGACCTTGAATCTTTAAATTTATGCGATCTGACGCATTGAACTATTATTACCAGCGTAGTAGCTACCATGTCACTGATTCAACTTGTTATATTTTTATTTCTCATCAAGTCTGGTCTGAGATTCAATTCCAACATTTCCAACCAATATTCCTTACAACCAGCATCGCCATTTAAATAACATCCAAAAATGTCATTTCTTCTAGGATTCGAACTCGGTTTACTAGAGAGCGAGTGCACAAATCAAGTATCCGACTTGCCTTTGTGACCGCTGAGCCACCGAGACATTTAATATAGTTGGTGAATTTATGAATTACTACGTCCAAAGTGTGACTACTGCATTTGCAATGTGTAAATAGTTGTTTAAAGAGCTTTGAAATAAGGTTGAAATTTGCTAGACGATGCACATTTTATTAATTGCCGTCTAACAATATAAAGTATATTCTACCCTCAAATTATTAGTAATATGAATTTGTCAACGCTAGCCGCCATTCGTTACGCCTTGTTTTACAAGTGGTTTTACAACAACGAACTGTTTAATTTTGCCTTTGAAATACCTTGTGATTTGCAAAATATGGATAGTCATCATCTTTTTTGAAAAGAGCAGAAATTATTGTTCTTTACGAACAAAATATTTCTATAAGGAATCGCAACTCGTTTATTGATATCGGTAAGTAGACAAAATGTCTGATAAAATAATTACTTCTTATTTTACATCAAATTTCTTCATGGTGTTAAAAACAATGATTTATTATTGTATCCGTAATGTATTCAAATAACTTTCTTTGACGAAGAATGTTTTTTATTAAACTTAATTTATTTTGCAGCGGAAGACTTCAATTATGGATTCACCGTTATGCAGACTTCGGACACGATAAGAATATTCCTTCTGTGTCAAAACAAGAAGTCTCATCTTCACGCCATTTGACATAAGTAGTTGCCGCACACGCTAAAGGGACCTATTTCACATCAACGAGAGACAATGTTACCTACGTTGTGTGCGACTTCATCTGCATGTTGCAGGATAGCATTGTCGTAACTCGTAAACCAGCAAAAAAAAAATACTTCAACGGATCAGCCAGCATAGAAGAAACCGAATGAACTTTGATCGTGAATATTTATAATTTTGATTCGAATAGGTAATAATGTAGTGATTTTTAGTGATGAAAAACCATTTACGTCTGAAAAAGATGGACGAAAAATTTTGTGGCGAAAAGTGCTTGGATGTCATCCATGGGATTTGTGAGTTAGTGGGTTGGGGGTCGTAATAACAGTGCTAAAAAAAAGTGATGTGTGACCTATTTCGTGCATAACAATGTTATTGTGTCATAGTCAAAGACTGGCTGAGCACCCAACAAGATTCCTTAACTGTTATTAACTGGGATCCATCTGATATAAAATCCAAAGCAAATTTAGGTAGCTTAGTCACTTGAAAGTGGAGATTTAATCCAGTGTGCAATGATGTTATTGTTAATGGCTGTCATTTAACATGTCGATTCATTTCACCACTGACTTTATTTCTCGACAAATAAAACGTTTCGTTCATCTTTCTCAGACTTAAGTAAACTTAATAAATCGGAAATTCTTATAAATGATACTCTTTTCAAAACCCTTGTTAATTCGAATAAATTACATCTTAAAAATAGCCCTTTTGTGGTGTGCATTCAATTTACCATTTGTATTGTAATTTTAAATTATGTTTGTAACAGAAATTTTTAATTAACCTAAAATCATACTGGTCACTATAGTGTGTGTTGTTTTACGAATAAATGTTGTCCTTCTGTTATATTATAAGGAATAGCATGCAGTCTTATTTTGCTAATTTAATTAGTTATAGTCTTATGGTAATAATAATTACTTAAATGTTGTAATAAACAATTTGAAACAATGATTTTATTTTCTTATTTTGTTCTTTTACTTTCTTTTTTTCTTGTTTGAAGCAGTCATGATTTGGTTTTGAGATAGTTATAAATTAAAAAAAAGAAAATACAAAATAGACACATTTGAGCAAGATTCGAACCGAGGTCTTTAACATTCATAGTCCTAATCAGTACGACTGAGCCACCGCGCTCATATTATTCATGACGAAATTATTGTTCCATTGAGCAAAATCGTTTGAATAACAATAACCTATACAATAAGAGATATGTGAAGGTAGTCAGAGAACACAATCAGCACACATAGGCCATGTTAGTGTGAATACTCGTGTGGATACAAAACCATTTTGTTGTGTGTGTAATTAAGGCAGCGGATAGGTGCGGATGTGTGTATAGAATGACACACATGGACAACTAGGGTGCATACCGAATAGTTTTGCTGTGTGTACCTATACATACTTTTGAAGTCAAAACTTCTTTAGCGGCGCTGGGCACTTTTTTGGATGGGTAAAAATTTTAAACTCGCGTCAGACGTAAGACGGAGTGAGAGTTTAAGTACCAGGATATCAGGATCCTTTAAGAGCTTATTTTGAAATGCGAATGAAGCTAGAGTACCTACGTTAATTTCGTCACTTTAACGTATGTGCGTTTGGCCTAGTGGTATAAGATGTGGAAGAACAATGTGTTCTCTCAAGTGACCGCAGTTCAAATCTCGCGTAGAGTTTTTTTTTTAATTCTTTTTCTTTTTTTCTTTTTGCGCTAGTGTGCGTGTGTGCGTGTGTGGTAATTTTCACTTCTGCCGGCACTCCCGGAGTGCTACCCGGTATTATTTATTTATCTGCGACTTAGCATGTTTTTATCTGTCAACTTTAATCTTTAATTCTGATGTAAAGAACTAGTCTAGTGTTTGAATAAGTATGCCAAAGTTACGGAACTTTAACGATAAATCTAGTAGAGGAATTTGATGAAGAGAATACTTGTTTTTGAGTTAGTAACAGACTTTTTCGCTTTATATTCAAATAATTGCTTGTTTATCTTAAAAGTTTCAGCAGCTGCTTATAATTATAAGCTTATTAGTTGTTTATTTATTAATCCACTTCGCCTTGACAACTGTGTACGATTAACAGGTATTTGGCCTTGACCTGAGTTGCTGGGAAACCTTGTATTTACCGAAGTTTGTTTATCAGAATATGAATTTATTGTTATAATAAGTCAATGGAATGTCTGTATAACTTGGTAGTAACTTGAACGAACTTTTTGTAAAATCCGGTTAGAATAATCAATATTCAGTTTTTTATTCACCATCATTAAAAATACGTATAAATTTGTAACAGTTCATACCTAATCGTTAAGAAAACGAGAACATAATACTTGCTTAGTACTTTATTATTACAGTTATCACGTCTTGTCTTTAGTATTTTAAAGCTGGACTTGAACATTTGAACCCTTAGGGAGGCAAATAAATAAATATTTTTATGTGCAATAAAGAGTTTACATACATACATACATACATAAATTCCTTGGTTGATACGCAGGTATGCGTGCGTAGGTGTATCACTCATAAAGCCGGCTACTCACACACCTGCCGCAGGGGCAATATTGGAAGCAGGACCAGTATTGCCTCCTTAATTGTGATGTGTATAGGCAAGCAGGGGCAATGTTTAGAACAGCCGAAACTGCCCCGACCGCCATGCGACTGGTATTGCCCCTGCGGCAGGCGTGTGAATAGCCGGCTTAATAGGACTGATTGGTGATGAAAAGAAATAAATGTTGTCTTTCTTTCTTGAAAAGTGATAGGCCTTTGCTTAGCAGTGGGATACTTTAAAATGATTTTTTTAAAGCTTCTTCGGGACAGTTGAAAGTGAGCCAGATCTTTCTTAGTTTCAGATAGAATGATTTGTTTTTATACACTTGATTGTTGTAAGTAGTTTATTCAATCCCACAAAAATACCTTGACTTCCGTGACTACACGGACGCGATAACTTTGTATTTCGGAAAACCGCTAAGGCCCTGTTGAACTCAAACACTCGAGGTAAGGGTGGTGAATGGGCAAACTTTATTCATTAGTTATGTGTGGCCCACTAAAACAGCAAAGTTGTTGCCGACTCGATGGTGCTCATACGTTGGGCCTCGCAATTTTGGCAAAATGTTTATTAATTTAATTTGTATGAACGCATCAACGAGCCTGTAGAGGAATTGAACATGTTAGTTTATTTATTTTGTTTTGAGCGTGCGGTAAATATGATTTGATAACATTTTCTAATAATAACACATGCTTCCCGGCGGTAAGGGGAGGTGGAGACAGCGAGACGACTAGCAGGCTTATTACGTAACTCGCTCGCAATCGCCATCGCGTTCATTTTGACAGTTCTTGTATGAATGTGACAGCTAGCTGATTCCGATGCCAAATGTCAGCCCATACATGAACTGTCAAAATGAAGACGATGGTAATAAGCTTGCTGAAAGCTCTGGTTAGGGAGATGTGGAGTTTTTGGCTAACAGCAGACACAAATATAGGCTAATAGAATAATAGCTCATTCCATGTCGCTTCCTATCTGGCAATGTGGCAATGGTTTGGCAACTGTCCGGTAACACAGGCATCCTCGTGGTGCATTAGGGGATAAACTTCCATAATAGCATCCATCTCATATTTATACTAAGTAGATAATTATGGTACCAAAGCCGTCTTCATCTTCTTGTACCTAATCCGCGTCCCCTTACGCCTTTCAGGTGACCGGGTCTCATACTAATTTAACATCGAAGCTCGCGACTGTTAAATTTCCCGCATATTCGAATGTTTTGGGGTAATTACACAAACGGATAACTCACGTTTTGGGGTTACGAAATGTCGCGGTATCGATAATCATAGCTCGGACAGGTCATCGCAAAAACAGATATGGAAATAGATCAAGAGGTCGATAACTTTTTTGCAATTTCCATCAAAGGGAGAGAGATATAATAAAATAATACTTTTATTACGGCTCTATTAATCTGGTTCTATTACCGTGTTGCGATTGTTTTGCGACCTGTCCGAGCGATGTCGATAATTCATTTTAAAGTTGGTCGGCTTTTGTTTCAATTTTAATTGGCGAGCTAACTAAAAGCCAGTCGGTTTTAGTTAAGCCCTCAAACCGCGTAGTGGCTCGCAACTGTCAAGGGCTTGCTGCGGTTGTCAGTCGGGAGCTTCGTTATACGTCAAATGCTACACTTGTACGGTCTTTTATGACGAGTGTGGATTTTATGGCGGCCGCTTGAATTGAGTGTCGAAGCGTTTTAAAGTGCAAGCTTTGGAGAGTTACAAAGTTATTTTTGGTGCGTAGTAAACGCGCAGTTTTTTGTGGACGGCTAGCGCTGGTTTTTTAATTGCTTCCGTACCGGGTTTATCGCTACTACCTAATATTATAAATGCTGAAGTAAACTTCGTCTGTCTGTCTTTTACCTATTCACTCCTAAACTGCTGGACCGATTTAGCTGAAACTTGGTATACAGATAGTTTCAGTCACCGGGAAGGACATAGTTTTATCCCGGAAAATTGCATAGTTCCCGCGGGATAGCGATAAGCGAATTCTGGACAGACGGAGTCGCGGGCAGAAGCTAGTGAGAAAAAAATAGTTAGACAGATTGAAGCGCTTGTCAATAAAAAGATTTAAATTGTATTAAAAAGAAGAAAAACAAAGTATTCTAAACAAGCATTAGTTTAGAATGAAGTAGACAGACCGGTCTTGCCTCAATGATAATCACAAAATTAAGATAAATCGATTGACGTAACAATCATCGAGTCAAGTCGTAATTTAATTTCTAGAGCACCACAAAGGAACAACATAAGTCCATATTTATACAGATAAGCACATCACTTTCCTTTGCAGGCGCAGTTGAGTAAAAACAGGACTGCGTGATGACTTACTTTTACTTTTTTAATGCGTGTGTCGACAGCGCTTTCAAGGTATTGATGTAATTCTATAGTATTCCTCATTATACACTTCGTTTTTAGGGTTCCGTACCCAAAGGGTACAAAGAAAAAGTTTATTCGCAACGATATCGAATAGTAAAATAACGAAACGGCCTTACAGTCTGCGCTGGTCTTCCGTTGGGACGAAAAAGAGAATCTAACTAATATTATAAATGCGAAAGTATGGATGGATGGATGTTTGTTTGTTACTAAATCACGCCAGAACGGCCCAACGGATCTGAATGAAATTTGGCACATAGATAGAAAAAAGTCTGGAACAGCACATAGGCTACTTTTTATCCCGGAAAATTGCGTGGTTCCCGCGGGATAGCGATAAACGAATTCTTTGCAGATGAAGTCGCTGGCAACAGCTAGTATACTATAAAATATACGTTATAATATCAATCCCGATTACCCTTACGCTTACACAGACGACGCGGTTGGCGTAGTTGGTAGTGACCCTGCCTGCGAAGCAAGCGTCCTGGGTTCGAATCCTGGTAAGGGCATACATTTGTGTGATGAGCACGAATGTTAAATTTTGTTCCTGAGTTATGGACGTTTCTATCTATCTATATATAGTATGTATTTCTCTATATAACTATGTATATCGTTGTCTAGTACCCATAACACAAGCCTTACTTGCGCTTACTTTAGGACTAGGTCAATTTGTGTTAATTGTTCCCAAATATTTATTTATTATTTATTTACACGCCTTAGCGTATCAACTGTTAGTGTCTTCATTAAATCTAGCCGGAATAATTAGGTACGCTGCACGGTCGTAAATAATTTCAGTGCGCAACCGTCGGAACGAGTTTATTACGTCTGAAATGACCTCCTTCCTGCAGCGTAACAATGCATTTAAAAGTGTTATTATAATATAATAGAATCACTAAACTTATGTCATTTCTCAGTATGCACCATTAAGGCGCTGTCTACAGCAAATGACCTTGAGCAGCGCCACTCTTCACACATACGATTCGCGTGCCTGTTAGTGAACGAGAAGAAACTGGCGCGCGTCTAAAATCTTGCAAATAAGACACAAATAATAAGAAATAAAAAAAAAGTATGGATTATTTGTGAAGTATGACTCGTTAGCCGTTTAGGTATGAATATGTTAAATAACTTGTTGACTTCATGTTTTTAATTGCAGACCCATACGTCCAAAAAATATAAACATGGAACCGTTTAATTATGATTTTAAGACTAATCTTTGCAATTATTTTCTATCGAGCCGATATTGTTCAATTATGTATCGAGTGCATCCAGCGTCTTTGAAATATGATGAAAATTAACATATATTTTTTTGTATTTTTTTGTGTGTAGTTTTTCTTAAAAAAGTGCTTAAATAACATCAATTCCAACAAAATTAGGTGTTGTCAGCCTCTTAAAGTACGACCACACCGAGGCGTAAGACGTTGATGGTGCGTTAACGCAACAAAATGTATGAAGAAACGGTGGGAAGATGTGACGCCTACGACACGTCACTGCGCACTGTATACGCGGCGGTGTGGTCGGACCTTTAGTTTAATCATTAGCGTAATGACGTCTGCGTTCTCGTATCCATGGCATCAATGATAATGGTGTGTCAAGGGCTAAGAGAATTAAATGTTAAACCTGATTTAAGGATGAAACTATTTAACCCTGAAATAGAAGTTAACTTGGCGTTATACAAGAACTCTAAGATATTTTGAAGTGAAAACTTCTTTAGTGTCGTTGAACACACTTTGTGAAAAATGTTAAACTCGCGTCAGGCGTAACACGGAGGGATAGTTTAAGTACCAATATATCAGATCCTCTAAGAGTTTATTTTGAAATACGAATGAATCGCGTTCGATTTTTGAATTGTTTTTTGTTGATTCGTGGAGAAAAAGTACTAGGGCATCAGCATATTGTTAGAGGTCTGTCAATATAGATAATACGACCGTTTTTTTTGTAAGCGGCCAGTACGGTACGCGTCTTGAGCGTCATGGAGGTTACAACATTAAATCTAATCTAAGCTGCTGTTTTCACTTCTGCCGGCACTCCCGGAGTGCTACCCGTCGCTTTTTTTTCGGAATATTTCAGAAGGTGACTTCAAAGGAGCGTCCAGTCGAACTTACCCAACCATTCGATGAACTATAACAGAGTTTAAAACACCTCGTACATTGGTATACAAGTTTACATCCTCATCATCAAAGGTCACTGATATAGCCAAGCGAATTAGCTCGTTGAAGTGGCAATGGGCAGGCGATATAGCAAAGAGATCAGACGGTCGTTGGGGCCGAAAGGTTCTCGGTCGAAGACCGCGAATCGGCAAGCGAAGCGTAGGACGTCCACCAACGAGGTGGACGGATGACCTGGTTAAAGTCGCGGGTTCGTGGTTGATGCAAGTCGCTTCCAACTGAGGCAACTGGAGGCCTAAGTCCAACAGCGGACGTCTTATGGCTGATATGATGATGATAATGATGACATCCAATTTTGGCAGTAGCAATGCGGCTAACCGGACTGTGCGTACATAGGCTTTTCCAACACACAGTTTTTATTCCAGGAATAACTCGGATACTCTCGGATACTAATGCTAAAACGCCATACTATTTTGACATTAGTATCCGAGATTAAGTGTTATTCCTGGGATGAAAACTTTGGTCGAATCCAGCCTTAGTGTTAGTCAAAATACATGCGGATAACATTGGCGGATAAAGCCAAATCAGTGGGAGAAGTAGCCATATTGCACAAAGTAAACTACTACTTGGGAGGGCGGGGGAGGGACTACACCGTAATTCGAAATTCATCATTATCTTCCCTCTCATTCTCTTGTAAAATGACTATAATTATTAGTATGAGTGTGTGAGTAGAACGACACGAAACGAACTTCAATTTTTTTACTTACTTGGATTTAGGCCTACTGAACTATAAACAGCTTAAAGAGACATTTCCGACCGCTCTCATCGTGTATAGAACTTATCGTGTTAATGACCTAGTATTTTTGTCAATCAATCATAATACGTCACTTATCAATTAATCAATTCCAGAAGTTAAATTATACTTCGTTGCTGCATCCTAGGAGATTTAATAAACCATGTAGTCCGTTTTCCGGGGTACTGCATCATCACACGATTTTTAGAAGATATTTTAACAGATCTATAAAAAAAAATTAATTAAAATAGGTTGAACGGGTATTGATTCCTATGCCCGCGCAAAAGTGTGGTCTGGAAAAAAAGTGGCGCTGTTGTCATTCGTTTTTTCCGTGTGTTGCATCAACCACGTTCTCTCGATAAGTTTTGTAAAAAACAAAGTGAAAAGTGAAAAAATGGGTAAAAGGACGCGAGAAAAGTCGGAGGAAGAAATCAAAAAGAAAATTAAGCGGTTGGAAAGAGAATTGGAGTTCCGAGATGCGTCTTCGAACCGGCACCGGTGTAATGGTAGGTAAAAGACTGCGTCATTCTCTTTTTTTGTTTAAATAAATATGTATCTACCACATTCAGGTAAATTATGATAAAACTAAACCGGTGAAGTAGAAAAAGAATAATTTCGTGCCGATATATTCTATCTGAAAAGCACAGTTCGTCAGCAAAAATACCTAATCATGTTACAACAAGTTACTTTCGCAACGTGGTGGTACGCGATGCCATCCAGAAAGTACTTCAAAAAGGCCCTCCTTATTTCCTTAGAGGTGCTTAATTGAAGCCTTGATCTTATTTCCTAAGTGATAGCACGCGATGTTATCCGGAAATAAATTGCAAACTTTCTTCACGTGGTGGCACGCGATGTCATCCAGAAAGTTAAAATGTAGCTTACAAAGCTCTCTTTTTGTCTGAACAGAATTCGAAGAGGAATCTGATTTGGAACTTGAGATATTTGCTGACGACGGCAACGAGCGTGAATCGCCGACGACCCCACCGGTTGAAAGCGACCACGATAACAATAATGAAGACGTCGAGATCCAGGAATCCCAGCACCATCAGGAGGCGGACGAAGCCGTCGCAGAAGCCACTGAAGAAGTTCCTTCAGAAATACTAGCAGTGCTGGGTGAAGCAAATAAGTCCGGAGAAAATCCTGGGAAGAAAATTCCACAAGAAGTTGCTGAACGTTGGGAAAAAATCTTAGTGGACGGCCTGTCAAAGGAACTGAAAGAGTCATTGTTAGCCAAAACATTGGTCCCTGAGAATTTTCAGCTGGCGAAGGCCCCGAGACTCAATGCTGAAGTTGCGTCGGTTCTTAATGAAGCCACTAAAAATAGAGACAAAAGACAAGAAAAGATGCAAAACCAGTTAGGTATTGGCATATCAGGATTGGCCAATTTAACATCAGAATTAATAACAAAGAAAGAATTAAATAAACTGGATATTATAAAAAATATATCTGCAATAAACCAGGTTTTATTAGATCTCCACTACGAGGAGACTATGAACCGTAGAAGACTTCTTATTCCTATGTTGGATAAAAGCTTCATCAATATTATTCAGGGAGTGAAGCGTGACAAATTTCTCTTTGGAGATAACTTGGGTGAGAACATCAAGACTACCAAGTCTATAGAGAAGACGAGTCTTCAAATAAAAAAGGCAGCACCGTCTCAACAACCTACCCCTCGACGACCTGCCAACCAGCAGGGAAACTCCAGAGGGCCTCCTCGTTATGCAAGCGGAGCCAGGGCAGCGCGCGCGCCCGCCGCGCCCCAGCACTACTACCAGTCGCAGCCCGCCCCCGCGGCGAGGAGGCCGCCGCCACCACCGCCGGCCGCGCGCAGGCTCCCGCCTCCGCAGCTGAACCGCTCGCAGGACCGTCGAAGCCGTCGCTAGAGGTACACGCTGGCCGTATACAGTTTTTCTTATATAATTGGTCACAAATAACCATGGACCCGCAAATTCTGGCGATAGTGGAGGGATACAAATTAGAATTTACAAAAAATCCTATTCAAATGGTAGAACCATCTAACCCACCATATTCAACTATTGAAATGTCAAATTCTATCAAAATGCTTCTATCCTTGGGTTCCATTGTGTCATGTGAGGAGTGTGAGAACCAGTTTATCTCACCTATTTTTCTAATACCAAAGAGTAACGGAACCTTTAGGTTTATTCTCAATTTAAAGGCACTAAATAAATTTATTTTAAATACACACTTTAAAATGGAGGACATCCGCACTGCAGCTAATTTATTATCTAAAGATGCTTACATGGCAACAATGGATCTCAAGGATGCATATTTTCTTGTACCCATACATGAATCCTGTAGAAAATATCTACGCTTTCGGTTCAATAACAACTTGTATGAATTTACTTGTTTACCCTTTGGCCTGTGTTCTGCGCCGCTAATTTTTACCAAATTATTGAAGCCTGTACTAAGCTTCTTGCGTAGCGAAGGGCACCAGTTGGTGGGATATTTAGATGACATCTGGTGTATGGCTGAAAGTTTTGAATCCTGTTCAGATACAATAAGATTTGTTGCAGACACTTTAAAACAGTTAGGGTTTGTGATTAATAATGAAAAAAGTACTCTCATTCCTAGTAAACATTGTAAGTTTCTAGGTTTTATACTTAATTCACAAAATATGACTTTGGAATTACCAAATGAGAAACGTGAAAAAATTCATGAAATGGTTTGTAATGTATCTAGTAGATCTTCAATGAAAATACGGGAATTTTCACAGTTCATAGGTACTCTTACAGCTGCCTGTCCAGCAATATTATATGGTTGGTTGTATACAAAGCTATTTGAGAGGGAAAAATACCTTGCATTGTTAAAACATCAAGATAATTATGATGCAAAGATGAAAATCAGCTCAGCTCTCTCGGAAGACTTGTCATGGTGGAAAAGAACAATACCAATTTCAATCAATCCTATTCGCACTGGCCACTTTGAACTAGAAATCTATTCAGACTCGTCCTTGTCAGGTTGGGGAGGTTTTTGTAATGGAGAGACTGTTAACGGTTATTGGTCTCAGGAAGAAGGAAATAACCATATAAATTATTTGGAGTTGTTAGCAGCCTTCATGGCATTAAAGTGTTTCTGCAAAAACGTTAATAGTTCAGAAATTTTATTGAGGATTGATAACACCACCGCCATATCTTATATTAATAGGATGGGTGGGATACAATTTCCACACTTAAATAGTATAACTAAAAAGATATGGCAGTGGTGTGAACGCCGGGGGCTTTTTATCTTTGCATCATACATACGGTCACGGGATAATACAGAAGCAGACAGAGCTTCGAGACTGTCAAATATAGATACGGAGTGGGAGCTACAACAATCTTGTTTCCAGGAACTTATAAAAGAATTCGGCCAACCACATGTGGATTTGTTTGCATCCAGAATTAATAAAAAATGTTCGAAATTTGTTTCTTGGAAACGAGACCCAGAAGCATTCGAAATTGACGCCTTTACTCTTAGATGGGACAAAAGTTTCTTTTATGCATTTCCCCCCTTCTCCTTAATACTAAAATGTATAAGAAAAATCATTAATGACGAAGCCACCGGAATTTTAATTGTGCCATACTGGCCAGGTCAGCCGTGGTTTCCACTTTTCAACTCGTTAGCTATTTCCAAGGTATTATATTTTGGGCCTGATAAAAATATGTTACTTTCTCCTTTCAGAACTCCACATCCATTATGGCCCAGCCTTACCCTGGCGTGCGCCAAGTTATGCGGGAAGCGTTCGCCCAGCAATTACTAGATGTTGATACGGTAGATATAATGATCCAATCTCTGTCCAAAAGTACAATACAACAATACAACACGGCATACAAATTATGGTTTGCCTTTTGTAACCAAAATAATCTAAGTCCCTTTAAAGCACTCAGGCCAGAAGTGTTAAGATTTCTCACTTATCAGTTTAAAAATGGGGCCAAGTATGGCACATTAAATTCTTATAGATCAGCCTTGTCATTAATATTAGGTAAGGAAATCTGTACTCATGAGAATGTCAATAGATTTTTAAAGGGCGTTTTTAGGATTAGGCCTAACTTACCAAAATATCAAAATTGTTGGGATCCCAGTATTGTATTATCTCATCTCTCTAACCAATTTCCGAATGAAGCATTGTCTCTAGAGGTAATTACCAAAAAAGTTGTTACTCTTCTCGCCTTGTCAACTGGGCAACGCGTCCAAACATTGTCGCTTATAAAAATTAATAATATTGTGATTAATGAGACTGATATTAATATAATTATAGATGATGTAATTAAAACATCAATGGCCAATAGAGCAAATCCAAGACTGATTATCCCTTTTTTTATAGAAAAACCTTGCATCTGTCCAGCGAAAGCTCTCTCAGTGTACTTAGATAAAACACGTAACTTGCGAATAACATCAAATACAGACCGGTTGATCTTGACCGTTAAAAACCCTATTCGTAATGCAAGTGCCCAGTCGATAAGCCGCTGGATTAAACAAGTTTTGAAGAACAGCGGCATTGACGTCGGAGTGTACTCCTCGCACAGCACGCGGCACGCGGCAACGTCGGCGGCTCGCCGCGCTGGCGTCTCCGTGGACGCCATCAAACGCGCAGCGGGCTGGACTGGCTCCTCCCTATGCTTTGCTAAATTTTATAACTTGCCTCTTCCAGACCGGGAACAAGACAGGGCTTTCGCGGACGCAATCATTAATAATGTTAAGTAGCGTATTTAACTTGGTTGATTTAAATAAATGCGTGCATTCTGTTAAATCGCCTTTAATTCTGCTTTGGAGTGCTGAACATCTACATGGTTTATTAAATCTCCTAGGATGCAGCAACGAAGTATAATTTATGGTTAATTGAACTTACCAAGTGAACTTCAACCAAAATTATACGAGTTGCTGCATCCGTAGAGATTTAAGATCCCGACCCTCCCTTAGGTTGCTAAGTGACCCAAAAGTTGCAGAATTAAGTTAAGACTGGCTCTGAAACGAATGACAACAGCGCCACTTTTTTTCCAGACCACACTTTTGCGCGGGCATAGGAATCAATACCCGTTCAACCTATTTTAATTAATTTTTTTTTATAGATCTGTTAAAATATCTTCTAAAAATCGTGTGATGATGCAGTACCCCGGAAAACGGACTACATGGTTTATTAAATCTCTACGGATGCAGCAACTCGTATAATTTTGGTTGAAGTTCACTTGGTAAGTTCAATTAACCATAAATAATCATTGTCATTGACTTTGAAAATTTTGTTACGGTCAGTTGATATTTATCTATATCTATCTCATTACCTATATATCTATATCTCAGAATTACAAAACACAATTATTAGTGTGTAATTAGGGTAGAACATAAGAACATCTTGTAGCACTAAGACCTTTTTGTATTGACTATGTTCTGGCAATAAACTTATTTGAATTTGAATATAAGAGTAAACATTAATAAAGAAAGAGAAAGAAAATTACGAGCCCAGTCATCTCGGAATTAAACGCATCACTTGCAGGGTGTGCGAATATTGTTCCATGATCATAAGATTTTTTACTCTATTTTCGTGATTTGTGACCCTTTTGATGACTTTATAATATTCATGCGGACAGCTGTTTAGCTTTGATTTTGTAAACATGAAACCCGAGTATCTTCACATAATTATAACAAACAAACTGGTACCTATAGTAAAAGCTTTGCTTAGTTTGGGCCTGGGTCGATTGGTGTAATTTGTCTCATGACATAAAAAAACTGTCAATTTTCAGCTGCAGTCAGTTTGTCAGTTTTGCCGGAACCTTACTTCACTAACTACTATGTAACAAGGTATAAACACTTAAATAATTGCCCTCTTTAGCGTCACGCAGTCGGGTGAAAAGTGGCTGTTATTGTGTCACACTTATAGAGCGTTTACAAAATAATTACTATTTGCGAAGGCGACTGTTGCTGTATAAAACAAAGTCGCTTTCCGCTGTCTGTCCCTATGTACTTATGCTTAGTTCTTTTCTTCAATAAAATAAAATTTATAGCAGATTTTTGACTATAACCTTTGAGTTACTTTTTAATTCAGCTGGCTAACCTTAAAATTGTGCCATATATGGCAAGGCTGAACTATTAAACTCGGCTAAGTCCATGCTGGGTCACGCATGGCGTTGGATTCCGTTAGTTACCCGACTACATTTCAAATTTGTCATGAGCTCTGAAACCTGAACAAACTTATACGCAGACTCTTAGTCTTAGTCTTTAGGGTTTACGGGCTAAGTCACAGACAAACAGACATATCGCGCGGTTCCGTTTTTGCCACTTTGACTAGAGAACACTAAAATGATTAAAGCAAGCAATGAACAAAGCGAAACCAAGCTTACCTTTGTGCGAATGTACTGTGTAACTAATATCTTCAAATAATATATGAACGGGTGGTCGCTTGGCCATTCGGTTTAGGGCTTTAAGAGTAGACCCAGCCCTTTCAAGAGCCGCCGGGGTCCATTGGTTCTCTTGTACTGGTTGTACTACCAACGGGTTGTTTTCTTCTGTAGGGACCGCCGCGTGCGCCGCATGCGCTCCAACGATCGCACGACGCACCAAGGGGATGTTGGACATTATGTTTTTTTAAACTTGAACACACACTACACTTTTTTTAGTGTTTGAATTCAGCTTTAGAAGCATGAAAGACACAATGCACTGATAGGAAGATTGTTTGTTGAATTTCTTTGAGAATTTGGTTTTACGGTTTTTGTATACAAATACCGCTTCAATGGTTAACCAACATCGAGACAATTTGCGGTAAAAAGTAATATCAATCTGGCTGCGCAGAATTACTTTTCGCAAAAAAAATATTGACCTAACACTGGCCAGTCATAAATTTATAAATTAAAAACACAAATTGAACTGGTCGAATATAACGTCAATTCAAATTTGGAACGTCTCGCGAGCGTTCTGACGCGGGCGCCGACACGCAAAGACGCAAGGATACTAAACGATGCAATCACAGAAACTGACGATTCGTGGTAACCACAGACTTATCCGACCATGCGATGATTACCAGTTTCATAACAGTTAGTAATAGGAAGTCGGAGGGCTGTGCATGTGCAGGTAATAAACGAGTAATTAAACGCAGCTAGGAATTTCATTTATGCAAGAGTATACGTGCAGTATGACACAGTCGTTAAATATAAAAAGAAATTACTCCTTTCTTAAGCTGGGTATTAGACTGGCGAAACGAGAGATACAATATAAGAACTCCGTCCATATTGCTGTATGTTATGTATCACGTAAAGTAACAAATGCAACTTGGAAGAAGAGTATTTCACCAGTCAGCACTCGATCCTAGTAACACAAACGGATAACTCACGTATAAAAGTCGAGTAATGCTCGACAGTCATGTTTCGGACTAGTTCGTAGTCCTTCCTCCTGGAGGGCTCGCCCCGGCGGCAACGAAACGAACACTCGATGGTCACGATAATTTCATGTTGAAAGTCTGCACTCGACTTTTGGGCACTTGTGTAAAAATAATATAAGAAAACATTTCGGATCAGTAAAATTAATAGGTAATGTATTTTTTCCCGAACTAGGTATATGAATAGTAAGCAACTGACTGTTGCAAGGTCGTCTAAAAATAAATTCAACCGTGAAACCGCCATTTTGCATAATATACATGATATTATCATTTTAATCTAAATAAAAAAAGTGTAATTTCATTTACTAATGTTACCTACACATAAAAAAACAAGTTCGCGTCATATCACGTTGTTTTTCTGCGTTTCCTTAAAAAAACATGATCAACAATCTCTCATAAAGCCTTCCAAGGTGCCTCTCACGTTGTTTCATCAAAGTAAGGCTCCAAAACGACTTCACATATTAAATTTTCCCCAACAAAATGCAAAGAGAACCTCGAGACCTGATTTAGTACGAGCAGGCAAACACCGTAAATTATCAAATCAAAAGATACAAGAAAAAAACACATCGCCCCGGAATACGTGAAAATGTCGATTGTATTTTCAACGCCAGTGTTTGAATCGAATCAATCCTTATTTTGTAATTGCCTTACGATTCGTTCTGAAGAGTTGTTATTTTTTGTGCTTGATTACGTTATTCGAAGGCCGAAGAAATTAAAAATTAAACCGGTTGACTACTACATACATACACACGTATGTCAAATAATGAACATTGGTTATTAATACAGGAGCTTCGTTGTGAATGTGGATGGATTGGCAATAGTACACTTGAAATCCCAGTGTTGCTATATGCGGCGCGCTAGACAGGGTCTGGGGTTGTTGCGCGGGAAAACGATTGTCATTTGTCAGTATAAAAAGAAATGGACGCGCATACGGTGACCTCGGGAACTGTCCCGCGTTTCTTAATTGATAACTAGGCTTTTCTTTTCGTTACTGTGGATAATTTTGACATTGACGTTACCTACGTTGCAGTGGAAGTTTGTAATATACTGTTTTGTTGTTAAGTTTGCTTAAAAGTAGACTTCAGATATTTTTCCAAAACAGTTACATTTAAGAGGGTGCATCCGTGCTGAGCTCGCAACGTCGCATTTTTGGTGTTTTTTTGCGATTATTTCACAGAAATTGAATGAAAGTATCAAATATCCGTCTGTAGTGCACTTCGTTTTTAGTGTATTAATGTGTACAACGCAATGATTAATAGTGATGGACTTTTATTTTCATATTAAAGCGATAAAATACTATATCTCGTTTAATAAGAAAATAAAAGTCCATCACCATGAATTAAGCATCAGACACACATTAATACACTAAAAACGAAGTGCACTACAGACGGATATTTGATACTTTAATTCAATTTCTGTGAAATAATCGCAAAAAATCACCAAAAATGCGACGTTGCGAGCTTGGTACGAATGCACCCTTTTAATGTCCGAATCCCTTTTTGCCCACGTTAAGCACACGATTTAATACAATTACGTATTAATCACGTCTTTATCCCTTACGGAATAGACAGAGCCTAAGGTAACCAGACTTAAAGGCCACGTTTAGCAGGATTATAGCCTGTTAATAAAACACGATCACGTCAATAATGTCATTAATGATTATAACGGGCCGAATAATGTTTACGATAAAAATTTACGACTCTGAGAAGTCACTGACTTCATCGATAGAATGAAGATGAATTATACAGGTAAAGCCTGAATGCAAATTCAATTAGCACAACGTTCACGTTTATTGATTGTACCTAATTAACACTTCTTTATGACTACAAGTAAAGTAAATAATTACGTTTATTGCTCAATTATATTTATATGATTTTATATGATCCATTGTCCAAGTTTACAGCTGGACATGATTAAGATGGAACTACGGTAATTGGCGCGTATATGGAAACAGCCTAACGCCCTTTTTTTTTTTTTTTTTTTTTTTTTTTTTTGCGGTGGGAAAATGCGTTACGCATACGACCGCGCCGTGGGGATGGCGCGGAGGTTATGTGGGACTCTCCTCCCCGGCCCCTCCCGGACGGGGGGGGGCGGGGGAGGCATACCCACTAAAAACCCACCGGTATTCCCTCTCTGCCATTTGGGGGGGCGCAGCGGGAGCATATTACATTGTCTACCGCGTACGCCCCACCGGCCGCCCCAGGCTATGTGCCGGGGCTCCTGCGCCAAGAGGGGGGGACCGGGAATACCTGGTCCCCCCCTAGACTCGTGGGCCTTTGGGGGCTAGCGAGGGATCCCCATCCCCCGCCAGCAGGCACCTTTAGGGTGGGAGGGCGGCAAACTGCCGCCTTCTCCTCCCCGTCCGTCTGCGCCGGAGCGGGGGCGCGAGGGGGTCGTTCTCGCGCTCACGCTCCCTTTCCTCCTTCTGCAACATCACTTCCTCGCAGAAGGACGCGACGGCCTCCCAGGACTCCTCGCTGCCCAGCATGGCTTGCACGATGCTAGGCAGAGAGAGGTCGCCGCCGATCGTCGCCACCAGAGTGCGGCGCCCGCGGGACCAGGCGGGGCACACCTCTAGGGTGTGCTGTGGCGTATCGTCGCTGGCGCCGCACTCATGGCACGACGCCGTTTCCTCCCTGCCGGCCACACGGTACAGGTACCGCCCGAAGCAACCGTGCCCGGACAGTACCTGGGTGAGCCGGAAGGTGAGGGACCCGAACCTTCTTCCACACCACTCTTGGAGCACTGGGCGGACGGCTTCGACAGAGCGGAGGCCGTACTCGGCCTCCGCTAGCTGGTCCGCCCAGCGCTCCATGACCTCCTCCTTTTGCGTCTCGCGGAGGCGCTCCAGCTCCCTTGGGGCAAGGGACTCGCCCCGGGCCCTCCGCTCCACGCGCCCTCTATACGCGTCGGCTAGCACTCCCGCCTCGATTTCCCAGGGAGGAGTGCCAGCCAAGGCGCATGCCGCCGCCCACCCCACCGTCCGGTATGCCCGGCTTGCCCGCACCGCCATAACTCTTTGGGGCCTTCGGAGCAAGGCCCTGTTGGCGGAACAGCCTAACGCCCGGGCTAAGAATAAGTGTGAGTGACCAAGACACTTTAACGATTATTTTAACTAAAACCAACGATATTGACAATATTTCATAGATTTTCTATCAAATATAAGTCAAAATCGTCGGTTGTGTTTATAGTTGCAACTCGGTGAGTATTAGTTAAGACGTCTACTAGCGTATCTGTACAGTTTACTCGGCCTTAAAGATTGCACTTTGGAAAGACACAATTTTACATCACGTAAGTTAGAGTGAGACAACGCTCTACGAAACCGAAATTAGCTGAGAAAACCGATGTGCAACTTTTATGGAAGGGTACCAGCTACAGCAGCGATTACCATAGTCGGATACCGCGGAGCTTAATCGTTCAAAAAATCACCAGGCTTCTAACCCCCTTATTCATAAACGCTCTATAGACTTCTGCTAACTTAGCAATCGTTTGTCCTTATCTGAAAAGGTAAATGTCAAAGTGACAGATAAGGAAAAACGATTGCTAAGTTAGCAGAAGCCTACAGAGCGTTTATGAATAAGGGGGTAAATGTTTTATTATTCAGTTTCTTTCTTCAACAAGATAAATGGTAATTTACGTATTTTTGGGTGTACAGGTGGCCTCTAACACATTACAGTGATGCATGCTTCGATGCACTCTCCTCTCAGTGACCGCGTCGGGTGACCACGGACTAGTCGAGACAAATTAACATGCAAACGGTTTAATACTCTCAACAGACCTCCGCTGTTTTGTATAATTTGCTTATCGGACAAGCTTTCTAAAACCTTAAGCGCCTGTTTCAGCACTCAGTTAAGTTCTAGTTAATCTTAAGTGTCGGTTATCTATGCTGTCGTCTCTGTCTGTTTCATAGTAAGAAATAGAGAGGGAATGATAGATAACTGACACTTGTGATAACCGGAACTTAACATATGTGGTGAGGCCCTAAGACTTCTTTTTTAACGGCACTCACAGAATAACAAAAATATAGAATATTTACTAGCTGTTGCCAGCGACTTCGTCTGCAAAGAATTCGTTTATCGCTATCACGCGGAAGCTACTCAATTTTCCGGGACAAAAAGTAGCCTATGTGCTATTCCAGAATTTTTCTATCTATGTGCCGAATGTCATCCAGATCCGTTGGGCCGTTCTGGCGTGTTTGAGTAACAAACAAACATCCATCCATCCATACTTTCGCATTTATAATATTAGTTAGATTAGATTAGATTAGATTTGCGGGTGGTAAATTAGTTGTCCACTAATTGTTCCCGCGGGTTCGCCCCCGTTCCAATTTTTATTAATTAATTAAATGTTTTTTTTCTCCTTAAAAACATTCAATGGAAATTTAAGGAACGTATGTAAAAAAATAATAGCTGAATTGGTCCAGCCGTTTTGCACTTAGCATCGTCCATTTTAATGCGTATTTAATTATGAAGCCAACCGGCGTATATTCTCGTCGATATTGTAATTTTAACTAAATTGTCACATGTCACCGACATTTGTAGCATTGGTCAAACATTCCAGAACAATTATGAGACATCTTGTGTTGTGTACCGACTTGTTCCACTTTTCATAGTTACGTGTGGTCCCCGCTGGCCTTTTAGCTTCATATCATAGTCCCAGTGCACTTTCTGTCTGCTCCTGTAACGGCATAACAAGTTTTATAGAGCACTCATGACCGTGCATCATTTAATGTAATCCTCTTTGCAACTAGGTGTATATAATACACGCTCACTTTGCTACTTTGCGTGGGAGTAAAGTGCAAAGAGGTGCTAAAAAGTTTTTAGACGGTTGTTTAAGGCGTAGTAGTTCAAACAGTTACGCTATTTTGCATCATCGTGCATAATCGAATGTGAGCTACGCTGCAATTTCTTCTCGTGGCAATTTTTTTTCTGAAATGATGGTACCTATATTTAAGTGCTTTTAGGATCAAGAATACGTAAAAAACCTGTTAGACTAAAGGATTAACATGGATAAAGACTTGATTCATGTATTTATGTGTTACATGTAGTGGTGGCAATAACGGCTGTTTTGTAATAATGAATAGCAGTGTTGTGTTATTCTTAAATAGCTGTTATTGTAAACTGTTGTCTGTTATCCTGTTATATTGCTGTTTTACAAAACGATAATGAACTTATTATTAAATAATTGTTATACTTATTTCGTCGCGATCGCAGCGTAATAAAAACGTACGGGAACAAAAGCAAAACAACTATCTGTTACCTTGTTTGTTATTGTGCTGACTGACAACAAACAGCAACAACTAATATTGATACCAAAAGTCAGCGTATAATGCTATCTCTCGCACACAGCTACTTTAATTGTTGCGCACTCGCTTGCTCTTCTACACCAAGTGCGGCAACAGTGCGCGTATGAACAACGTTGACAACAGACAACGAATGATGATAACAGGATAGTTGACTATGCGATAATGTGTTGTTCGTTGCGTGCAAATAATGTATTACGTTATCTGCTGTTGTAATAACGACTACCGCTAATTACATGGATCTCCGCAAAGTCACGCTTGATCTACTGTACCATATGGTCAGGTTACTTGTACCTTGACTGTAACTTTGGCTTTGGGATTATCTAAATATATAAAAGAAGAAACTGACTGACTGACTGACTGACTGACTGACTGACTGACTGACTTACTGACATATCAACGCACAGCCCAAACCGCTGGTTCTAGAGATTCCAAATTTGGCACGTAGGTTCCTTATAAGGTCTAGGGGTGCACTAAGAAAGGATTTTTCAAAATTCGACCTCTAAAGGGGTTAAATGGGGGTCCAAAGTTTGTATGGGGAAACAAGATTAGTTAGACTATTTTATTCGAAACTTCACAGGAGTAATCCTAACGATAAATGAGTAAATACCTGTTTCAGGTTTTTTGAAAATTCAACCCCTAAAAGGGGATAGGGGGTGACAAAGTCTGAAAATCAACGTGGGTATTTATATTATAGTGGGTAGTATTGTTTGTACGGTTTATCGGGTCGCTGATTACGAAAACAACAACACACATACCTACCTGACACACACACACACACACACACACACACACAAATTTCCACGGGAACGGGAAAAAACGGGATTTATTATATTCGATTCCGAGTGACCCTATCTCAGTAACTATACTTAATAAATATAGACTTCAAATTTCGTACACAAGTAGATGATTACAAAACTAAGAAAATAATTTCAGGATTTTTGGGAATCTCACGGGATAAGGAAAAAACGGGATTTATATATTCAGTTCAACGAAATCCTATGAACTATAATTACTAGACTTCAAATTTGGCATAGAAGTAGGTGATTATAATAGTAAAAAACAGTTTTAAGGATTTTCGAAAATTCCAACAGGATAAGGAAAAAACGAGATTTATATTCAGTTCTACGGGATCGAATTTTCGTTTTAATGATGTCGTCTTTGAAATCGTAGAAAACTGAAATTTGGCCTTCAGGTTCCTTGGGGAGTATAGGGAAGCACTACGAAAGGATTTCCCAAAATTCTGACGGAAATGAACGGGAAAAAACGGGATTTTTTGTTATACTGCAGTGCAGGTTGTAGAAAGTTGAAATTCGACATGTAGGTTGCTTGGGGAGTGTAGAGAAGCATTTAGAGAGGACTTTGCGAAACTCCCAAGGGAACAGGAAAAACGGGATTTTTCGTTTTACTGGTCGTAGAAAGCTGAAACTTTGCATGTAGGTTGATTGATGAGTGTAGGGAAGCACTAAGAGACAATTTCCTGAAATTCCCACGGGAACGGGAAAAACGGGACTTTCCGTTTTATTGGTTGTAGAAAGCTGAAATTCGAAATGTAGGTTGCTTGGGGAGTGTAGAGAAGTATTAAGAGAGGACTTTCCAAAATTCCCACGGGAACGGGAAAAAACGGGATTTTTCGTTTTATTGGTCGTAGAAAGCTGAAATTTGGCAAGTGGGTTCTTTGGGGAGTGTAGGGAGCATTAAGAGAGCATTTCACGAAATTTTTACGGGAACGGGAAAAAAACGGGATTGAAATACTCCTGGTACACACAAGCTAAGCCGTGGCCAAAAGCTATTTGTCAATAAATGAAGTCTACGCGGACGAAGTCGCGGGAAAAAGCTAGTTAAATATATCTAGGTTCTTATTGCGTTCAAATTATGGCATACTAGCTGTTGCCCGCGACTTCGTCTCCAAAGAATTCGTTTATCGCTATCCCGCGAGGATTTTCCGGGATAAAAAGTAGCCTATGTGCTATTCCAGACTTTTCTCTATCTATGTGCCGAATTTCATCCAGATTCGTTGGGCCGTTCTGGCGTGATTGAGTAACAAACAAACAAACATCCATCCATCCATCCATACTTTCGCATTTATAATACTAGCTGTTGCCAGCGACTTCGTCTGCAAAGAATTCGTTTATCGCTATCCCGCGGGAACTACGCAATTTTCCGGGATAAAAAGTAGCCTATGTGCTATTCCAGACTTTTCTCTATCTATGTGCCGAATTTCATCCAGATCCGTTGGGCCGTTCTGGCGTGATTGAGTAACAAACAAACATCCATCCATCCATCCATCCATCCATCCATACTTTCGCATTTTTAATATTAGTTAATTAGTTAGATTGCCATGACCATGACATTGGTTGCAGCTTTTTTCTCAAACCGTTTTGTGTGGTTTTCATATGAACCAAAGATTCCTTCCATTGGGTTTGGGTTAAAGTACGAGTACCTAACCCTAACTTACGGTATTTAAAAAGCTTGTCGGTTTATAGTTTTGGAAGTCTAACATAATGACAAAAACAAAGGAATCCTCAAGTCAACGACCTGCGATCAGAGACAGTCGAAATCGAACTGTTTGATTCGGCTCTGGCTGTTTTCCGTCAAATAATCCGGCGGTCGTCACCCTTTCGGTATTTGATTTAGACTCGAGAATGTGCGCTGGAATCTGTGAATATGTTTAGGTAGCTATAAAATAAAAGACTTAATTGTTAATTCCATGCAGGGGCCTTATCATGACGTCCTAATTCCGACTCAGTTCAAGTTTTAGCTGTCACTTTTAGTACGAATCTGACAGCGAACGAACCTAAACTGAATCGCATTAAGACGTCATGGTAAGGCCCCTGGTCACCGCTCTCAAACCTTACTGCCCCACAAGCCACTAGTCTTGGTTGTCAAAAGTGAGAATACGCTCGAACTTATCCATATTACGCTCGCGTTTTTGGTGTAATCGACTGCTAACAATAGCTTAAAGATCAGTGATCAAACCTGGAATTTATGTTGCTACCTCAATGTCTACTTATCAGCAACAATATTATCTTTACAAATAGCACCACTATCACCCTATCTGATCATGTTTGTGATACTGCGTATGCATTATGCATTGCGTATGATGGAATTAAAAATAATGAATATTGGCTAACATTGAGCATTTGTCAATCTTATACAATTTAAATTATCCTCCTCCTCCTCGCTATTTAAATTATTTTACGCAACATTTCATGTAAATCAGCATTTTTTATCCAGTAAACCTCTGTAACCGACCAATTGACATTCTCATTATCACATTTCATTCTCCGAGCTTTATACAGTAGAATAACTTAGTCAAGCTACACAGTTCTA
Source organism: Pandemis heparana (assembly GCA_963854515.1). Classification (NCBI taxonomy): domain Eukaryota; kingdom Metazoa; phylum Arthropoda; class Insecta; order Lepidoptera; family Tortricidae; genus Pandemis; species Pandemis heparana. Next base: position 4,621,742 of record OY978016.1, on the reverse strand, counting down.
TGAGAAATGTGGTAGGTACGCCCACTACCGTTTAAGGTGGGCAATTTCACCAACATAACTGAGCTTTGGTCCTCTACGGCTTTACTGATTTATGATTCGATTTATCAGTGATACTTTAAGCCACAACTCTTTTCCATTGCTTTATTTTATCACAAAAAAAATAGAATTTGTAGGTACGCCGCTTACGTTAAAAAGCTCCACGATGCGAACAAAGTCCTCTTACACATGCTTACGTTTAAAACGGTGGATTTACAGAAGCCGAGCGGAGCGGAGACGTCAGAATCGACCAATTATATTAGCTGAAATAGTCGGCATATTGGCACATTACAAGGTAAGTGGAGTGAGTCGTGGGTTTCGACTGTGATTGGTCAGATTCTGAAATCTCCGCTAGGCTCCGCTTCAAGATAAACGGATCTTAAGACTCGGAAGTACAAGAATAGATTACAAGTATTGGTTTTTAACAAGTGTACTTATGATTAGGATTGAATGACGCTATTCAAATATTTTGATTAGGTATTAGTCACGTCAATGTCACCGACTCACTAAGACGTCACTGCGGACCTTGCGAGTGGCATTTAGTTATTGCTTAAATCTTGGTCTCAAATTCTTGAAAAAACATTCGCTTACGTTGAGACGATGAGTTAGATCGCTGATCTGTTAGGATTAATTTATTTCACAAGCGTTTTAGAATTTCTTACCCAATGAGGGCCAATTGCACAATTCTATCAGTAAATTGTAGTTAATATAATAATGTCTCTCTGTATCTTTTGAACCGTAATAAATAGGTAAATAGGTAAATACTTGAAAATTTCCAGTTATTGACCACAGTCGAGATACCTAACAAAATATGTAGGTATCCATAACAAGAAACGTGTTGTTTCACCATTTTTTGTTCTAGCTATGTTAACAATAACAATAGGTAGGCACTTGAAATTTTCACAGAATATTGTATTACTATTTACGCTACAACAAGTAATCTAACTAATATTATAAATGCGAAAGTATGGATGGATGGATGGATGGATGTTTGTTTGTTACTCAATCACGCCAGAACGGCCCAACGGATCTGGATGAAATTCGGCACATAGATAGAGAAAAGTCTGGAATAGCACATAGGCTACTTTTTATCCCGGGAAAATGCGTAGTTCCCGCGGGATAGCGATAAACAAATTCTTTGCAGACGAAGTCGCTGGCAACAGCTAGTTAAAATATATGCTCTTGGGGTTTACCCAAGAAACAAGCTATTTAGAACGGGGGGTTACCATGACGTCTTAATGCGATTCAATCCCGATTCAGTTTAGGTTCGATCGCTGTCAGATCCGAACTAAAAATGGCAGTTAAAACCTGAACTGAGTTGGAATAGAATCGCAAAAAGACGTCATGGTAAGGCCCTAGTGGTACGGAAACTATAGACCGACCTCGCGGGCGAGGATTCAGTTAAGGCGCTGTCAACAGCAAATGACCTGGAGCAGCGCCACTCTTCACACATACGGTTCACGTGCCTGTTAGTGAAAGAGAAGAAACTATTCCGGCAGCTTGGCGCGCGTCTAAAATCTTGCAAATAAGACACAAATCATAAGAAATAAACAAAAGTATGGATTATTTGTAAAATATGACTCGTTAGCCGTTTAGGTATGAATATGTTGACTTTATGTTTTTAATTGCAGACCCATACGTCGAAAAAATAAAGACATAGAACCGTTTAATGATGATTTTAAGACCAATCTTTGCAATTATTTTCTATCGAGCCGATTTTGTTCAATTATGTATCGAGCCCGTCTAGCGTGTTTGAAATATGATGAAAATTAACATATTTTTTTTGTGTGCAGTTTTTCTTAAAAAAGTGTTTAAATAACATCAATTTCAACAAAATTAGGTGTTGTCAGCCTCTTAAGAGACGCCCGTACGACTCTTAGTACATTTCATAATGAACTGGGGCCGTACCATGACGTCCTAATTCAGACTCAGTTTAAGTTTTAGCTGTCACTTTTAGTATGAATCTGACAGCGAGCGAGCCTAAACTGAAACGCATTAAGACGTCATGGTAAGGCCCCTGGGTTTGATAACAATATGTTGTCTGTCTGCCTGTCCCTATGTATGCTTATATGTTTAAAACTACGCAACAGATTTTGATGCGATTTTTTAGTTCCGTAGCCAAATGGTAAAAACGGAGCCCTTATAGATTCGTCATGTCCGTCTGTCTGTCTGTCTGTCTGTCTTGTCTGTCCGTCCGTATGTCACAGCCACTTTTTTCCGAAACTATAAAAGCTATATACTGTTGAAACTTAGTAAGTAGATGTATTCCAAAGAGAATATAATCACTCCGTTTTAAGAGACGGGACTGCCATACAAAAAGCGTGAACTTGGCGTGAACTCGTATTAGTATGAAACGCAGGGAAACAATCTGGCCAATTATGAAGACGCAAATAATTGTCAGTCGTTCATGACATAATGTGATAATGCCAACATGAAGAACAAAATAGGGATGTCACAGCCATATCACATAAATTATCGAATTATCGATATCGGTTTAAAAAAAAAAATATGATGAGCACCTAAATAAATGGATAAAAAAAATAAAAAAAAATGTTATTAGCGTAGTAGTGACCCACGCGATCATTTTTAATGATAATTAAATAACAAAAGTGTTTGCAAAGAACTTTATTTCGTTCAAACTTTGACTGGCTTGCTTAAACATAGACGAAAAAAGGCTGTTTCTTCACTCCAGGCTATGCTCCAGGTGGGAAGTTCTGCAACACATAATAATAGTCTAAACAGAAAATAACAGTAAAAATGTATCTGTTTGAACGTAAAGAAGTAACAAATACACACACACACACACACACACACAAACTTTTGCAGTCTAGGCAGCTGCGACCTTTGACATGAATTATCAGTATCCCGCGGGAACTATACAATTTTCTGGGATAAAAAGTAGCCTATGTGTTAATCTAGTGTACCAGCTATTTGCGTTAAATTTTTTATCTAAATCCGTCCAATCGTTTGCGCGTAAAGAAGTAACAAACACATACACACACACACAAACTTTCGCCTTTATACCTAATATTAGTTTGATTGGAGATTCTTTGTTCAATTATTTATAACAGTAGGCTTATTGTCTAACTCGCTCGCAATCGCCATCGTGTTCATTTTGACAGTTCTTGTATGAATGTGACAGCTAGCTGATTCCGATGCCAACTGTCAGCCCATACATGAACTGTCAAAATGAACACGATGGCGATTGCGAGCAAGTTAGACAATAAGCCTACAGTTCCTATTGTTAGTGATAGGTAGTAATGTCTTATCCTCTCATCTGAAGCGGCTTTAACATTTGAGAGGTTATGCTAAGCAAAGAACATTTATTCTTCAAGTGTACCCTTTTGTATACACATACCTACTAGGCTTTTGCTTGAAGAACGATATTTCGTATTAACCCAAGTATTTTTCACTTCATGTGAAAATTATCGATAAAACTTACAAACAGCACTATTGTTTACATGCAAATACGGGTATGTATTATTTTACCCGAAAAACCGAATTTTCAACGAAAATTATGTTTAACATAGTTATATCACGCGGTAATAAATTATATTCTGTACTTACCGATCTTCGTGAAGTGGAAATCTTGCCATGAATATAATCTTTTTTCACCGTCCATTCGACACGTTCTTATTGAACATATTTGACACTTTGTCCTTTTCAATCCACTCATTTTTGTTTTTGTGATTGTCTTTTGTACTTTTTAGACGACCACCACACCCAAAAATACAGCAAATACACACAAAATATAGCAAATAAGTATATTATTTGTGAAAAGAGCACAGAACCTTGACAGAACCAGACTACACAACAAAAGAAAAACGTCAAACGTCAACTAACATGGCATGGCGGATAAAGATGGCGGTACAACCCGCTTAAATTCGAATGCCGTCAATTATCTACTGCTTTGTAGGTTTCGACGTTCTTTCAAACTTAGATAGGTAAAAATTCGCGTTTGTTTCATACGATCGTTTTTCGCCTTAAGAGTTGCGCGAGGCTGATGTATTCTGTGAACCGCATTAAGATTTTCATACAAAATAGAAAAAAAAACAAATAATTTTGGGGTTCCCCATACTTAGAACTGAAACTAATTTTTTTTTTTCACCAAACCCATACGTGTGCGGTATCTATGAATAGGTCTTCAAAAATGATATTGAGGTTTCTAATAATATAATTTTTTTCTAAACTGAATAGTTTGCGCGAGACACTTCCAAAGTGGTAAAATGTGTGCCCCCCCCCCCGTAACTTCTGAAATAAGAAAATGATAAAACTAAAAGTAATGTACATTACCATGCAAACTTCCAACCAAAATTGGTTTGAACGAGATCTAGTAAGTAGTTTTTTTTTATTTAATATTTATTTGTCTATCTATATAATAACCAATATACTAACCGTAATTTTTTGTATACACAGACAAAGTTGCGGGCAAAGTACTAATTAGTACTAGCTTTTGCCCACGTTTTTGTCTGCGTAGAAATCTGCTGGAGGGCTACGATGCCCCAAAACAGACACACACACACACACACACACACACACACACACACACATGGCGGATTTTCTTCAGTCCCTAGTGGTAAATAAATATTAAATGCCAATAAAATCCTAAGCAATCTTTACTTTAACTTTCGCGTTTACGTAAATAATAATAACCATTAGTACTCGTACTAACTAAATTGCGAACGGTAAATGTTCTGTAGCAAATTAGATGCGGTACGAACAGGGCTCAGGACGACTATTTTAGTTCTAGTTAGTAAACACTAAACATGTTCGGGAAGTTGCTTACGTGGTACAAACATTGTTGTTACTATGCGGTTTTAAAATTTTACCTGGAAATTACAAGCAAACAACGAAATTAAATTTGCGTTATAAAAGCAGAAAATTTTATTTGACTTTGTACTTTCCTTTTGTTGCTGTGAAGTCGGGATTGAAGTTGAGTATACTAAAAAGCTCATTAATTGTTTTTAAATAATAAATGCCCGACATTAAAGCGACAATTTTATAGTTGACACACAGTTGACTCTCTTTTAATTTATCAAACGTCATGAGTGCGGGTTTGCGGGTGGTAGGGCCTTGTGCAAGGTCCGTCCGGATCGCTACCACCATCTTACTCGCTAATCCTGCCGCTAAGCAGCAGTGCTTGCACTGCTGTGTTCCGGTGTGGAGAGTAAGACAGCCGGGGAAATTACGGGCACAAGAGGCATTTCATCTAAGTTCTCTAGGTTGGCAACGCATCTGCAATCCCTCCGGGGTTGCGGGTGTCTATGGGCAGTGGTGAACGCTTACCATCAGGTGACCCACTTGCTCGTTTGCCTTCCTATTCACATAAAAAAAAAAGAGTAAATCACGCACCTGTAAAGTCGTTCAATGGTGAACACCTGACACACTGAAGTTTCCAATCAGCACTAGGCCTACAGACGTGAGAATTATAACCTGCGTCCTCTCATTCTGAGTAGAGGCCTGTGCCCAACATGTAAGCTGGAAATGATGATGATTTAACTCAGGTCTGCACAGTAATAATTCCATTGTCAAAAAAGGTTGGTCCTTCCAGCTCGCGTGTTTTACTATGCTCGTTTCACCCAACGGTAATATTTCTTATCTTTTAGGTATTGTCGAACATTTTAGGGAAATGAAGAGCTAACTGAAAACATTTTCCGCACCCTTCGGCATAAAAAGTTTTTACAGTTCTCATACAGAAAAATATTTCAAATTGTACATCTTTTCTGGAAGTTGTGGTTCCGTCGCTTGAAACGATTTATTCTTCTGAAAAAATATCTATATGTAGAATAAAAATGAATTACCGAAATGTATATACGCGCATAGCTTCCGATCGAATACACCAAATTGGATAACCCTTTTTTTTTGTGTTCGTTTTTGAATGAAATAATATTTAGAAAAAAATAAAAATGAAATTGAAACGGCGAGCCCCGGGCAGCAGCTACTTTTATAATGAAATCCTCCGACGTGTATGTCTGTTTATTCGCGATAAGCACAAAAACTACTAGAAGGGTTTCATGCAGTTTTCACCAGTGCATAGAGTGATTCATGGGAAAGGTTTAGGTATATAACGTCGCTGTGCCTGCACGAATCGCTATGTGTTTTTGACCAACTTTTCAGGAGACACAAAAAACTGGTTTACTCATAACATATTGAAAGTAGGTAAATATTTTTTTTTGTGCTAATGTTAAATAATTTTTTACGTAATATGATAATATTTAAAAAAAAATACAGTGAAAACTGAATTTTATACGAGCAGAAAACCGGTAATTTGTTACATAGCGATAAATATTTGAGTCCTGAATACCCGGTATGTGTGTTAGTGGTACACTTAGGTATATTAAATTACTATAGAGGTTGTTTGAATTGTGGTTTCAAACAGCACATAGGAATTTTGTAAAAAGAGGTTTGGTCTATAATGAAACAAAGTACCAAAACAATTATAATTAAATGAAAATTTGACAAAAGATGCGTAATAATTATAATAATGCAATTTAAAACATATGTCAAGTAAGTTCTTGTAACAATACAATATTAAACATAAAAAAATATCATTAAATGAGAATAGAATCGTTTTTAATTAACTTTTGTTAAGTTATAAAGTTTAACAATCATGATAATCAGTCGAAATATTATAGACGGGATATGAACCACGATTACCTTTATTGAACTCCCGATATTTCGACGCAGTTGCATGGTCTACCCGTGATCATGATGCATGCAACTGCGTCGAAATATCGGGAGCTCAATAAAATAAATGTAATCGCGGTTTATATCCCGTCTATAATATTTCGAATGAACTTAACCGTGAACCATTGAAAACTCTCATGATAATCAGTAATGATAAACAAGGTATGGGCTGTATGTGTCTGGTCATCGGAAAATCATGAAGTTAGAGAGGTTTCAACTCGTATACAAAAATATCGCTAAGTACCAAAAAACACATAAATCGGGCGCGAACGACTCGATCGAACTAGTTCAATTAATTCGCTATGTGCACCGAAACACATATCGGACCAAACTTTCGCGTGGTGTATGAATATTAAATGGTCGAGCTATGTGATTAGTGACACTTAGTTATTATAAGAGGAACATTCAATGTATGAACTTCACATGGTTATTTTTACATATCGAGAAATAGTAAAGATAGCTCCACGCTGTTTTTGGAGCATATGTATATTGACATAAGGTTCAAAATGGCATAAAAAACCAAAAATCGAAAAAAAACACATAGCGATTTTTGCAGGCACAGCGACGAATTAATTTGTTAAGGTTTTTTTGTGAATTGGTCGAAATATGACGGTAATTATGGCAACACCGGGTGAGTGTCTACATTGCATCCATTCAACGCATTGGGGCGGGTCGCTCATAAATAAATATAAAAAGTAAGTTTAAATCGCGTACGTTGTAGTGCACATTTCCAAGCATAGGATAGTATCTTTACTAGTGTCTTTTATTGCTATTTTTGAAGTTATCACGTTGATGTTTGGGGTTGATCAACACACCCGTATTATAAACTTGGCCCGCACAATACCGTGTACATACATCTAAACACACATGCGTTGAGTATGTACTGCTCATAATATGTACAAACAGTTTTACAACACAAACAGGCGCAAACAAGCCTCAAGACTGAAATAGCTGACAAACAAGAATGATAATTAATAGCGTCTCTAAGGAAGTATGTTTGAAGGAAGTATTAACGAATGCTTGAAAACTCAGATTTTAATTGTACGTTTTTAATTTGAATGTACAAAAGGGTAACGTTTGAAACCAGTTGTGAAACAATGACAGCAAAAAACACGAATCCCCGAACACTTCCTGTTAAATAGACTAAGTCCAAGTCGTTACACATTATACACTGACAAGCAAAAAAAACCCAACTACGACAAAAACGACGCTGAAAAAGTACGTAACAAGCTGATAATGATGTCATAGGATATGGTACTACAATACACAATAATCACTGTGTAGAGACACATATTCAAGCTTTAAAAGTCGTAGTAACACGTTACATTGTGTTATGGTAGGTATCTTATGAACGTTCTATGACTGTAACGTAACGTGTGACTATGGCTTTTCAAGCTTGAATATATGTGTCTGTACACAGTGATTTTTGTGTACTGTAGTACCATGTCGTATGACATTATTGTCATCTTGTTTCGTACCTTTTCAGTGTCGTTTTTTGTCGTAGTTAGGTTTTAGTTTTCTACTTTTTTATTATTATTTTTTCTATATGTATAAACAAAAAAATAATAGTAATTAAATATTGTTATTCTTTTTTTTTCTTTTTTTTACATAGTCATAAGTAATTACTAATAATAATTGGATCTTTTTTGTCTGAATGAACTTTATTATTATTATTATTTAAACTTTATTATTTAAAGGTTTACTGGTAGAGATCCCTTATAGGGATAAGTTCGCCTTTGTGCATAATATCTAATGTATTCTTTTTTTTGTGATTTGTGTCTGTTTCTTTATATTTGTACAATAAAGCATTTACTTACTTACTTACTTACTTACTAAACTGTTAGCGCATGAAATACAGATTAAATGCGAATGAATATGGACAAACTCACAAGCAAATGCTAGTAATGTGTATATTTTTGAAATGTACAAGTAACGCCCTTTCCAAAGATACCAAACACGGTATATTGATCTTATTTTTTTTATTAACAGTATATTAATCTTATTTTTCTTTATGCCCGCTAGAGGGCGCTTCATTAGAGTTAGTGACACGTCATATAACCTGTAACCAGCGGACGATCAAGAAGCTTCTAACGATACCTCATTTGTCCAGTTCTGATAAGTAGCTTAGGAGCTATGAGGGAACAGATGAACATGCACACAACATAGTCTGTCAAAATCATAACCCTCCTTTAGTTTTGCCGTAGTCGGGTAAAAATAAAGGTATCTTGTCATACATACATACACATATACACCGCACGCCTCTTTCCCACGGGGGTAGGCAGAGACTACTTTGTTCCATTTGCTACAATCCTGACTTACCTCTTTCGCTTCATCCACATTCATTCATTTCATTCATTTTTTTGGAATGGGTGCGTTGGGATGGGAAGACCTAGACGGTGATCAAATTGGAGACGTTTTGGAAAAAGGCCAGATCAAGAGTATCCGAAACCGACGTGCATGTATGATCTTTTCATACAACTTTGTAATTATAGTGATCTACAATTGCTCGTTAATATAATTAAATTTTTATTAAAAATTGAACCCGAAAATGTATCCGCAAATCGTACTCTTTCAGGGTTTTCAAGGTTCGGCCGTAAAAACGTTGGTTTACGTTACGGACATTCAGCATTAGGCACTTTATGTAAATTACATGCGGGTAGTACCTCGAGGGAAATATGCGCGCATCACTAGAGCCCAGTGATATTCCGACGTGTTTTATTATCATCGTGTCGGACTTTCTTTTTGTTTTTATCTACACCTTAAAGGCCTTTCCTTTCACCGGTAATATATTTTACTTCTTTTGCTGTTGGGTTCACATAAAGCTATGGAACAGGCCTAATTATGGCGATACATGAATACAAGGTACAATTTAATTATCTATCGATTTAAATTTCATTACATTTTTATAGAACGATTTCACAACATTTTTATAGAACGATGGTAAATGGCTATTAGGTTTACAATCATTTAATTTTGCTAAAGAACTTTCACAAATGCATCATTTCACAAACTCATCATTTGACAACCTTTTATTTTTCTACTAACTTTTTAACAAACCTAACCCAACCTTATTATGAGCCACACTTAAAGGTTTTCGATTTTTAAAAAAGTTTATGGTTCATCAAATATTAAAGAGTTATAAATGATGAGTTTGTGAAAAGTTTTTTAGCAGATGATGAGATCCCGGCTATTATAGTTAGGTACCTAAATGAAAGTATTATGGGATGAGTGGTTGATTGATGGTTATAGAATTCTGAGCACATACCTTTTTTTTTGCCTAATATGGTGTCCCACTGCTACAAAGGCTTCCCCTTCTTTCTGCCACTCGTCTCTGTCAAGAGCATGCTCCTGCGTGCCACACTTTTCAATATGCATCCAAGTCGTCCCGCCATCTCCGCCTTGGTCTGCCTCTGCTTCGATAGCGATCCCGCTACCACATGCCGTTATTGTTAGTTGAATATTTAAAACAGTAATAAATTATTTTATTTCAAATTTCTTCTATGCTGGTCTGGGAGTAAAGATAAAACATAGAATGTACCAATTGCTTCTCTTCCCGCGTAGATGGTAAATGCCTATTGAGGGAATGGGCGAAAATTTTAGGAATCATGTTTAGGCGACGCCCACAATAATGCTAAACGTGGCCTTAAGGTTTTGTTACCTACCTTAGGATCCGTCTACCCCGTAAGGATAAAGACGTGATTTATGTTGTTCAGTTTTGTTGTGTGTTCTTGTTGTTGTTGTAATTTTGTAAATTGTGTGTATGCTCTCATTGTGTCTTGCAAAATGAATAAAATGTCTTCTTTCTTTTTTTAATCATAAAATTTTAGTGAACTTTCGAAAAAATAAGGTCGCAAGGAAAAAAGATACATTATTGTACCGATTTATACGGCAACATTTTCCGGCTTAACACAATATTCCGTAATAGTTAATTCTCTTATCCCGGAATCACAATAACTTGGTGTTACAAATAGCTGTTGAGGCTCGGGCCATGAGCAATTTCGAAAATTGGCTCGCGGGGACCGGCGAGGTTGGAAAAATCCGAGTGAAGAATCACTTCTGGCTTTGTAGAAATTAGTTGGCAGCAGTTCTGCATGTTGGTATGGCTTAATGGGTGTTGTGAAACGTTTTAGAGTACGGTTGCGACGATTTTGATTTAGTTAGATAAATTAAAAATTGGTTACATTTGTGAAACGAATATTGTATTCGTTGGTTATCCAGTCTGTACTTCAGAATGGTGTCAAAGAAAACTGTTGTTTTTTAATCAATACACAGTATAAAAAAAAGTCTCTTTCCGCTGTCTGTTTCTGTCTGTATGTCCTTATGTATTGTATGCTTAGATGGTAAAACTACGCAACGGATTTTGATGCGGTTTTTTATAGATAAGAGTGATTCAAGTCAAGGTTTATATTATTATGTACAATTCTACGCAGACGAAGTTGCGAGCAGGAGCTAGTTAATGATAAATGGGAATAGTCTTTACCTCGTAGTATGTACAAAGAAAATGGTAAAACCACGTAATTTTAATTACTCATCTAGTAAAGTGGTTTTTTGCCGTTTCGCGGACTTTACCCTAAGTACTTATACATTTTGTGTTTTTTTTTACTGAAGTCGACTGAAATAAAGTAATTTAGTTGAACATTAATTTAGTTCTTTCTCAATTAATTTAAATATTACGTACTTATAGTCTATGTATACTTAGGTATAGTCTGGCAACAAAGAGTAGAAATTAAAAAGTGGGTATACACTACACAAAACACACAAAAGTGTCGTCCCGTTTTCTTATACCCTATAGATTAGAAAGGAACGACTCTACAGTATACCCACTTTTTGATTTCTACTCTTTTTTGCTAGACTGTACATAATATTATGTCATTGTACACTTCCTAAGCACACTTTACGTATAACAAAATTATGTTTAAACGCTACGTTGTAGGAAAATTTTAAAAATATCCAACGTTATGTAAAGCATACGAAAAGGGGTTAAAATTCCAGACATTTTCAGCTTTTCTCGAGTGTTGAAGATGTTTTGATTGTTATTATTTTAATTAGACAAAGGCAATGCAATTAAAATTAAGGGTAGAACGCGCGAGACCACCGGGAGAGAGTGTTTCGCCACAACTGGCGTATTTCACTCAAATTACGAAGTTAATTTCATATTACTGGCGCAATTTATTTGAGAATCCTACTAGTTAATTATTTTAAATGCAAAAGTTTGTGACGATGTGAGTGACGATGTGAGCGAGTGAGTGTGTAGTTTTGTCCCTTCTTCACGCTGAAATGACTGGACGGATCTAGATTTTTATTAGGAGCAGTGGTCTGCTACCAATGACCGATATATTCACTTGCGAAGCCATTGACATACAAATTTATACTGAACCCTCGGTGCGCGAGTCCGACTCGCACTTGGCCGGTTGTTTTAGTAATTTTTACTGTCTTTTTTTAGAATCGGTTCCGTAAAACTTACACCACTCTAGTCCAAAAACTCCCAACTACGGTCCAAATCTGACTCAAATATTTTCGTTTAGGTGTGACTTTTATTAGAACGAGGGAGTTCAATGGTCAAGTAATGTTCATCATACCTCTTTAACAAGATGGTTTGGTCGAGGAGTGAGCGCAGAAGCGCAATGGTTCTCGTGCCTAAGCACCGGACTGCGGCATTCCGAGGCAGTTTCAAGTGCTGGAATGATATTCCTCCCCCAATCCAGGGAGCGTCAAGTAGTTACACCTTCAAGCGCAAGCTGAAGGTTCACTTATTGACGCTCCAAAAATCCTTAAAATAGTCCTCCAGCACTTTGCACTTTGGTATGCCAGCTTGTTGTTTTTGAACAATTTTGTTTACACTTCTTTTTTTGTTTATTGAAAATTATTTAATAAATTTATGTATTTTCTAGTTACATATAAGTCGGGTTCTATCTATTTATTACTTCACTTCTTACTTAAAAGTTTATGGTTTATGTAGTATATTAATTTATTTAATCTACACTGTGTATCGTTTCTTGAGTCACAGACGGTTCTGGCTGAAAATCAGTGCTGCAGGTGTCTAACACCTCAGCGTAATGCTGAGCCAGCGACCGTTTCACTTTTGCGAAGACACAACACAACGTTTATGATCAAATTTTCATGTCTGGTTTTTTTATTGTGGTTTTTTTTTCTATAAAATTGTGTGTACATGCTCTTATATTTGTGTGTCTTGCAAAATGAATAAATGTCTTCTTTCTTTCTTTCTTTCTTTCTATTAACGGAAGGAAAAACTTGGACAAAACAAAAAGAAATTGGTATGGATACTTTAAAGTCGTCTTGAAGTCATGGATCATAGTTATAGTACTGGACTACAGTTGGGTAGTTTTACGGTTCAGTGTTTTGTAAAAAGTGACAAAAAATGAAATCTTGAATAGAGAGCAGATTTGCATTGTCTACAGAATCAATGTTTTTTCTTTCTCTCAACGCATTATCACAGATTTCCCCCGCGACGAGTCGCGTGCAGTTTTACATAAAATAATTACAAAATGGAGATTTGCTTGAGCTGTAAGTACTTTTCGTTTCAGGATTTTCGTCTGTATTATTTAAGTAATAAAATAAAGATGACTTTGTTCGTTTGTACATTTTTAAACCCTGACGCAAAAAGAGGGTGTGGGGAGGGAGGTGTTATAAGTAAAGTTTGACGTCGATGTGTGTGTGTGTGTTTGTGTCATCGCAATATTGATTCCCTTTTCCGCCTATTTGCCCACAATCATGCTAAACGTGGCCTCTAGGACTTGTTACCTTAGTCTCTGTTTACCCCGTAAGGGGTAAAGACGTGATTTATGTGTGTATGTATACAAGGTGTATCAGATAGCCCCTAACAATAATCAACTGGGGGTATATAACCATAGCTATAGGTAGAAGCTAAAAAAAATATAAAAAAAAATTGGAGTAATTTTTTTTAAATGTTTTCTATAGGAATGATTACAGTTAATACTACCATTACTATAGAAAATATAAAAAAAAATTTACTCCATTTTTTTTTATATTTTTTTTGCTTCTGTAGCTATGGTTATATAGGTACCCCAGTTGATTATTGTTAGGGGCTATCTGATACACCCTGTATATTAACTCTGTGCTACACCTACTCTGAGTATATTTAAAGTGAAATGGAGTTAACTTAAATCCTTTGAATGTTCGAACAAGATGACAGATATTCAACCTTAAAGGAGTCCTAAAGTAAAGAACGATACTGTATTTCGAATTGAACATAATAATATAATTTGATCACTTTTGTAAATTTTAACTTTCGTAACTGTAATCCTTTGTAGTGTATTAGAAATAGTGTATTCGTAAACCGGTTAACATACCTACTAGTGACAGCGACCTCTGTATTCGGCGTCATTGAAAACAAGCGTCACGAAATTAACCTCTTTGTGACCCATAACTGAGTGGCGTACATTCAGTCTGTGCCTTGTTTTTGTCTGCCAGCTGAGTCATCCTCATTTTTAAGTACCTATTTTTAATTTCGAATTGTTTAAGTCCATGTTTATTTAATCAATCCATATAAAATCACATCATCACTTAAAATTAAATGTCAAAGAATTTATATTGAAATCGTCCGCTCAAAACATAAATGACGTGTCAATAATAAAAAAAATAAAATTAGTATGACAATTAAGTACTTACAAAGTAATCACTACATAGTATAAAACAAAGTCGCTTTCTCTGTCCCTATGTCCCTATATCCCTATGTCCCTATGTCCGTATGTATGTTTAAATCTTTAAAACTCCGAGTTAAAACTACGCAACGGATTTTGATGCGTTTTTTTTAATAGATAGAGTGAATCAAGAGGAAGGTTTATATGTATAATACATGTGTGATATACCGTGCGAAGCCGGGGCGGGTCGCTAGTCTTAAATAAAATGAAGTGAAAAAAATTAAAATCATGAATGAAAATGAAATGAAATGAAGTGAAGTTTAAGTGATGTGCTTCCAAACATCTGGCGCATAAAAGTATTTATGAAATATAATTATCGTCCCGACATTTTTTGAGAAACGATTCCAATATATCATACATACATAAATCACGTCTTTATCCCTTATGGGGTAGACAGAGCCGAAGGTAACAAGACCTAAAGGCCACGTTTAGCATGATCGTAGGCGTATATAGGCGTAAAGGGGAATCAAAATAGTGATGGGTTGCTAGCCGCATCGCTTATTGATTCCTAAGATTTTTGCCCATAGTCTCGATGTCCCATGGTAGTACCTATTCATGATTTAACCTTTTTACTGTACATCATGCATACGTATTACGTACCGTAGGCCAGGTCAAGACTACCCGAAACCGACAAGGATGTAATGAAGAGATTGATGAATGTGGATGAAGCCAAAGACCTCTTTCACTCAAAGACCTCTCTTTCTTCATGTCAGGGTCGTATCAAGTGGAACAAAGTAGTCTCTGCCTACCCGTGTGGGAAAGAGGCGTGACTGTATGTTTATGTATAATAATAATAATAGTCAAAGTCAAAGTATTATTTATTGTAGACCATGGGTACATCATAGTTGTTAATTACATGTATTATAAAATATCCAACACAATCAGCCAGTTTTGGCGTACAATAGTTAAATAGCATTTAAATAAAATATGTCAATTTTATTATATAAAAAATTAAAAATCAAAATAATATGTGTCAATTAAATTACATTTGTATTTACTTAATAGCTGAATTTATATTTAATTATTATGGCCTACTATAGCCCATACACGCAATATGTCAAACATTTCTTAAATCTAAAAAGTGGTCGTCTATACCATAGGTGGTTAGTACGCCCTCTCCAAACACCATTTGTACACTTTTGTTTTATATTCTGGTAACTCAGCTCTTCAGTACTCAGTGTAATATGTGTACAGTCGAGGGCATTAATATCGATACAGCCATCATGTCAAATATATGTGTCACCGACCTTATTGTTTGTGAGCTAAAGGCGTAGGTATAGATGTTTTTGACGTTTTGGTAACGTACGTACATAACATTTATGCCCTTGACTGTATGTGTCATGCATCTGAAATCCGTGACCCCTATGCCCTATGCTATGGTAGCAGCAAGGTATCAGTAAGATTATTGTCTGGCGTTTAGTATAAGTTTTGACTAGAAACACGTCTCAAACGCTTTCACGTTAACATCCGGGCTTTTTTATTGACCCCTCTAGGGATAGGTAAAGGAAGCAAGGCCCATACACAGCCAAGTTAACGTCTGGATTACTAACTGTGGGCAACTTGACAGTGCCACTAGCAAAACGAGACCAGACAAACTTGCATTTGACTTTTTAACGCAAACGTGATCGATATCTATTTTTAACCGACGAAAAATAATGAAAGAGGTTATCAATTCGACACGTATATTTTATTTTTATCATTAAGTATTATTTTTTATTATACGCATAACTTTTTAAAGAGTAGTCTGATTTGGATCATTCTTTTTTATTTGAAAGGGTATAATTATAATAGGACCAATAAATTTGAAAAAAAAAGACAGGGGATGTTTGATTTTAATACTGTGTTGTGTAGGTATTATAATAGTAAAACAAAACGAAAAATATTTTTCCTGCTCCTGTCTGTGATTTATTTTATCACGAGCAGTACTATAAGACTTTGGATAAGTCTATAAATATTGTCTATTCCCTCTAAAAGCACTTGTTGGCTTATGGCTCTAAAAGTGCTCCATCGTTACTCTGCCAGCCATGGACTGCCAGACCTAGGTAAAACTTTTACACGATCAACATTAAATTTACGATGAAAATGCATGGCTACCAACTTAACAAATTATTTAATTCATACGGTTTTTTATAGAACTACAACTTTTTGAACTAAATGCATAGCTGCCAACATAACATACAAGATACTTTAATGACGTCACTGGCAAGTTGATAAACGTTGTGGCTAAATGCGCCAAGAAAGCAAGGCTATAAAAAAAATAAACTTAATTAAAAACAAAGTTTACTATAAACAAACTTCCAATTTTGTCATTTGTCGTTTTCATCTTTCCCGTTCTTGTCTTGTTTGTTATTTGATTGCAATAGTTTTAACAAAGTTTTGTAACTTATCATAAAAAAGCATCGATGAAAACGAAATTAAGTTAACACTGGAAGAAATATCCGCGGCGGCCCAGGAAGTGATGGAAAATTTGTTGCCTAAAAAATCTCGGCAATGTTAAAGCCTTCGAGAATTTCATGGCGAGGAACACTGGACTTCTTCATTTTTGGAGAAAGTATTACTTTAATTTAGTAAGTAGGCATCTACTTAGTCGTAGAAAAAATATTGTATGCAACGTTGTATTAGCAAGTCAAAAAAAGCTCGTGGCGTATTTCTTACGATGTTCGCTACGTTCACATCGTAACCCACACCACTCGCCTTTTTTGACCCCTCTAATACAACTGTTGCATAAAATACTATTAATAAAAAAAAACCGCCTTCAAAAAATAGCCATAGACATTAAGTGGCTACCTACTGATTTGTTTAAAGTCCGTGCCTCAGATCTAATAGTGCCAAACCCAATAGGCACCGATTTCTGATAAATCAGTATGATAGGTTAGCGCACACGAAATGTCTATGGTTATTTTTCACTTTCTAGCGGTTATTTTTTTTAAGGTGGTTTTATTAAAAAAAATGTGCTGTAGTTAGGTACACTAAGCATACTTGTACTATACTCAGCGGCATATTTAGCGGAACACAAAAAAAAAGTGTAGGTAACTATTTTTTTTTTCTGGTTTAATGGTATGCGTTTTGCTAACTTTTTTTAGTGTTCCGCTAAATATGCCGCTGAGTGCATTAATTATTCTGTGATACTGTTGGGTTCAATGAATGCCACTGAGCGTCTGCGCAGGACGCAGGTTTCGCTCCAAGTAGTTTAAATTCTTGTGCTGATGCCTTGGACGAAAGCCATAGTAGTATAAAGCTTACAATGGACGCTTGCCGGCCGGGACCGCAGCCGTTACAAATTGTGTTTTCCAATCAGCACTATTGTTAGCTCTCACATCGCAGTTTTCGTTAAGAAATGTTGGTTTTATTGTACGACTGCCTGCTGTTTTATTAAAGGAAGAAAATGTTTAATAACTAGTTTCAATAAGTTCGTTGCGTATCGGGTGCGATTTTCTGAATAAAACTCCTTTGAATGGTTTGAGATATTTATTTACTCAAAAAGAATACAAAATTCACTTAGTGAGAATACAGTAATTTATAAAGACAGTGCTTATTAGTGTATTTAAAGTGTCTGGAGGTTAGTTAGTTAGTGAAATTAATCCTAGGGCTAGTGGGCAAACCTTATTGTTATAAATTCTTAATAATAATTCTTAATAATGATTATCTAACTTTTGCTGACTTTATAATTTGAAGGGTGTCGTAATGGCTGCATCTGATAATAAAAATCAGCAATCAAATCCAGTCAACGCTGAACTAATCACTTTTAAGAAAATAATCATTAAAATGAATACTGCTCTGGTTTTTAAGTGCCATGCTTTACAAACGATCCGCACTAACGCGAATAAACAGTCTCCAGCACCCCAGACAAGACTTTCCAGAATCAACCTCTATCTCGGCCACGTACAGTCCGTATGATCTCACAGTCACTCCAAAAAACGCTTTATTTATAACGTCTGTATCTACATTCAAGGGGTAAATCCCTTTCTTCATGTAGCACGACTTTAAAGAAGCAATCCCGAGACTGCCCAGCACTGTCCTGCCGATGGCATTTCGACATTTAACATGATTAATTTTGAACAACCATTTTATAGCATTTAGAGGTCTATTTCTCTCTGCTTGTGCTAGACCATAGCGAAAAATGCCTTCTTTATTCCCTTCGTCCAAATCTTCTTTAGCAGTAAAATTTCCCGTCATGAATAGTCTTCCGGCCTTTTCATTGAGAACGAGCTTGGTATTGAGCTCGAAAGGAACTACTGCTGCGTAGGGCAGCGTAGTTTCTGCACAGACAGACATATTAATTACTCTGCTTTTGTACGCACTCAACGTTTTAACGTATAATAAAATAGTAAGAAGAATATAGGAAGCCATTGCAATGCTATCACTGTAAAGATCAGATTGCGAATGTTTGAAAGATATAAAAAATAAAACATGTTCAGCACTGATGACATAAAAATAGCTGTAATTCATCTGCCTCATCAAGTTAGTTCAGAATTTTAATAAAGATGATCATTACATGTTGTCCAATGAGTAATGGACATACCTACCGAGATTGTATGGAAAGGTTATTTTAAGTAAGATTTATATTAATTATTTTTAAATTTATTTTCAATCATGCTGACATGAAACCATTTGAATAACATCATTTTAATTATGATAATCAAAAATACATTACAAAGAACTGAACACAACATTCATAATCAAGTCGCCATGAAGGCAATCAGTGTGTTTATCATTTTCTCCGTCATTTTAAAGTACACTTTTACTTCTGAAAAGTACAAGACCTCATTAATTTCATTTAATGATTGTAAACGCCCGGATTTGCCGTTCGCTACTGAAAACAAATCATTGGAAGGATTTCCGGAGGCATATAACAACAGCAAAGGTGTCACTTTGATACGTGGCTATTTTAAAATAAACCATTTACTAACCGACAAAAATCTAAGAGGTTCCGTGTATTACGGATACGAAAAAGCTGATGGCTCTGTGAATTGGGTGTATAAAATAAAAGATATGGGCTGCTCAAACATCGTGATTCAAAGTTTACTGAATGTATTGCGTATACCTTTACATAAGAAATGCAAGGGTTATCCAGGAACGTATCACTTTGATAAAGTAGACGTGGACAAGATAGACCACTTAGTGCAAGGGCCCATGGCGAGGAATTACGGGATTTGGATTGCTATTCTATCCCTGTATACTAAAACGAACACACTTTACTGCAATGAGTTTCGATTAAATGTGCAGCCAGTAAAGACTAAATAATTATATAGACAAGAATGATACTATGTTTTTTTTTCTATGATAACTAGACCTACAGGCCACGTTTAGCAAGATTGTGCACTTAAGATACTAATACTCCAATATTAGGATATAATAGTTTAATTGATTGTATACAGTCCTCGCAAGAGTCGGGGGTTGAGGGAGCGGAGGGTACGCGCCGCGCCCGCACGTCGCTTCACACCCCGCACTCGCCTAGTGTAAGTGTTATTGGAGCAAGCTTATCGATCTTGTAACTTTTCGACCTTTTCAATATTAACAGTAATTATAATTTGTTTGTAACATAAGTTTTCTCGGAGCTCACTGACTGTAGAGGTACATAATATTAAGTAGTTCAGATCTTGTCGACCCAATGATTAATTTTATTATAAATAAGTTAGGTACATGCTTAATTGAGCAACAAAATTATTTATTCCGTATTTTATTATGTTAAATGAAAGATATCTCTTTAAGGGGTGAGTTTACCTTTGTACATCTGTTTGCACTGTAATCTATTCATTTTCTTGTAATGTGTTTTATGTCAATAAAGAGTGATACATTATCTGTATTATCTTATTCGTTACTCATTTTCACGTATTACTTACGTCTAAATATTGTTAAAGATAATAAAGACTACAATCGCCGTTGTTCTCCTGTGAAAATTTTTGGAGCGTTGCGAGTTACTGTTCGGATATTTCCTATCTAAAGTATTTTTAGAACATAATTTTGTTCAATAAATGGTGCATGTCTAACTAAGAAAGGTCTGTGATAGACTGATAGACAAACAGAGTATATGGACTGAAATTTTTGACGAACAAACCAAAGCGGTTCCGCTTGAGACAAGCTCGTTTTTAGAGTTCCGTAGCCAAATGGCAAAAAACGGAACCCTTATAGATTCGTCATGTCTGTCTGTCTGTCTGTCTGTCCGTCGGTATGTCACAGCCACTTTTTTCCGAAACTATTGAACCTATACTGTTGAAACTTGGTAAGAAGATGTATTTTGTGAACCGCATTAAGATTATCACACAAAAATAGAAAAAAAAACAATAAATTTTAGGGGTTCCCCATACTTAGAACTGAAACTCAACATTTTTTTTCATCAAACCCATACGTGTGGGGTATAGATAGGTCTTCAAAAATGATATTGAGGTTTCTAATACCATTTTTTTCTAAAATGAATAGTTTGCGCGAGAGACACTTCCAAAGTGGTAAAATGTGTGCCCCCTCCCCCCCCCGTAACTTCTAAAATAAGAAAATGATAAAACTAAGAGTAATGTACATTACCATGCAAACTTCCAACCAAAATTGGTTTGAACGAGATCTAGTAAGTAGTTTTTTTTTATTTAATATTTTTGTTTGTCTATATCAGTGGTGGGCAAACTTTTTTCATGGCGGGTCAGAAAATTACAGATGTTTCAGAGGAGGGCCAAAATTATACCAAAATGCAATTTTTTTGACACATGACGCATGAACTACGTGGCTAGTCCAGCTGGCTCCTTTGCCTTTGCATATATTATTCTATTTTATACAGCAGGACCGTCTAAATATCATCATCCTGTGCCACAACACTCCATTTTGAAGGAACGCCGGCGGGCCGCATTGAATTCCTTTGCGGGCCGGAGCTGGCCCGCGGGCCGTAGTTTGCCCATCACTGGTCTATATAATAACCAATATACCAACCGTAATTTTTGTATACACAGACAAAGTTGCGGGCAGAAGTTAGTACTAATTACCCCTTGAAATGATTTAAATTATTCTGATTAAATACTGACTCTGATTCAATTAAAATAATGTCTGTCCATTTGATCGCTATCTGATACATTTAGAATTAATGATGATGACTTAGAACTCTCTATTTACATCGATGACATTGTACTGCATTCACATGATCTTCCAATATGTGGAACGCCATTAAAATATTTATTTTAATCGTACAGTTATTTAATTCTGTGAAATCTGAGACTAAATATATTGCCAAGATAATAAGTATGAACAATTGTACGGATCCGGTTAAACCTTTCGCGAAGAACTTGCCGTTTCAAATGATATTAGAAATCAAGACTATTGCGGGAGTGTCAGCAGTAGTAGGAAATGTTACGTTATCAGAAGATTTGTCGGCGGCTGATGTAAAATTCTATTTGGCAAATGGGATCGAGACTAAGCAAGGGATGAATTGGCTTTACGAACTTAAAGACATGAATTGTCACAATCACTACGTTCGACTTGTCCTGACTATGATGAAAGTCACAATAACCGATGACTGTTCATTACAAAAGGGAATATACTATTTAAAAAATTTGAACGTTAATAAACTTGACCATACTGTTCATCGCGGAATGATCAGACAATTTGGAAATTTTCTGATCAAAATTATGATGTATACAAAAACGCAGACGTTGTTTTGCATCAATGTCAACATGAACTTATCGCCAATCAAGAACAGAAAATATTAAATAATTACTCTGAAAAAAAAACAGTTAAGTACGCATTTTAGAACCTAAAATATTGTAACATTGTTGCTTTCATGTCGTTGTATCTTAAATTAGTGTTAAGAGTTTCAATGAAATAAAAATGTATTAAATTTTTGTTTATTTTATTCAGCCGAATGCGGTGTTTGTTCGTTACTTATGAATAAATAATATTATGAATGTTTGTTCTTGAGTCTTGGACGTTTAATATGTATTTAAGTATGTACTATTTATTTATCAAGTATGTTAATCCGTTGTCTAGTACCCATAATACATTCTTTGGTTAGTTTGGGACTAGGTCAATTGGTGTCAATGGTCTAAGGTCTAAGATATTCATTTATATTTACCTATTATTTATATTATTATACCTACTGGCAGAAAAAAGAAAATTGATGTCATATTTTGAAAATTGCGCGCCAGCACCTGTCTTTTTCTTACTGTGCTTTCTAAAAAGAGATGGGTAGTCTATCTGGCGCGCGACATAGCTCTTGCGCGCTCTCGTGCCAGCCGTGATGTGTGATATAGTAAAATATTGAGTTAAGTTGTGGAGTAGGAGCGTTTTCAGCTAGGAGGTATAAAGATGCCGTAAGCCCAATCCAGTTTTAAAGGTTTTGTATACACCGCCTAGTGCTGCTATCTAAATAATTGTGAACACTACTGCATTCCGTCTGTCTGTCACCAGGCTGTATATCGGGAACAGTGGCAGCTAGATAATTGAAATTTTCATACATGCTGTATTTCTATATTAATGTAAATAAACGGATAACTTACGTTTTATTACGTCGGAATAGGTCCGACAGTTTCGAATCATCCGAGATTCACGGATCGGATTCGGGGATTCACGGGCTGGTTCTGAGCCTCACGGTAGTTTTATATTAAAAATGCTGTATTTCTGTTGCCGCTATAACAACAAATACTAAAAAAAATTGTGTCTGTCTATCTATGTAAATAAATAATATAAACTGATCTCACACTGTCTACATTTTTCTTAGGACTCTGTTGAATTTTATATTCACTTGCCGAATTTGTACGGAACCCTCATTTGGTCGGTATTTTAAATAAAGAACCCGATTGATCTATTTCAAATCAACCAGCTGTTATGTTTTGATAAAGCTTTGGTCATTAAATAAATAAATTATGGGTACGCAAATAAAAAAGTGTTATTGACAAACGATTAAATAAGGTTATGAGTTTTTAATGGCTTTATAATTTGCATTGATGATTTAAAATATACCAAAAGCGACGTTTAGTAAAATAAAAACAGGAAGTACTTAAAAATTAAAAAAAACGAAATAAAAAGGATCTTAGAAAAGGCGTAGTTCCTAATAGCTAATTTAAAGCAACGAATATACCAACATACCTACGAATACAAATAAAAATATACTTATTATTATGTACATTTTGCTTATGTATTAAACGACAGTAGTAATACATCAATGAAATACCGGTTAAAATAGCAAATGGAGTTTTGTTGTCAAAACAAAGTGTCAAAACTGGATGTCCAGTTTCTGGAACTATAACAACAATTAGTACCCAACTTCTAATCTAATCTAATCTTGTGTGAGGAGAATAATACAACTATGTATATTTATAATTTACATGTATTTTATTACTCTATTTACACCGTATTATTTAAATTAATAAATGTACAATAGCGTGTTATTTTACTGAATTAAACTACGATTACAAACATGAATGACAGAATGACCAATTTATCAAATGCAACATCATTACAGTTTATTATTTTTCCTAAAAATCACATGAGTTTCCGGTACTTACGTATTTTGTGCAGGTACATACATTATTATAGTAATGTACGAGGTTATTTTAATTACAACAATCAAATAATAATGTACTTTTTCGGTTTGAAAGCAGGCTAGAACTAAATGACCAAGATAGTCTAGATTGTCTAGTTCCCATATCACAAGCTTTGCTTAGTTTGGGACTAGGTCAATTGGTGTCAATTGTCCCAAGATATTTATTTATTTATTTATTTTTATAGTACAAGAAATTGTATGGTAACTTTGAATGTTTTTTGGACACTAGCTTACTAACCCAACAATTCGCTTTTATAGGTCATTGCTTTTGGCAGTACTCATCATTGTAGAGCTGTTTTGTAAGTTAATTAGCTCTTGGTAGTTAAGGTTTTGAAAATGTCAAAAAAAAAATTAAAATTAGCAATCTCTAAATTACCTAAACCAGAAGGGTACGGAAAAAAACAAGACAGATGTAGGATTAATGTGGGAAGCGTGTATGTACAGTACAATCTAATTAGAAGTAGCGCACTCGGATACCAAAAATACACAAGTTACTCGAAAGTATCTGAGAGCACGAAAGAACGGAAAAGGTCATATTGGTGTCTTTTTAGGTATTACTTTAACATGTACGTCCCAGCAGCCGAGTGTATGATTAGAATCGTAGATGGCAAACACACAAAGCCAGTTACCAAAGGTTCTGGCAGGAATCTGAAATGCCTTGTCCGCTGCACCCACGTCGATATTATTTAAGTAATACACACCCTTTTTGATAGAACAGCTGGATACATATGGTATGCCGAAAGCGGTGAAGACTGCTTTGACTATGAAGTTTTTGCACCCAAGATCTTTAGTGACGAACCTCCACTTCAGACCTTCAGATGTTTCGATTCCACATTTGAATCTTGCTTTCTTGACGCCTTGATTGATGTTTTCCTTAATAGTCAGGTTACCTCTTAGCAAATTACTTGCATGAGAACTGTTATACGACTCGAAATGGACTTTAAATGGCAAATTTGTTGCGTAAGGTAAGTCAGGCGCTGGGCAATCTTTGATGTCCGTCAAAGTTGTTTTGTACTGCGAATCGGCATCGAACATTTTATAACTATAAACGTAACATTGGAAAAAGTAAAGCAAAAATGCAAGCTTCAGTATGTGATCCATTTGGTCCGCTTGAGTTCTAGCTGCAAAGTGTTCACTCTGTCACCTGCTTGTACACGAGCAATTATATTTCGATTATCAACGATTATGATTGTTACTTTTAAAATTGTAAACGTTGTACATTGAAAATATTGTTAAACAGTCATTTGCGCTTTGGAATTTTCCTGAATACACATATTTTTCATTCAGTAATTGATCACGACCGTTTGCATCGCGGTTGTCAAACATCATAGAGCGCTTAAAAAAATTGCCATTTTTTAAATTAAATGTGCGAGTAATTTACCTATTTATTAGTACTAAGACTCACGACACTTAGCCGCCATAATACTTAAAGTTATTTTGGCGTTTCTGTCACATGTCACACGACTAGGCTGAAATGCAGGCATTCCCTTTATTTAGCGTAAGTTTTGCGAAATTCTTTTGTCTCAACGCCTACATCTTTTGTCACTGGATTCCACGAACATGGAAAAGCTAAGCACATCCATGGATGGACATAAACATGATTTCTGTTTGATGTGTGCCTATTGTGCATACAAAAGACAAATCATTGAATGTAAACACTAGTAACAATACAACATAGGATCAACCAAAGGCAATTATTTCGCAATTGCCTCGGTGCAGGCATGAATTTCTTTCGTGTAAGTGGTACGAGACCAAGTTTTGGTCCAACAGACTTGACCTGAAACCTACACGTTAATATTGATATTAAACGCCGAAGACAAGCTGAATAATGAAATTTTTACATTGAATTAGTTTCACCTGTCTTGGGTCGTTTTATAAGAAATATTAAACCTCGATTTAGTCGTTAAATCCAGTTTATAGTTCGATACTTCGATATAATTTGACACTACTATATCTAGTTACAACAACAACAATATGTACTTACTGAAATATAACAGCAGCAAAGGTGTCCTTTTGGCCCGTGGTTATGTGAAAATAAACGCTATACTGACAGACAAAGAAGTAAGAGGTGCAATGTCTTACGGATACGTTACATCTGAAGGATCTATCTATTGGGTGTACAAACTAAAAAACTTGGACTGTTCAAACATTATGAGCAAAACTGCTATGCATGCGATGGGTTTACCATTCCTGAAGAAATGCAAGGTTTATCCAGGAAAGTATCGCTTTGATAAGGTAGACGTTGATAAATTTGACCACACACTGCAAGGGCCTATGGCGAGGAAGTATGGGGTATGGATAGCTGTTTTATCCATTAATACTAAAACGGACACGGTTATCTGCTATGAGTTTCGATTAAATGTGCAGCCTGTTAAAACTTAAATATAGACATGAATGATTTTTACGTTTTTTCTTTTCTACAAAACCTACAGTATTTTTTTACAAACTCAAGTTTCAGATTAACAAGGTGAAAAAGGTCGGAAAAGGTGTTAGACAAAGATGACATGTGTTGCGTCACTGTGGCTGTTCAACCTATTCATGGATACGTGCCTGAATTATTTGAAAGAGAATGACTGTGGACTAAGGATGAACGAGTTAACCATCAAATGCCTCCTATACGCCGACGACCAAGTGTTGTTAGCATCGTCGGAGGAGGAATCGCAAAGGATGGCTAACATTTATGTGGGGCATTGGAAAGGAAAAGCATGAAAGTTAATGTAAGCAAGACGACAGTTATAGTATTCGAAAAAGACGATAGCATGACAGAATGTGAGATTACAATAAAAATGCGGGTGAGAAAGTAGAACAAGTAAAAGAGTTTGTATATCTGGGCTCGGCTTTTACGACAGATGGAAAGTGTGAAAGAGATATTGAAAGAAGAGTGAATGCAGGAACTAGTGACTAGGATATAAAAGTATGCTTAGTTGGTTTGGTCACGTAGAGAGGATGGATGAAAGAAGATTAACTAAACAGATTTATATGGGGAGTGTGAAGTGCGTTGGGAGGGGAAGGCCTAGGCGGACGTTCTATGATCAAATTGGGGACGTTTTGCAAAAAGGCCAGGTTAAGAGTACCTGAAACCGACCAGCATGTATGAAGAGATTGATGAATGTGGATGAAGCGAAAGAGGTATGTCAGGATCGTAGCAAGTGGAACAAATTAGTCTCTGCCTACCCCTGTGGGAAAGAGGCGTGACGATATTTATGTATGTATGTATGTATGTTAAGGTACGAAAGATTATTACATTGTAATGCTATATATTTAGTCCACGCGGTAGTTTTGAGAAATTATTTTTGATTTGGTCTGAACAAACAGTTAAGTAGGTAGGTTTTGGTGCTAATACATTATAGACTTTCTTAGTCAGTGTTCATGGCTCTTGTACGCTGAAACACCGAAATGGTAACAATGGCTCAATTTCAAGCACAATTTCGATGAAACTATTTAATTAAGATCAATTTATTAGTCATCAAAAACGCATTAAAAAAAACTCAATTCAACATTCATAATCAGTTCGTCATGAGGGCAATCGGTGTGCTTCTCATTTTCTACGTCATTTTAAAGTTTACTTTATCGTCTGAAAAATACAAGACCTCATTGATTTCATTGAATAAATGTGAGCGCCCAGATTTACCATATGATACTGAAAACAGAACAGCCGAATTATTTTCGGAGATATATAAGAGCAGTAAAGGTGTCGCTCTCATTCGTGGTTATCTTAAAGTAAACGTTATACTGTCAGACAAAGAAGTAAGAGGTGCCATGTCTTACGGATACGTTAAATCTGAAGGCTCTGTCTATTGGGTGTATCAACTAAAAAACTTGGACTGTTCAAACATCGTGAGCAAAACTGTTTTTAATGCGATGAATTTACCATTCATTACGAATAAATGCAAGGTTAATCCAGGAAAGTATCTCTTCGATAAGGTAGACGCTGATAAAATTGACCACATACTGCAAGGGCCTATGGCAAGGAAGTACGGCATTTGGGTAGCTATTCTGTCAGTTTATACAAAAACGCACACGGTTTTCTGTAATGAGTATCGATTAAATGTGCAGCCGGTTAAGACTTAAATTTGTTTATAAATAGTGTCGAAGAAACTGAATCACGTACCTAGAGGAACCTTTTTTAAATTCAATTTCTCAATAATTTCTTTGGATTTTGTATGGTAAGTCAGTATTAAATTTGCGGGGAAAAGATTTCACAGTGGT
Source organism: Pandemis heparana (assembly GCA_963854515.1). Taxonomy (NCBI): domain Eukaryota; kingdom Metazoa; phylum Arthropoda; class Insecta; order Lepidoptera; family Tortricidae; genus Pandemis; species Pandemis heparana. The sequence goes on along the minus strand of OY978016.1, from coordinate 4,593,605 downwards.
AGGCAGGGTACGCAATTCGGTTTTTTTTATTTTACATGAAGGACCATGTTTTTTTCTTCTCTTGTAATCTCCGTGATGTTAATGGCTGCCTGCAAAAAAAGCTAAATTCAAAATTCCGATTTCACGATCAGCATTTTGTTTTTTTTTTTCCTGTTACTTACTCGATATTTTGGCAAGGCACAAGCCGAATTTTGTTGTTTCAATTAAAACACTTTTCAAAACTATGAAACTAAGATTACTGGATGTGATTGACTTAGGGCCTGTTTCACCACTCCTTAACTGTCAGTTATCTATGATTCCGTCTCTATTTATTACTACGAAACAGACAGAGAAGTCATCATAGATAACTGACAGTTAAGGAGTGGTGAAACAGGCCCTTAATATATTACTTAAGTAAGTAAGTTAAAATAAATTAAATAAGTACATACCAGTAAGGTTCAAAAGTTCCTGGCCGTATATATTTAAAAGAAGAAAACAAGAAACAAATGAATGTCATTTTATTTGTCATTTATTCAGCTATTGTGTGGATAATTTCGTGGTTTGTAACTTTCGTTTTCATAAAATTTTCTTTGATTTAAATATAAAAAGCGGTGTAATTTGTACAATGTTCAAATTGGAGTATCGATCAGTGATAAAATTTCTGACAAAGGAAGGCATAAGTCCAACTATAATCAAAGAAAGGTTAGATAACGTGTACGGGAATTCCTCCCCTTCGTTTTCGACTGTTAAGGATTGGTGTAAGCAGTTTCGTTTAGGGCGTGAGTCCATCGATGACGAACCCCGACCAGGCCGCCCTGTTGAGGTTCTTACGCAAGATAACGTCGATTTAGTCGAACAAGAGGTACTGAAGGACAGAAGACTAAAGATGAAGGAAATAGCGTCAAGAACGGGACTTACGAAAATAACAGTCCTTAGGATTCTACACGACCATCTAAACATGAATAAGGTTAGTGCAAGATGGGTCCCGAAACTTCTCTCGAGTGCTCAGCGAGCTGAACGAGTGGCGTGCTCCAAGGAACTTTTAGAGGAGTTCAAGTCATGTGAGAGTGAATTTATCCAGTTCATTGTTACCGGAGACGAAACTATGGTCTTATACTATGATCCTCTTTCGAAAAGAGAGTCGATGGAGTGGCGTCGTTCTGGGGAAGCACCCCCTCGAAAGGCAAAGGTGTGCCAATCTACCAAAAAGATAATGGCCACAATATTTTGGGATTGCAAAGGGATATTGCTTATAGATATCAAAGAACGCAATCAGACAGTAAACGGCAGTTACTATGCTTGCCTTATAGACCAGTTGCGAGAAGCAATAAAGCTTAAACGTCGAGGAAAACTCAGCAGGGGTGTCCGTCTTCTTCATGACAATGCGCCTGTCCACACGGCTGCAGTTGTAAAGGCGGCTTGTACAAAACCCCCCCATATCTTTATATTAAACCCCTTATACTAGCTTACATCTAAGGCCTTATATCTAATTTTCTTATAATTAATTTAATATGGGCTTAAATATACCTTATACCTAGACTAGACTACAAGCAGCACTCAGACACCAATCTAGACTACATCTACAGCTAATTATCTACTCATACTATGCAATTCCTAGCCTTAATTAATTACTACCTATAAGAAGCTATTCGGATTGAACGGACTGTATGAAATATGGCCAGCGTGATCGTCTATTTCCTACGTTGTGATAGTAACTCAAATTCGTTTAGTGGAGGCAAGAGATGCTAACCCTAGAAGTAAACTATGCCCTAAGAATTAACACTGAAATGCCCTACTCCTATCTGAACCCTTCCGCTCACACAAAACTCAGCTTCTACAAATCATTACTAAAGAACATCAATGAGAGATGAGTAATTATAATTAAAAGGTAATAACTGGGAGTCTTTATATATATCTTAGGGTAAGTATAATGTACATGGATGTAATGTAGGTATTGCCCTAGTACTGTTAAATGGTTAAACTAAATTATAACAAGAGCATTTATGTAGGAAAGTGAGTAATTGTCTTTTTGTGCTAAAGTCAGGGCCCCGCCATTCGCCCTTGAGATTTTTCTCAACTGATCTTTGCCAGTGACCATGTTCCTCGTCCAGCGACCCTACAGGAACTCCGGCACAAGACTTGTGATTTTACTTGTCTTTAGTCAGTATGTCGTGTTATCGTAACACAATGGGTAAGAGGAGGCTAGAACCAGATTCCTACCTGATACTAATCCTATTACGCTATGCTGTCCCGTCATTCAGGTACAGGAGGGAAACTAATCCACTTAAATAGTATTTTACAATGGGAGTCTCTTTGATTCACTTTGTTGTTTATTAAATGATAAAATATTATAATCATTTACTCTATTTCTGGTTCTGATTTAATTGGATCTAAATGCAACAATAAAACTCTCCCAAAAAGCTATAGAAATTAGTACTAGCTTTATTTTAACATTCTATCTTAAACATGGTAAGTAAATAGGTAGGTATAATAACAAGCGTCAACGTTACGAGTTAAATCAGATATTGAAGTAAGTAAAAGCCTAACCTAATAGGTATAAATAAAAACCCTCCCTATTCATGCCTAAAATAATATTCCTATTCTAGTCAGCTGTGTATTGAAATCTAGAGGAAGAACCTCACATTTACAGTTAAACGTGCGTTGTGTTATGTAGTTTCCAGAAGTGCAATGGAAACTCCTAAACTATTCTAAAGAAGGGATTGGAGTGGCATCTCCGAGTGTACCTAGGTCCTACGCCATGTGTATTGACATCGCCCACGGCCGAAGCCAGGGGTGCAGGCGACATCCTACCAGGGTTATAGGGGCCGTGTGAATATATACATATTTAGATAAGAGACCAGCGCCACCAGTTCCCACGTTCCGACTAGCAGAACGCGGAAGCCTGGGTACACGCTAGGAGGAGTTTACCCTACCCAGATATTTCACTGGGAGTCGGGTGCTGAGTCGACCTCACGCATCAGCTCACACTGAAACAGTGTGTTGAAATTCCAAGCCCTTGTTATCACCGTTAGGTAGCCAGACTTGAAACCCGAAAACCGTGTTTCGTATATTCCCTACTTCAAGCACACAAAGTAATTAATCAAGCTAATTAGTATCCTATAATCGCAAATCCAGTAAGGCTCTATAGAATGAGAAAGATGAGGTTAGGCGCATTCGCGCCCGTATTTATACCATTTTTCGGTGATTTCGGTGATTACGGCGATATAGGCGACAACAGTGATTTCAACGATTTGGGTGATTATGGTCATATCGGCGACAACAGTGATTTCGACGACCGTCCCGGATTTTATGCTATTTGCTAACCAAGCGTTATGAAAATAAGGTCCATTTTCCTGTGCTATGATTTTTCACAATTACAACAGCCAATAAGTAAACTACTCGACAACAGATGGCGTTGATTTCCACAATTCCAAGAAGCAATAAGAAAACTACTCGAAAACAGATGGCGTTGATTTCCATACTTCCACGAACCAATAAGAAAACTACTCGAAAACAGATGGCGTTGATTGCATAATTACATTCAAATTTAAACGCATAAGTAGATATTTTGTACAACCTGTTTTATAGGTGGTATTTTGCTTAACGATAATGCATACTTTCTCCAATGAATTAATGTTGCTTGAAGCCCTTTTGTCCATAAAAATAAGAATTAAGGTGAATTATATTTTATCTAGACATTAAGGTACTCCTACATCTATACATTAAATCATCTGCGTCGCATTAACTAAGATCGTAAGCATTTCCCAAAGTTTGACCAAGGTGGTTCGTAAATAACATTGCTTTATTGATGTTCTTATATTTATTTACCAAAATATTTTAATACTTGAGACTATTTTGTCTATGGTGGCGGAAGGTTTAACTTCACAGTTTACAAGAGTTCAAATGTGTGTGAGCCTGCCTTATTGAGTTTCACGGTGGCAACACCTAGAGATATTCCTCTAACCTTACTTTGTTTGTGGGACGACTATTTGTTAGTCTGAGGTTCTTTCGCAAATAACTTGACAAATATTGACAAATATTGCACAGAATATGTAATGGTATTTTTACCTGATGTAATTATTTATTTCATCAATTTAAATGCGTTCCCATTTTTGTGGAAGCAATTCGTATTTTATTAGTAGGTATTTATATTATTTAATTTCACATTTATTTGATAAATGTATATGGAATATTATTCCATAGGAGAGTATAAATATATTATTTGTGAATTTTGACCGATGCGAGGGCCCGGATCGGTACAGCCTCTCCCCGAATATTTACGCAAGGACCAAAAATACTATTTTAACTGGAGGAAATATTCTAACCACTCAATATGTGATCCATAAACATCAATCTTATCATAGATGTATATTAGTTTAATTTGTCAGCACTTTCTCCCGTGACTGAATATGTGGTGTGGTTTATATTTATACCAAAGATAAACACTCAAAACAAAGAATGAAAATTTTAAGACTCTGGATCTCTTAATTATGAACAATCATAACCTTCACAAGGCACTCTAGCTCAAGGAATAGGAATCGGTGTGAAACGACCTGCCCTGTGACATAATTGGTACATCCAACTCCCGCGTCTTGCTGTGCTTATCGACATGAAATTAGATCCACCAATCACCCCTCCTAAACTAGACTGATTTGATAGCTCCGAATCATAATTGTCCATTAATCAAGATTTTAGTCCGAAACTCCCACTCAATATCATGACCATTATAAATTTGGAGATTGTAGAGTGTATAGTCGATTTGCCTAGCGTTATGGCTTCAGCTTTTCAACTGCATGTATAGTAATGAATTTCCTGAGCCAGCTTTATACGCTGAATTGTCAATCTGACCTGCCACACACCTGACAAATACACATTTTTGCACCAATCCAAAATGAATCCAGAAGGAACACAAAGAAAACAAAATTAACCTTTGATTTAGTATTAATTCCGTCTCTCTATGTTGGTACAAAATTAACCTTTATTTAGTATTAATTTTGTTATATATATTTTTTTCATATGTTGGTACAGAATCAACCTTTGTTTTAGTATTAATTCTGTTATAATATTTATTATTAGATTGATATCGTTTATATAGATACCGCAAGACCAGGCCACATCAGCTATGAGAGGCAACCAAGACTTCATTTTCCAATATGTTTAATTGGAGATTCGTATATTTTCGAAAAGGTGCAAATTTCTTGTTTATTAGATCTATTGCTTGATATATTTAGTTGCAATAGAAATAGTAATGGGTGAACAATTTATTTCTCCCAGGGCCAATGTTATCCGCCCTTACGGTAGAGATTACATTTTGAACTGATATGCGTTATATCCAGGTAGCGTGATGCCCTAGCTTCATTCGCTCAGGAAAAACATTTTGTATGTGTGTTGTTCAAGGGATGAAATGCCAACAAACCGTCCTCATCTCTGTGAACTGCCATATCATCAAAGCCCTTTTAATCACTCTTAAAACTAACTTAATCTAACTTATACTATTTTCTTAAAATTACATGCAACAAACACATTTATCTTTTTTTTTTCACATACATCCTTCCTCTTTCTCTTTTTCACACTTACTTTGAAATGACACAACAGATCACGTTTGAGATGAAAGACGTACAACTAATATTAATATTTAAATTTGTCCTTCCTCCAGTAAAAAAAAAAGTTTCTTTTTTTTTTGCCTTCTTTTGACCGTTCCTACTTATACCGACATCAAAATTTTATATGTGTACCAAATTTCAAACTGGTGCTGTTAACCGTTAAAGAGTTCCCTCCCGTGGAGACAACCTTGGCTAAACCACCAGAACTTTACCATCACATGAACGTTCTACCACCTGTTCCATAACAGTATACCAAATTTCAAGTCAATCCACCACTTGACTAAAAGTAGCATAAATTAAATTTACAAGATCAGACTAACGGAACTAATTATTAATGGCACTACTAGCACCCTCTATTGTTGAGTAGGCGAAGCTTACTTAGCGCCAGTCTACCATCAACAAAGCTGTCAACTCCTAAGTCCGCTGTCAGTCAAAATTAAAAAAATAACTTAACCTTACTTTCTACATAGTATTGATCCAGTAAAAATATCGAAATTATATTCAAACTTCACGACAATAAGCCTCGTTTAGCGTCGAAAACGATTTTGATTATCAATAATGTCGGAGTACACATACTTACTGTTAGAAAGGCAGTTCTGAACAATAACCTTCCAAACTTAGATCGAAAGGTAATTATGATTTCGCATTTCTTATTGTCTTTATTATTAACCAAAGCGACTGACTTTGACTTGGTTCATAACATTTACGCAATGATTCCATCCTCAAGTTTTATTTACCTAAAGATTTGTTCATTAATTACTATACGCCTAAGACTTAAAATTAATGTAATATTGTTTTCAGATATCTGAATTACGAAGTCACTAGTATGCCGTGAACTCTAAAACTAATAGACCCTGGAGCACTTATATAACTATGTGATTAAGACTATTTAAAAGGACATACCCACATGCTGGTTTTGGACCAAGCTTAAGAAACCACGATCAGTACTTTATGCCAATTGGTATGACAGGTTAGTTTTATTTTTAACTCTATGAACTCGGATTAACTAATCCCTAGAAACAAGACTTTCTATTACTATATACATACACACTAGTTGTCTTGCTTCAAAGCTAGTCATAATTAATCAACTATTGCGTGTTGGAAATATGTATAACCTAGTCAAGCTTTATTTCTATTTTTCAGATGAAATCGAATCATGCTATGGCCTTGTCATTCACACAATGCAATAGCAATTAGCTGTATACTCGAAGAACTAAGCTGTACCTACAAAACAAGCTTTGATTTTTATGCAACATTTCAAAATTTTACTGGGTGTCAATTGAATACATCTACTCTGCCGAAGCGAAACATACAGTTTTATTATATTTATTACCATATTCACTCCTCAACCATCAGGCAACCCTCCCCTGCAGTGTATGAGCACTCCTATAAACTTATCTATCCACATACAGCGCTATACATTAGATGCTTTGATGAAACAAACAATCATACAACTATTTTGATATTTGTCAGTTACAATTTTGTACACAATTGTAATTTAAGACTTCTATTTTAAGTGCAATACCAATGTCCAATGAGTTCAGTATTTAGTGAACAATTTTGTTGAAATTACAGAAATTTGCTTTAGTTCAAATAGTAAAATTTTAGGTTATTGGTTCTTATTCTTGGGTAGTTTAATTTGTTGTGAATAGCTTCCCCCACAACAAGTAGCATGCTAATTCAATGTTCTCAACTTTCATGTGAACAGCTGATAATTTTGCTTTACTAAATAGTCTAGCTTTAATTTTTCACTACATTACTTCAATTCTGATGTAACGATAGCATGGCATAAACATTGTTAACCAGGTAATTAAAACTTGACGTCCGCTATAAACTATAAACCATGACTTTTCTGAAATTTCATTTCTACGAAAAGTCTCAAAACATACAACTAGCGCCATCTAGTTCGTATACCGTAAACTAACTTAATTCAAATCTTATGAATGTATTATATTGTGTTATGGACATAAAAATAGTAAAAGATAAGCTTTATTAACCTAAATTATCATAGAATGTATCAATTTGTCATTGTTAAACTTGCCCAGCATCGTTTATTTACGCTTTAATTTTAACCAGTTTGAACGCTAAGCGCTACTAGCACCATCTATCATAGACTTGGGAATAATCGATAACCTTTTACAATAACTTTCCACTCTTAAATTTAAATGTAATATACACTGTTGTATATTTAAAAAGTCAAATATATTTCAGTCAATGCTTTTATAATTAATCAATGTTAATAATAACCATCTACCAACTTAGTTACTATCTATGTGCATTTTAAGACAGAAGGTGAAATTTGCGTAAACCGAGATACTTTCATTATAAATTTATTTAATTAACTTCAAGATTATTCTCTACTCCAATACCTCAAATTATCATGCTGAACTTAATCTTAAAATGCATAAAGTTCATGAAATCAGAATGTTGGCTGCATGCGTGATACCCCTTTGACTACTGTCTTACTGAACTGACAGATGCGAATTTAAAAAAGCGAACTCACGCGTATCGATCGATTACCCTTTTCATTGATCGCTTACAGGAAAATTAGTGATTTAATAGCATTTGCAGCACGGTTTAAGCCCCGTATTTACATTCAAACATACTTCAAGTGTTACAAAGACTATTTTCTGCAACAGAAATCGATCCGATCGCATTTCAATCACAATCAACTTTCTCAGGTAATGAAACAGACTATTTGTTTACTATCTATTCTTAATTGTAATAAAATCGTCTTCCTAATAGAGTAGGCAACAATAACATAGACGTATTCAATCTCTCATCTCTAAATTTCTATTAAAATGTACGATAATTATGTTTCAGGTGTTGAACAAAAAACGATTACTACGTTTTAAATGAAGACTTGACAACAATCATTGTCCAACTGGTTTTATGTTATATGTACTGAATTTGGCATGAAGTGATCAAGTGACTAACCAATTAGCTCATACAGGCAGGTAATACCCATTGCTGCCTATCTTATCCATTGATTACTATATTAAACTATAATTTTCTACATAGTTGGGAATAGGCTCAGTTTGTTATTCCAACACTTATTTAACTACAAGTGAACCATTTATCCGTACTATTAAATTACAATCCTAGTGTAACCTTGGTATTTCAAGTGACATAACCATTTTATTTTCAGATATTAAATTAAAGTATGCCGAGGAACCTAGTAAGATTTTTCACTTATGGGGTTCAAATACCAGAACACTCCGCATGGACAGTGCAATGAATAACTTTGAATATCTCAAGTGCAAGACTAAGAAAGATTGATTGGCTATTTCTGGACATTATCTAAACAAGACTTTACCTAGCTTCCTACGCTTTTGGTTTATTATAGCGTTTTCGTTTTGAAATCATACAACCATTTTATTTTGACGAAATTAAAGTACCTTCTCGTTATATTCTGCTTAACCTAACTATTTATGTGAATAACTAACTTATCGAGTTCTAATAAAAGCTTAGTTTCTCTCTTTTATTTCCTAAAACCCCCTGGTAGCTTAAAATTATATGCATACTATTTGAAGTAAAATAATTTTCAGAATTACTCTTCATAATTGCATACATACTTACATCTAGTTAAACCTTAGCTTTTAAATCTTTTATGAGCATAAAGGCTAAGCCCAATCTTTCTGAAATCCTAAATTAATCCTCGCACTTACTAACTAGTTTTCCTTAATACAGCTTAGTCACAGATATGCCTTATCCTAAATGTTTTGCCTGACATCATTCTACTATAATAAAGTGAAGCTACTTATTAACACTGCGCTTACTGCATCTTAACTTTTACTAAGCAGATTTTGATGACTCAAATTGAGCTGTACTATTTTTTTTTATACCTGCAAACGCTTTGTCATGTATTTTTACACGAAGGTGTCTAACCAATGCATCTCAAAATTTGCTAAACCAATTTAGATGTTTTCCTTGTTCCTACAAATATTTCGATAGATAATACTATCGGTAAACTGATCATTACTATGATCCCAGGCTAGCTTAGCATAACATACATTCATACCTTAAAATATAGATCAAACTGGTCTATGTTCTTAAATCTATTATACTGTTTTAAATGAATAGTGAAGCTTATTTGGTTAAAACCCTCTCCCCCGCATCAAGACTTGAACCTGGTAAGTACTTAGCTCATAGCTTGGCTAGCCTATTAGGTACTTATCTAAACTAATCTCTCCCCCAACCAGGCGCTCTTTGTATTCCTATGCACAGTTCGGGAATCGAACCCAACACTGCAATCTACACTGAGATTGTCTCTCCCCCAACTAAATGCGCTTTGTATTCTTATGCACGGTTCGGGAATCGAACCCGATACCGCAAATTATGCTTATAAATTATTCTGTAATTATTCCTATTCTCTCCCCAAACTATTATATTTTATAACCATTATATAAGAATCTCGACTATATATAAATTTTCATTGCCTATCTCTAACTGAGATTAAAATAAAATAGTAATATTTTCTTTACCACCAAAGATTTATCTTAGTTATACCACAGCAGCTCTGTCTTATTAATCTGTGGTCTGTGAATTATCTATGATACATTGACAATTGAAATTATGGTTTTGTTTGTTAATTGCATTTCTACTTTCTCTTGTTATTTTTATTTGTAATTTTTAATAGTTCGTAGGCTCGTACGTCGTAGTTGTGATTTAAATGGACTGAAGCAGGCCAAACTAAGTGTGAGAAGACATAACTTGTGATGTGAACCGAACAAGCTAGACTATGTAAACTGATTTATTTTTCCAGAGAAAATCTACTCTACAGATGACTGAGTGAAGTGATTGATTAAAGTGAAAGCGAAAGCTAAACGACTAAGTTATAATTAGAGAATAAGTAAAACAAATGTAACCCTTTACAGTAAAATTGTGGCAAAATTTTGTAGATAATTTCTTTCTCTCATCTAACCTAATAAATCTCAATTAATTATATCTCTTACCCCACTTTTCCGTTTCACGGCAACAAATTGACCGATAAGCGGTCGTTAAAACTAATTTATCATACTTGTCCAAATTCAATCCGATAAATAACTTCCCAAGTATCTTAATACTAACTTAAGATCTAAATCTAGACTAAACAAACCCAAGTTCTATCCTGTCACGGCTTTCATCAAATTGTACAAAACCCCCCCATATCTTTATATTAAACCCCTTATACTAGCTTACATCTAAGGCCTTATATCTAATTTTCTTATAATTAATTTAATATGGGCTTAAATATACCTTATACCTAGACTAGACTACAAGCAGCACTCAGACACCAATCTAGACTACATCTACAGCTAATTATCTACTCATACTATGCAATTCCTAGCCTTAATTAATTACTACCTATAAGAAGCTATTCGGATTGAACGGACTGTATGAAATATGGCCAGCGTGATCGTCTATTTCCTACGTTGTGATAGTAACTCAAATTCGTTTAGTGGAGGCAAGAGATGCTAACCCTAGAAGTAAACTATGCCCTAAGAATTAACACTGAAATGCCCTACTCCTATCTGAACCCTTCCGCTCACACAAAACTCAGCTTCTACAAATCATTACTAAAGAACATCAATGAGAGATGAGTAATTATAATTAAAAGGTAATAACTGGGAGTCTTTATATATATCTTAGGGTAAGTATAATGTACATGGATGTAATGTAGGTATTGCCCTAGTACTGTTAAATGGTTAAACTAAATTATAACAAGAGCATTTATGTAGGAAAGTGAGTAATTGTCTTTTTGTGCTAAAGTCAGGGCCCCGCCATTCGCCCTTGAGATTTTTCTCAACTGATCTTTGCCAGTGACCATGTTCCTCGTCCAGCGACCCTACAGGAACTCCGGCACAAGACTTGTGATTTTACTTGTCTTTAGTCAGTATGTCGTGTTATCGTAACACAATGGGTAAGAGGAGGCTAGAACCAGATTCCTACCTGATACTAATCCTATTACGCTATGCTGTCCCGTCATTCAGGTACAGGAGGGAAACTAATCCACTTAAATAGTATTTTACAATGGGAGTCTCTTTGATTCACTTTGTTGTTTATTAAATGATAAAATATTATAATCATTTACTCTATTTCTGGTTCTGATTTAATTGGATCTAAATGCAACAATAAAACTCTCCCAAAAAGCTATAGAAATTAGTACTAGCTTTATTTTAACATTCTATCTTAAACATGGTAAGTAAATAGGTAGGTATAATAACAAGCGTCAACGTTACGAGTTAAATCAGATATTGAAGTAAGTAAAAGCCTAACCTAATAGGTATAAATAAAAACCCTCCCTATTCATGCCTAAAATAATATTCCTATTCTAGTCAGCTGTGTATTGAAATCTAGAGGAAGAACCTCACATTTACAGTTAAACGTGCGTTGTGTTATGTAGTTTCCAGAAGTGCAATGGAAACTCCTAAACTATTCTAAAGAAGGGATTGGAGTGGCATCTCCGAGTGTACCTAGGTCCTACGCCATGTGTATTGACATCGCCCACGGCCGAAGCCAGGGGTGCAGGCGACATCCTACCAGGGTTATAGGGGCCGTGTGAATATATACATATTTAGATAAGAGACCAGCGCCACCAGTTCCCACGTTCCGACTAGCAGAACGCGGAAGCCTGGGTACACGCTAGGAGGAGTTTACCCTACCCAGATATTTCACTGGGAGTCGGGTGCTGAGTCGACCTCACGCATCAGCTCACACTGAAACAGTGTGTTGAAATTCCAAGCCCTTGTTATCACCGTTAGGTAGCCAGACTTGAAACCCGAAAACCGTGTTTCGTATATTCCCTACTTCAAGCACACAAAGTAATTAATCAAGCTAATTAGTATCCTATAATCGCAAATCCAGTAAGGCTCTATAGAATGAGAAAGATGAGGTTAGGCGCCGGAGAGTAGCCCCGAGCCGCCCAGGATAAGGTTAGGAATAATCACTGGTATTCACGACCACAGAACACTATTTCACACAACAATAATATCAAAACAGTTAAATAATTAATTCGATCAATCAATGCAAACCGTAAAACAGCTGCGACCCGATTTCGCATATTTACTAAAATCAAATTGTGCTTGAAGAACCGCGCTTACGCACCGACCGAGGAGAAAAGATCAAAGACCCTTGCCTACAATTCGCGCCCGTATTTATACCATTTTTCGGTGATTTCGGTGATTACGGCGATATAGGCGACAACAGTGATTTCAACGATTTGGGTGATTATGGTCATATCGGCGACAACAGTGATTTCGACGACCGTCCCGGATTTTATGCTATTTGCTAACCAAGCGTTATGAAAATAAGGTCCATTTTCCTGTGCTATGATTTTTCACAATTACAACAGCCAATAAGTAAACTACTCGACAACAGATGGCGTTGATTTCCACAATTCCAAGAAGCAATAAGAAAACTACTCGAAAACAGATGGCGTTGATTTCCATACTTCCACGAACCAATAAGAAAACTACTCGAAAACAGATGGCGTTGATTGCATAATTACATTCAAATTTAAACGCATAAGTAGATATTTTGTACAACCTGTTTTATAGGTGGTATTTTGCTTAACGATAATGCATACTTTCTCCAATGAATTAATGTTGCTTGAAGCCCTTTTGTCCATAAAAATAAGAATTAAGGTGAATTATATTTTATCTAGACATTAAGGTACTCCTACATCTATACATTAAATCATCTGCGTCGCATTAACTAAGATCGTAAGCATTTCCCAAAGTTTGACCAAGGTGGTTCGTAAATAACATTGCTTTATTGATGTTCTTATATTTATTTACCAAAATATTTTAATACTTGAGACTATTTTGTCTATGGTGGCGGAAGGTTTAACTTCACAGTTTACAAGAGTTCAAATGTGTGTGAGCCTGCCTTATTGAGTTTCACGGTGGCAACACCTAGAGATATTCCTCTAACCTTACTTTGTTTGTGGGACGACTATTTGTTAGTCTGAGGTTCTTTCGCAAATAACTTGACAAATATTGACAAATATTGCACAGAATATGTAATGGTATTTTTACCTGATGTAATTATTTATTTCATCAATTTAAATGCGTTCCCATTTTTGTGGAAGCAATTCGTATTTTATTAGTAGGTATTTATATTATTTAATTTCACATTTATTTGATAAATGTATATGGAATATTATTCCATAGGAGAGTATAAATATATTATTTGTGAATTTTGACCGATGCGAGGGCCCGGATCGGTACAGGCTATATCTAAATGTGGATTTAAAACAATCCGTCACCCACCTTACAGCCCTGATCTAGCCCCAAGCGACTATTTTTTATTTTCTAAACTTAAATCGGACTTAAGGGGGAGAAAACTTTCGTCCGATGATGAGGTCGCTGCTGCAGTTTTCGAGCATTTCGAAGACAAAACTTCCGAATATTATTTTAAAGGCATAGAAATGTTAATCAAACGATCTGAAAAATGTATAACAATAGGAGGAGACTACATTGAAAAATAAAAATATTTTTTTTAACCTAAACGTTAATTTTCATTATTAGGCCGGAAACTTTTGAACCTTACCACGTAAATACACGTATTGATTTGGTGTGCAATAAAATGTTTTTTTTGTATACTTATGTTGTTTTATTCATGACACACTTTGCACGTGTTAATTTTGACTGAATATTGTCAAAGACAACTTTGGAACACTTTATGGGTAAGCTGCAATAAAATGTCGCCAACTTTTAACTTAAACCTTCACCTTCACCCTCACACCTTCACGATTTATAAACAAGCCCTTACCCAAGAATTACCTCAACCTCAACAATAAACAAAAAAAATCTACTAGCATTATTAGTGTAGAAAGTTATCGAATTTTTCACTTTCTGGCTTTTATTTTTACGGTTAACCAGGTTTGAAATTATATTTCCAAAGGATGCTGAAAACGAGAACGCGTGCAGAGATCCGAAAAAAAAAATTATGGCCGGGAATCGACCCCGGATCCTCTCAATCCGTGATACCGCTATACCGCTTCAACACCTATAGCAAGTAGGTGGAAAAATGGAAGGCTCACCAGGTATGCTATGGGTGGTATTAAATAATTCATAGTGATCAAGTTTGGTTAGGGTATCAAAAACTTTCCTTAATGCGTTATTTTTAAAAATGAGAAAATTTGTTCCTTTATTTACAAAGCTCGTTGCGGCGATGAAAGCAATCATGCGCTTAAAAGCTTATAAAACTTTTACACTCGCCGTAGCTCGCCAGAGGAAATTTTTGGAGCGTTACAAGTTATTGTTAGAAAATTTTCTATCAACTTATGACTGTGCTCAGAAAAACGGAAAAGACCGAATCGTCACAGTGCTTTAAGTAATTTTTAGCTCTGTTACACTGCTTAATGTCTGGTGTTTCTTTTACAAGCTTCTGTGTTAACAAGAATGTATGTTTTTGGGAAAATCTTGCTAGTCAAATTCGACTAACAATTAACCCTCTATTGGCCGGATTGATAGGTCTGTGGGCGATTCGCTTGCAAAAAAAATAACCGCCAAAAAGTGAAAATAACCAAGACATTTCATTATCAAAAAATACATTTCGGTGTGCGCTATCTGCTGATTTGTTGGAAGTCGGCGCCTATTAGGTTTGGCTCTATTAGAACTGACGAAAAGGCGCTTCAGTAAAAAATAAAAAATAAAAACTGATAAGAGTTGTTGCCACTATTTTAAGACTTAAAATGATTTAATTACGCGAATGTAACTCAAACATTGTAATTTGGCATGGGTGTCCATAATACTTATATTAAGTTCGCCGACAAAGTAGTAAAATAAAATGACGAATATTTTTGTTTTCGGATACCGTAACGCGGGGAATATTTTTGTTTCTCGTTTTTTATTTTTTGACTTAGGTAAAAGTAAACGTTTTCCACGTTTACCGGCTAAAAGAATTTCTCTAAAGCCTGCACCGAGATGGCACCCAGGCAGCTAAACGACTGCGAAATAAATAAAAGATTTCATCTCGATTGCACTGACGCTCGGGAAAATAACTTACATGCTTATTTGTAGGGAATCAGATAAATTCTATTGGCGAGCGAATATTTCGAGATAAAATGCTATTTGTGAAATATCGACGCGAACGGTATCTGGTAGCGTGCCACAGATAGTTGCATGGAAATACTTCGCGTACCTACCGTAAAGTGTGAGTAGGGACAAAATTGCATCATTGTAGTTTTTAATCAAAATAAGTCACTTTGTACATTTTGAACATCGACGAATGTATGGAAATACTTGTGAACCGCAAATAAAAAGTCCTCAAAAACATTTACCCGGTTGTAACTAAACTAACACAACCACTTTCCGAGACACCGTGTATAATAAATAAATATCTTCAAAAAAATTGTTCTTTTAAAGCCACTTTTTAAATAAAACTGTGGAATAAACGTGTCTTTTAGACCTTTCAATGTATCTCTTAGTATCTTATATTGCTGCAGCACACGACTTGGAACCGAAGCGATCTCGTCGTTCCCGCACGTATGCTAACTTCAACGAATTCGAAGTGATCTGTTTTATTTGGCTTTATTTCAGCAATGCCCGGCTCAATTTGGCTCAGGCATTCAGTAGAAATTCTGAGTGAAATCAATTTAATGTTCTCAAATTCAGAACTTAGAAATTCAGCATTGTTTCCAACTTGTTTCGACGGTAACTCCGCAAAGTATTGGTGTCATATTTCGTTTGTAATGTTGTTATAAAATATTATATTTCAGTGAACTTTTCATTGGAAATCGAGAGTGTTTTTCGTGTAAAAGTATATTAAGTAAGAGCAGTATTTAGTGAATTTACTGGCTTTGCGACTAAAACACAGTGTAACGGATTTTATTAGCCACGGATATAAAGTTGTGAAATTATACAATAAAGTTCTTAGCAAACACTATGAATATAATTATCATCAAATTACACGTGTTTTATTGGGGTCCAAGTGAAAAAGAGAGTAAGTCTAAAAATATTTTAGACTTAACTCCTCTTACACTAGAGAAGAAAATAGTTTTTCATTTACTTATTTGAGACGTAAACCCCACCGATTAGCATTATAAGGCAAAATTCTTCAATGTATTCTTCTCTCAGCTCTATAGTAAAAGTTTGATTCATGAAACCCAAGCCTTGGACCAATCAATTATGCTTTGACTCTTGGACTAAGAAAGCTAAAATTTCACATAGTTTCCATATAAGGTCCGTAAGTTTTACGAAAAACTTAATGGGGAGAAAAGTAGGCAGGTCACTACCAAAAAATAAGGGAAAATTTAAGATTTATAATTTCAATTTTTACTACTTGACTTTGTTCAAGAATGACATCTCTTGGGGGAAAAAAATTGGTGATACTTTTACTAAGGCTAACTAAATTTTTATATTTGGTCCTCTCACCTGCCCAATTATATCTCCTCCTTAAGTTTGTAGTCCACCTATTTCGCCCTTAAGTTTATCGTACTACATAATGTAAGACCTGTACGATATACAGAATAGGGATTTAGGAATTGCCGTGTAATCCCTACTTATTATTGTAAATGCGAAAATAACTCTGTTGGTTTCTCTCTGTCTATCTGTTACGCTTACAAGCCTAAACATCTAAAAGGATTTTAATGAAATTTGGTACATACAGTCATAGCTTCAGGCCTGAGGAAGAACAAAGGATATTTACTATCACGGAAAATTGCATCGTTTCCGCGGGATAGCGATATGCGGATGCGCGAAGGAGTCGCGGGCAACGGCTAGTAGGAAGTACTCTACAGGTACGAAGCTGTTAGTGTAAGCTACAAATATGCAGTATCAAAATCGAAATCAGAATGATCGCTTCCAGTTCTGTAGCACATCCATCCATCCCTATCGCTCCATTCGAGTCACGTAACTCAACCTATTCGAAACGGTACAAAGTACAGCTCTCCGTGTTCACGAGCCACCTAAAGGGTTTTATTCCAGCTTTGGGAAACATGTGAGCACTCAAATGTTTGTTTGTTCGAGACATAAAGAAGGAAGGGAATGTCAAATTGTTTTCTTTTTGCGCGGCAGTAAATACGTCGGCTGTAGTTATACGAAGGAAAGTCTTGAGAGGGTATGTTTTTCACCAGACTGATTTTTAGGGTTTCGGGGCTGAAAAGGAAAACGGAACCCTTGTAAGATCACTTGTCTATGTGTAAGCCTTTCTGTCTGCATCTGAATTTACTGAACTGATTCATATTAATTTGGATATGCGAGTTAAATGGTGCAAATTACAATTAGCGTAACTATTTATTTTCTTTTTGTGTTTTGGTCTCCTACAGTGACCACCACGTTCAAAATTCATTTATTTACATTGCACATCTATAACGGCGTAATAAAAATTCATGTCGACGGAACTCACATTTATTCGTATACTATATTAATAAAATAATCTATTTCGTCACTGGCTATCAAATGAGACTTCATTCACGCCTTCAACTTTTCACTTTATCTAGTCTAGAATTTTTAATTTCAATTTTAATTTAGGCTCCATAAATGCTAATATGACTCACAAAATTAGTATGTTCATTGACTTCTCATCATCAATGTGTATCCATATGATCGACAGCTGGTGGGGTGTTAACATTTTCGAATGGAGAGCAATGACCGGGAAACACGACTCAGGTCATCCCCTTCAAGATTGACCGACGACTCGGTCAAGACCGCTCGACACCAATGAATTCAGGGGATTAATGACCTTTGGCAAATGACAAGCCCAGCAGTCAATGTTTTCAGGTCGACAAGGAGTATACTGCAATAAATTAAACGTATACACAAGCAGAGTGTCGTGGGTTCGAAACCCGGACTAACATATCCGAGTTTTTTGGAATTTACGTGTGAAATTTATTACAACAAATTCACCATGAGAGTTTCGGCGAAGGAAAACGTCATGGGAAAACCTGCATAAACTTACGAAGCAATTTAATGGCGTCGTTATGTAAGGTTCCCACTGGTCTTGCATGGGAACTATAGCCCAAGTCTTCTTATTCTGAGAGCAGACCTTTGCCCAGCAGTGGGACGTATATAGGAAGGAGATGATGATACACGCTAAAGTAGATGGAAATATTCCAGAAACCTTGGTTAAACAGAGAGCCCTTTGTGTTGTCTAACTTGGTACTTCAGTGAAAGTTACCTAAGTAATCAGGTCAGCAAGATCAATTGAAATTTGGAGCACTTAAAACTTTGAGTCTAAAATTTTAAACGAAGGTCTAAGATAGCGGTTTAGTCGCGTATCGGCTTTAATTGCTTGAAAATACCCTAAAGTTCGAGTATTTTATATAAACGGAAAAGCGAGGTTAATTCAACGTTTGCAAAGTATTTATTTCTGTGAAAATTATCATCATCTTGTGTCTTTGTGTCTTTGACGTATCCGTCAACGACGAACCCTACTAGCTCAGGAGATATGAGCAAAAATGGCTAGTGGAACCAAATCATTGTTTTACTTAAAGGTATTGTACGACGCACAGTACAACTTTACTGACCTACGGAGTTGTAGGTGCTTGTGTGTAGTCTTATAATGCTTAAGTTATTCTCCCACTACCTTGGATTTGGATCTTGGTATTATTGTAAAAGTAACAATACTTAAAACTCGTCCTCATCAATCCACCACGCAATAGATTCTTTCATTTAAAACCCAAAACAAATCACAGCAGAACATTCTGGATTCGCGTTGAAACAAAAGAACTCATCGCTTCTGCCTAATTGCCCCGATGAATCTAATTTAGTGCCCAATTCAATAAGCGAGTGAATATAGAAGTTGAAGCGGTCTCAAGCGGCTTATTCGGGGAAGTGTTTGAAATATGTTTTAGCTATAGAGAATGTTACAAAAACACGCTTAAAGCCGAAAGGGGGGAAAAATGAAGTGCATATTTCAGTAAAACTAAATATTAAATAGGTAGCACAGAAGTTTTCTCTCATATAGGCAGTGATTCATAATGAAGGTATAGTAATAAATTGACAAGGTTTTTTTGTACATAAGTACACAAATCACGTCTTTATACTTACGGAGTAGATAAAGCTACTTATGTTGTAAATTATAAAATGTTACTATATTAGAAAAGCTTGATTTTTTTTCATTTCAGTAAATAATTTAAGACTTTAATTTTCATTTAAGAATGTGAAAGCAAACATGGACCTTTAAGAAGATAAAAAACAGTGAAAGAAAATGAATTGTTTCTTTTACCATGTAAACGAGATTTTCTGTATTCGCAGACGTCACATTCCAAATCCCGCCGGGAGACGAAAACCAATATGAAGTGCCGAAAATACCCTGGATATCATTTCAAGCAGAATGTCTAGTGCACATAAAATTTATTTGAATATCCCTCAAACAAAGACTTGACATTGAGACACAAACCTTTGGGGAGGAATCTCATTTTTTCGTCTCAACCCTTTGACCTTATCATTAGTTTCATTAAAATATTATAGGCTTGTAAAACTCCCAAAATCAAGACAGCAGAGCCTGCCAAAGAGACATTATATCAATATAATATGTATAACATTCATAAATACACTCGAAAAACATAACCAACCTTCTGACGCAGTCTAGTAAAAATAAAAGTCCAGACTGACTGTGACTCGTCAAAGCCTATTCCAAACCCTTGGACTTAAAAAAACTAAAGGCTCCATTTCATATTGACGATATTCTCACGGGACAGGGAGATCTACAAGGGGGCAAACTTTGGAAACAAACTTAGTCTAATATTTTCATATATCGTCACAAAACACACCCTAGACTATATTATACATACTTACCTAATTATAATCTGAAGAAGTGTACTACCGTATCCATAGAAGTAACTAATAAAGCGAAAATCGCATTTGCATTGAAAATAAATTCTCAACACCACTGCCAGCAATTTCTGCAATCTTTTTGACCGTATCAAAGGCAAACAAGACACTGTAATTTAGTCAATGCGTGACAAAGTGAACTGTTTTTTTTATTAAAAAGAAGTGATCACATAATCACAGGAGATCAAAGAAAGAAATGGCGAAAAACTAGTTCTAGTTTAATGTCATTAACAAAACACTAATGTGTCGCAGAAGTGTTACCACACTTTTATGTGCATATGCCACGTAAAGCAAGCAGTAAAGCGTGTGCCAATGTACAAGTACGTGTAACATAAACCAAAAGCCGTGTTCTCGAGTAACAAACTAGCTTCGAATAAAAAACTAGGGGAGAAATCGCTCATACCCCACACTGTAATGTAACGCCATAACAATTTATGTCACAACTGGGCTGCCCCTATAGTTCACACCCGAGTATGATATGAGAAATGCCTCTTTCAGAGCAATGCTATCAGGGAGGGGGCGTCACCTTTAAAAATATGAACGTCGTTTAAGTGAGGCTGCTCGGTTTGCTGAAGTAAGCGAAATTAGGGATTCCGACTTGTGGCAGGGCTCTGGATGGGTGGGGACATACTAGGTTCGAAATATTAAGGCATACTTTTGATAACTGTGTTTGACTTAGTTTATTGCCATATAATTCTATTTTGTGACTTAGCTTTTCTTGTAGGGGACAATCCACAGTAAATGAAACGCAGGGCCTTCCTATGACGTTGTAATGAGATTCACTTCCGATTCAGTTTAGGTTCGCTCGCTGTCAGATCCATAGGTACTAAAAATGACAGCTAAAACCTGAACGGAGTTGGAATTGAATCGTATCAAGACACTAGCTTCTGCCCGCGACTTCGTCTGCATAGAATTGGCAATTGACCATGTTTTTGGTTATCCCCCGGGAAATATGCTATTTTCCGGCATAAAAAGTAGCCTATGTTATAATCTAGGGTACCAGCTATCTTCGTTCCAAATTTTATCCAAATCCCTCCAGTCGTTTTAGCGTGAAGAAGTAACAAACATACACACTCACTCACTCACATCGTCACATCATCACATCGTCACAAACTTTCGCATTTATAATATTTGTAGGATGGTAAGGCCCCAGGAAGAAAAAACATGTTGGTTCAAAAATCTCTGCTAGTGGTATAATAAAAGCACCCGATAATTTGTTTAGAGCTTTGATAGAAGATGCCGCCACTAGAAGAAGATTGCCGTATTAATTTAGTCGAAATTCTTCTCATATTTTAGAGATATTT
The DNA here is from genome assembly GCA_963854515.1 of Pandemis heparana. Classification (NCBI taxonomy): domain Eukaryota; kingdom Metazoa; phylum Arthropoda; class Insecta; order Lepidoptera; family Tortricidae; genus Pandemis; species Pandemis heparana. Next base: position 4,571,957 of record OY978016.1, on the reverse strand, counting down.
CTAGGCTAAAGTTTGTTTCAGCAGAGCTCAGCGAGAAAAAAAACATTAACCTTGTTGTTCCGCTATTCAGGAGAAACCATCAAAAACTTTAACCGACAAGTATTTTTCCCTAGTCTTTAACTACTCGTAAAAATATGCAAAGCCGGCACTAGCATACGAAATACGTGAGACTTTTGCATAATACCGACGCGCATTATCCTGCCTTTAGGAGCTTTGGGTGTCGGTTTGGAAAGGTGCCATGTCCTGGTACTAAGGCGCTGTACCGGGGAGTGTAACAGCATGTCACGGACGCGTGAGTCCGGACAAATGAGGAACGGTTGCGGAAAAGTGGGACGCGGAATGAATTAACTTTAATTGAATTAAATGGACAGCTAGCGGCACGGCCAGCACGAGCATGCAAGAGCTGTGTTGCGCGAGATACTACCGTCTCTTTCTAGAACGAACAGTAAGAAAAAGGCGGGTAGTCTATCTGTGCTATGCTATGTCCAGTAGGCTTATTGTCTAATTCGCTCGCAATCGCCATCGTGTACATTTTTACAGTTCTTCAGTTTAGTCCAGTACGGGCTGACAATTGGCATTGGCATCAGCTAGTTGTCACATTCATACAAGAACTGTCACAATGAACACGATGGCGATTGCGAGCGAGTTAGGCAATAAGCCTACTGGTTCTAAGGCGCTGTACCGGGGAATGTAACAGCATTCACGGTTGCGTTAGTCAGGACAAATGGGGAACGGTTGCGGAAGTGGAACGCGGAATGAATTAACTTTAATGGAATTAAATGGATCGTCAAGTTCTTTTTTAAAGCTAGCACGAGAGCACGCGAGAGTTGTGTTGTTCAAACGTAACATTAAATTAAAAAAAAATAACCCATCAAGCATTTATTGAGTAGTATCATACTTAAATAAAAAAAAACAAATTTATACCAAACTTCTCGACCGTTTTTTACCAAACAAAGTTAAGTAAGAACCACCGCAAGGAAACTGGCTTTCGAATGAAAAAATCGCCCACTTAAGAGCTACTATGCCAAAGACAGACTTACACACATCGACGTCAAACGTCAAACTTACATAAAATATGCATAACACCCCTCTTTTTGCATCGGGTGTTAAAAATCGCCATGGAAATTTTATGTCACGACATAAAATAAGAATCTACGAGTACGAACCACGTTGCAAGTCACGGTGTATTAGGAACACATTAGACTGTGGCACAAAGGAGCACGAAGATGAATAGCTCTAACAGAGTAACTGGGTCTATGCGAGACACAGTACAGTCAAAGGCATTAAATTATTATGTACGTTACCAACACGTCAAAAACATCTACAGACCTTTATGCCACAAAAAATAAGGTCGGCGACACATGTATTTGACTTGAGGCTGTATCAATATTTTATGCTCTCGATTGTCCCTGAAGTTCACAACACACGCGTACACGTTTGTTAAACTACTGATGGTAATGTGTATTGGTTTGTTGGTGTGAATGGGGTGCGTTGGGAGGGAAAGACACGAAAGTTTCGTGACCAAGTTGGGGACGTTTTGGCAAAAGGTCTGGTCAAGAGTACCCTAAACTCACGGCATGTGTGAAGAGATAGATGAATGAGGATGAAGTGAAAGGACTTTGCCAGGATCTTAGCAAGTAGAACAAAGTAGTCTCTCCAATGGGAAAGAGGCTTGCAGGTGTTTTTCTAAGTATGATAATAATACCCGACGACCAACCTTAAAAAACTCAAAGTGCTTCTTCGTATTCCTAGTATTTTTTGTTTTCTTAGCACGATAGAGATTGACGTCGTCACGTCACATCACACCCCATGGACATTCGACATGGACCTCTGACCTCTGTCAAATAGATAACGATGGAAAAGGCCGGTGACACAGAACTAATAATAAAGAGGATAGAAGTGCCTTAGTCGCGTGACCTTGGCGCCGCGCTTGTGTCTCGTAGGACACAAGCGCGCGACTTGTGGCTCAGTGCTGTTCGAAACGTCGGTGTGATATTAGGTGCTTAAAAATGGTGTTTTGCAGCATTTACAATTGCGAGAAGTCATCCAAACTGTGTAATTACACTAATAAGGGGATCACATTTCATAGGTATGTATAATTTAAATGTATAAAAGCTGTTTTATATTAAAAACACATTGAGAAAATATTTCATTATGAAATATTGGTTTACACGTTATTACCAAAAACTTCATGTTCCATTGCTGTCCATCCCCATAAACACGAAGCGCAATTTGAAGTACACGCAGCAATGTAATGTAACTTTTGATAACACTTCTCTCTCGCACAAAAGTTCATGGTACGGACACGAAAACTGGTTATGACGAGTCCCGAGCTAGTGATGTCCGTTGACTTTTGGAAAGTTTTTATCGACATCCTAGTTTATAATCATACTAATCCATGAAAGATTTAATGGAAATTCTTCATTGTCAAAGATAAAACTATAGTCTGGCAGATAAATCACTGCAGCCAGATGACACTTTCACACTTTCAGTGTTGTCAGTTTTTGGCGAATATTAAATAGTGATACGACTTAGTGAGTGAATGAAAGAATTAAAATACTTAAAAACTTAAATAAATCGAACAATTGTTTCTTGATTGCTAAATTAATATAAAGTAACTTCAACTTTGTTGTCATAGGTCACACTTAAACTAAAATCATTCCGAATATTATTAATATGAAAACCTTGAACCCCTCAAAAGTATCGCGCTTAATTTAAAATATACTAAACCAAGAATATGACATTCATAATCGAGCACTAGTGAAATAAATGTGATATCATTATTTCTTAAAATGACATTTGGAAGTGTCATCTGGCTGCAGTGGTTTATCTGCCAGACTATATGAAACTTGGCATTTAGTCATTTAGGCACTTAATAAGAAGTAAAAAACATTCGTTCCAGCACTTTAGAAATTTCGACCTATACGGAAATAGGTACTATGGTATAAATGGGGATGATGGAAGTATAATACTACCTATATAAGTATATAGTGATGCAGTCATTTTTAGAAAACGTACTAAAAAAGGTCATCTAGGTATTAGATTATTATACGAATTTTATTCATTTTAAACAATATTACATTTATAGTAATTCGCTACAAATTGTTTATACTAATGTATGCACATTACATCACATAGTGGTGATGCCACCACTAATTCATTATAAATTTGATCATTTAACCAAAAATGTCCTGTTAAGTTTACCTACTGCAAATAGTAACAATCGATAACATAGTCGATAAATTCAAGGCCTAGCCATGTAGCTTTTGCACAGCACAGACATAACGTTGAAATAGCCAATGAAGAGCGACGATGTGTAAGTATGAGTATGACTTGAGGCGAGTGTTATTCATCGCTCTGTCTTTAATACGTAAAGTTCATAATTGTTTGTGATCAAATTTACGAGTAATTGTGTGCGTAATTGCGTAGTACGGTTCCGGTCTTTTGCGTGTGTGCATTAATAGCAAGTAGAGGGGATAAAGCGGCGACAGCGGTTCCGGTTGGAAATAGGAACTAAAGCATTTCTATCCTCTTTATTATTAGTTCTATGGCCGGTGATCTTTGAGAGTCAAGCGGTCTATAGGCGATTACTAGAAAAAAGGATACTCTATTGACCATAAAGATGGTCCGGCAGTTTCATTCCCAACTTTATGTGATGAACTAATTTTATTTACTGCCTGTATTTTGGTGTCGTTCCTTCCTTTAGTAAGAACGATTGTTAAAGCTTAAGTAGTGAAGCTAGTTCTTTGTCTTCATTTTAACTTAACTGCTGTGCTTATTAAAGAACAGTCGTTGGTTATGTGAGTATTTTTTTTTCTTTTTCTTTGTGGTTTTTTCGGAAGAGACAAAATTGCAGGCGATTTTTCCCTAATTTCAATTCAATTCGTGTTAATTTTTCCCTATTTTAAGGTATTAATTTAGACCCAGTTTGATAATCTTCATAATGTTGATTATTTCAATCCAAAAAAAGTGTAACGTAGAACCTTGTAATATTGGACAAGCGAGTAGTTTAAGTATTCAGGTACCTATCTGGAAAGAACGGATCACAGAAATTTTATTCAACGTTTTAATCACATTTATAATAGGTTCGGTTTGGGTTTCGGGTTTGGCAAAAAACATGTTTCGGTCGGATACTAGTAATTACCTATATTATGTACTTCAGAAATAAAGTGAATTAGCTGCATCTCTGATAGCTGTGCTAGTATTCCTTCTTTCTTGCTTTAACTAGATTTTGTTACTAATGGGGGTCGGACGTAAAATCTACTTTTCACGCCTGCTGAGGTTAACTCGAGCAGAAAGCTTGTTGCTTCTAAAAGTATAACGAACAAAAATGGCAGTGATGTATTGAAATGCTTGCTCTTTTTACTGGATACGTAACTACGTTAAGGTTCTGTAGGTACCCAAAGGGTAGAAACGGGACTCTATTACTAAGACTCGACTGTCCATCTGTTTGTCTGTTTGTCACCAGGCTGAATATCATATATAATTCTACCCGTACTACACGCTGTATATTATTAAAATTTAGAGTGTAAACAGTTCTTTATCGCTTGAAAAACAATCAACAGGTCGATTAAAAATTCACCCTACGCCAACGCACCCTGTATCCGTTATCAACTGAATATGTGTGCCCTCATGAGGGTGACCACACAATCAGTCCGCAGGTCAGGCGCTATTAGTTGCTGACCCGCTGTCCCGCCGCAACGCTTCTTCATGGTGTACGTACAAATGCGGGTGCAATCTCTCACGGAGCGTCGACAAAATACGAATTGGAATTTTAGAAGGAAATAAAATTTGAACCAGCTCAAAAAGGTTTTGTGATTGACTGTGTACAGTTTTTCAACGATATCTATGTTAATAAAAAGCTCTATTTCGGTTTTGGTTGTGTTTTTTTTTGCGTGTGTACGTGTGTACTCTTGTTTGGTACGAATATCTATGTGCCGAATTTCATCCAGATCCGTTGGGCTGTTCTGGCGTGATTGAGTAACAAACATCCATCCATCCATCCATCCATCCATATATATATTAGTTAGAGTTAGATTAGTTAGATTATGTGACAATGAAACGCGACGAGGTAAGATTGCTTATGATTCTTAAGTAGTCTATTTTGTGGCCCTGGTACAGGGAATTCGCTGGACCTACATTATTTTATAGGTACTGCTAATGCAATTTAGTTAGATACCAAAAATAGACGACATAGACGACAAAGAATAGAGCGACATCAAATCATGTAAGTATTAAATCTATACAAAATGTTGATATCTACAAAACTGTATACAATAACATAACTATCAATAAAATAACTAAATACAATTTTAGGAATCTGACACCCACATCAAAGTGTAAGACGTGACTTTACATTAACAATGTGTACTCTCCTTACTCAACGGGCCACAGCCTTTGGAGGTATACCTATACAGCTACCGATCACATAACACAGTTTGCTCTACTTAGTGTCGTAATACACAAGTTGTCAATTTTGCTTTCTGATTTTTATGTTTATTTTTAAGGTTATCCTGTTAGAAAGTTACATTTCTAAACGATAAGCAGGTGATGAGCTGTAGTTATTCTACGGAAATATGCAAGAAAATTGTGTCGTAGAGACACATTGTTACAAACAGATAGCGCTAGGCGACAAATTCACATAGTCTGGTACAGGTGGAAAGATTCGAAGGTTTATAGAAGAACAGAAAATATTTACGAAGAAAGTGGCGCAGTATTCTAAGCTTTATTGTGTTACCGCACAGATTAACTGATAGTTTCTTATAGAACTTACCTTATTTTATTTCACGTACCTTACATTAACTTGCCTGTGAGTTTTAGGATATTTTAAATATTCAACACTCTTGATTAGCGAATTCAGAAGAGCACTTTTAAATTTTTCACGGGGTATGTGTGATAACGAGATGTTTGAGAAAATACTGAGAGTTCTTAAACAGATTTAAAAATGAAATAAATTCTATCAAAAATTACATGTCATTTTTAATACTTACAAGCTTTTTTTTGCTGGCTGTGCTTTTTGCTGACTGTACTTGCATTGTCATCTATCCTACATCATCATCATCATCATCTCCAGCCTATATACGTCCCATTGCTGGGCACAGGCCCCTCTCAGTATGAGAGGGCATGGGCTATAGTTCCCACGCGAGCCCAGTGCGGATTGGGAACTTCACACACATCATTGAATTGCTTCGCAGTTGTGTGCAGGTTTCCTCACGATGTTTTCCTTCACCGAAAAGTTCATGGCAAATTTCAAATGAGATATCGCACATAAATTCTGAAAAACTCAGAGGTGCGAGCCCGGGATTCGAACCCATGACCCTCTGCTTGAGAGGCCACAGGTGAAACAACTAGGCTACCACGGCTGTGCCGCTGCTGTCTATCCTACATATGTGTGGGCGTGCTGCCTATCCTACATATGTGTACCAAATTTCAAGTCAATCGGACCAACCGTTGAAGAGTTCCTGACTGGTTCACCAGAACTCTACTACCAGATTATTGTATTGTCATCCGACTTGCTCATGTGTGCAAAATTTCAGCTCAATCGGACGAAGAAATCTGCTTCAAAGTTGAGTCGCAAGATTCCATCCAGACAAACATATTTATATACGTAAATACATACATACCATGCAAGTCGAATAAAAACTTGTAAAATAACATAAAATGTTTCCATTAATTCGAATAAAATAAACGTTTGATACAAAGAGGAACGGGGGCTTGGCACACAACCAAAGAGTACCTACCGTGTAATTAAACTGAATTTTTCGACCACCATTTACTCAACAACGTACGAGCAGTGGATTTAAAACAAAAATGTGAAATAGTTCACCCGCTTCTATTTTCTCAAAGAAAATCTTCACGTGCATTTCTCTATTTGGTAGTGAGACACAGCAAAATAATTTCTAGAGCAATGAAAATACCGAGTCGACAGTCTGTCGCAAAGCGTTGTGTTCAACTCAGTGTCTTTACCGGGCTGTTGGAAGGTCTTTTTGATTTTTAGGGTGCCGTGCCTCAGCAAAAACGGAACCTTTTAGGGTCACTTTTTTGTCCGTCCGATTACCAATTTAAAACCCTTTTTCACGGGAAAGCGTGGAGGTAAATGGAAATTAAAATACTCAGTGAACTCAATCTAACTTCTAAATTCAATCGAAAGATACAGTCATCATGGAAAAGGTCTTTATATAAATGGAAGCGGAATTAAAACCAACGCGATGATGACAGCACGGCGACGATACGGTGGTATCAAAATACATAAAGTTTAAAATATATAATGGGTTAATAAAATACATAATGGTTCAAAATACATAATGCAATTTTTTCAGAAAATTGCAAATTAACAAAATTGTTATAAACTAAACCTAACCTAACCTAAACCAATCTATAGATTACACTAACAAAAAAGTACATCTAGCTAGTAGTTTCACAGAAAATGGCATTTTATATTTTGAACCATTATGCATTTTAACCTATTATACATTTTAAACTTTATAGATTCTGATCTGTGGCCAATTATACATATAAACCTTCATCTTGAATCACTCTATCTGTTCAAAAACCACATCAAAATCCGTTGCGTAGTATACATAGGGACAGACATCGGAAAGCGACTTTGTTTTATACTACGAAGTATGTATGTATGTAAACTCTTTATTGCACATAAAATTTAAAAATACAGAAATACACAGAAAATAGTACAAAGGCGAACTTATCCCTAAGAAGGGATGTCTTTCAGCTAACCTGGTACAGAAAGGAGCAGTTTACAAAAAAAGGCAAGCAGTCATATTATGCGCAAATATCAAGTGAAAGTATTAACAATAAATTAACAACTAAAGTATATATACTTAAAACCATAATAAAATAATAATATAAAGTGATAGTGATTACTAGTTCTCAAGGTTAGGTAATTAATTGCACCGTTAATTGAAAGCGTTGCCCTATGGAGCTCCATATTAATTAACAAAAAACATTTACCTTGTGAATGTTTTTTGTTCATTCAGGGTTAGGATCCTAATGGGTTAGGAAAAAAAGGAAAAATAAACAAAGACGTGTAATCAGATGCTTTATTTACTCGGTAATGTGCATAAAATATTCTGTAAATAAGAGACTCGATAAATATTCCGTGGTGTTGAAGGATAAAAGGTCGCGTCAGATTAATTGTTGTTAATTAAGCATGTGTTTGCTCTCGCGAAAGACAATGTTGACAAGCGTTTTCATTAAATTAAAACGTCTTTCGAATTTCTGTGAAAATTAACAGTTTGGAGATTTCTACGTTTTAACTTTCGGAATTTCATTAAGACGGTCGAAATGTAACTTTCAAGTTTAAGCTCACGTTTCTAAGAAAAAATGTTATTAAAAAAATATGTTTAACGATACGGCATATTTTATATTTGTGTGGTGAGCACGAATATTTGTTCCTGAGTCATGGATGTTTCTATCTATTTAAGTATTTATTTCTCTATATAAGTATGTATATCGTTGTCTAGTACCCATAATACAACCCTTACTAGCGCTTACTTTGTTACTAGGTCAATTTGTGTGAATTGTTCCCTAATATTTATTTATATTTATATTTGTATATGTTTGCTATTCCTTACAGTGTTCGAATATTCACCCCTGTTTAGGGTATGTCTGGATGACTAGTATTCTCTTACTAGCTAAGCCAACATTGCTCGCACTGTGTTTTGGCGTAAAAGGTTAAACAATCAGTTAAAATTACTGGCACAATGAAGTGTTTCATCTTAGCCCTATGCGCCAGTGTTGCGGATACCTATAATGGGCAGTAGTGATTACTTAAGAGGGTGCATCCGTGCTGAGCTCGCAACGTCGCATTTTTGGCGATTTTTTGTGATTATTTCACAGAAATTGAATGAAAGTATCAAATGTCCGTCTGTAGTGCACTTCGTTTTTAGTCTATTAATGTGTCCAATGCAATGATTAATGGTGATGGACTTTTATTTTCGTATTAAAGGGATAAAATACTATATTTCGTTTAATAAGAAAATAAAAGTCCATCACGATGAATTATTGCATTAGACACATTAATACACTAAAAACGAAGGGGACTACAGACGGATATTTGATACTTTCATTCAATTTCTGTGAAATAATCGCAAAAAAACACCAAAAATGCGACGTTGCGAGCTCAGCACGGATGCACCCTCTTAAAGGTAACATACAGTCCGTGAGTTTTTAAAATGCCATCCAGGTTTGTACCATCGGCCGATTCCTCGACTAGTTTCGGCTTCGTAGAGCGTTTTCTCGCTCTAATTTACGTAACGCTAATTTTATTGTCTCCTTTCAAGGACTGAACTGCAATCTTTATGGCCAGGTACAGCTGTAGGTACTTGCATGAAAATGAGGATTTTTGCTGTAAAAAAAACAGCCCCACCCCAACGCACCAGAGGAAACTACGGCTACTTGATCGATTTAATTTGGACTGACTAATCCTAAGTGGGTACTTGCTTCGTCCATTAACGCACCAATTTCATCCTCTGAGACAGCTGTCTACTTGAAATAGGTACGAGTAACCTCATTATTTTTCCGCCACATTATTCATCGTGTCTTGAGGGATAATACTGTTGAGGCAACGCACAATATCGCGGCAAGGTGGCTGGCTACCCAAATGGGATATCTCGAGATTGTCTTTGTCTCGCTTAATTGATTGAGTTTCCTAAATTATTACAGTGATTCCTCTTAGGGATATGAACTTTGTTGGTGTTGGTGTGATTTTTGGGTAATGTTTCGTGAATTACTACACGTCTTTTCTAAAGACTGTCAGCCTTATTCATAAAAAGTTGGAGGCTCGCTATAAGCTCGCTATAGGACCGATGCAAAAAAACATGATTCATAAACGTCAATTAGCGCTAATCAGTCCATCAAGGGTCTGTTAAGTCTTCCAAAAGTTAGCGGACCGTAGACCCTACTTTATCTCTCTGCTAACTCATAAAATGGCCGCCGCACATGTGAACAGCTGATTTTGGCAAGAGCAAAACCATACGCAAGACAGTTTTTTTTGTTTTAATTTTTTATTCCCTCCGGGAAAGGTAAAGGAAACTAGATCCACACTGCCTAGTCTGTCGTGTTAATTCGCTGGTTTCCCGCTAATTCGCTGCCACTGCTGTCAATTTTTTTTTTTTAATTCACTAAAAGGCCATTTTTGGTCTATGATTTGTCAAGGTGACAACATAACGCGTCTAATCCATCCATCAGCAGCTCATTAGCTAACAGACTGCTAGCAAGCGTTTATGAATCATACTTTTTAACAACTGTCAAATAAGCTTAATCAGTCTGTTAACTAATCGACTGATCAAACCTCAATTAAGGATTTTTTATGAATAAGGCTGTGTATCTTTTTATGGAGTTTAGGGTTGATTTTTCACAGCAAGGGACACTAATACTTAGGTATTTAGTATTAATTTCAACTTTATACTTCAACGCGTTCCCGTGAAAAAGGGTCTTGACATATAGACAGACGGACAGACGGATAGCAAAGTATTTTATTATAAGGATTCCGTGTTTTCTTTTTGTGGCATGAAACCCTAAAATATATTTAATAAATCAGAATACCGAGTTAAATAAAACGAAATTGATTGCTTAACGGTTTTATGCGACGCGAATCGAAAGCATTATTAAATGCAATAAAGTTTCTAATATATAATGAACCTTGACAACCGTATAGCGTTCAATAGTTTACCTTACTAGCCAGAAGCAGAACAGTGAACAATATACGCCATGAAGACTTACGGAGTACTTGTTTGGGTGATATTCACAGTCGTTAGTATTAGCAGCTTTTCGAATGCCAAATTAAGTCGCGTTGGCCCATATGATCTGACTAAAAGTGCAGAACTGTTCGTGGAGTTTGTGCAAGAATACAACAGGCATTATAAAGATCCCGCAGATTTGTTAATACACTACCAGGCATTTGTGAAGCAACTAGTGAATATAAATAACCTTACCGCAAAATATGCCCCGATGACTACGTTTGGTATAAATCGATTCGCTGATTTTACTGACGAGGAATGGAAAAATGAAAACCGGGCTAGAACAAGAAAATTCACAGTTTAAAAGCACCGTGTCCATTAAATTCAGGTACTAAATTCATTATTAAGATGTAATTTTTGAATTAAATAATGAAACCTGTTATTTATTTCTTTATGCACCTACCGAACTAAATAATTATTATAACGAGACAATTTTTGAGCAGTATACGGAAAAGTTACCTAGTCAAAGAATTAACTTATGCTTTTTATTGCGACCAAGACCAAAGTTCCATTGTACAGTCAGCGTCGAATAGTTCGTGACACCGAAAGCGGCCAAAATTTTAGCAACACGACCTCATTAATACCACTTTACAGTTAGCGTCATATAAATCGTGACACCCAAAGTAGCCAAATAGTTCGCAACACGTCATTCAGTTGAAATAAGGCCGTATTGCTAACTTTTTGGCCACTTTGGATGTCACGAACTATTTTGACGGTGATTGTAACAATGACGCGTTGCACACTATTTGGCTACTTTGGGTGTCCACGAACTATTTGACGCTGACTGTAACTAAGGATTAGAAACCTAGTTTGGATCGGTAAATTGCCGGAGAATTCACCATTTTTATATTAAGCGTGACAATTACGCGCTGGCGTGAAATATACGATGACAGCATTAATACTAAAAATTCATAACGGGGGTCTAACGGCAACATTTTTATAAAAAAAACTTCTTTTCGACCATCGCTGTCTCGTGGGGAAGGCATCGTCGGCATTTTGTCACAATTTAAAAATAAAGTGCCCCAGTTAGTGGAGCGCTCACTGGAATCGAACTCCAAGGCAGTGAGGTTACGATTGGATTTTGAGTGAGTAATTTTAGCGTCTTAAGCCGTCTTGTGTCTGTTTTGGGGTGTGGACGGCGGAATAAGTAATCGCGTGTGCATTGTATGCCTAAATTCTTTTAGACTTCAGGTTTCTAAGGAACGGCTGTCGTATTAAAATTTTAGGTACGGGTCCCTAGAATCTTCTTAAGCTTTTGACGCTTTTTAACAAAGAATTTTGTGTAATAATGAGATTGATTTCCTGCAGCTATTGGATTTCATGTTACCTACGTGTTGATAGTGTTTTGTTTGTTCTAACTCCTTATCATTAGCGGGTCTGCTTAGAAGGAAGGCCTACTAGACTAACCCTAAGGACGGTCTAAACGAGTAAGAGGAGAAAGCGGTTTGTACTACACGGCCTATAGCGACCTGAGGCCTTATTGCGTAACGTGCGGGTGCTCGCAATCGCAATTAGCATCCTTTTCTACCAGCATCGTTTACAGTTTGACAAAAAGAAATATGTTTCCGAGTGCGCACGACAACAAGGCTTGACTGCTAATCCACTTCTCATTCGCATAAGGTATTTTTGATTTCAAGTGGGCTGACTTGTAATCGGTTGTAATCAACCTGGATTCATTATTGATGGAGGGACTAGTGACCTGTATAAATTGACTAGAAACTGCTAATAATTTTTGTTACAAAATTGTGTCGGCCTATGAATAATAAAAAGTTCAGAGCAAGCGTTTGTAAATATCAGCGAATTTCCAAGCTATTTACAAAGAACTCGCATTTCCTCCCAATCTTTTGAAACTTCGCGACAAAATCCAAACGTTTCACAGAAAAATGTCTTTAACAGTACAATATCACAGGTACAATGTGACTTTTGTCAACAATGCCTTTTCTTCTATATCGTTGCGAAAAATCCCGAGGGACAGTCGTAACGAGCGGCGTAATACGTGCTTCTCATTGGTATAGTCAGCATTAAATAAATCGGAACGGATAAAGTGGTCGATAATATGCCAAACGGGGCATAATAACGACAAGTGATGCTTTTTACCCGACTACGGCAAGCCAAAGGAGGATTATGATTTTGACAAGCTATGTATATATGTTCATCTGTTCCCTCATAGCTCCCTCACGATTCCTCATAAATGAGGTATCGTTAGAAGCGTCTTGATTGTCCGCTGGTTATAGGCTATTAGGTCGTGTCACTAAATTAATATAATATAAACAGCGTCAAGCATCTGTCCCATAGGAAAGGCAAAGACTGCTTTGTTCCGCTTGCTACAATCCTGACATAAATTATCTTTTTCGATTTAACCACATTCATCAATCTCATCATAACTATAATGTTCGTCGATAGGTGCTCTTGTTCTAACCTTTTGTCAAAACGTCCACAGTTTAATTTTAATTTTAAATAACAAAACAAAACTGAAACTGACTTCATTGACGTAGATAGCGCAACACTTCGTAGTACTTTCAAATGCATACAAATTGCCTGACATAATAAATACTACCTACGTGTTTTCGTCGCTGACTTAGAGACATTTTGAAAGTGGTATAGGAACGTAGACAATTTGGTCAGTGAAAATACTGAAACAGATGCGTACCCTGTCACTGGTAGGTAATAAATTGATAGTTTCGACCAAGACCAAACGAACAGTCAGCTACTAAACCGGTTCATCTTACCATCTTCCATAAAAAGTTAATCATACAAATCACGAACATTAAGCCTGTCTTTTCTGTCTCAGTAAAGACCAAGACAATCACAATAAGTGTACCTACAAAGGAATTTAAAGTAAGAGAAACAAGTCTCCTTTTATTCTAATGAAATATTATGAAATCTAGAAAGAGAATTAAACAATTTCCCGGCAGTAAATAGGTCTTCGGCGAAAGTCAGCCAAGAAAGTAACTCAAGTCGGTGGCAATGCGATTTTTCGCGAGCTCTTCTCAAAATGGCCGCCAGCAAGTGTGCCCGAGTGCGCTCGAGGGACTCACAATGTAGTCGCGGTAAATACCAGCGAGGCTAAATTGGAGGTACGTTTGGATTGTGCTGTAACGACTAAACAAAAAATCCATTTGACACTAAAACTAGAATAATAGACTGAAAGAGATAAAAGTGGTCAACTTGACAATTTATAAAAATACCATAGTGGCTTGTGGTCCGGCCCAGCTTAGCAGTTTCTTAAATTACGTACTTTCCTCTTGAATCATTCTGTCTATTGATGAAATGAAAACCCCATCAGAATCCGTTGCGTAGTTTCAAAGGTTCAACGCAGAGCTGCTCGATTTGTCGATAACCAGGCACTCTCTAGTCGGCTCGATTCTCTGGCTGTGCGGAGGGATGTAGCATCCCTCTGCATATTGTACCGAATATATCATGGGGAGTGCTCCGATGAACTTTTCGGATTGTTGCCTGCGGCTAAATTCCACTACCGCACTTCGCGGAACCGTCTGTCCTTCCATCCTCAACATCTTGATGGTTGGCAGTCAAGTACCGTGCGTTTTAAACGCAATTTCCTTCCTCGTACGACGAAGATCTGGAACCGGCTTCCTGCTGCAACATTCCCTGAGCGGTACAATTTAGGGATCTTTAAAAAGCGAGCCTTCCTGTTCTTGAAAGGGTCGGCAACGCACCTGTGATTCCCCAAGTCTTGCAGGTGTCCATGGGCGATGGTGATTACTTTCCATCAGGTGACCCGTCTGCTCGTTTGCCCCCTCTTATATAAAAAAAAAAAAAAAAAAAAAAAAAAAAGGTTTAGGTCTAAGCGTACTGCATATGTATATAGGTACTTACAAATACAAATGGCGTGGAAAGATTTTGATTTGCACTATGTAAAGATTATCCGTAAAACGTTTTTAATAACATTCATAACCTTAATATTTTCCAGAAAAAGCAAATAAGAATAACAATAATTATTTATGACACTGACTATACTGTTTTACGCTGTTATCCTGTTTTACGATAGATGAAATAGAACATTTTGAATTCGACTTCTTTCTTGAACTTCTATTTTTATCAAGATTTTTTTAAATAATAGATAGGTACATACATAATCTGGGGATATTAAAATGGTATCCCTTTTTCAGACAATAACTAACCACCAACCGACTCATAAAACTAAATTAAAGTTCGTCGCATAGGATTTCTCATTTTTAAATAGCGGCGAAGTTAAAACGGCAGTAACCCGGAAGCGAAATCATGGCTGAATGCTTCTGAGCAATGAATATTTCACTAAGAGCTGACGACAGAAAACATGCCGCTTTTAGATTTCACCGTGAATGGTAAATCCGTGGTCACGCAGAAGACACTGTGGAAATGTTTGTTTACTTAAGTATAAAAGCCGCTCCACTATACTTTCATATTTTGCTTCCTTACGATAGTGAAAATGACTGTTATGGTCAAAGTTTCTCCAGTAGGTAAAGACTTTGCGTTACGATCGCTGCCACCATCTTCCTTGCCATCCTAGAGTAACCATAGTATATTGGCGTAAAAGACTAACTTGAGCTGCATAAAACAAAATTCATCTACACTACCGTGCAAAAATAACAGGTCTCTTTCCATACAACGTTTCATGAAAAGCGACCCGTTGTTTTTGCTCGTCATTATATTTATAATCATATAATAATTTTATTCATCAAAACTAGTTACAAACCAACTCATTGCAACACAGTTAAACGTCGCCGTCAATAAAACCTATTTTACGGTATATTATGTTATAATTTTATGTTTTTCCAAAAAGTAGGGGAGAGAGAAGGTCAAATGGGAAACTGACGTCGGAGCATAGCAGGTGCGTTGCCAGCCAGGGTTAAGAGTAATTTTATTGACTGTCTTACTCTCTACGCCGAAACACGCGTAAGCTGACTTGGCGGCAAGATTAACTAGTAGGTAAGAGGGTTGTAGAAATTCAGAAGGACCTTATAAAAAGTCTTATTTAAACTTTCAATGTTGGAAGGCGAAAAGTTGGTAGGTCTTCCGCGAGGACGGACGATCTGGTATGGTACCTACAGATCGCTGAAAGCCATTGGCTGCCGGTAGCACAAAACTGCGGCCCGAATAGATTACTAGGAACTCATCGCGTTCTTAGAATCTATTATGCTCGGCAAACTGTAATTTTGGCGACGCCGAATAGTAAATTAAAGGTTAGGCTCTGCAAACGGTTGGTAATATCGTTCGCGCATCAGTGCCGAACAGAGGCCCTGATCGTCGTGGTCGCGGGGAAGGCCTATATCCGCAGTAGTTTCCCGGCTGATGGTGATGATGATGATGTTTGGTGAAGTAGTAACTGCTTTAACTTTAGTCATAGCTCTTAGTCTACATTTTTAGACAGCGTTTGGTTGCGTGTTCGCGTGACCCGGTTCCGAAGTTAATCCTCAGCGGGAACTAGTGAATAGTTGTCAGTTTACCTTTAACGAGTAAGTAAACAAATAAATTTGAGCAAAAGTACCTACTTACAGAAGTAGAGTCCCTTTCCACAATCAATGTTGGAGTAATTTGACACTGACAAACACAAATGTAACAAGCCGAAAGCCGATCACTTATTGCGATAAAGTTATACAGTGGCCCAAGGTACCTTTTGGGTGACCGTAAACGTAAGTGTATAATTTCAGGGCGGAAGGGTTTATTAAATCTTTGTGTTTATAAACACAAAGATTTAATAAACCCTTCCGCCCTGAAATATTATTATTGAAAAATTATTTCTGATCTGTCTGTTTTCTTGAATCTTAGTTTTTATTGTGCGTATTCTGAGTATTCTTTAAAGTAGGGCATTAAAAGAAAGTACCTGGATGACCTTTGCTCGGTATTTTTTTTGGTACGTTTTCTAGAAAGAAAGAAAGAAAAAATTTATTTGTGACAATCACAGTAATTAAAACAAAAACATATTAAAAGCTACATAAAAATTGACATAAAATGGCCTCAAAATTCTAAAATATAAACCTAGCTAGATCGATTTATCGCCCCCGTTAGTTTCGATTCTGAAGCAATCAATACATCGTTGGGGTTTTCATTGCTCTGGTAAATATTTCTTCTCGGTTGATAGAAAGCTGTAGTAAATGTCCAAAACACTCTATTTCGATCCAGAAACACATTGAACATTCGAGAGACTGTTGGAATTGGTTTGTTTCCAACAAATAGCCAACTGACTGTAAGCTTTGTTCAATTGCAAAGCGAAAATGTAGCTTTTAATTTTGTGTACTTTGTTAATAGAAGGACGGATTTCAATTCGTTTCAGCGACAAAACCTTCTATGTAAATATTTAAAAATGAATCGCTAAATATGTTGCTAAGCACAGAACTCGAGAATAACTGAACCAAATTGGATAAGTAATTCATTTTTTGGTCTATTCGTTATTGTCAGAACAAGGTTAGGTTTTGAGACAAAAAAACACTGAGAGGGGCGAAGTTGCAGGAAACAATCAATTTATAGAATAATGAAGAAACTTCTCCTATCCAAAACAGAAAAATGACTGACTGACAGTCAACGCACAGATCAGCCTAAAACACTGACACCAAGAGACTTGAAATAAATAAGAAAATAAGGTACCTACCTATGGCTAGATTTTTCGAAATTCCCACGGCATAGTGAATTCTGTGATAAGAGCTGCAGCTGTTTGTGCTCGTATTAGAATAATAGATTTTGTACATACATACATACATATCGTCACGCCTCTTTCCCACAGGGGTAGGCAGAGACTACTTTGTTCCACTTGCTACGATCCTGACATACCTCTTTCGCTTCATCCACATTCATCAATCTCTTCATACATGCTCGTCGGTTTAAACGTCGTCGTCGTCGGTTGTCGGTCGGTTCGTCGGTTGTATTAAACTCTTTATTTAAACTAATATTATAAAGAGGTAAAGTTTCTGAGCTTGTGAGATTGTAGGGGGTAATCTCTGAAACCACTGGACCGATTTTGAAAATTCTTTTACCGATAGAAAACCACCATTATCTGTGAGTCTAATTAGGCTATATTTAATTCTGAACGGACAAAGTCGCGGGCAACAGCTAGTTAGTATAAAATCAAGAAATCGTCATCGTCATCATCAATATCATCATCTCTAGCCTATAATCGTCCCACTGCTGGGCACAGGCTCATAATGAGAGGGCTTGGGTTAGTTCTCAAAAAAACAACAAGACAAATAGAAAAAAAAGTAAAAAGCGACCTTATCCCTAAAAAGGGATCTCTTCGAGCTAAGCAATTCGTCCACGCCAGTTTACATGAAGGCGGGCTTACACCGCATTTTATTTCCCCTCTTCCCGTAAACCTTAGCTCTCTGAATAGTTAATGAACTTTAATGGAATCATTTATTAAGTAAATAGGCTGCGACCGTTATCGTCATTTCCACGGAAATTGGGTTTAAGGACACATTAACACATAGTTACGATTTTAATGCACGCTACCGTAGTAAGCTGAATTAGAAGTAGCCGTTACCTAATTAATTGGGCTGATTTAATTACTGATAAAGCGTTGTGTTTTTAACCCACTACACAAAAAAAGTGATGGGTATAGCACTCCGGGAGTGCCGGCAGAAGTGAAAACAGCAGATTAGATTAGATTTTAATGTGTAACCTCCATGACAGTCGCGTAACATACTGGCCGCTTACAAAAAAAAAAACACGTACGTATTATCTATATTGACAGACCTAACAATGTGCTCTAGTACTTTTTCTCCACGACTCAACAAAAAAAAAACACTTCAAAAATCGAACGCGATTCATTCGTATTTCAAAATAAGCTCTTAGAGGATCTGATATCCTGGTACTTCAACTCTCCCCCGTCTTACGCCTGACGCGAGTTTAACATTTTTTACCCATTCGAAATATTATAAACGGGATGTGAACCGCGATTACCTTTATTGAGCACCCGATATTCAAAAAAAAAGGTAATAAAAGGGTATAAAGGTAATCGCGGTTCACATCCCTTTTATAATATTTCGAATGAACTTAACCGTGAATCATTGAAAACTCTTATTTTTTACCCATCCCAAAAAGTGGTCAGCGCCGGTAATGAAGTTTTCACTTCATAAAGGGTTGTTACAAATTTGACGTCAATGCCTGTGTCTATGGTATCTTTAGCTCTCAAGTCGATGGAACGATTCGGATGCGGTTTTTGGGTGCGACCACACCGCCGCTTAAAAAATGGTGACGTTACGGAAACGCAACAAAATGTATGAAGAAACGGTGAGAAAACGTGACGCCTACGACACGTCACTGCGTAAACGCGGCGGTTTGGTCGCACCCTTTTTCATTCAAAAGCCAGCTTCCTTGCAGTGGTTAGCCATGTTTGGTAAAAATCTGTCTAGCGAGTGTTTGAAGAGTAGAGCTCTTTTACAAATAAAAAAATAACTGTGGGTTTGTGACGATAATAAATCATTGTTATTAATAGTAACTAGCTGTTGCCAGCGACTCCGTTTGCAAAGAATTCGTTTATCACTATCCCGCGGGAACTACGCAATTTTCCGTGATAAAAAGTAGCCTATGTGCTATTCCAGAATTTTCTCTATCTTTGTGCCGAATTTCATCCAGATCCGTTGGGCCGTTCTGGCGTGATTGAGTAACAAACAAACATCCATCCATCCATCCATCCATGATTTCGCATTTATAATATTAGTTAGATTAAATCAGATTAAAATACAGGGAGTCTATATCAGAATTTGCTCAGTTGCAAAAGTTTCCGCGAACTATCAAGAAAATGTTTACTGAGATCAAAATTATAACACCAGGCGGGCCAGAAGTTAAAAAATGTTCTAGTAGATTCAGATGATTTTATTACAAGCATGAATAACTTATTTTTAACAACTTGATAACTTCAATATTATAAGTAGAATTTTATTTATTATTAAAAATCTAAGCAATTAACATCCAAATCTCAAACTGATTAATCAAATCGGTAATAGTACTCACGCTAATAGTTTTAATATTTAATCAGCCTGTATCATTATAAGGGAGTACCGTACCAATAGAGTGGTAATGAAAGCTATCCAATTCTAAAATACAATTATTGGTTCGCTAGTTGAAAAAAGTAATATAAAATCAAAATTAAATATTCACTATTTTCAAAAATAAACTACTCTGTGTTTTTTTTTCGATATCCGGAGGATACTCGACTTTTATACGTTAGTTATCCGTTTATGTAACTATGTTTTATTATGCACAAATTCTGTTGATTTAAGTAAAAATACAAAAAGATGGTCTTCAATTTGGCACGGATCCGTATCTTAAGCATATCAGGGGTTACGCGCCACGAGTGCTTCAGTGATTACTAGCTGTTGCTCGCGCCTTCGTCTGCAAAGAGTTCGTTTATCGCTATCCCGCGGGAACTACGCAATTTTACGGGATAAAAAGTAGCCTATGTGTTATTCCAGACGTTCTGGCGTGAAAGAGTAACAAACATCCATCCATACAAACTTTATTAGCATTTATAATATTAGTAGGATAGTGAAGTAATATAGTGATAGTGATAGTAAGTAAGTAAGTGAGTAAGTAAATGCTTTATTGTACAAATATAAAGAAACAGACACAAATCACAAAAAAATACATTAAATATATGCACAAAGGCGAACTTATCCCTATAAGGGATCTCTACCAGTTAACCCTAATAGTGATTATTTTGCCAAGCAGATTGTATAACATCTCAACTCTGTTGGTTAATTCATGTGCCCTGTATTAATGGGGCGTTAATAATTTGCGGTATATCTAGTACACTGAGTACACAGCGTACCAACTGGCGCAAAATTTACGACTATCCATATCGCTATTGGTCTAGAAGCTGTTAACGTATGGTTAATGTGTTTGTTATCGCTACGAATACTATCCTCTATATTATAAACCCTTAAATACGATTTCGAAAGCTACTGTTATATCGGTATGCCGTTCAGTTGTCGTAGTTTTTTTTAGCTCGATTTAATTTTACTACGTTCTTAAATCATAATATAGCCTTTCCATCCTTCTAAGTTTAAGTTTTTCATCTAATTTTAGTACCTATACCAAAAGTTGAGTGAGGATTGGGCCGTTAAAAGAGCGTACTTGGGCCGGCCGAGCGGGCGTAGACCGGTTGGCCGTCCTAGGTATGGCTGGGGCGACTCGGTCCAAAGGGATCTCTCGGATCTCGGGGCCGATGGCTGGCGAGAGCTGGTCCAGGATCGCAAGGCATGGAGAAGTCTGGTGTTGGAGGCCAAGATCCACTTCGGGTCACTGCGCCCAGCCAGTAAGTAAGTAAGTATACCAAAAGTTAGGTGAAATTTTTGAAACTTTTAAAGCCAATGACATATACTGAGCCACTGCTTCACCACTCTTTGTTAAGTTCAATTATCTTATGTCAGTCTTAACTGACACTTAAGGTAACTTAATACAGAGTGATGAAACAGGCCCTTAGTGATGAAGTGTTTGTAAACGGAAAAATTTGGAAAACAATGATTTAGGTACCTTAGAAAGCTCTTCCTCGAATAGGGTGCGATTTGGTTTGTCCACAACAAGCCTCCAAAATTGTTGACTCAACAGTACTCGACGTCAGCATGTATTTTTGACGTGGGTTAGAATGTTTCGCTTCGTGTGAAGAATATTAATTTCTTTTTGCGAATTTGTTTGTTAAAAATGGTTTAGTTATCATAAAAGTGCGTTTTGCCCGCGACTTCGCTTGCGGTAAATACGTTCATCGCGCGCCCGCAGGAACTATATAATTGTCCGATGAAAACAATCCGAAGTATTATTTACTCTGGACTTATAACCTATGATGTATTTATGTATGCGAAATTCCGGATTACTACAATTTGATTACAATACAACACAATAACTCGTTATTGATAACCACAAATCAGTACAAAACAATACAGAAGCAAAGAACAAAGTATACAAGTAGTAGTAGAGATAGTAAAAACAGCAAAACTTTAGGAAGAAAGTTACGAAGACTAACGAAATCCCAGAATTCTGCTGACATTGTCTATAATTAACATCAAAATTCGGGGCTTTAGATAGCAAATGACACATATGAGAAAGAAAGAAAAAAAGAAGACATGTATTCGTTTTTGCAAGACACAAATACACTGATGAGCAAAAATAACAGGCCACTCTTCATTCATTCATTCATTCAATAAATGTGTGTAAATAAATGTTTCTCTCTCTCTCTCATTCTAATTTGTATGAAAGGCGACCCGTTATTTTTTCTCGTGAGTATTTACATAAGAGCATACACACAATTTTATAAAAAAGAAACAAAAAATACAGACATGAAAAATAGACCATCAGCGTTGTGTGTGTCTTCGCAAAAGTGAGACGGTCGTTGGCTCAGATTACGCCTCAGCGTAACACCTCAGTATTAGACACCTGCAAAACTAATTTTTAGCCAGAACCGTCTGTAACTCACGAAACGATACACAGATAAAGTATACTACATAAACCATAAACCTGTATGTAAATAAAGTAAAAAATACATAGAATACCTACTGCGATCACTGCTTATTACCCTGTGAAATCAAGTCTTGAAAATACCACACCGTGCCGCATAAAACAAAGATAGGTATCACTTGTAAAATTTACACGCCACATCATTAGACTCCCACAGAAATGTTCCGTATTCAAAGTATCTCATTGTGAAGCAGAAAAATATTTTTTCAGCATTTTTTTTCATGTCAATGTCATTAAAATTAATGAATGGGTAGTTTCCCAACTTGTGTCACTCTGCGTATGGAGTGACAAGTTGATGACCCTCGAAGTTTTTACACGATACGGGTAGGTACGTTAATTAAGAGATTTAATATTTTACTTGAAACATACAGACAGAGCTGCTGTTCATTTTTATGATTACGACTTGCATTCGAATGAGTGCGTCATTAGAGTGGTTTGAGTTGTATGAAGTTATGGCGTCCTTTTTAAACTCCCGACGCAAAAAGAAGGGTGTTATAAATTTGACGTCAATGTTTGTGTCTATGTGTGTTTTTGGTACCGTAGCTCTCAAACGATGGACTGATTTCGATGCGGTTATTTTTCATTCGAAAGCCAGTTGTCTTGCTTAGCTATGTTTAGTAAATATTAGTTCAGCAGTATGTCCCATAGTTGTTCCAATTTTTATCGAAATAGATAGGTACTTCAGTTTTAAATCTACAAACTATACTAATAATAACATAGTAGAGAGACAAAATCTATAGTTACGAACTATACTTAGAAAATCTATTAGGTACTTTGAGATAAATCGATGTAAATGTTGAAACAATATTAATTAGGCGTAGGTAAGTATAGCCTGAAGTAATGTATAAGTAAAGGCTTTGTTTCTTCAAAAAGTTTTATTTAAAATTCGTCTCATCTAAACATGAAGTCTGATAATTATGAAGTTAGCTTCTTTCAGATTCAAAGACAGATAATAATCTTGTCTGATATTGTTTATCAATTATCACCATTTCCAAGTATAGGTTTTAAAAAGAAAATCGGTCTTAAATAAGCCTGCTTAATGAAATTGTCTTCGTGTACATTTTTAACGGCTTAGGTTAGGATTAAATCAAACAAGTTGTTAAATAAACAGTGTTGCCACAATTGAGTTTCCAAAAGGTACATATACAGCGCTGAAAAGGTACATTTTGGGACAAAAAGGTACATAAGCCTTTTTTTTTACTCAATTCTTAACACAGCTTCTATCACTCTCAGTTTTGTCACAACTGTTTGGCGGCAGTTTACAAAATGTTACACATAGTTTTGGATGAGATCAAAAGGTACGTAAACTGGACCCCATTACACATAACACATTGGAGGCTAAAAAGGTACGTCAAATGTGTAAAATGTACACTAACAGCAACACTGTAAATAAATCTCCGTATATACAAACAGATATAATAGGTAGGTGAAGGGGAGTGTGAATGGGTGCGGTGGGAGGGGAAGGCCTAGGCGGACGTTCCATGATCGAATTGGGGACGTTTTGGAAAAAGGCCAGGTCAAGAGTACCCAAAACCGACGAGCATGTATGAAGAGATTGATGAATGTGGATGAAGCGAAAGAGGTATGTCAGGATCGTAGCAAGTGGAACAAAGTAGTCTCTGCCTACCCCTGTGGGAAAGAGGCGTGACGATATGTATATATGTATGTATGTATGTATACCATTTTAATTCTTACCTGTCCTATTTGGTAAACAAAATTCTAACCTCAAAACGTCTCATTTTTGTTATTTTTTAACTATTTCATCGTAAATAAATTAACTGAAAATAAAATCAGCAAAATTATATACAAAATATTACCTCAGGTTTATTTGATAACATAATACACCTTATTCTTTACAAAAATTTGCATATTGAGGTTAGAATTTTGTTTACCATATAGGACAGGTAAGAATGAGAATGGTACCTATATGTATAATAGGTATCATTCAAATTGTGATCAACGCGACTTCAAACATTATTCGCATTTTGTTTATCGATGTCAGGTACAACTTACGCGTATGCTACAATTTTTTCCAAGGGTAGGACGGCAAACGGAACCGAGAGCGGTGCGGGCGGGGTGCGCCTGCCGCCCGCACCTCTTTCGGCCCCCTTTGTCGTCTACCCCGCGCCCCTGTGCCGCGCGGGCGAGGACTCAGTTAAGCGGTCGGTCTATAGTTAGTACATTTTCCATGCTTATGCGTTATTTGGTAGAAATATTTAAAAGCATGAAGACCATAGTATTGAATTTGAGGTTAAGTAGAACATGTTCCCTACAGTAAATCTAGCTAGAGGTACTGTACTTGTGTTTATTGAGTAAACCCTTTCTGTACCCCGAATCAAGTTGCCACTCAGACTAATGTGGGACCATTGGCAACCATTTTTGTTAATGTTTACTCAATAAACTGTTTTTTACCTTTTTACGTTTTTTACACTCTATACCTAATTGATGATGATGATTCCTCCTTTAACTCCTCGTGGAGCATAGGGCCTTGACAGTCTTTCTCCAGACTCCTTTATTCTGAGCCCTCTCTTTGGCGTCGGCCCAGGTCATCCCGGCAGCTTTGAGTTCCGCCGTGATGGATCTCTTCCAGGACTCAGTGGGACGACTCTGTCTTCTTCTTCCGCCAACGGGGTTCCACTCCAAGGCTGCTCTGCTGATGCTCGCGTCAGGACCCCTTAGGCAATGGCCTATCCATCCCCATTTTCTATGGAGGATTTCGAGTGAGATGTGCCAGCTATACCTAATTAGAATTATTTAATTCTGAAAAGGGGACCACTAATCAAAGACAAAAAAGTAATAGTGTAAATTGTGTTGGTTCGTACGTCCGTTGCTTTGTTTCTATGTAGGAGGTAATTTCTAGATTTTCTGGATTGTTTCTAAACAAATCTTTCACTGTTTAAAGATGCTATGCTTCAGGAACATAAGCTACTTTTATCACAGGAACGTTCCTCTTAAAAATATCCCCACATCGTATTTATTGTTCAAAAAATGTAAGTAGAACAAAAGTTTCAATGAACAAACCTCCTAGAACCCTGGTAGTATATCCACAGTCCAGGGCATGATTTAGGGAAAATTGATACTGAAACCGGGATATAGCTCCGCTTTTACGATGGTATCGAATTTGGTGGCACGCAAATCACCGAGGCGGCCTTGCCTTTGACATTGTTTAGAATTTGTCCTGAAGTTTCACGATTATCTTTCCTATTTTACTTTGAACCGGTCTATTTTAATGTACAAAAAAGATTTAGCTTGTTTCTCCGCTACTACACGTGCGAGAACGGCCGTGTTTGTGCGAAATATAAATGTTTACATGCAATTGTTAAATGTTTTTTTTTTAGATTAAGTAAGAATGAAAATGAAAAAAGTAAAATTGAAAAGAGAAATAAGCACCAGCACTCTGCAAATAGTAATTTTTTACGGAACCCTCGGTGCGCGAGTCCGACTGGCATTTGGCCGGTTTTTTAAAGGCGTGTTCAGTTGCTTTCGCCAGTGGAACAGTGGACAACTGAAACAATACTGATAATACCAAAATATCTCAGAGGTACCAGGGCTACTAATCAATGCCGTTGTAAAAGACTACAAACTCATCAGGACTGCACAACCTTATTTCGCCTGCTCCTTTCTTCCACGGGTGGACCGGAGATAAGTCTTAAAATAGAGTAAGTATTATTTTATAAGTTGAAACAAATGCCACCAGAAGAGTAAGGCAGGCAATTTATTTAAATAAAAGACGGCACTGTGGCTGTACATCTTATTAAGGAAACAGACAAGTCGGTTTTCCACGTAGGTATTTTTTTGAAGAAACATATCAAAATCCAAATATTATCATAGTTTTATTTATGTGACTTGAATACAAAATACATCGTACAAAAGTCCCTACCGCGGTATGAATCCGAAACCTCTAGCTTGCAATCAGGGCTACTGACTGCAACTCGTTAGGCCTGCACTACCTTATTTCGCCTGCTCCTTTCTTCCACGGGTGGGCCAGAGATAAGTCTTCATCCCTATGTTATTTATCAGTAGTATGTTATCTATAAAATTTGCACAACGCGTTTTCAATCGTCATTCGTTCTTTGGACATCTAATCTTCGCTTACTATAAGGCGTAACTCTGACTGTGGTCAACGCCTGCCTATTTTGTACGTTTGAGAATGCTCTAGATCCTAATATAATACAGTCTTGTGGGCGGAATCCTTAAGACCATTTATATCATTACTTACCTCCTAAGCTTGCTTTAATCCACCGTAGTAATTAGGCAGGAACAACCGACCCGCCCCTTGGTTTTGCACAAAGTTTAATGACACGTATTATAACACCTCAACCTTCTTTGTAAGATTAGTACAAATGAAGAGTGTTTTTTTTTTTCATTTGCGTTGACCGTATCGTCGTATTAAAATAAATTGTTTTAATTTGATTCAGGAGTACTTTGAGCTGTCGGTATTCTGTTAATAGTGTTTGATTGATACAATATGTTACATTTTAATCCAATGTTTTAATCAAATTTTAAACTTTATAGTCTGTACAAAGTGCCCTATTTGTACATCGTTTGTCTGCACAACTACACCAATTCTCTAAAGACCCCGGAGTATGGGGGAATCCTTAAAAGCCAGCGAGCGTCCAATAACATTATAATCCACACTTTTTACGTGCCTCTCTGAAGTGCTTAGTTTATTCTCATGAATAATAAGTCGCGTAAAACGCCCCTAACCTCTAGTATGGTTTTTTCGTTGACTTCTCATCTCTATGTGTAAGGAGCGTGACTATGTTTTATTTATATTTCTGGAAACAGGATGGGAACGTTTCGCTTTTGGTGTCGGGAATTTTTTTGTGGTAAATTTACGTCATCAGTGTCCGTAATTCTTCGAGTCTTATAAGCTGCTTGTTGTTCTTGTATTCATTTATCTTAACTTTTGTTCTGTTTCAGAGAACTTTGTTAGATAGCGGTCTTTTGTCTACATTAGGACGGAGGATTAAATTAGGTTACATCCATTCAAGGCTAGTGTTTCGTGGACTTGGGGTAGTTTTGCGCTATTTCAAAATAGTGAATGAATGATTGTGTATTTAAACTGAACTATTCATGATATAAGATGAAATATATCATGTATTAGAATTTAGAATGCGTTTTAATGATAAATGGCATTAAATTCCTAAACATGAACACATACACGTACATAACACCGTTTTTCTCGCTGATATACCTAATATAGGTAATCGTTTTGAGCTGATCACATTTATTTTTTAATTCATGTTTGTAGTGTCAGAATTCAAATATTTATTTTAATTACTTTGTTATTTACTTGCCCTTGTACACAACGCAAGAATTGTATTTTAAATAATGGCTTGTCCCTGAACTATTGTAGCATCGTGGAAATGATAACATTATACGTAAATTTGAATTAATGTCATAATTATCATTACTATGATGTTCGTAATTCTCAATCATTTTATTGACAATTTAGGGCCAGGCCGTGAAGCATTTCAACCACCTACAAAAATCTGTTATTTTGTCTACTAAAACCAATTAGGTATTCTACTTCGCGACAGATGTGTGTGGTCGTTTTCTTAGCAAGTTAATTGCTTCTAATCCATGGACATTATTTGCCAATTTTAGTAACATAAAAATGGGATGGTTGACCCTTCAACGGTAAGTACACGAATCACAATATAAAAGAATAAAATCACTGACCTCGCCTTGTTTCGGTGTACGAGCATAATTTACATTCACTGATGAAATTTTAATGTCCATGTTCAGTTTATGAGCTGCGCGTGACATTGTTTTGGCAATAAAGTGGATCTCAATTTAGACTGAGGGTTCAAGGGACAAACGCTGTGCTTTTAATAAATTCAAGACCTTTCCTATTCTTTCCTTTCATATTACTTCCTTGCTAGTCTGGGAGTAATATTAGCCAAGTTTCAAACCCATATGAGATTGAGCGAGGCAGCAAGACAAACTCGAAAGTCGTTCAAGGTACGTGCGAATCCCGCTGGTGAAAAAATTGGGACTTAAGGCCTTCATCATCATTTCCAGCCTTTATACGTCCCACTGTTGGGCACAGCCTCTTAGAATGAGAGGGCTTAGGCTATAGTTTCCACGCGGGCCCAGTGCGGATTGGGAACTTCACACACACCATTGAATTGCTTCGCAGTGAGTACTGGTACTTAGGGTTATTCTATTTTGACCCTCTTGGCTGGTAACTCATCATTATCAATATAGGTGAAAAACTCAAGTAAATGACCTGTTGTATGTAGTAGTATACAGAACTGATATGGGACTTAAGTCACTATTCTAATTTGGGACGTCAATTTGTCTTCTTCTTCTTTTTCTCTTCTTCAACCTTTATCTACCCAATGCTGAGTAAAGGTCTCTTCCATTTTAGACCATTCTGTACGGTCCCGAGTTTTCCGCATCCAGTCCTTCCCAGCCGCTCGCACCAAATCATCCGTCCACCTTGCCGGCTGTCTCCCCACATTTCTGAACCCCTTTCGTGGTCTCCACTCCAACAACTTCTTTCCCCATCTTCCATCCGACCTACGGCAAATTTGTCTATTCGCACACAAATACTTACACATAACAGGTAATTTACTTAAGTTTTTCACCTATAATCATCTAGTACTGCCGGTGGACTCATACAATCAGATAAGCCACTTCATCGTTTGCCTTCCTTGATGTAAAAAATATACCGGGTACCTACTCCGGGAGTGCCGGCCGAAGTAAAAACTACAAAAAGAAAAAAAAATCTACACGAAATTCGAACTGCGAACGCACTGTTATTCCACACCTTGTATCACTAGGCCAAACGCACATACGATAAAGCGACGAAATTACAGTACACTTCAAAAATCGGACGCGACTCTAGCTTCATTCGTATTTCAAAATAAGCTGTTAGTGGATCCTGATATCCTGGTATTTAAACTCTCCCTCCGTCTAACGTCTGACGCGAGTTTAAAAAATTTTACCCATCCCGAGAAGTGCCCAACGGCGCTGAAGAAGTTTTCACTTTAAAAAAAGCTTAATCATCTCTGTGACAATATGACGCGTTATCTATCAATGACTATTAAATTTTGCAAAGCGAATCAGACATGATACTAATTATGGAGTTGAATTAAAGTTACCTATGAGTGTTCGTTTACAATTTTTTATTATTATCATGGACTTGACAAAGGGCTGTTTCGTGGCGTTATTTCTTGAAGAAATTCCCGCGTGTTTTTAGTTTTATTACATTTCCCCCAAGCACCTACGTGAATGGTAGCTTTATTGTTGTCAACTGTGATTCTTTATAGCTTCAAATGATGTGCCTGCTGTTTTAAAGGCGCGTTTTATGTTTCGTGTCGTGACATTGTAAAGGTACTTACAGAGATAGCATTAGGTTAGGTTACTGTTTCATTGGCTTAGCATTTTGATGATGAGGAAATCTTACTGATTTCGCTTGAAATTTAGAGCGAAGTGTTAAAAAAATGCGAAGCATTTTAAAAGCGGGTCTATCTGCAAATTTTTATACATGATATCATCTTTATGCTGTCTTAATTATGTTTTTAGTTACATTATAAAATTAAAGGCAACAAGGGTAGACAGAGCCTAAGGTAACAAGACCTAAAGGCCACGTTTAACATAATTGTGTAATACAAACTAACTTAACAAAATGTTGTTTCTGTTGCGTAACTATCGGAATATAATATGTCAAATATAATGGCTTCGTTATTTTAAATACAGTTGAGTCCTTGTTTGTGGTAGCATGAAATAAATTTTCCATAAAATGATCAGGATTTATTTACGAAACTTTTCCCTGTGACATGTTATTCACGACAAATTTCATATTACAATTTCCATACTTCAATGCCTTTTCCATGATTATTAGAATTTGATGATACAGAACAGATACAGAACAAGTTATCATGGTACTTTTGATTACAAAATTGGCAATAATGAGATCCTTCCTGCTGTGATGAGTTCAAATATCTATTTATAATGTTAGTGAATGATTCAAATAACGTAAATTTTTCGTAGCTGTGTGATATTAATCTTATTTTCGCATCTGCCAGTTATATCGGAAAATGTGGAAGTAGTAACAATATTCTCAAATAAAGCAGCACATTCGAATTCACATAAAACAGACCTCTTGTGTCCAGTAAGTCGATTACACGCTAGAAAATATCGAAACAACTTAGTGATTCTTTTGTTTTCCAAGAAAATAAATTATGTAAGTATCTGAGCTTGATATTGTAATTTTTGAAGTGTTTGAGTCTATAATAGAAAAAGATAAGGAAACTGAGATAATATTATTGTAGATAGTTTATTATTTCAAACAAAAGTTTAGCATATTATTCCATGGTCTCTTTTCTTTGTATAGTCAAGCAAGGAATTGCGTTACAATTTTTTTGTGATACCTAGTTCGTTGGTTCATAACAAAATAAACTGTAAGGCTGAATGTCGTATTTTGGCGTTTGTTAGTGAAAGTAGTCTTTGTGGTTTTAAACCTTAAATATGCTTCTTCCTTATTACTTCTGTATACCTTTTTCTGTTTTGATTGTTATATGTGGTGTTCAATAAAGAGTTATTGTATTGTATTGCATTGTATGCTTGATTAAAATATCTTTTCGTCGACTATACTACTATT
Source organism: Pandemis heparana (assembly GCA_963854515.1). NCBI lineage: Eukaryota > Metazoa > Arthropoda > Insecta > Lepidoptera > Tortricidae > Pandemis > Pandemis heparana. Next base: position 4,541,141 of record OY978016.1, on the reverse strand, counting down.
GTGATCTTTTAATCGTCTTACAATTACACATACATTAGATACTTTTGACTTCCCGCCAAACTGAGTCTAATTATTTTTCAACCGGGATGAATTTAAACCATAAGAAACAAACTCATTCATTCTATGGACTGTCTTCATTAGTATAATCAACGAAGATCATATTGCTTAGTACCTATCGAGAAGTCAGTATTACCTAACAATTACGCAGCACATAGAATTTTCACCGTCAGGCAAAATAAACCATCGCTTGCCCACATTCAGCGACGTAATGAGCCGAATACATCCGATATGGCGCCCTATCGCAATTCAAAAGCATATTTTACAATAAATTTCACCTTTTCGTGCTGGTCGTTCAGTAATACTTGCATAATGGATAATGCTCTTATTATTACGTGCTTCTGAAAAGGAACAGTTCGACCCCATAATACTCGCAATTCATAACAGATACGAGTACGCTTCTTTGGAGTTTTATCATTGCTACATGAATCGAATAGTGGGTTCTTTAGCCACAGAATAAGTAATAGTACAAAAGTACTTTAGCGAGCTTTAATAGACTTACTAGTAGATTGCATTGATCAAATTGGTAATGTATTGACGTCAAAGATACCCATATATTAATATGTACACCTTTTTTGCTATTCATTAGAATACATTAGTGAAAGGTAAAAACTTGTTTTGTAAATGCGACCCGTCTGGGATCCACTACAGTTTATTGAAGTCATCGAGAGCGGTGGTTAATTTAGAGCATTTAATAGTTAATAATAATAATAAATAATAATAAATTCTGGTCGTCTACAAGTACCTACGCGTCGATTCTCATTTGTTAAGTTGTGCATATTTTTTTCGAAATTTATCCATCTAGTCATTCAAAATCTTGAAAATCTACCAGATTCGGGCATACCTAATTTCCCATTTCGTTTGAAGTTGTTTTTCTGGCGTTAATATTATATCGATCACGAAACTCGTTAATTCAGTTTCTAGATCGACCTATGCTTACCTATTTGCCACCCTTTATGGCATAGTTAACTCATTAAACAGGGTCGTCTGACGTCGCAGTTTCTATGACACGGGTCCAACCTTCTGTCCCCGAACTAACTAAACTAATTGTCATTGCAAAGGCCTACACGGGCAAAACCCTCTGCTCACGCATGTTTAGGGTAAAGAAAAATTGCTTTAATAAATTATTTACTTAGCGAGTCACTTGTTAAACAATGGAGGTGTTAGTTAAGCCGTAATGTCAAGGGTCAAAGTGTTTATTAATACGCGGGAAAATTCTGTCAGAGTTTATGCGAAGGATCAGTCGTAAAGTTTAAAAATACGTGTGGTTTATGAAAATATATTGAACGAAAGTTTGGAAAGTATTGATAAAGTTTCTGCCCGCGACTTTGTCTGCGTAGGATTACGTATAAACCTTCCTCTTGAATCACTCTATCTAATAAAAAAACCGCATCAAAATCTGTTGTGTAGTTTCAAAGATATAAGCATACATAGGGACAGACAGCAGACAGCGACTTTGTTTTATACTTTGTATGATAATATGATAGTGATAGTCGACTAACGAAATCACGAACATAATTTATGTTAAAAAAACCTGCGCGTACTATAACCGCATTTCAATATATGTTTCCTACCGACTCCTTGTCCCCGAGGCTTTTACAGGTGACGCTCATGTGCGTCCGAAATGGCGTCAAAATTTATCGTGACAGCAACACTACGTGAAAGTAGATACAGTCTGACTGAATCAAAAAATTGTTTTGATAAGGACGCAACAGACTAGACGAGAAAAAGACAAATCATCCCCATTTATGAAAAAAAAGTACTTTACTAAAACAATATTCCACTGCTTTATCCACGTCGGTACCTACACCTATGCCAAATAACATTTTTCTAGCATCAAAAATTTAATGCTAAAAAAACATTTTGCGCGTTTTTAATTTTTTTTTAGCATTTTTCATTTTTTTTTACTAATTGTCTTTGAGCTAAACCATATACTTACCTACGGACAAACGGTCAGACAAAGCAAAACTATTAAGAGTTTTACCATTTTGGCTACGGAACTCTAAAAATGTTGAGCCAACAACATGAACACGATAGTATACTGTTAAAAAATAACGGACATGAAATATTTTCGGTATGAATTCAACGTGCAAATAGAATATCCTTTGCACATAGAATATTGTTAATTCAAACTGATAGTAGTTAGCATTGTTGGTTATATTCGCTTTTCTTGTGTGTATTTATTTCATTCGGAATTGTCTGTGATATCGTTTTATAATAGGTACGTTATTTCTATAACAAGAAAGGTTCAAGTAAAAAAATTAAAATTACTTACCATTTCAATTTTTTTTTTTTTTTATGGAACCCTCAGTACGCGAGTCCGATTCAAACTTGATAACTTTTTGTATCAATATCTTCGCCGGCAGATAAAAAAGATAAATTATTTATCACTCTACATTCGAAAAGGCTTCCCCTTCAAAATCTGCGTGGAAAAGTGTTTTTTTTTTGCTGTGAATAATTGTGTTTCGCTCAGCAGCAAAGTTGTTTAGTGCCTCGTGCCTCGAAAGCCTCGCGACTCTCAGGATTCTTCTTTTAAACCATTCGCTTCGCTCGTGGGTCCAATACAGGTGCTTGCAACAACTTTGCAGCCTTGCTTAGCAAATAACTATTTTCAACTGATGGAACATGACATGTCCCGAAATCGTACAGGTATTTTATCAAAATTGCCATTAAAAGTCACTAACTGCTACAATTATAAGAAACTAGCTGTTGCCAGCGACTTCGTCTGCAAAGAATTCGTTTATCGCTATCCCGCGGGAACTACGCAATTTTCCGGGATAAAAAGTAGCCTATGTGCTATTCCACACTTTTCTCTATCTATGTGCCGAATTTCATCCAGATCCGTTGGGCCGTTCTGGCGTGATTGAGTAACAAACAAACATACATCCATCCATCCATCCATCCATACTTTCGCATTTATAATATTAGTAAGATAAAGTAATACTTATTATAGGAACAGATAACTGAGTGAGACTTTTCATCTTTTCTTCCATCATAAACACCAAACAACAACACATCGCTACTTCGTATCGGTTAACATTCAATAAATCTTTCCCTGCCTTTTGAATCAGGGTTTTTGTTTGAATTATTCATAATTGACGGCTTTCCTCCTCCGGGTAACGTATAAGCCTACTTTCTTACACTTCATTTTGTCATCGATTCTCTAGAGGGTTGCTTCCACAGTTTCCTTTTGGCTTTCCCCGAAAAATATTTCAATGCGTCTTCTTTGCTCATTTAATTTATCGATGGGCTGGTATTCGCTGTAGGTTTTATTTCTAAATAATGTACGTATAAGTATATTATGATACTTTTTTACCTTCCTTATTTACGTACATAATATAACTTGAGTATGTATGTGTGTGTATTTGCTGCAGGTAAATGCGTCAATGTTTGTTTCCATTGGTTAGGATGCCAAAGAATGATCTCAGATGTAGAAAAGGAGTCCTAATATAATTAAGGAAGGCTAGTTCGAAGATGATGTTAGAAAATAAACGATTACGTTCATATTTATATTTGAAGGGTAATTTGCAGTCACTAAAGCTGTGCGCTTTGAAAGAAATATTTCACTTCAAAAACAATTATTAGATAATCTTTATTACCTGTACGTCCGGTCCTGTACCTATCCTAAGTATCAACCAGTAGGCTTATTGTCAACTCGCTCGCAATCGCCATCACGTTCATTTTGACAGTTCTTGTATGAATGTGACAGCTAGCTGATTCCGATGCCAATTGTCAGCCCATACATGAACTGTCAAAATAAACACGATGGCGATTGCGATCGAATTAGACAATAAGCCTACTGAACCCATTTAAAAGATAAGATACTAAAGAGGCTGACAACACCTAATTTTGTTGAAATTGATGTTATTTAAGCACTTTTTTAAGAAAAACTACACGCAAAAAAATACAAAAAAAATATAATGTTAATTTTCATCATATTTCAAACACGCTAGACGGACTCGATACATAATTGAACAAAATCGGCTCTATAGAAAATAATTGCAAAGATTGGTCTTAAAATCATCATTAAACGGTTCTATGTCTTTATTTTTTCGACGTATGGGTTTGCAATTAAAAACATGAAGTCAACATATTCATACCTACACGGCTAACGAGTCATATTTCACAAATAATCCATACTTTTTTTTATTTCTTCTTATTTGTGTCTTATTTGCAAGATTTTAGACGCGCGCCAAGCTGCCGGAATAGTTTCTTCTCTTTCACTCACAGGCATGCGAACTGTATGTGTGAAGAGTGGCGCTGCTCAAGGTCATTTGCTGTTGACAGCGCCTTAATGTTTTATTTTTTATTTCAAATGTAGACTTTTCCATGTGCAATGCTTAAAATAAAGGCACTTACCTGTGATCCGATCACGTCGACTCGATCGCCCCGGACGAGAAAAATAGGCCCGGCCATGCTAATGCTGTCATCCATCATTGTTAACCGCCTTACCTTTGCTGACCTTACGCGTGCTACAAGTTGCTAGCGACAGGGTTTTATTTTTTATTTTTTTCGCTTAAGTCGAAATTGTATTAGACATTATTAACGGAACATAGACCGCAAATACCTACCTTTAACAGGCTTCTGATTTTTCTACGCAGTTGCATGTATTATAATCACGAGTAGACAGAGGAAATTCTGGTAGCTCGATAAAGGTATCCGCGATCTATATCTGATGTTATTAAACGTGTGATTTTATGTCTGATAGTTTTTTTACATTATTATTTGCAACTTGTGCGGAGTCCATTCTTATTCCTTGTCTTGGTCATAGATAAATCAAAAATCAAATCAAAATCAAAATATTTTATTAAAAACAAATCTCTGCACAGCTTTCCTAAGCTAAGCGTGAGAGTTTGGACTGGGCGTTAATAATAATAATGATAATAATAATCGTTTATTCAAGCAACCATGACTCAATAATGTTAGTATTCTTAAGACTAGGTTAGTAACGAATTATCTAAACTTACAACTTAAATTCAAATTTTAATGAATCCGTCGGGAATTTTTATTTTTATGGACTTACCTAGATGATTTCGCAGTCGTATTGGATGTTTTTAATGTCGTCAACGTTTTCGTTTTGAATAGTTGTGATGACGGGTAGTTGGAGACTAGATTTTGATCAAATTTGCGAGACTTGTGAAAATGAGATAAATCAAGTGCGGCTAGTTTGCAATTACCCGTGGCTATAAACCTAATCCTAAACATCACAACACCTACTCGAGACTAGTAGGCTTATTGTCTAACTCGCTCGCAATCGCCATCGTGTTCATTTTGACAGTTCTTGTATGAATGTGACAGCTAGCTGATTCCGATGCAAATTGTCAGCCCATACAAGAACTGTCAAAATGAACACGATGGCGATTGCGAGCGAGTTGATAAGTCTATATAGCTGTTGCGATGCAGTTGAAGTGCCGAGCTTTTAAAACAACTTAAAATGAGATATTATGACCGGGAATGCAATACACATAAATAAAAACGAAAATAACCGAAGCTCAAATGAAACATGCTTCGTTATTTCAGAGAAAGATTTGTAAGTATAAGCGTACTTATTATCTTGATGACTTTGATGATATCCTGTGGTCCCTTAGCAAGGATAAAGAGCTCGAAGTACCTAGGTGTATTAGAATAAAGGAAATATATCAAGCTTTTTGCCCGAATAACGCTATGAATTGGACCAAAACAGAAACGCCTAATATATTATGCGCTATCGCAAATAAATTCATAATCATCCAGAAATTGATGAGGATGCTTTCTCCGAAATGTGGATTTTTGACGGAATGTTTCTTAGTAAGTTGGTAAATAATACACGGCTTTCTTATATTTTCTTAATATTTTTATAGAAGGAAATATTCATTGACAATCGATCACTCTTTATCGCTTTTTTATCGCGGGAATTGGTTAAGGGTGTTGGATAATATAACACAATTAAAAAAGAAGAATTAAAATTAAAATCAAATGGTTAAGAAAACAAATATAATTACTTAAAAAGCATCTAAAAAGCTAAAAATAAGCTTAAATTGGCTAAACAAGATTGGGACCAGAATGACATGCCTAAAGCTAACACAGTGCCCTTCTCAAAGGGCTATTTAAGTCGCAGATTGCTTTTAAAAAGGTCTGCAGCTTCTCTATGTGTTAATTTTCACCTCGAGAAAAAAGTAACTGCGTCAACAGGGTAAATAAAAGTAGTTAGGATAAAATCTCTTGTTCTTTAAGAGTTTTTAAGAGGAGTTTTTTCAGGTTTTATAGCTAACATTCCCAGTATACATTTATTTAACATTTATTTTTAATGAGGTTCACTGATAAAATAACAGGACATTTTGTATCCGTAATATTTATATTTTCTGCGAATTTTGTTAGTTTTCATGCTCGCGTTCATTTGTTCAACAATTTTACAAGCAATGGAAACTATTGAAGCAATATTCCAAGAAATGTAGAAGAATAATTTGACCAGCCAGCATTTAACAATATTTTATACCTAATTATTTAGTACTAGCTGTTGCCAGCGTCTGCAAAGAATTCGTTTATCGCTATCCCGCGGGAACTTCGCAATTTTCCGAGATAAAAAGTAGCCTATGTGCTATTTCAGACTTTTCTCTATCTATGTGCCGAATTTCATCCAGATCCGTTGGGCCGTTCTAGCGTGATTAAGTAACAAACAAACATCCATCCATCCATACTTTCGCATTTATAATATTAGAAGATCAGTTAGATGAAACTATTAAGCTTTATACTAACTAGCTTCTGTTCGCCTTCCTCTTGAATCACTCTATCAAAACGGCATTAAAATCCGTTGCGTAGTTTTAAAGATTTAAGCATACATAGGGACAGACAGCTGAAAGCGACTTTTTTTCATACTAAGTATGTATTAACTTAACTAGTGATTTAGCGAAAAATTCGAGATAAAATTTTTCCTGCGTAACTATTAAATCGAATTTAAAATAAACTTTCGAGTATCAAAATTAACCGTCACCAGCCAGTACCTACTTAAAAAATATTTTCAGTTCTGTCTTGTTGTCTCACTCACTCTCATGAGTTTGACATTTGAATCGGCCGATTGTACCCTGGTCGTTCGAGGAGTTCACATACAGTACCTTACCTTCTGAGCATCAAAATTTTTGTCTACCGTATTAATGGTGAAATGTGTAGGTGCTAAAACGTAACCAGACCCCAGGCTCTCAGAAATAGAATTAAAAGCGACTCAACGTGTCAGAGTGCCAAGTTTAATGAACGTAAACTTTTTGTTTTCCTTTTTTCGAGTTTCCTCCTTGGGGCGAGCTTATGGGCCGCAAGAAATTCAATCAGGCAAAGGCTTGAATTAAACAAGACCTCAGAGCGTCCCTTGAAACATTATACGTTTTAATGATTTAGTGAAAATTCTCAGGTCCTCAGAAAGTTTTGTTGTAGTACTTTCGCGAATCAAGTACGCCTGTGAAGCTAAATTGAATTTTGCTGCGTATAATTTACTCCGCGAAGTTTCGAGACATCAAACATATTTTCTAGGCTGAATTATGATTTAATATTACAAAAGGAAAGTAATGAAAACACTAGTTTAGCTTCATCAGTTTCATCCTACTAATATTACGACTGCGAAAGTTTGTGAGAATGCGAGTGAGTGTGTATGTTTGTTCCTTTTTCGCGCTGAAACGACTGAGCGGATTTGGGTCAAATTTGGAACGGAGATAGCTGGTACCCTAGATTAAAACATAGGCTACTTTTTATCCCCGATAATTGCATAGTTCCCGCGGGGCAGAGATAAACAGTCATGTTAATTGCGAATTCTATACGGACAAATGTTGTGCATGCGTGTCTAACATCATTTATAACTCCATACTTTAGTTTAGTTTATAACTCTTGACTTATTCGAAACAACAAGCTTAATTTTTTACAGTTCCTTAGCAGGGTTAGCCGTTGACGGATACGTCAAGGACATGATGATGATAATGATGATGATGAAGATAGAAAATAACTATTTTTGATGACACGTTCCACGCCGGAGTTAAAAAAGGAAATACATCGGGAATATTCGCAGCAGAAATATGAAGTCTGGGTGCAATCCTCGAGACGGTTGTACTAACACGATCAAATCCCAAATGTCATGCGAATCGATCGTCCCGGGGAACGAGTAAATACGACGTATTTACCCGCCCTCGCGAAATGGGATTATTCTTGGAGCCGTGATAAAGGTGTTCAGACTTGGGACGTGATACTCAATGGAAAAGGAATTTCTCTTATTGGAAAAAGTATTATGTGTAAATTAGCGAGAGGATATTGTTGAGTGTCGACGCCTTTTGTGATACGGCACTTTATTTGTTCCCTTCGGTTTAGTAGCGTGTGTTGTGGAATTGCACCCTTAGGGATTCGTTAAAAGTGGGGACATTGCCTGATTTAGTCCGAAAATGAGTTCACAAAATAACTGACGCGATTATGCGCAAAATTAAGCGAAAATACAGTAAATTACAGCACACATCAATTTTCTATAAGTTATGTAGGTTCCGTGCGAATTGGTATGATTATGTTACTTGCTAATCTTATCGTTATTCAGTAAACAATGTTACAAGTTTTATTCCAGTGCATAGAGCAGAAAATTAAGGGCATAAGAAGCATTGATATTCACCCGCTAGGTTGAATTGCGTTTCCATCCCACTGGTGTTAGGTTGGTAGCAGCGCAGACACAGACCAACCAGAGGTGACACTCGTTAATTTTCCCAATGGTCGGTTGAAAAGAAAGAAAATAGCATCAAGCGTTTGAAACTGGCAATAGCTAGTTTAATAAATCGTCTTAAAAAAGTCATTTATTTTAATACCTACGTGAATAAACGTAAGGCTTCTCAAGATGCCAAATTTTATTCCATGGAACTCAGTTACCTAATAACATATGATAGGTAACAAGTGACATGACCCACGAGTCACTGCATTAAAAGAACCAAAACTACTTTACTTTTTTTTTAAGTTCCAAATCATGCTAAAGCAATTGTGTTATAGACGTACGGTCGGGTGTATTTTGATTGTTTTTACTAGTTCATAAAACTGGCGTGAAATGTTCCGGAATAATTTCAAGAGACCCAAGGTCTACAACTACAACCTGCTGCATTTTGAAAAAATTCCATAGGCTTGGCTAGGTATGTAATTTTTATTTTTGTACGGAAACGTAGACGCGAACATGACCTACATAGTTTCCTCTAGGGACAGTTTAAAAGATTTACTCTCTTTAATAAAAGAGCTAGTTGAATTTCCCATCCGTACTGTCCGGCGTGACATAAATACTCGTGCCAACAGCCCCGCAATCACAGTAATGTATTGCAATGAAAGCCTCATGATCGCTGTTTATTTGCCCGTTTAACTGCTATCTCAATTGCTTTTAGAATGAACATTGTTTTGCGTTAAATACGACTGCGCCACCGTTTTATAGACATCGTGTGGAAGGAAATGAGACTTTAAGGATAACGCTAAGTTTTGACATGAGAAGGGTTGGGATATTAAGTACTAAAGCCCTGTGTGGATAAAGAGTGGCTTTTGTTAAGCTGTTACGCATTTGTAAGGTCGTGTTAGTAGTATTTATCTTTTTACATTTTAAAGATAAGGCTTGAGAGGAGGCCGACGAAGTTCGAGAAAGAGAAGAGAAGGCTAAGGAAGGGATGAGGTGGGACGTATATAGGTCGGAGATGAGATGATGACGGCATCAATATTTTTAGAAGAAGAAAACAAACTTGGAGCAAACGGCCTGGCCAAATCATATTTTCACTAGTTCAAAAAAGTTTATTTATTTATTTATTTAACTGACGAACAGAATCTGCTAAGAAGCTCAAACTCTAGTCTTCAAGGTGTCTCTACTATCTCACTGGTAAGTTTGTACTTCTGAAAAATGCCGAAAAATAATATTCGGAATGTTTTTATCTTTTTTCTACATTTCCAAAAAAAAAACGCAAATCGATGCACACCGTCTTTTATAACTGACAGTTGCAACCCCTAGTACTTTACCTATATTGAAATGGAACCCTCGTAAGAGTGAACGAACGGGAATGGAGCATGCAATTTTTGCCTATGTCATCTTCACATTTCAGTCTAATGTAAATAAAAAAATATCATGGGACAAATTTGACCCAGCCCCAAACTAAGTACATCGCCTTAAAATTGTAACTTAAGTTGTAGCTTCGAGAAACAGGCGACTAGCGTCACTCGCCTAAATACAGGGGGCTACTCCGAGATTAGATATTCGTATCAGATCGTCCTTTTCACTCTTGTACAAATGTGTGTTAGTCTGAGCGGCACGATAAGTACATCGAATTTCAAATTTCAATCCCATCCGTGGTTATAAAGTTTCAGCTAACTATATTGCTGTCACACAGCGCTCCCTGGTTTGGTTCATTAGTACAATCATGAGCATCGGAAGTTAATCAAGTTAGTACAATTAGCCAGTGCTCGGCCTAACACCTGGCCCGGCCGCAGACAAATTGGCCTGACAAAACCACAGTGCAGTTCCGACGGGAGGTGGAAAATATCTGGCAGCGTTAATCCCTTATCCGGAATCAGTATTGGCATAAGCGGTTTAAAGCTGTCAGTTCGTAAGCTCTTGAGTTACTTACTAGGCTTTATGAGTTGAATTCGCAAGTCTGTCATTAAAACATTTAAGGAAATGGCTCCGCCATTTTGAAAGAGATCGTAAATGTGAATCAAATTTCTAATCGACACTGAAAATTAGAACACAGAAAAATGCTAAAAGTAAAGCTATGGCCGGGAATCAAACAATTTTTTATGTGTTCTTATTTTCAGTGTCATTTCGAAATTTTATTTCCAACGGGTAAAACCGTAAAAGTAAATATGATGGTAAATCCATATAGGTTAGAATCTGCTTAAAAAAATCACGACAATCGACGAGAAACGCTATTAAAAGAGAGCATTATGCTGGACATACATAGGTACTTTTTAATTTGCCAGGTAGCATTTGTGCTCAAGCTGAAATGGAGACGTTTCACTTGCGCTTCGCACGCGCTTGGCCTGTTAAACTGATGCAAATAATAAATAAAAATAAATAAAATCCATTTATTTCATGTAACTAAGTGACACATAGTGAAATATAGCGCAATTTTTTTCACAATTTCATGCAAGCATAATGTCAAAACACAATGACTCAGTGTTGCCAGAGCACTCGCACCCAGAAGCACGGTCGAATGGCGAAAAAAGCACGGTTTTAAATAAAAAGGCACGCATTTTTCCACGCCTAAAAATAATTACAAAAATTAAGAAAAATAATCATTGAATAAGAAAAAAAAAAACACGAGATTTGAACTGCGGTCCTTGCGGTACTTGCGGTCGGTTGCTTGTTGGAGAACACACTGTTATTCCACACCTTATACCACTAGGCCAAACGCGCATACGTAAAAGTGACGAAATCGAGATCCTGATATACTGGTACTTAAACTCTCCCTCCGTCTTACATCTGACGCGAGTTTAACATTTTTTACCCATCCCAAAAAGCGCTCAGCGCCGCTAAAGAAGTTTTCACTTCAAAAACTATTACTAGATCTCGTTCAAACCAATTTTCAGCAGAAGTTTGCATGGTAATGTACATCATATATTTTTTTAGTTTTATCATTCTCTTGCTTTCGAAGCTACAGGTTACGACGACGACGACGACACATTTATCACTGTGTCTCTCGCGCAAACTATTCAGTTTACAAAAAAAATATAATTAGAAACCTCAATATCATTTTTGAAGAACTATTCACAGATACCCAACTCGTATAGGTTTGTTGAAAAAAAATTTTTTTCGAGTTTCAGTTCTAAGTATGGGGAACCCCCAAAATTAACTGTTTCTTTTTCTTTCTATTTTTGTGTGAAAATATTAATGCGGTTCACAGAATACATCTGCTTACCAAGTTTCAACCGTATTAGCTCTTATAGTTTCGGAAAAAGTGGCTGTGACATACGGCCGGACGGACAGACAGACATGACGAATATACGGGTTCCATTTTTTGCCATTTGGCTACGGAAAACTAAAAAAAGCACCGTTTTATTACGCTTTTGGTCTCCGCACGTAAAAAGCACGCGTATCGCCCAAAAAGTACGTAAAACCGTGCTAAAAAGCACGATCTGGCAACACTGCAATGACTACGTTGTCCGCCTTAATTCTTCTTCTTTGTTTGCCAGTCTAATATGTCGTCATTTCAAGTACAACCCGCCCCACAATGAATTAGACATTTTGCTACTTGATTGTTGAAGTGAAATAAAGGCATTACTGCTGTTTTGGAAACTGTTCCTTAGCAATTGTTGTTTTGCAATTGAGTTATTTTGCTTCTTAGTGTTATTGTGTTTTAGGTAAACCTTCAAAGTAATTTTGCTTTTTAGACATTGTGATCATAAAGGTGGTTTGGTTACTTCATAGAAGAGCTTCCGACTGCCCGATAGCCTTGCATCGACCCTGAACTAGTCGCCGTAGAGCCTTGATGTTTTAATATGGCAACATTATTTCTCTGTCAAAGGCAAGTCAAAGTCTTGTCAGTATTTTGTGAACTCAATTATTTTGCATTTATAATTGCCGTAATATATGGGTAAAACAATAAAAAGTAATGTGCAAAAGCTGCTACATACCATGATCAGTAAGTTCAAGAAAAAACAAGAGAAGAAAGAAGTTGTTTTCCAAGAGAAACAACAATGTTTACATGCGATGTCGGATTTTTTAGGTTAGTACCTACGAGTATACCTATAATCTTAATCCTTGTTGGCTGATTATTTGATATATTGACCATAATTATGATGATAATGATACCGTTGATGATAATCTTGAAGATATATAAGGAATCTGCGAAATAAAAAACAGTTAGGTAGTAATACCACATGTGATTTTTTTAATTTGCCGCGTCAGGTCACGCTTTCGTTTGCCAGGCTCTATCAACCCATCATCACGAGATATGTATGTATGTATGTATGTATGTAAACTCTTTATTGTGCAAAATAAACAAGACAAATACAATTGACAAACAATGAGATACATGCACAAAGGCGGACTTATCCCTTTAAGGGATCTCTTCCAGTCAACCTTTGAGTGGATGAAAGGAGTATTACATTAGGGATGGACGAGTGAGTTTAAAATTGCAAACACTAAGAGCCACAATACATAACTTTACCGAATATAATACGTAAACTCATAAAACCTAAACATCAATAAACTACTTTATACTACCTATAATATATATCAATAAAATATAATACATAAAATAAATAAAGAGCACAGTAAACAAAGGAATATTTACCATTAATTTAAGAATATGGTGCGAGCCACATCTTCTTCAAACCTTCCCTGAACGACACTATGGAGGGAGATTGCCTGATGGAGGTTGGTAAGCGATTCCACAGCCTAGTCGAGTGTACAGTAAAGGATTTGGAATATGTTATATGTATCTAACGGCGCGCGTTATTTAATAGTAGCTTTTTGATTAACAGTTGTCAAGTTGACGTTTATTTTATTTGTAAAATGATGGTAGTTTGGTATTGATTATTGTTTAGAGCGGTTAATAACGAATGGAGTTGTAGGTAGTCATGGCGGCGAAAATGGACAGGTCATTCGTTGACAGTTCGCCGCACGCGGTGCACGCTTACAAAGCCATTGGCTCTAAATCCTTTAATATTAGTGTGATCGTGATTTAATATGATTCTTTGTGTATCCGATTAATTTAAATAGTGCAACTGTGACATCACTGTGTTATTATTTCCTCGCCGAAGTAACTTTGGACATAGCACTCGTCATGAATCGGTCTCAAGAGTTTGACCCACCTCCTGAGGGTTTTCCTCGACCACCTGACGCTGCGACATTATACAAAAAAACTTTACGAGGAGCTACTAGATGCAGGTCCAAGCTCCTGCCGCACGCTATGCAAATATTAGACTGACTTTGCTTTGTGTGACAGATTTGTTGCCGAAACGCAAATATTTAACTGTCAAAGTTTCGCTTGTAACAAATATATTTAATAACTGCAAAAATTGGCAAAGCCTCGAAAAACCCGTGGTAATCGGGTAATCGGATCGGGAGCTGTACAACGTTGCAGACAGGCAGACAGCGGATTAAAAATTATAAAACCATATCATGTTTTGTGCCGATGATTAAACAAAATAGCAAAGTGCGAGTTGGCTTTGCTTCCGATGGTTTCATATATTTATAATATTCGCACGACATTAAACGATTGCATAGGTATCTATAAAGATAACTATACTTTTTTCTGTAATATACATCAAAAGGATTTTTTTTTGTAAAATTTAAAAACTTACGCTGTACCTATTGTCCGCTACGCGGACACGGCAATTTATTTTCGTTTAAATAAGTAAACACGTATTTCTTTACAAAAGTTCAATAGTGTAATCATGACAAGGACATGTCAAAAGTCAACATTAAAAATATAAGAAAATGAAGGAGAGCGGCGCAAGGAGTCTGTAATACCTACCTTTTGATAAAGGCGAATTTTTTAGCTCATTTTTTAGCTCATTTTTAAGGAAAAAAGGAATCTTAAAGCCGACCAAATGTTTTTACAAGGCAAGTGATTCCAATACAGCAGCCGTGTGCTTTATATTCAAAGCTCCAGAACAACAAAACTTTACACCATTCAGAACACCTATGATATAATTCAGCATTATTTTTCCGCATCATAAAAACAAGAAGAGCGGTACAAAGAACAATACGTTTCCGCGCATCTCAGGCAACGAGTTACACTGGCTGGGTACGTACCAACCACACAGCTGCAGCTGTATTAGAAGATGTACGAAATTATTGAAGGCTTACCAGTCATCAACATCATAATTAGCCATAGGACGTCCACTGTAAGCAGTAGGCCTATTGTTTAACTCGCTCGCAATCGCCATCGTGTTCATTTTGACAGTTCATGGTATGGGCTGACAATTGGCATCGGAATCAGCTAGCTGTCACATTCATACAAGAACTGTCAAAATGAACACGATGGCGATTACGAGCGAGTTAGACAATAAGCCTCTAGGTCATCCGTCCACCTCGTGGTGGACGTCTTACGCTGCGCTTGACGATCCGCGGTCTCCACTCGAGAACCTTTCGGCCCCCAACTATAATACCAACTATCTGTTCTCCGTGCTATATGGCCTGCCTATTGTCACTTCAACGAGCTAATTCGCTTGATTATGTCGGTGACCCTTGTTCTTCTAGAAATTAATAAATTATATTGTATTTGACGTGCTACCTCGTAAAAAAGATATTAAAATGATTGTGTATAAAAAAATATCCTAGCACACGTTTGCGTTTTAATATTTTAATGGTAAACTAAATGCCTTGTTTTTTTGCACAGTACGTAGGTACTTACAAAAATAGTTTTGCTATCATAATGTAGATTTTGCTAGAAGAAAAAAACATACATCATTGACTTAATATTGTTTGGTTAAAGATCGAGTGAGTCTCCCGGTACTCATTCAGCTGGATGGTTGGTGAGAACCCTCGTATTAATAATGTTGTACCTAGTGAAGGGGAAGAATTCTGTGTTACCGTTTCAAGCTTTATTATTGCCTATATCATTATCGTGATTTACATTGTTTACCTTTCTTTTCATTTATTTTTTTTCGCCATAAACCCTTTCATTTACGTCATATTTTCGTAAGGTAATACAGTAACTCATTCGTTATCAGTGTATCAATTTATTAGTCGAATTTTCTGCATCTCCTATCTGCAATCAGTTTTTTTTTCTCTCTCCTTCGTTCTTTTTAGTATTTAAAGAGTGCACGTTCTTATCTAACGTGCGTTCACTTTCATTATTTATCTGTGTCCAATATATTCTTCGAATCTCGCGTGAACACATTTCCAAACTTGGTCGCCACTACACCACCTATTACATCAAACGACGCACAGCACAGTCGATTTGTTCCCGCAACTGAAAACATTGTCCAATCGCAATGAAAAATCCCAAAGTTGGAAGGTAACACTCGAAAAGTTGGTCCGATGCGGCCAATATTTTTGAGACGTGCTCACTCGTTTTCTTTTATAGCTATGCCGTTACGAAAACTTTCTGTTTATGAACGCTGAGTCGCAATTGACTGCGAAATCACTTCTCTGCTCGTAAGTCCCTCAAGATGTGTGAAATGTACGCCCATCATCACGTACGTGGATGATTTGAGAGTGTAGTTTGGGAAGTAAGGGTGTGAGGCATTCGTCTGTGTTGTACAAAATTTTACTTGCTTACACATGGGTAGGGGTTGCTCATACTGATGGATAATGTTTAAATCGCGCTGTATTAAATAAATTCTGAAAAAGTCATGCCAAGATGTGAGCTCGAGATTCAAGTCCAAGACTTTGTTTAAGGTACGTATTAAAATACAGAATGGTTCAAAATATTTAATGCGATTTTCTCAGAAAATTGCAAATCAACAGAATTGTTATAAACTAAACCAAACCTAACCTAAACCAATCTATAGATTACACTATCAAAGAAGTTCATCTAGGTAATGGTTTCACAGAAAATGGCATTATTTATTTTAACCCATTATAATACATTTTTAAACTTTATATATTCTGATCCGCTCCCAAATTATCGGTGACAAGAACATACTTTTAATTATTGGTATCATCAACCAACCTGGCCCCTAGTTCTTTTTCATGAAATATGATGAAAAACGAGCAAGAGGATAAACATTATCTAGAAACTCTTTTAAAGTTAACGTCGAAACATTAGTTGCAGTCACAAGGATAAATTACAGATACGTCTGCATCCAGTTGATTTAAATAAACGTAAAATACACCAGTAGAATTCATTTAAGTACATAATAAAAGGTAGGTACTCGGCAAGATTGCTGTGTTTAATCTTTTGATTCTAGTTTTATTATTTGAAAGAACGAGCACAGTGAAAACATGTCAATCCATAAAGCCATATCTAATGTATTTTAAAAGATTTCAATGTTTCACCAGAATTAATAGCTTCAAATAGTTATAATTTTGAACGTTAAATTTTCAAACATTATTCAATCCAAATAATGTAAAAAAATATATATTTTTAGATTGCTAAAATATAAAGATTGCTAGGGCTGTCGGTGAAAATATTAAATTTAATAGTCTTTTTAGGGCTACGTTTAACCACATAACTTTACGTTGTAATAAACTTAAAACTTGGTGACGTTGGGTTGTTCATTCAGAAAATTTAAGTGTAGGTAAGCAATAAAGATAATATAATATAAACCTTTTAAATAAAAGGATATGCAGTGCTGTTGTAGTACGAAGCACTTGTGACGGGACAAATGTCTTTAGCTTTACATTAGAATTTTTATAATAATTTATTTTTTCAGGCGTTATTTTACAGAGGTCCATATATTAACTAACAATATTTTCTTTGCTACTTCGCTACCAAACGTGCTAGACAGTCAAGGCCCGGTCCTTGGCTGTCTATTTTATTTTTGTCATCTTCCGCAGCTCTTAAATTATTTCTGAAAACTGATATTATTTTATTTGGTATGACGAAACAAAGGTTCATAGACAATTGTATTGAAGTGTAAGTCGATATAATTTACACCACTTATATTGTCTTAGTGGGAGCTAATTAAGGAGTAAATGTATGTTATGCTTAAATTATTGTAAAGTACATACTGGATGTTGACTTCTGTTTGCTATCCTTGAAAAAAAAGGCGATGTAAGTATTGCGTTTTGCTTTTAAAGCAAAACAAACACATGTTGAGCCTTTAAAGTTGGTTTTTCGTTGCATCAATCATCTCCAATGCGTTAAAGTTTCAAATGTGCGATAGTGTAAGTTTTTGGTTACAAAACAGTATCATTTCGAACTCGTTCGCATTCAAATTTCAAATACTTACTATTATAAGACTTTTTTGTTACCCTTATTTGCCACAAGAAGCGTTTCCACTTTGCCCAAGCGCATAGTTATTGAGACGATATTTCTGTCAAAAACTTACCGACTGTGACTTTTCTAACAGCGCAATCGGGTATCGCAGTGTAATTACAAAGTTATGGAACAACTTTGTAACAGTTTAATGGGATAATTTCTTAATGAGTCTCAACATTAAGTAAAGGACGGGACGCGAACACTTAAAACTGCAACGTTTTTATCAAAAACTTTGTTCGTTATCGTTGGCTCTCATTTTGAAACTAAAGTTTGTCACAGGGGTTTTTAAAACAGTAGTGTATTCAGATCAATTTATAATGTACCGACATGTAACATTCGGCGTGCTAGAGACATGCTGTCGCTGACAAAATGACAAAATAGATACAGTTTCTTCTGTATTTATACTAATTGATTAGGAATATTTGTCGTAACAAAGCCACACACCATGGAACAAACACAAGTTGGTACGATAACCGTGCACTAGTGTGTCTGTCGTAGAGGTATAACATGACTAGCGGCGGTCATAATACAGTTAATCGTCGCGAAGACAGATTTTGATTAATTAGATTTTCTAAGGTTTTATAATTTTTTTTTTTTTTTTTATGTGAATAGGAAGGCAAACGAGCAAGTGGGTCACCTGATGGTAAGCGAGCACCACTGCCCATAGACACCCGCAACCCCGGAGGGATTGCAGATGCGTTGCCAACCTAGAGGACTTAGATGAAATGCCTTTTGTGCCCGTAATTTCCCCGGCTGTCTTACTCTCCACACCGGAACACAGCAGTGCAAGCACTGCTGCTTAGCGGCAGGATTAGCGAGTAAGATGGTGGTAGCGATCCGGACGGACCTTGCACAAGGCCCTACCACCCGCAAATAGTTATCAATGTTATCATTTACACTAAAAAAATATCTTATAATGTTTAGTAGGTAAGTACTACGCAACGATGTGTGTGCCTTAATAAAAAAGACAGCCACTATTTGATTCTGTGCTTACCCAGCAACAATAGATCTACCTGGTTCATTCTGTTAATGGAAAAATTACGTGTCTTGCTGTTTTTTTACTTTATTATATTGATTGATTTTAATAGCTTGTCCTCCTTTTTTTTGCGTCACACTGACGCTAATTGCGCCGAGTAAGACGTTTATACATTGTGATACCGTTCTGTGTTTACTGTGCACTGCAGTAGTGAATAGTTAGGCTGTTAAGTGTAAAGTTTGTGTGAATGAATTGTTTTGGAGTGCTCCCGCAAGGCTCTACACATTTGTTCCCTTGTTAATCGTGCCTACTCAATGGATGGTATAATTTGGATGGTATAATAAGGGTGTTTTCAGTGGCGGCACGACATTATTACTTTCACATTTTTGCCGCTGACTATATTATATAGGTAACAGTGGCGTGGCGTCAAGTATATCAGAAGGCAAGCCGAAGGGAATTTAACTAGCCTTTTCCTCTAATTCTGCACGATAAATTGCCCAACTGCCTTAAAATAGGCAAGCCGGTGGGAATCGAGTTCTATGGACACCACGCCACTGATAGGCAAGTACAATAGAGTCATGCTTGCAGACTTAGAAATAAAACTATTGTTATGAATTAATCTTGCATTTATTTCACTTGCTGCTATTTTGTGACTAAGAAAATAAATACCTACTACAAAAAAAAATATACTACTTTAGGACATTAATAAACACTTATATGTTATTGTACCTAATAGTACGTTACATTACATTCCGAGGGTGGTGAAATAAAGAATGTCTCACATGGTAGCAACTCGTCGCACAAGTCAAAGGCGAGGGCGATAAACAAGCGACCTTTCTTTATCACCACCCGAAGCGTGTACACAATTTTACGTCTTCCCCTGGCCGGGAAGTGGAAATTTCGGCTCGCGTAGCGGCTACTTACGCCCCGAGGTGACGTAATATATTAAAAACCATTATAATTATATATTTGTATGTATGTGTTGTGTTTGTGTTGTATAATTATGCTTATTCAATGCTAGCCTTCAACATTACGTAGTAAGAAAATGTTGATTTAATTATCTGAAAATGAAAATAGGTAATTAATTTATTAGTAGTGCAACTAAGACATTTTAACCTTATTAAAATGAAATAATATTGACGCTTGTTGCAAAAACACTTTCACTTATTGAAAGTTTAATCTATGCACAAACTAGGATATTGACAGGCCTCTAACAATGTGCTGATGCCCTAGTACCTACTTTTGCTCAACGACTCAACAAAAAACACTTCAAAAATCGAACGCGATTCATTCGTATTTCGAAATAAACTCCTAGAAGATTTGATGTCATGGTACTTAAACTCTCCCTATGTCTTACGCCTGACGTGAGTTTAACATTTTTACCCATCCTAAAAAGTGCTCATCCGCTAAAGAGTTTCTACTTCAAAAACTAATTGCCAAGGTTCTTGCAGCGCATGCTTCTTTACAATCATGGCCTTTCTGAAAGGACAGCTGGATCTAAATAAAATTGACATGTTCACTTGATATATTTACGCGAAAGTATTGCACTACATCGTTTCTAGTGATAGTGTGAGCGAGAGAAGTGATGTAATACGACGCGAGTACGCGACTCTTATAGCCCTTCTTTCTTACTTACATTAGCAAGTGGACGTACTCCTGTCTGGAGGCCGAATGATCCTTCGAACACCAGCGGCTTCTGCATTCTCATCAGCATTGGTATTAGCAGCTTTTGGTTGCTTGGTGACATCTTTTCCCAGGGAACTTGGTACAGAACTAGAGCGAGGTCGTCCGTCTACAATGTCGAATGAGGTATTTTTTAAATTCTGGGTTAATTTGTATAATAAGTCATCATAAGATTATTCCATGCTAGTCTGGGATCCGCTTTTCCCGCGCTGATCGTAAACGGCCATCGAGGGAATGGGAACTCTTAGCACTCATGTTATAAGCGATGCGGCTAGCAACCCATCACTATTTGTTTCTTTCCTTATAGTTACGCCGATAATCACGCTAAGTGTGGTCTCTAGGTATTGCTACTCTAGGCTCTGTCTACCCCGTTAGGAATATAATATAATATATCTATCTATGTATCTAAGTATCTACTAAGTCTCTCTAATTTTTTAATAATCGACACCGATCGAATCGATTGAAATGGACCTCCGCAAAGTAACGCCTGATTCAATAAAATATTTAATAATCGACACATAATTTGCGCTGTTACTTAAGAGAACTTTATTAGCTGATACGGAAACACAAACAGAATATTACAAATGAATACTTATTCTAACCAGCCAAATGGTCGCCACTCAGCTATGTGTCACGACAAGATCCAGGATAATGTCGTGACGCTGATTTTCAGTGATGCCAGTTACAGAGGTGGCTGTCATCAGGCACACATCCCAGTACATACTGGTTAACGAAATCACCACTTACAAATTTAGAGCCTTCTCGCTGTAGCTATTGCGAGTATTGCGACACATTCAACTGTCGGTGTATATAGTATAGTTACCTTACTACGACAAAGCACCAAAGTGATGAGCTACTTTTGACGTTGACTATATGCCTAATATTTCCCTAACTTGTCCGCGTTTCCCTAACTTTAGGCGAAATTGTAATAAAAACACAAACCTTTATACGTATTTGTTCTAAAGCAAATGATATCAAAGTCAGTCCTCCCATGTGGAACAGCATCATAAACAGATATGACAGTCGGTTTGCTTTATCCTAAAATTGAATATGAAAATCATGGTAACAGTATCATGGATTGCTTAGTACTTAGATTACCTTAATTAATAGAGCATTAGTATTTTTAATATTAGTTGACGACCGGATAGCCTAGTGGCATGTCAAATATTTTTAACTAGCTTCTGCCCGCGACTACATCTGCGTAGAATTAGATATACATTAGGCAGCTACGGCCTTTGATATGTTTATCGCTAGCCCGTGAGAACTACCTTTGCCATTTTCCGGGACAAAAAATAGCCCATGTTTTAATCTAGGGTACCAGCTATCTTCGTTCCAAATTTTATTCAAATCCGTCCAGTCGTTTTAGCGTGAAGAAGGAAAAAACATACACACTCACATCGTCACATCCATCCATCCATCCTCACAAACTTTCGCATTTATAATATTAGTAGGATTAATTTTTTGATAGTACCAAACTACTCCAAACTGTGTTCGTTTTTAGCTCTTTACTGATTAAAAGTTCTGAAATTAAATAGTTCTCGAATTTTTTGCATTTATAATATTAATAGGTTTCTTTGGCGACCCCCGGTGTATCACAAGCCAGAATCGTATGTCGTACTTAAAAAAAAACTGACTATCCGACTATCAACTCTCAAGCCAAATCCTTGGAATGGGAATGCTGAAATTTTGTATAAATGCTCTTTTTATGATATAAAACAAACACAAAGATCAGTTTATTAACAAAATTAAAGACATAGTGCAAATAGAGTTTTGTAACGGAGAGAAAACCGCGACCACAAGCTAGTATTAATGAAAGGAACAAATTATGAACATGTCTCACGTCACGGTTGTCTAACTTTCACAACTGCCAACCGCGTGCCTGTTTACGTACTGTTTAATTAACAAATGATTAGTTACAGAACTTGCCTCATTACACCGTTGCATGCAACTAAGTTGATAATAACATATTGTAACGTTAATAAATTATGAAATGACAAAGTTTCGCTTTCAATAACGCTCGAAAGTAAAGCTTTTCAAACAGAAATAGCCATAAAAGGAATTGTTTGTCATAATTATCATTTGCCATAATGATTAAAAAATATAAAAAGATTTTCTGAACAGTTGATTGTTCAGGATTGTTATTAAACTAACTAAAGCTCCTGAAAAAAAAGGTATCAGAGAAAAATAAAGAGTTATGGTAAGTTAAAGAATTCGCTCTTTGATGGTGGCGATGGACACAAAGCCTACCTTCCCTGCATACGAAAAATTACGCACCCCAATCATAATCTGATAGAGCAACAAGCTGTCGTTGATGAGATTGTGTAAGTAATTAAGTGCCACATTCGCTCCAAAACCAGCTTCCATATCATCAAAAGTACTGTAACGCAAAGAAAAAAGAAGCTGTCATTTGTAGCATGCTTTGGAAACTTTGAAGGAAGCATAAGTAATGGAAATATAATGATGGAATGTGATACTAGCCTTAGAATAAACGAATGGTACTTTGTTATTTCCACTATCTTCTCTTTGGTTTCTTTGTCATCCAGTATGAAGGTAAAGCATGTTTTTATCTTGTGTCTCAATAAATCGATGTGGCTTAAGAAGTGAAAGATGAAAATGAAATTAATGCTATCGAAGACCGACAAGACCATTCCACCGGTGAAAACTAGGTAAATATTCATAGAGTGGGTAATAAGCCAGGTTTTGAATTCATAGCCATAGTCGAAAGGCATCCACATGTAGAGGCATGTTTGTAGGCGAATTGTCCTGTTAGCTATGAGGTCCATGTTTTTGATGTTGTTCCGGAGCGGGGCTATGCTCCAAGTCAACCAGTCAATGAAGATGAAGCCTACAAGGAATATTGTAACCCAACGAGTGTTGCGTTCGACTGTGAGTAGCTTCTGTGGAAATAAAGTGTTAATGAATGTATAAAGAAAGATTATGGGTTTCAAAAGAATCAATTTTATTTAAAGGTATTTTTGCTACAGAATGAGTATCTACATGAAATCATACCCATAGCATAGTCTGCCTTTGTGCATGTATCTCAGTGTTTCTCAATTGTATTATTTGTCTTATGTTTATTTTGCACAATAAAGAGTTTACATACAATCATACATACACACATACATAAAGCACGTCTTTATCCCCTACATGAAAACATTACTAAAAAAATATATTAAACAAGCAAAGAGTATTTCGAAGGAAATCATGACACAATGACAGATTTTTTTTCACCAAAGATCAGTTCAATCGTCGTCAGTTTTAAAATGCTCGCTCAATTGACAACATTTCAAAAAAAAAGCATTTAAGTTTTTTTCGCGTTTATAATAGCTGGTTAAAAATTAGACTACCCGTGTTTCTCGGTTTTCCTTTGGTTTACTTAAATTCGTCGTTAATAATTTATTAAAGAAATGGTCATTAAAAAGACCGTATATACAAAGATAGGGATACTGATGTCGTGAACTTAGCATGATATAAAATTAAAAAAGTAACTTTCAAACAGAACTGTCATGTCATGTCACTTGCTTTGTTTATCAACCATTCATTGTCGTTCGTTCACGAATTTGTTATTTTGCGTTTGCTGCTTTGCAATACTGTGCATGCTTTGAGTTTATTTCTATATAATGACGACCGGAAGAAAGTATCATCAAGATCCTTTAATAATTTGTATCGTCCCAAGTTGCGGAAACACGGCGTTGATGGAAAAAAAATAAGCACTATAAGCACATGAACACAAGATACACAACACGAGATAAATTCGTCGACTTTGGGCAGATTGCGGCTATCCGCTATCACTAATCAGTCAACCACTTTCATGTTATTAAAGCGTCTATCAAACCAATAATTAAATATTACGACATTTACGAGAATTGAAAACGTGTCGTTAGAATCAAGTACCTAATCCGTCGGACTGATAAAAAATGAACATGACATTGACACCATGACAGTTCTATATTTTTTTAAATTCCTACGGTAATAAATGGACTAACGGCACTATGAGTATATCCCTAACATTCACAATCCAACTTTTTTTACTGTTTTTCCTGAATATAAAAAAAACTACTGCATAAAAAAATCCAAAAATATTTTTACTGTAATGAGCAGTGTAAAATCTACAAACGGTATTTTCATTTTACTACCTTAGCAAATTTGAATTGTTGTCAAATACGGACCGATATCTCCTTTGTTTTTTAATCATCGATTTCATTGGATCTCTGTATTTTGCAGACGATATGTCTTGCTTATCGCCGAGGCAGCTGTCATTAGGTAATATTGCACTCCCTTGTACAATGTAAATTAAGGAAATTGCTTTAAAATTCTTAATTATCGGATTTTGACGTTATTACGCATTGAGCATTTTAAGCGTATAAAATTTTATTAAAGTTTTGATACCATTCGGGTACATTTTAGAAAATCATTCGCACTAGAACGAATTTTCTACCAATAGTAATGTAATCATGCATAGATTTTGTTACATTAATAGTAAATCATTTACGTACAGAGTACAGAGCCGACCCCACTTAAAGTGGGAAAAGGCAAAGTAGAAGAAGAATAGTAAATCGTTTACGTATTTATTGCATTTATATTTATCTTATCATTATGATGTCGAGCTTCCACCCTCGACTTTGTTGCTCCATTATACAGATAGAAAGAATAGACGTATATAGGCTGGATATGATGATGATGATGATGATTATAGTATTTTGATAGGTTTTATTGTTATAATACTATACGGGGGAAATAGTTACCTTTTTGATAAATTCATCATTTACGTCTATGAAGTTGTAAATGTGAATCTTGTCCATCAGGTTCAGCATAATGCGTTTGTAAGAAGGTTTCATGCTCACAGCTAATTTGGCCTGCAATTAAAACATAGGTAACAAATAAAATCAACAATTATTTCTTAGTCAATTATGTTCCAAGTCTTAAAAAAAGAAAAGTGTGCGTGCGTCTCGGGACGCCCAACAGAAGTGATAACTTAAACAAATCTAGGTTACTAACAGTAATGTCTATCGCACACTAAACACTGAGTAGAGGGGGGGGGGGGGGGGGGGAAACGTCTGTCCTAGTTAAATATACGACTAGTACTGTGGGTTAGAGTGAGAGAGGAAGAGCCTGCCTACCGCTGCCTTATGCGTCAGAGAAAGGGAAGCCAGACTAGCGCCGTAACGCGTTACGTTACGAAGCAGTTTACCCTGCCATAAGATTAAAAGTTATCACTGCAAAAAGAACTGAAATCGAATTACTTCGCGACCAGACGATGGATAGTGAAAATTTACACAAATTAACTCATAATACAGAAAAGAGAAAAACTTACATTACAAACTATAGTCGCTGGAATAATCGAAAACATAGTACCCAAGGTCATAAAACTCAGTTCACTGTAATAAGTGTACAAATAAACAAATTGCAAGATTAAGCACGTGGGCGCTGCAATAAGGAACATGTCACCGTGAATTTTTATTATTTTGAGGGTAGGAGGGAGACCCCACCACGTGCTATTCGCTACTCTAAGGTATGACATAGCGGTACCCATCCTTTGGTAGAATAACTGTTCTCGAGGAGGGCGGCTGGAAATAAAAAAATCGTATTAAAATGTCATTTTAAATCAGGAATTTTAATTACAGGGAGAAATATTTTGCACGCAAGTTCTACATGCAACGTAAATGAAGATCTCTGTAATTTTTGGGACTTCCCGTGGAATTCTATGAACTTTAATGGGAATTTGGTAAAATCCTGGGATCGCTAGGTAATACCTAAGTAATAGGTAAATCAATGAAGAATAACGTGTAATCGGGTACACCATCTGTTAATTTAACGTTTACTCACAGATAGTACTCAAAATCAGTATCTTTCTCGTCTACCATGTTGAAATTGATCCAAAAATCTAGTGAGGCGTTCTCATCACTAACCTCCTTTATATAGGAGCACTTTCTACGCTTTGTTTTCATTATACTTAAATCCACTTCACATAATTGTTGGGCGAATATCGACCAACGTTCGCCAACCTGAGAAACGCATATGGATAAGGCCACTGAGCATTTCTACCGGCATATCTCCTGTGTCACCTAAATCAGCGAATAACGTCCATGAACAAAAACCAATTAATTACCTTGCTACAAGGATACTTGCTAAAAGGACAAGGCTACAGTAGTCTAAAGGGCTTTTGTGAGATACTTGTGACCGCAGCCGAACGGTACGACGATCACAAGACTGCAATGGCAGAAGGCAACGGGATACCACTGTCATTATAATTCACTTGTAGTTAGCTTAAATGAACAGGAGGTTCGAACCCGGATTGAAATCGCCCGTGCAACTCTTAAGAGAATGGAGAAAGTTTTGTGCAGCCGCAAATTATGCATAAAGCTCCGTGTGAGGTTGCTCCTTTATTACGTTTGGCCAGTGGTGTTGTACGGTAGCGAAGCTTGGACTCTAAAGGCTAACACGCAGAAATTTATTGAAGCTTTCGAGATGTCGTGTTACCGTAGAATGCTGCGAATTAGCTGGACCCAGAAGGTTTCCAACGTTGTAGTTCTCCGGCGCGTCGGTAAGAACCGTGAATTGTTGCAGACCGTCAAAAAACGTAAAGTTGCATATCTGGGCCACGTACTTCGTCACGAACGATACGAGCTTCTCCAACTCATTATGATGGGCAAGATCGAGGGCAAACGGCGCGCTGGACGGAGGAAAAAGTCCTGGCTTAGGAACATCCGCGAGTGGACGAGCATTGCCAGCGTAGAAGAGCTGTTTCGCCTGGCACAGGACAGGGATAGGTTCGCTAAGCTAACGGCCAACCTCCAGTAATGGAGAGGCACCATGAGAAGAAGAAGGATACTTGACACACACACCTGCTACTGAGTACCCTCGTTAAAGTGGTAGAACGTGATGGAACGGACAAGTTCATTAGTAATTATAATTTCGTCAAGAATCGCGTTCTTCACTTTGGCAGACATTGCCAATATGGATATTGAACATGATTTAGAAAAACACTAGACTCGGTATTGTTTTTACGCGCGAACCTTTACTTTCATGCTTTTCTGAAAGAGTGCGTGCCAAAGGCGGCACAACATGCAATTTCTCTGTTCATTGAACAGTCGCTATACTCACCTTACCGCTGTTAATAGGCAACACACGCAATGTATTAGAAAATCGATTGCTGCGCCGCCAGCTGCGTCTAGTCATGGCCGAGCTCTTACTGCCAGCATATAACGAGATTATGACATCGGGACCGAAAGATGACCCAAATATTATAATAATCCGAAATACAGTAATTGACGACATTTTCCATGTAAACGTCACAGTTTGTGTCAAATTGTTCGGTCACGGCGTTGTACAAATAAAGATCTGGTCTCAGGGGAGTCGTAGCCAGGATAAATAAGATTCCATCTAGGTTGCAGCTTTTGGTCAAACTTTTCGTAAAATTGTTAAGGACGCACAAAATATACTCATTTTCATGGCATCAAATATTGTTTGCACAATGGAAACAAATTATTACCTAGTGCCTAGGGAAAAAGCTACTCAAGAATCATCCCTTTCATTACAAAACCTCTTTATACTTCGATTATTGTTTACCTTCTATCAGATTTCGTAGTAAATTAAAGGTCAGACGTTGGCTGATTATCCCTCATTTCTTTGTCATATCTTTTGTTTAAATCAACTTTTGTTCTAGTTTGTAATTTTTATAGTAATTTGTTTTACCTAGCATGTAATTTATTTAATGAAAATCACCGTTCCCATGTTGTATTAGTAAACATAAATTATCTCTACCAATTTTCTTCTGCTAACTACTTGTTTAGAATACAATTTAAGCGGACTGTAAACGAATATTTTTGGACAAATTTTAATAAAAACAAATAAATACGAAAGATTTTGTAACGCGAAACGAAAAATAGGCTTATATCAGTTGTTTGAAGCACTCACCTCGAAGGTCTGCAGATGATGGTGCAGATTTCGGCTGTATTAACTGGCGTAGGCTCCCTAGATCTTCGGCTTGTTCAAACTTACCTCCAATAAAGGTTACCGTTAACCAGCAAAAATACCGAAATACAACAAGAACAGTACTCCCTCCAACGGATCAGCCTTCCTCAGCGTTCACACGCGATTTTACAATAAAATAAGTATTACATTCGACCGATATATAATTTGCGTGGCAATACGCCGAAAACCGACACGACAAGACTTTCATAAACGAACGAAGGTAGACAACTAAACTTTTTTTTTTTTAATATTTTTTACTTAGAGCAGATAATGTTGCCAGGAGAACGTATCCTAAACCCTACTAGTTTAGTCGAAGTTTACGCGTATCTTCTTCCAGAGCATTGCGGCTTCCGAAAGCCTGCAAACAAAGCAGCAGCAATTTACTTTACATCGCCCCGGGCCGTAAGAAGCAATTTACCGCCCGCTGCACGAGCGGAAATTTCCATAATTCCAAAATGAAGCCTGTAAACGGCAAAATATTACACCTCGATTAAACGCCCCGTAATTTATGTCAATTCATTTCTACCGCCTGTAAAGTTATAAATTTAATGGCTAGATTTGGTATTTCATCCCGCTGAGTTATCGCTTTTGCTCTGTGCCGCTAATGCGCTACATCCATCATCCCAAACTCAGTAATATTGGATTTTTTTCACCAGCTATTTTCACGCCATTCAAATTTATTGTGAATATATTGATGGTTTTAATGAAATAAATAAAAATGCATACAATCACAATTATGGTCTGGGATGACCAGGGCCTTACCATGACGTCCTAATTCTGAAGCAGTTCAAGTTTTAGCTGTCACTTTTAGCATGAATCTGACAGCGAGCGGACCTAAACTGAAACGCATTAAGACGTCATGGTATGGCCCCAGCTAGCTTATTACGTAACTCACTCGCAATCGCCATCGTGTTCATTTGACAGTTCATGTATGGGCTGACAATTGGCATCGGAATCAGCTAGCTGTCACATTCATACAAGAACTGTCAAAATGAACACGATGGCGATTGCGCGCAAGTTACGTAATAAACTAGCAGGCAGACATGAAACCTACGTTGTTGATAGATCATGTCGACAAACCGCTGTTTAGAAAAGATACCTACTGGTGGAAAATGACACTGAAAGAAAATGAAAATAATTTAGCTACCACGTCTCAGTAGAGGTTTCATACATTCACAGTCATGTATTTTAAAATGCAATCCTGACAATAATAAACTCTAATTATAAACGTGATTGGACTCAATATCCTGCGGCGATGCACAATGAATATTTAAACCTCGCACGAGAATCTTAAACGAATTAACTTTATTATATCGGGTGCACTCTGTGATTTCATCAGGAAATAAATGCAAGTCATTTGGTGTGTTCGCTATATCGGATTTTTCTAGTATTGATTGAACTATACTCACGAGCAAAAATAGCGGGTCGCTTTTCATAATTACAACAAACCGGATAACTCACGTATAAAAGCCGAAGGAATGCTTCGACAATTGTTTCGGACTATAATAAAAATGACGATAAAAATGAGGGTAGTTGTGCGCAGATGTCAGCTGCGCCGAGTAGCCGCGCGAGCAGAGCGTTGGCGCGCAGTGTTCGTGTCGCTGCCGCCGGGGCGAGCGCTCTCTGATGAAGGACTACGGAATAGTCCGAAACAATTGTCGGAGCATTCCTTCGGCTTTTATACGTTGGTTATCCGGTTTGTTGTAATTATGTTTGAGTCTCACGGTAGTTTCATGTTGAAAGGGTCGCTTTTCATAGAAAATTGTACGAAAAGTGACCCGATATTTCTGCTCGTCAGTGTAGCTGTTTCCCGCAACTTCGTCCGCGCCGAATTTATTGTATCACAGGCAGCTTGACTTTTCGCGACAAGAATTTATCGTTACACTAGCTGTTGCCAGCGACTTCGTCTGCTAAGAATTCGTTTATCGCTATCCCGCGGGAATTTTCCGGGATAAAAAGTAGCCTATGTGCTATTCCAGACTTTTCTCTATCTAGGTATGTGCCGAATTTCATCCAGATCCGTTGGGCCGTTCTGGCGTGATTGAGTAACAAACAAACATCCATCCATCCATCCATACTTTCGCATTTATAATATTAGTTAGATTTCAACTACCTAATTAAGAAAAAAATATATACTTACCTTTAACGTGAACCTACCGTGAGACTCGCACATAATTACACAAACGGATAACTCACGTATAAAAATCGATTAACAGCGCCCCGGTAACAGCGAAACGGACACCAGCGAAGCGAGTGCTCCAAGAGGAAGGATTACACACTAGTCCGAAACATGTTCGCCTCCAGAATGTGTGTATCCGATACATTTTTGGGCTTCGTAAGTACGATCATGTGTCTCATTACCGCGCTCAGCTGAAATGGTTGCCTATCAGGGACCGCAGGAACATCCATATTCTGTCATTGCTTTTCAATTCTCTCTTTAATCCTTCAGCTCCGATATACCTTTCCGAACGTTTCAGCTACTTGTCTGTTGGCAGTCAACATCGATTGCGATCCAACTCTAATCTCCTTTTGGCCTGTCCTTCTTCCTCTTCCAAAACTTATTCCAAATCCTTTACTGTACACTCGACTAGGCTGTGGAATCGCTTACCAACCTCCATCAGGCAATCTCCCTCCATAGTGTCGTTCAGGGAAGGTTTGAAGAAGATGTGGCTCGCACCATCTTCTTAAATTAATGGTAAATATTCCTTTGTTTAGTGTGCTCTTTATTTATTTTATGTATTATATTTTATTGATAGGTATATATTATAGGTAGTATAAAGTAGTTTATTGATGTTTAGGTTTTATGAGTTTATGTATTATATTCGGTAAAGTTATGTATTGTGGCTCTCAGTGTTTGCAATTTTAAACTCACTCGTCCATCCCTAATGTAATACTCCTTTCATCCACTCAAAGGTTGACTGGAAGAGATCCCTTAAAGGGATAAGTCCGCCTTTGTGCATGTATCTCATTGTTTGTCAATTGTATTTGTCTTGTTTATTTTGCACAATAAAGAGTTTACATACATACATACATGTCGAGCATTATTCGACTTTTATACGTGAGTTATCCGTTTGTGTAATTATGCTTAAAACTTCCTCATATTACTCTATCTATTGGTGAAATCCGCATGAAAATACGTTCAGCAGTTTTTAAGCTTATAGCGAAAAGACTTCTCAGCGACTTGATAGCGAATGAACTTCGTTTTTGTTCGATAATTTCGGATGTTCAGATTCTGACATAGCTGACTTCACTGACTAATTAACCTATGCCACGTACTAAAGTCTAATACATATTCACGCAATAATTAAGAGCTACACTCCACGCTCCACATCATTCCACTATACTCCGCTATACTCCACCGCACTCAATATACGCTTCCATCGACACTCGAAGGAATAACCTCATCCCAGTACAAACATATTCACCGTGTATTTGCTCCTTATATTCATTAAGTCAATGTTGGCTCGACTCTCACTACCGCTTGACACGTAGCATGAATTTATTTGGAATGCAAGATGGGGTTATGTAAAAGGTATTCTGGTTATCTGTGTGTTGCACGTGTAGAGGTACGGATAGTTCGTTTTACTTAACAACTCACATTCACAAAAAAAGCCGTGGTAGTCTAGTGGTTTCACCTATGGCCTCTCAAGCAGAGGGTCGCGGGTTCAAATCCCGGGTTCGCACCTCTGATTTTTTCGGAATTTACGTGCGAAATTACATTTGAAATTTACCATGAGCTTTTCGTTGAAGGAAAACATCGTGAGGAAACCGGACCAATCCCAATAAGGCTTAGTTACCCTTCTGGGTTGGAAAGTCAGATGGCAGTCGTTTCTTTAAAAAGTAGTGCCTACGCCAAATCTTGGGATTAGGTTGTCAAAGCGGACCCCAGGCTCACTGAGCCGTGGCAAATGCCGGGAAAAACTAGCGTTCCTAGCGGAAGATGATGATGATGATTCACATAGACGTTGTCTCCAGCTATGTGTATATCCCAGTATCTGGTCACGGACACTGGCCTCCTCTCATAATGAGAAGGCTTGAGTTGGGTTCGGGCCCAAAAACAGGGCTAACAAGATTTTCAAACTTAAATTCCGAAAAACTCAGAGGAGTGAGCTCGGGTCCAAACTCACGACCTTTAGGAAGCCATAGGTCGAACCACTACTTACAAAGTATAATTTATCAATGGGTTTATGAATGGTAGAACCTTGTGTGGAGTTTATACGAATCGCTAGTCATCGTACCTACCTGAAAGCTCTTCACTTGAAATTGTACCATTCGAAAGTGATGAATAATTGTGCCGAATTTGAAATACCAGTAGAGTAGAAGAATAGTAAAGATTCATCTTGTAAACTAGTCTATAGTTTAATTTCTTCACACTTCGTAGAAATATGTACGGAACCGGAATGTTATCGCTTTGAAATGGTATTTTAGAACATTTGGTTTTTGCATTCTTGAAGGTCCAATCAGGTGTCAGATGACAACACCATGTTAATTTTCAAAATGATCCAAGCTAATCATTACAAAAATAAAAAACAGTGTTTTCTAACGTGTGGATTGCGACCTCCTAAAGTCGTAGAATTTCTAAAGTGCAAAAATAAGAAAACAAGGTACAAAGAGTAAGATTAAGTAAGATAAGTGGGGGTCGCCGTAATCTAACTAATATTATAAATGCGAAAGTATGGATAGATGGATGGATGGATGGATGTTTGTTTGTTACTCAATCACGCCAGAACGGCCCAACGGATCTGGATGAAATTCGGCACATAGATAGAGAAAAGTCTGGAATAGCACATAGGCTACTTTTTATCCCGGAAAATTGCGTAGTAGCGATAAACGAATTCTTTGCAGACGAAGTCGCTGGCAACAGCTAGTAATAATATAATTTCTCAGTTCAGGGAGTAGCGCCATGAGAAAGGTTAAAAAACACTACTTAAGAGTACCTAATGTGCAATCAGAAACCGGGCCGGATCGAGTAAACATTACCAAGAACTCTGGCATAATTTTCACAGTTTCGCAAAACACCTAATCACCTAAATGATCGATTAGGTAAAATTTTGTTCGATTCCCCGCAGTTTAAATGTAGGTTGTTAACGAAGTTATCCATCATAAAGTTTGCCTTGAAAGTATAAAAAAATACAGTTACTGTTATTATTATGAATTATGAGCTCATTCCTCTGCATCGCGTTTCTCTCGGTACTCTTTGATATTAACATTTATAGAAATAACTAGCTTTTACACGCGACTTCGTCTGCGGAAAATTGGTTCATTGCGCGCCCGCGGGAACACCATTCCGGGGTAAAAACTATTCTGTGTCCTTTCCAGGGTTACAAACTATCTACGAGTACATAACAAATTTACAAACCAGCATACTCACATTCGCAACACTGCATAGTATAAAACAAAGTCGCTTTCCACTGTCTGTCCCTATGTATGTTTAGATCTTTTTTTGATGCGTTTTTTTATAGATAGAGTAATTCAAGAGGATATGATATGAGAATGGATATTTATATAACAGCATAAGCCCTCTAATCCTGTGCCCAGCAGTGGGACGTACACAGGTTGCATAATGTCACGTTATGCATAACAATCTTCCGAAATGACCATCCAGTTAAAAAGCCGGTTCGCTTCCCAGTTACGTGAACCTTACGTATTATTAGACGCGTCGGCCCAAATTAGCATAGAAATGGGCCTGTCCAGCCCACGACTGTTATCATTCGTAATTAAGCTGTCACCGCCTGCCTAAAGGATAATTTTCACCTAGCCTGTCGAGCTTACAAGATAGTGCACGAAGCAGAGGGAGTTACCGAAAACGTGAACGCTGTTGGAAGCAAACTAAAGTTAAAACTGATAAGGTTAAATTAAAAGGTATGTGCATGAATTAGAATAGAGAATCTAGAATAGAGAGACATCTGTTGTTGGTGGACCTCCTACGCTACGCTTGCCGATCAGTGGTCTCCACTCTTTCGGCCTTTCGGCTCCAACGACCATCTGTTCTCCATTTTATATGGCCAGCCCATTGCCACTTCAACGAGCTAATTCGCTTGGCTATGTTGGTGACCCTAGTTTATAAGGCCCATAGTAAAAGATTCAAGCAAAATGTTTTATTTTTGTGTGAAGATTGTGACATTTGTATGTATTCCAACATAATTGCCAACAATGAACACAAAATATTCATTATAAATATTATTTTTATTTTTGTGTTCATTGAAATGGACCTCCGCAAAGTAACGCCTGATTCAATAAAATATTTACAATTGCCAACATGTTTTCTAGTCCTCTATTGGCCATAGAGTAGACACATCGTGTCGTCAACGTATTTCGACGCCATTTAGCTAGGGTGTTACCAGCCTGCGGGCATTTTGCCCAATAGCATCGATTTGGGAGACATCTGCGCGTTATAAGATTTTTTGCCACATTTAGTAAGAATTAAGTAGTTTTCCAGTTTTTATTCCATATTAACAACTACATTTTACCCGCGAATTCGTCTGCGTAGAATTAGATTTGAGAACTGATGTTGATAGTACATTCTGCAATAAGTATTTACTTTGCGATTCTAGGCAGTTACGGCCTTTGACATGTTTATCACTATCCCGCGGGAATTATGCAACTGTCAAGATCTTACCGTGAAAAAATCACACGAATGCTTCTCTTTCGTCTGCCAGACTACGAAAAAAGGTAAAAAGTGGTCAAAATATAGCGCGCGACTTTACATCATAACGAGCTCTATAAGCATCAAATAAAAGTACTAAGTAGGTGTAGAAAACATAAAGGACGTGTATAAAGGCGCTAGAGTTGTAACACAAAGAGCCTGCTAGTATAATTTGGGAGCCAGCGACGCAAAACTGCCGCCTTATATAATGGAAAATGCCTGTTTTATGAATATTCTCCTAGATTTGGAATTAAAGCGTTCGTTTATTTATACCTTCTTCTTTGGTATTAGTGAAAATGCGACAATGGTAGGCAACTATGGAAGCTTATTTTTTGAAGCATGGCTTGGTAATGAATGCTATAAGCTCGGTATTATTAAAATAGGAATCAACTTATACGCCCACAATGTTGTTGCTAAACGTGGCTTGTATGTCTTGTTGTTACCTTTAAGAGAGTGCATCCGTGCTGAGCTCGCAACGTCGCATTTTTGATGTTTTTTTTGCGATTATTTCACAGAAATTGAATGAAAGTATCAAATATCCGTTTGTAGTGCACTTCGTTTTTAGTGTGTTAATGTGTCCAATGCAATTATTAATGGTGATGGACTTTTATTTTCGTAATAAAGGGATAAAATACTATATCTCGTTTAATAAGAAAATAAAACTCCATCACGATGAATTATTCTATTAGACACATCAATACACTTAAAAACGAAGTGCACTACAGTCGGATATTTGATACTTTCATTCAATTTCTGTGAAATAATCGCTAAAAATCACCAAAAATGCGACGTTGCGAGCTCAGCACGGATGCACCCTCTTAAGGCTCTGTCTCTGTCTCCTCGTGAGGTATAAAGACGTGATTTTGTATTGTATAAAATAAGACACCAAAGTATTCAAGTAAGTAAGTAAGTATTCAAGTGAGTAAGTGTTTAGTCAGTGATATTTCATAGTTTAGATATATTACGTTCTTAGTAAATTGCGTTTGAAAAACGTTCCCTCTGTCAACTGTCACATTGATTGTCACGGACTAGACTACTCATACTGTAGCTTGTTTGAGCTTTGAGGTAAAATGATTGCAACATGAGACAATTGGGTCATTTATGAATCTTCAACAGCATAATAAATATATAGTCAATACCCTACAGTTTCGCATTAATTTGCGATTCTTCTTTAAGGTGACTTTAAACGGAAAGCCAATCGCAAATTGAGCAACAGCGCTCTTTCAGCTCGATTGTTTACACTGTGCGGGTTTCAGATGCATGAACCCTCATTTTATTTGAAATTATTACTGTCACAAATAGGGTTGCACACAAAACTAACAACATCGCTTCCAATCTAATAATAAACGAATAACATGCATTGTAGAATACATTGACTACTATTTCATAATTATATCGGTGTCACACGCTACTTTTATACCACAAGGATGAGCTTGAATTCTACGACTCCACAGTCACGGTGGGTCCATCCAGACCCGGAATTGTGAGTCTGCAGCGTTTTCTAACTAGATTGTCTGTTGTCTGTGCTCTAGTTCTAACTTTGTACAAAATACATTGTCGCAATTTACGACGCAATCTGTAGGAAGCTCAAAATGTTCGTCAATAAAGGTTATCTGCCGACGAAGTACGGGAATAGGATGGTTCCAGTTTCCTCGGTTGTCGCTCAGTATCTCTATCGGATCACGTTAGTTAGAAAGAGACGAATAGATCTTCTGATCTAGCCATGCAGGAATCGTGAAGATTCAGAAGTGACGTATCAGCAGAGCTTGCACATAGTTTTGTTTAAAAATGTAAGGGTGGAACTAGCACGATTATAGATACAGTGGTACCTATAGTGGGTTATGATTGTATTTATGTACGCATACGGATTTACTTTATTCATAAACGCTCGCTTCTGCTTCTACACCAGAAAAAAAGCAATCATGTTTGCAGTTTTTTTTTTTAATTTAAAGGAAACATAACGCTGGAAACACACATTTAAAACAAAGAAGGGGTCAAAGCAGTGAGGTTATAATTAAATTAGTGTTAAAAAAATATTTCTACAAAATCCAAGTACGGCCGCTGGCACAAATACCGCGCGTGACCATGCTTCGCGCGTGACTGACCTCACAGTAAACACTTTTTAATCAGTACACTAAGCGTAAGTTGCACAAAGTTACTTTAACGATAACTAGGTATAACCATACTTGGTCTGGGAGTAGAGAAAAAACATAAAATGTACCAGTGGCTTCTTATCCCGCGCAGATGATAATAGCCTATCGAGAGACTGAGCGAATATCTTAGGAATCATGTTATAGGCGATGCGGCTAGCAACCCATCTCTATTTTGATTTCCTTGCCAGATATACGCCAATGGACTTAAAAATTTGTGCAAGTATCAAGCTCTAATTGCAAATTAAACTATTTAACAAACAAAGTGTGTGAATCTTATTCACGTGTTTCTTAAATAAATGTTGTCCAAATATATTTAAAGGTCTCTCGAATATCCCACCCAAGAGACGGAAATAAATATTTTCAGACACAGTTGTTGCTCAAGCGTTTTACGTCAAAAATGTTCCGGTAACGTAGAAAATGGCACCGTAATTACATTTTTTACTCTTTCGGGTGCTATTACCGAATGCTTAACTGTTTTTCTGCCATGTACTGTGCCGCTTCACTATTCCTCGCACGCCTCGCTCATCAGTTCAGGCGCAGCCAGGCTTGCTCTCAACTGTACAGCTTAATAATAAACTTTAACAACTCTAAGAACAATTTTAAAGCTGGACTGGAATGTAATTACAATGCTTTACCACTACCGATTGACATTTACTCGAGGACAGCGTTTAGCGTCAGTCTTTTGTTTTTGTTTGTTCGAGAAAGATGCGAGTTTTTTTTTTTTTCAGCTTTTGGTGTCGAGTTGTAACCACTGGTAGACTAGGGACAGGAAATCAAGAAAAGACGCAAAGCAAAAGTAGCAACAAAGTAACATCAATTTGATGCACCCTAAGTGCTTTAACTTACATTAATACCATAAATTACTTATAACTAAAAAAAGCCGTGGTAGCCTAGTGGTTTGATCTGTGGCCTCTCAAGCAGAGGGTCGTGGGTTCGAATCCCGGGCTCGCACCTCTGAGTTTTTCGGAATTTATGTGCGATATCTCATTTGAAATTTACCATGAGCTTTTCGGTGAAGGAAAAACATCGTGAGGAAACTCCCAATCCGCACTGGGCCCGCGTGGGAACTATAGCCCAAGCCCTCTCATTCTGAGAGGAGGCCTGTGCCCAGCAGTGGGACGTATATAGGCTGGAGATGAAGTGCTCTAACTTACATTGGTAACAGAGGGTCTTACCTTAATGACAAGTAACAAGACATCGTATCGAACGTAAAACCTTCCGATTTGAAGATATATTATATTATTTGCTTCAAAATTGAGTTGCATGACTTGCATGATTCCACCCGGACAAACCTACTTACATAGGTACTTACTACATAATGAGCACTGATTAACTATTTTTCAATAAAAACTGGATAGAGTAAATCTTTCGAATTTAAAGTTAGCTTTGAATATTTCTGAGAATACTTGATTTGGTGTCAAAAATGACAAAAATATTATTACTTAGTAATTACTTATGACTAAGTTAAGTTGTGTTATGTATGGTTATATGTGTGCTTATAAAATTTTTGGGCTGCCCTCGATT
Organism: Pandemis heparana; assembly: GCA_963854515.1. Taxonomy (NCBI): domain Eukaryota; kingdom Metazoa; phylum Arthropoda; class Insecta; order Lepidoptera; family Tortricidae; genus Pandemis; species Pandemis heparana. The sequence continues at coordinate 4,502,297 of OY978016.1, read as the reverse complement.
TCTCTAGGATCTCATCATCAGATATCCTGATTTGGTGTCAATGGGACCACCTTGGAGCTATACTCTTTCAAACAAAAAAAAAAATTAAAATACATTCCAGTCGAACCTAAAACCTCTTCCTTCTTTATTTGAAGTCGGTTAAAAGTAAGCGAACAAGTCCCGATATAATCAGACCTCAATTATGATGCACGATATGTACTCGTATCCAACTGCAGAGAACATTAAAACCACCCCACTCCCTGTTACGTTTACGACCGCAATAGAGAATTTTTCTCTGCAGATATTGGTGAGAGAACAGTCTATACGTTTTCGTAGAATTCTGACGTTAGATTAGTCTATTCGCCATCTATACTCACGAGCAAAAATAACTGGTCTTTCATAGAAATTTGTATGAAAAGTGACCCATTATTATTTCTCGTCAGTGTATCATGTTAATTTAGATGAGTCTCTGTTTGCCAATTGTGTTTTTATATTATTTTTCGGTAATAAGGAACTCGTCATAGGATGTTTCGAAGTCCATATATTATTAACTAGCTGTTGCCAGCGACTTCGTCTGCAAAGAATTCGTTTATCGCTATCCCGCGGGAACTACGCAATTTTCCAGGATAAAAAGTAGCCTATGTGCTATTCCAGACTTTTTTCTATCTATGTGCCGAATTTCATCCAGATCCGTTGGGCCGTTCTGGCGTGATTGAGTAACAAACAAACAAACATCCATCCATCCATCCATCCATCCATACTTTCGCATTTATAATATTAGTTAGATTAGTTAGATAAGATAGATTTTATTTTACCTAGTTGTAGTTTAGGTTTAATTTAGATAAGTCTTATTTACTATTAGCTTTTGCCCGCGACTACGTTTGCGTGGAATTTGCATTATGGTTAGGTAATTTTTAGTGGCAAACATTCAATTAGAGCACAAAATTATCTATCATCTAGGTATGTCTGTCATATTTCAAGTATTGTTCTATATTGGTGGAAACTGTGCTGTCTTTCAGTCATTCAAACACAATTACGACCAAGTTCCGTTGTGTCAAATTTATTGACTGTTACTCTGCATGGTCCCTCGTGCACTCCGATTCCTTAGCAAAAAATCCTCGAAACACTGTAACGTAATAAACCTCCATGGCGAGGAACTGGCCGCTTAGAAAACGAACGAAATTCAAAATTGTCGATTCACTTTTGTTTTTTCCTGTCCCTCGCTTCACTATTTGGCAAGGCGCGAGCTGAAATTTAGATTTGTTTTGAAAATGTCGAATAAATTTTTTCGACATGGTGGGGAAATTTTAAATCATAATCGGGCAACATCTTTGGCGCTCTTTTAAGCTGACATTATTAAAAAAAATGCTCGTTAAGATTCGTTGCCTTAAAACCTAATGTTTGTTTAAATATAGAAACTCGTCTTTTTTTAATACTTTAGGTGAAAAGTGATTCCATTACTTGTCTTGTTTTCTCATCAGCAGTCCTCATTTGTTCAGTAAAGGCATTTGTAATACCGCCTTAAAACTAGTACATACTCACTAAACAATTTGTATATTTTTATTTACTCTTGAATACTTTTCTATCACCCTTTATCATTTATCTCTCAGTGGCTAGCCGGTTCCAATATAAATACAATACACCCTCGTCATAACCTTTTGAACCCTTAGATAAGGTAACAAAAGACCTTGAACTTTTAAATCGATAGCCGATACCGTAAAGCACATTATTCACGCTCACAAAACGATTCCATTCCGATATCGGGAGAGGAAACTACGGGATTCACACTGACACTTGTCAATCAATAAAGTTCCTGAGCCTACGGAGGCCTGCCGATAAAAGTTGGGGAATGTGTGTAAACATTGAATAAACAGAAAAGCGTTTGCGATACTTAAAAAAAGCCGTAAATTTTATTGCTGTAAACATTTGCTCTAGACTTTTTGGTGGGCTGGCTCGATCTGACAAATTATTTTTATGACTATTAATGTATATGACAATCGTTCTTTCAAACAATCGTATTATATGTCTGTTGTGCATTTTGACACTCGTATTAGCACATAGATATTCGAACCATTTGGACATTCAGTCATATGAACAGCCATGACCCGGAAGGGAAATATCCATTAAGTAGTAAAAACATGATGACTGTGTCAAATTTTTAGAAGTGGAGTTACTAAAAGGTTAGAGAGCCGCGGTAATTCGGTCGAATTAACCCACCCGTTGAAATATCCCGACAAATTTTGGGAGACCTTGGGTGATCAAATTTAACCAGAGACTGAGTGACTGGGTGACTTTGTACCACGAGTGCTTAACTTGTTCTTTGTTGGGCAGTCTCTATTAACACAACAAAACGAACTGCAAAATGATTTCACTTCGCTCCATTTCAACAGTTTTACGACAGAACTTAATCAATGGTTATCCGATTGGGACTTAAGTGCTGGCAGTTTCGAAGATATGAAGTGAATAATTTTCCCGTTCAATGCGCTGTGGTTTGGACTGAAGGAAAGGAATTCACCAACTTCCCAATAATATAATGTAGCTATCGATTACGGAACTTTATTTCTGTTTAAAACTTTGTTTGATTCATACAATTGAAGGTTGAACGAATTGATTTTGGGAATAACAAAGCCGTGACGAGCTTGGCTTGCGAAAATTAATAACGTTTATTTGTAACTCGAACAGAAGTTCAGTTAAGAGTGAAGCGAGAATTAATAGATTCAGGAGTTACTTTACTGATATCTTGATTTATTTTTAAGGTTTTTGATACCTATTTACTTACTTTTATAATTAAGTATTGTGTTCAAATTTTTACTAGTTGGCGGCACCACTTTTTCCGGACGGGTACAACTTATGGATCTTCAAAAACGAGTCTTATATTTTCTTAAAGGGCCCGCAACGCACCCGTAACCCCCTACGTTCAGGGTGTCCATGGGCGGCGTTGATTGCTTTTCTTCAGGCGACCCGCAGGGTCTTTTCCCCCCTATTGTATAAAAAAATGTGGTTATCGCATTCAAATTAGCTTACAAGTAAGAGCATTTCAGTAAGTTTTACTTAGATAATTAACGTACTTATTTATAAACCCTTCTCAGCTTCTATTTCTGTGACATAGCCGTTGGTGTCGACAAAGACAAAACATTTTTTTTTTCAAAGTAATGGTATTTTTTTAAGAATTTAAAGATAAATGTTTATTGCAGTGCAAGTATTACAATAATATGGTGACAGTATCAAACTTTTGCTAGGTACTCTGCGATATGGCTGCTATATCTTTCAAGAATAATAAGAGCATGATTGTCAGTCAGATAAAAGTTCTGATGTTGCATTGCTAGTCTATTCAACATAGTGGCTTGCGGCAACGGTAGATTAACGGACTTTTACCACAAAAAAGTTTTTCTTGGAAATTTAACAAAAAACATTACCCCAAGTTCACGTCCTTCTTTCAGAATAGTTCTGAACGAATTGCGCTCTCAAGAATCTCCAGACGCTGAAAAGTTACCCTCATCCACAAAGTTCAACGGACTCGAGTAAAGGTTGAGCTATCTACAGCGTGATTTCATTAAGCAAACTAGTACCCCCGAATTAAGGACACCAATACGTACCTAATGAACTCGAAACCGTATTAAGGTAATGCGCATCTAAACTCGAATAACCTTTATCATTCGACGGAACGACGTCGTATTCGCGAAACCTGAAATTTGATTTTATGACATCATCCTGTTATCGTGGCGGGCCAGGCTGAAAACGACGGAGTTCAGGTTCGTTATGAATTCTGTGTCATAGGCAGAATTTGATTTTTTTTTTCGCCGCGCCGTTTTGAACGTCTGAGTCAGATGGCCAGGGCTGTCAGAGGAAATGTATGTTTTTGAAGTGAAAACTTCTTTAGATGCGTTGTGCACTTTTTGGGATGGGCAAAAGATGTTAAACTCGCGTCAGGTATCATTCGTAAGTCGGAGGGAGAGTTGCTGCTAGGTCGTTTAAGCGACGCTGGGAGCTTGCGCGAGTGTGCGTGTGTGTAGTTTTCACTTCTGCCAGCACTCCCGGAGTGCTACTCGTTGCTTTACCACTAGGCCATGTGGTTGTCACAATATTAATTACACAATTACACAAAATCACGTCTTTATCCCTAACGGGGTAGCCAAGCCCAAGGTAACAAGAGCTGGCCACGTTTAGCGTGGATTGCTAGCCGTATCGCCTATAACATGATTCCCATGAATTTTGCCCACTTTATAATTACACTATAGAGAGTATTTCAGTATTTCTACGCGAGTAAATCCGTGGTAAGAAGCTTGAGCGTCCCCCTAATGAACATTTCTCATGAAACCTGAAGACAATAGAGAACCATCAGAACCTCATTAGTGGATAATATTATGACAGAAAATACCTCGTCCCGACTTATACAATATACATAGACACGTCATATCCAGATAAAAAAATCAACTAGGCATCATTATTATTAATAATTAGGGATTGTTTTTGAAGTGTAAAAAGTGTTTGGGATGGGTAAAAAATGATAATTTCGCAACAGACGTAAGATGGAGGGAGAGTTTAAGTACCAGGATATCAGAATCCTTTAAGAGCTTATTTTGAAATACGAATGAATCGCGTTCGATTTTTGAAGTTTTTTTTTTGTTGAGTCGTGGAGCAAAAGTACTAGGGCATCAGCACATTGTTAGAGGTCTGTCAATATAGATATTGAGCATAATGGAGGTTACAACATTAAAATGTAATCAAAGCTGCTGTTTTCACTTCTGCCGGCACTCCCGGAGTGCTACCCGTCGCAACACAGTCTTTTTGCTAGTGGTATTTGATTATTGCATTGTCACCCAGCTTCTGTGCAGTCAGTGTCATATAGTATGAAACATACAGGGTGACCAAAGAGTTCAACACGCATACTATTTCTATAGTACACCGAACTATTTGGCTGATTTGGATGCTTCAAACTATGACGCTGAATGTACACGTGCAAAATTTCACGTCAATTGGTCAGACTGATTGTGGTTAGTGGGTGGGTTAAATTTCACTCGAAGAAAAACAAGAATTAAAGTAGCATGCAATCCTGTAACAGTTTGTTAAAAAATATCAATGTATTTTGTAAATGCTGAGCGATTTCTACCAGACAACCAATACTTAAGACAGATAAATAAGTTGGAGACAGTTAAGTAGGTGGCGGAAACAAAATGGCCAGGACTCAAAGATTAACTCCCTTATTCATAAACGCTCTATATACTTCTTCTTCTCCTTTTTTCTTTGTGGCGTTGCAAGTCGTTATAGCGACGACAACTTCGCCAATGTCAGGGTAAAATTTTCATAAAATAAAATCTTGTGATAAAATGTCGGCAACGTTGTACGGTAACACGGTCAAAGACCCCCCTCCCCCCTGTCGGGCTCTTAGCCAAAGGTCAGTGATATCCCTCAGATACTGCCAGGAAATCATTAGCCGTTGCCCAGGGTGCACCGGACCAAGCACTGCTCTTCCCCCTGGACGGATCCAGAAACGAACCGCAGCTCTTGGCTACACGTGGGGGTAACCTGACATGCACCCCATACACTTCTTCTAACTTAGTAATCGTTGTCCTTATCTGTCATTTTGACATTTGCCTTTCACAGATAAGGACGAACGATTGCTAAGTTAGCAGAGCCTATGAATAACGGGGTAAGGAAATTATGAAATTGTGTTGTTCTATTTTAAAATTTGTTTGCTGTAAATACATTCGTATTTAGGTAACTGTCGCCATTTTACTGTACATCGCTTAAATACTTAACTCGTCTGGATGTTAAAAGAAAACAAATGCCCTTGAAACTATTTTGCAAAAAGTACGTTACTTTTTTTTTAATGTGAAATGGAAGGCAAACGAGCAAGTGGGTCACCTGATGGTAAGCGATCACCACTGCCCATAGACACTCGCAACCCTGGAGGGATTGTAGATGCGTTGCCAACCTAGAGGACTTAGATGAAATGCCTCTTGTGCCCGTAATTTCTCCGGCTGTCTTACTCTCCACACCGTAACACAGCAGTGCAAGCACTGCTGCTTAGCGGCAGGATTAGCGAGTAAGATGGTGGTAGCGATCCGGACGGACCTTGCACAAGGCCCTACCACCCGCAACTATTTAACCGGTTGCCATACTATTGTGCAACACTTCCGAAAATGACTCATCCATCACCAGATTTTTTGCAGAGCTAGTCGAACTAGTGCGAAGGGTTCCGTACATCAGTAAGTAGTAAAAAGCCTCTCTTGTATTGGAATCATTATCATCACTATTTAAAAGTTATCTTATCGGCGAATGACTTCTGCGCTCCCGCCAGCCTTTTGACATTTTCTCTTATTTGGTTGAGAAAATCTAATCAGGATCTTCCCCTTCAGTCAATCTTCGCTTCCGAAATATTGCCGTGTTATAATAACTTCACATCCAAAGTTTTCTAGGATCATTCAAGTATAAAATTTCATACGCGTTTGATCCTTAGGCTTTTTTTGACTAATAGACGACAGCAACACACTGTAAAAAAAGTAAGTATGTGTTTGCCTGCGCTACCGTTCAAATTATTCAGCCCTGCGATTCCTTCCTTTACCTACTACTTATTCAGACCGCCGAGGATTGGAATTTCCTGCCAGCGCCTGTGTGTGTGTGTGTGTGTGTGTGTGTGTGTGTGTGTGTGTGTGAGTGTGTGTTTAGTGCCAAAAAACAATTTTCTTTCTTTCCGTATTAAGACTTGAACTTTACAATCTGACCGTCTTCAAATCAAGGGCAAATGGGCTTTTACTAGGCAAACTTGTTCTACTCTAGATCACTCCTATGCTTGCCATCAGGCGTGATTGTGATCAAACATTACATAATCCAGCCTAATACGTCCCATTGCTCGGCACAAGCCGTCTCGGGTCTCGAGAGCTTGGCCTCATCTTCGTTTATTTATTAAACATTTATTGTTATTATTATTTATTGTTGATATTATTTATTGTTGTTATGTTTGTCATTTATTGTTGTTTATTTATTGTATTGTTATTTATTTATTTATTGTGTGTTGTTGTGTTGTTGTGTTAGCATGTATAAAGAGATTGATGAATGTGGATGAAGCGAAAGAGCTATGTCAGGATCGTAGCAAGTGGAACAAAGTAGTCTCTGCCTACCCCTGTGGGAAAGAGGCGTGACGATATGTATGTATGTATGTATGTATGTTTATTGTTATTTATGTTTAGAAGATACTAGAAGATAGGACTAACGAATCCTAAAAAATACAATACGAAATTACTTTAAATGGCCAGCCCACGATTGCACCTACTAAAAATTGTTACCGAGTAGGTATAAACTCCATCTATACCTACATCCGTGAATTACGTCTAGTAATCGCACGTAAATAAGCACTTATTTGTGGAACTAAACCGTGACAAAAACTACGTTTTTATTTATAATGGTTAAATAATTATAAAAAATAGGTGTTACTGCCGAGGGGTTTATTCTCATCGCAGACGGAGTTTTACGGGTGCTTTCCTTGAGCTAAAGCTGAGCAAGTACAATACCAGATTTAAAAGCTAATAAGGTAAGCTAAAAAGGAATCCGATATAATGTATGTATGTATATAAACTCTTTATTGTGCAAAATAAACAAGACAAATACAATTGACAAACACTGTGATACATGCACAAAGGCAGACCTATCCCTTTAAGGAATCTCTTCCAGTCAACCTTTAAGTTTATCATTTTGTGTGTATAGGCATTTAGTATTATAGCTCTGTTTGACTACTGATTGACAGTTTGTGTTAGTGTTTTCTGCATGCACTTGTATCTAGCTTCAATAGTATAAGCAGTATCTAGAATTGTGCCCTGTGTTGTATTTAAGTAACTAAAACTAGCCACTGGACTAGGTACTTGATAGCCACTAAGTATCGATATACACAAATATCCGCCAGAAAATAGAATCCCGGCAGTTTTACCCCCTTTTTCATAAACGCTCTATTCTATAGGCTTCTGCTAACTTAGCAATCGTTTGTCCTTATCTGCGAAAGGTAAAATTTACCAAAATTTAAGTTAGCAGAAGCCTACATCGCGTTTAAATATGAATAAGGGGGCAAATCTCTCGAAACACAAAGGTTTCCGTTCTGTTTGTAAGAAAATCAATGTATTGTATGAAATATTAATAAAATTAAGTATTATTTAATTTAATAAATAGTAAATAATCTGACTTAACATAATACAACCGATTGTGACGTCACGTCCGAATCGGCGGGTGGCGCCATCTGTACGGAATCAATAAGAGGACGGTTGAGATTCGAAGAGCGCATTCTTGATTATACGGCCTCAAGTAAAGATCACTGGTGAATTTCAGTGACCAGAAGACCCAGTACCTATTATTGTGTTACACGGTGATAATTCATGTGAACAAAACGGTTGTTCTAATTATTAACCACCTGATTCCTTATATGTTGTAAATGGGATTACAATGATGGTACAAATTGTGGTGCGTTATCTTACTTCTGCCTATCCTGCACGCCAGAGATCGAATGAGATGGTGATAGCCATCCGGACCGAAGCTGCACAAGATCCTACAACCCGCAAAATAACGCGTATGCGATAAATTATCTATGAGTTCGGTAATAGCTGCATGTCCTTCAAAGCCCAAAGTAATGATTTTCTGGTATAACGCGTACAGTAAAATTAATCCCACATTTGCGGGTATTTATATAAAAGTGCGACTAAATATCACGTAGTTCAGTGTTGTATCCAGTGATCATGCATCGTCTGTTAGTTCTGGCTGTCGTTTTAACCGTGGTGTCGGTAAGAAATAATCGTTTCACGAAGTGATAATAAGTTTTTATTTTAATAAGTAAATGCTTTATTGAAAAAATATACAGAAACAAAATACAATTCACAAAAAAAGAAATAAGGTGGGCGTTCGGAACACCTAAGGATTGTAAGTGCGTAGCTAGTTATAGTCCCCGGCCGTTACGAAGTCAATCCTTGCACAACTATGAAGTTCCTGATTATTGCTAACGTCAACCCTCTGTCAACCACAGGAGAAAAATGCTAGACTTGCTTGTTGCGTGTGACAGAATAGTGAGTGGCAATAATACCACACAATATATATCGATTCACGCGTTGAAAAGTTCGTATAGCAAAAATATTGTCTATGATTATGTGCATTCATAAAATTAAATTTACTGATTGTAAAAGTACTTATATTCTATTTCATGTACACTAGTATTATAAAAAGGAAGGATTCGAATAAATGCGTAGGTATGTTTATTTATTTGGCAACTTCTAAAAACTTAGAACAGAACCTTTTTAATTATAAATAGGTATTTCTTCACTTTCTTTCGTATTTTCGTACAACTGATAAATATTTTTTTATTATACCTGTAGAAAACTGAATTTAAGTCGACTCACGCTTGACTCAATTTTTATCGATACAATGATCGAACGTGTAACAAACAACCCTAGAGGATGTGTCAGGATTTACTTCATAGCGGCCGGGGACTATAGTACTCATCAAAAGATAAATAGCAATTTTAATTCATGTGCTAATAATTTCACTGGTTATAAATATCTCGTCACACTGAAATACAGCCAAAATATGCTGCGAAGCAGGCAGGATCATCGAGTAAGATGATAACCACTTAGGCCTAGACCTGGCACCTACACTTAAAAAAAAACAATAAGACTCTCCAGAGTCCACTTGCACATTCAGTCGATTTCGTCACCATCATCTCCAGCCTAATATACGTCGCAACTAGGGACAGGCCTCCCCTCTGCACGAGAGGGTTTGCCCTATAGTTCTCACGCGGGCCCAGTGTGGATTAGGAGCTTCGCACACACTGTTGAATTGCCTTTCAGGTGTGCATAGGATACTCATTCAAACTAAAATTACGATTTGATTCGAAAAATTTGGCCTTAACTAAGAAAAGTTTAAATAATTAGGAGCTCTAATTTTTTTTTATAAACCAATAAGCAATTTTTTTTTGGAGTGTACCTATCTGAGAAGTGATGCTTCATGTGTAGTGTACAAAGGTTTTACAAATCAGAAAACTTCTGTTCTATACTTCATAATTATAATCATTATTTTGTTTCAGGCCGATTCCGACGATGCCAAGAAGAAATGCCGCAGACTGGGACACCCCGTAAGTATAATAGTAGGGATGCCTATAGGATATGATTTGTAATCATATTTTACTCCAAGATAGTGTTGCGTGTTTGATAATAACTGAGTGATAGATTGTATCTATTTTTCAGGGAACCATGCAATGCTGTAAAACAAAGCCGGAAATGCCGAAAATAGACATATCTCAAATAAAGGAATGCATGGAGATACCTTTCGAACCGCATTCTGTAAGTTTTTGTTTTATGAGATGTCCGTCATCATCATAATTTTCTTATTTTTTTTTATTTTGTACCAATAAGTAGATATATTATATTTACCAAAAATATTAGGTAAATCTGGTAGTAAGTTGAAACTTAAGCTGAAGGAGTGGATTTCAAAATAAACATACAAATAAAGAACGAATGAGTCCCCGTACTGGCAGTAGTAATAATCTAATATATTTTCATCGTAAGGTGATTACAAATTACCTATATCATTAAGTAGTAGAAACATACACAAATCTAAGGGCAAAGTATCTTGTTAAAATAGTTGGATTTGCTAAGTCCTCCTATGATTTCACATAGCGGTTTACACACCTTAGTTCTCAATTTTTTTTTTATTACAGTGTGAACACGATATCTGCATCGGTAAGAAACGGGGATTCGCCTCAGACGACGGTACTGTTGACAAAGCAGCATTTGAAAAGACATTATCTGAGGATTTCCCGTCGTCTCCTGATTTAGTTAAGGCCATGAAAGACAACTGCCTTGGCGATGTGAGCGCTTATGGACCACCTGATGCTTGTGAACTGATCAAAATTAAGCACTGTATTCATACGCAGGCTATCAATGTAAGTTTACCATTTGTTATGTTACCTTACACGATACATGCTGGTCTGGGATCAAAGAAAAAAGTTAGAATGCACCAGCTGGTTCTCTTCCCGCGTTGATTCTTCTTCTTCTTCTGGTGCCATCTTCTATCGAAGGTTGGCGATCATAACGGCGACTTGAACCTTCGACACAACAGCTCTGAACAACGATCGGGTGCTTTTATTGTACCACTGGCGTAGATTTTTAAGCCAAGATGTTCTTCTTCTTCCTGGGCTTCGTCTACCTTGGATTTTACCATGCAAGATAAGCTGTAACAACTCTTACTTTGAGCCCCGCATGATATGGGCCAAATACTCCAGCTTTCTCCTTTTGATGGAGAGGAGAACTTCCACCTTTTTCCCTATTCGCTGCAGCACCACCACATTTCTAACTTTGTCTCTCCAGGATATCCTTAACATTCTTCTATACACCCACATTTCGAAGGCCCGCGTTGATTGTAAAAGCGCATCGAGGGAATGAGCTAAAATCTTGGAAATCATAATGCTATGTGGCTAGTACCTAACCCATCACTATTTTGATTCTTCTTTCCATCTATATGCCCGTAATCACGCTTGGCGTGGCCTTTAGGTCTTGTCACCTTAGGCTTTCTCATCTCCAGCCTATATACGTCCCACTGATGGGCACAGGCCTCCTCTCAGAATGAGAGGGCTTGGGCTATAGTTCCCACGCGGGCCCAGTGCGGGTTGGGAACTTCACACACACCATTGAATTGCTTCGCAGTTGTGTGCAGGTTTCCTCACGATGTTTTTCCTTCACCGAAAAGCTCATGGTAAATTTCAAATGAGATATCGTACATAAATTCCGAAAAACTCAGAGGTGCGAGCCCGGGATTCGAACCCACGACCCTCTGCTTGAGAGGCCACAGGTCAAACCACTAGGCTACCACGGCTTTATAAACCCTAAATTGTACTTGGCTTAAATTTGAAAGCAACTAGCATAATATCAAATATCGTTTTTATATTCATTCCAGGACTGCAAGGAATGGGACGACAACGGTCCTTGTGCTGGCATCAAGGATTTGGTCAAAGAATGCGCGAAGTTAATGTAAAGTTAATGTTTTATAAAATCGTTTCATCTTATATTATGCAAGAATAACTGAATAAATTTTAATTGCAATTAAATGTTTGTCACTGGTGTCCATATTTTTTTTTATTCATCCCGGTACTAAAGAAACTGACTAGCAAAATAATGTATGAAACTAAGAGATAGACGCCACTTCCCGATGCGTGGCGTAAGCACGTGCGTGACCACGCATCTGGTCTGGCTGTTCTATTTTGAGAGAAACAGTCAATATTTCTAGTTACCTACATCCATTAGAGACTTTGACCAGTAGAGACTTTATACATCTCTACTATAGACCAATGTAATTTAAGGTACGGACTTAATTTAGGGACCTTTTACATCCCTTTTATAAAATGTATTAATTGTATTAGGTAAGTTAAGTAGAATTTAAGTACTATTGTAAATTTATTTTATTTTGAAAAAATGACTTTCTGCCAAGTTTCTTGCGGCGCATTCTTCTTGGCAATGATGGTCTTTCCGAATGCGCTGGTAGATTCAAAAAAAGACATGTAAAAGAGCCCTCGGCGGCCTATTTGCAAAATAAACTTTTGACTTTGACTTTGACTTTGACATTAATTTTGTTATCTTTGAAGATTTTAGATCGGTATTCATAATCTTTTTTGAACAAGAAAAATATTTCCACCTAAAATTATGCACACCGAATTCACACATTTACCATCCAATCAAAAGTCGAACAAATAAACGTAAAAAAAAACAAAAAGCAGTAGTTAAAATCATTAAGAGCTTCATTATTATTTTCAATTCATTGGACAATAAAATTTTGCCAGTGCCAAAGTAAAAGACAGTTTCAAAACATGTTGGTTGTACGATAACACGGCCAGAAGACAGCCTCTTAGCCAGCGGTCAATGATTTTCGCCAGACTCAGCCAGGAAATCATTACCCGATGCCCAGGGTGCACTAGACCAACTGTTCTACCCCCGTTCGGATCCAAAAACAAATCACGGATACCACGAGACCTTGTCAAAGTTTTCCTTGCACCCATTAATAAGACAGGCCTCGTGACACTCAGCAAGTTTAAACGAAACCATTCAGGTTATTTCGACCACACGTCATGTGAAAACTTCCCGGTCGCCGTACCCTGCCGCCGCAAACGGCAAAACTTTGCCGGTGGAAACACTTCGTTTTATGACGTTTGCGAATACGGCCACTTTTGTAGTTTCAGCGTAAGATCAAAAAGTTGGTAGATGCGGAACTTAAAAGGGCGCGATAAGAGAAAACGGGGTGAATTATACTACATAATAAATATTTATAATACGTATAGTTAGCGTTACATCTATAAGTTTCAGGCGCTTTGATTTTAGCTATTTAAGGCGATAAGTTATTGATAAATAACTTGTAAGACGAAGATGCCCTTAGCGTTTAACAAAATCTTAACAAACACAAAGCACTTCACGAGATCTGTTCTGTCCCTGAATTCCAAATTACATCTGCCTAATTGTTTGACATACACAATTCAGTAAGATTCAGCAATAGTCACAAGTCAATAGCTCAAAGAAATTTGAGGGCATTACGCCAATTATTCCCGATTCTCGCTGCAGTTTGCATAAAAGAACTGGGAAAATCCTGCCCAGTTCTGCCTGTACGTGTATGCGATTGCATATGGATCGTATTTTGTACTGGAATTCGAAGTTTGACGTAAGTCTTAGCAAGAAATTGATTATGCTGCTAATCTAATTAAATTGGTGAAATTCAAGAAGGTAAACATTGTGTTTGGGCAGACAGAGCCTAAGGTAACAAGACCTAAAGTTCAATCCACAGCCGTAGAGTTAACTTTTAAAATGCTGTCATTATATTGATTTCATTAAAATTGAGTTAAATTGAAGTACTTAATGCTGGGAATTATGAGTTAAGAGATTCAAACCCGTGCGTGTAATCGCAAAAGATTTTCTGTTTTTAAAGTCCGTTACAAACGGATAAACAAGTGGTATCACATCGTTATTTACACACACCTAAATACCTGCATACCCACATAAATTCCGACAGAGTGATGAGGTTCTTACTCACCTCCGATGATTAAGACAACCCTAAGTGTCGCCTCTGTTACTCTCATCACATACTTCTACCCTCCGACCCTGTCTCCTTATTAAAAGCCCTGTTAATACCAGTTTACGTTATTGTTCAAACCTTAAGGCAAAGATTAGCATATAAACGCCGCCATTCCTAGATTTATACAGTGAAGTTGTCTTTTGTCTTTCGGGTGTGGTGGTTAATGTTTGCTTTGTGAGAGAGCAGAGCCATATATATTAAGCTTATAGGGTGGCGATGAACGCTATGTTTAGTTATTTTTAACCCCTACGAAAAAAAGAGGGGTGTTATAATTTAAGTTTGACGTCGATGTCTGTGTCTGTGTGTGTGTGTGTCTCTGTCTGTTTGTGGCATCGTAGCTCTCAAGCCACTGGACCGATTTCGATGCGGTTTTTTTCATTCGAATGCCAGTTTCCTTGCGGTAGTTCTTAGCCTGTTTAGTCAAAATCGGTCCAGCGTTTGAAGAACATCAGCTCTTTTTCAAATTGATGTAGGGCGTTTTTGGCAAAAAAAAGTTTTTTTTTTATTTACGATTTGATTACTCGACATTAACGCAAGGGTTTTTTTTTATTTTTTATTTAATGTTATTATCCGACTGTGTCTGTAGGCGTATGATAATTATGTTAGATCTTTTAAATTACGGATTTTAAGAGGGCGCATGCGTGCTGAGCTCGCAACGTCGCATTTTTGGTGATTTTTTGTGATTATTTCACAGAAATTGAATGAAAGTATCAAAATTATCCGTCTGTAATGCACTTTGTTTTTAGGATATTAATGTGTCTAATGCAATAATTTATCGTGATTGACTTTTATTTTCTTATTAAACGAGATTTAGTATTTTATCGCTTTAATACGGAAATAAAAGTCCATCACCATTAATCATTGCATTGGACACATTAATACACTAAAAACGAAGTGCACTACAGACGGATATTTGATACTTTCATTCAATTTCTGTGAAATAATCGCAAAAAATCACCAAAAATGCGACGTTGCGAGCTCAGCACGGATGCACCCTCTTAATGAGGTTTTCACATTCCCTATTATCTGTGTGAAGCCGGGGCGAGTTGCAAGTATAAATTAAATTAACAATTATTAACACTAAGGGCCTATTTCACCACTCTCTATTAAGTTTCAGCTATTGTCAGTGTCAGTTATCTATGATTCCGTCTCTATTTATTACTACGAAACAGACCGAGACGTCATCATACATAACTGACACTTAAGATATCAGAATTCAACAGAGAGTTAAAACAGGCCTTTGGATGACCATTCATCAGTAAATTAAACAAAGTTGTTGGTGCAGAATATAAATCTCGTCGCTGACCCGTTTTCATTTCAATCGGCCGCTCATCTCCTATCATAACACCACTTAATTAAACACGTTTTAATTAACTTCCCGCCATATTCATTACGCATCTTAACAACGAATAAATACTTCGTTAATAGTGCATTGTCCCGAACGGCTTGACGCCATTTTGTAATGAAAAACTTAAGCTCTAAAATTAACCCTTTGTTCCAGTAATCACCCCTATTAACATAACAGAGACTGTCCGTACGAAGCTTAACTTTATTGTGAAAATCTGCAGGCCACTGTTTTGTGTTGAGCTAACGAGGACTCTTTAATTTTTTATTCAGTGGCTTGAATAGCTTGAAGTGGGTCTGATTAAACGCTTTGAATTGCACCAATTTAGTTTTTTCTGTTGAAAAAAGTTTTAATTAAACTCCAGTAGATCAAAAGGGTTTGCGTGTTGTACGGTCTTGAGTAAGCTTAGTCCAGGGACCGATAAATAAATATTTCTTCGATTTTCTTCTACTCTACACAATATGCTTCAAACTCAGCGCGATATTCTCCAATCCCGCTGATCGCCTTTGTTGCAGTGCTTTTTTTATGTGAATAGGTAGGCAAACGAGCAAGTGGGTCACCTGATGGTAAGCAATCACCACTGCCCATAGACACCCGCAACCCCGGAGGGATTGCAGATGCGTTGCCAACCTAGAGAGCTACGATGAAATGCCTCTTGTGCCCGTAATTTCCCCGGCTGTCTTACTCTCCACACCGGAACACAGCAGTGCAAGCACTGCTGCTTAGCGGTAGGATTAGCAAATAAGATGGTGGTAGCTTGCGTTATGTTTCAACGTGGAGAGTACTTAAGACAGCCGGTGAAATTACTGGCATATTAAGTACTAGCTATTGCCCGCGACAGAATTTAATAATAATAATAATAATAACTTGATTTTCACCACAAAAGTTACAAAAGCATAACATTTTACAAAGCACACATTGTAACATAGAGATGGGTAGATGTCATTTTTATGCTGTAAGTGAAACGGCGGCGCTCGCACTAGACTCTGAGTCTGTATCGCGAGTGCCAAGGAAGTACACAAAATACAAGAATAATACAAATAATAAAAGAGAAAAAAAGAAATAGCTAGAAAGTAGTGTGTTTGTGTGTGTGAATTTCTTTCAGAAAATATCCATTTACCTATATAGTTTTACTAAATAATATGTATTGATGGTTCACAACGCTACCCACGACTCATCAAAATGAAGGAATTTCTTCCATAGAATCGGAATGCGTGGGGTCATAGATAGCAGTACACTGCGATACTTTCGCATTTATAATATTAGTTAGATTATATTGGAAGGACCGTATCTAAGTTTTTTTTTTACGACAAGGAAGGCAAGCAAGCGGCCCACCTGGCTCCTATTTCACCATCTCGACAGTGACAAGTGACGATTCTGTTTACATTACAAACACGCACGCGTGTTTATAGCACGCGTCACGGAATGACGAGGACTCGGGTTCGATTCCCGGCCATAGCTTTACTTTTCGGATTTTTCTATGTATTCTAATTTTCGGTGTCGTTTAGAAATTAAATTTCTAACGGTAAAACGTAAAAAGTAAACATTAAAAATCAAGAAGTAAATTTCTTGATTAATTTGATATTTCCTATCATTTGAAAAACAGCGCCTTCTCTCGTCCCTGGTGAGCAGTACATGTTCCACGGGAGTTTGTAATTGTGTCGTACAGACACATCATTCAAACAGATGACGTTTAGCGACAAATATTCGCGTAGTAACAAGGTCACGTGACAGTTGGTAACAGATAGAAAAATTCGGAGGCCTACTATGGGTGATGTAGGGGTATAGCACGCGTCACGGAATGACGAGGACCCGGGTTCGATTCCCGGCCATAGCTTTACTTTTCGGATTTTTCTATGTTTTCTAATTTTCAGTGTCGTTTAGAAATTACATTACAAACTCGACAAGAATCTACGCCGATTCGCTTCATATTGACCACGCATCGCAATTCGAATTGTCACTGTCACCGACAATTGTCGAATTGATGAAATACCCTGATGGTAAGCGAGCACCGCCTATACTTCATTTAATTTAGGGTGAGAAACCACAACAACATTATATTGCGGCTCATGAACTGTAATCTCTTTACAATTTGTATTAGAGTAACAATTGACGACACGCAAATAGAGTGACATTAAAACAATTTTATTTTGCGGCTGGCAAACTATGGCACTGTACTATTTGCTAGGTAAGAACTATTTGACCAGACGCAATATAATGTCATTCTAAATTAAATGAAGTATAGATAGATCTGGAATAGCAAATTATGCAATTTTTTATCCCGGTAATTGCATAGGCAGTTCCAGCAAGCTAGCGAAAAACCAATGCACACAGAGTCTTGGGGAATAGTCAGTATAACACTGTTATTATTATTTTGACTATTTAGTATTAATATGTCAGCAGCAGTGTGCGTAAATAAGTTTACGCCTCACCTGCTCCAGCCCCCATTGACGACGTAATCTCTTGTAGACATCCACTAAATTGGAAAGCGTAAATACACTTCTGCAATACCTTTTTATCTTTAGTTACTATCACGTCTACCGCCATTTTATCTGAGCCGAGGTGTTTGTGAATAATTCAAGAATATTGTCTCCGTTTGCAGCAGATAATTTTGATCTATTTTATCAACGGGCGTTTTTTAAAGTTTTCTGAAACCATCATCAAGTATTTCATTTTATTCAATCAATATACATATTTACAAGATCTAAAAAATTATACCTATATATAAAACCTTAAACTACTTTAATCTAATCCTACATATTTACAATTTCATTGAATTCTGTATTTACATTTAGTCGTTAGTTTCGTTTAGTAGTTAGTTTAGTTATACATACATACATACATACATACATATCGTCACGCCTCTTTCCCATAGGGGTAGGCAGAGACTACTTTGTTCCACTTGCTACGATCCTGACAAACCTCTTTCGCTTCATCCACATTCATCAATCTCTTCATACATGCTCGTCGGTTTCGGGTACTCATGACCTGGCCTTTCTCCAAAACGTCCCCAATTTGATCACGGAACGTCCGCCTAGGCCTTCCCCTCCCAACGCACCCATTCACACTCCCCATATAAATCTGTTTAGTTAATCTTCTTTCATCCATCCTCTCTACGTGACCAAACCAACTAAGCATACTTTTTTCTATCCTAGTCACTATATCTTCTTTCACACCAGCACATTCCCTTATCACACTATTCCTTATTCTATCTTTCAGTGATACACCTTCCATACTTCTTAACGCTCTCATTTCTACTGCATTTATTCTACACATAATATATTTACATTTAGTCACACTAGTTTTTTAATGATGGAGGTATTATGAGAGTGGTCAAGTGTCATCTCTCATAGTCTTAGTTGCTTCTCTTCCCACGCATGGCAAGAAGGAATAGACGAGAATTTGAGGAATCATGTTATAGGCGATGCGGCTAGCAAGCCATCACTATTGTGATTCCCTTTTCCACATATACGCCCAAAATCATGCTAAACGTGGCCTTTAGGTTTTGTTACCTTAGGCTCTGTCCACCCCGTAAGGGATAAAGACGTGATTTAAGGTTTAAGGGTATCAGCTGTAAAAAAAGGTACGCAATGGTACCCTATTTATAAAGCTCCCTATTTGACCGTTTGTCTGTTATGTTCTAAACCTAAATAAATCTGGTATTTTACACGTGAAAATTCCTTTTCTCAAACAAACTCAACTAAACCAAAACCACTTCAAAAGAAGACACAAAGTTGAACATTCGGAAACTCCGAAGACTAGTTCCTGACAATCGATTCTTGGCCACTGCAGTAACTCTTATAGATACCTAATCGAAGTATCACACAAAAGTGCGAATAAGAATTTCTTTGTAATCCAGCCGGTCGAACGTTTTTTTTTTGTATGAAATTGATTGATTGATTGTTCGCTTTCACTTATAATGCTCAAAAAAAAAACTCAATATTTTTTTCCACTTCTCAATGTTTGCAAATAGCACTATACCACAGAATATATAATAGTACTAACGTACAGAATGGCCACGCTCCGCCCCGCACCGATTCGAGTTACCCCACCCCTCAAGCGCAGTCTGCCGGAAAGCTGCTGGCAACTAGTAGGGCTCGCAACGCGATGTATGTCGGCCGCACGTCACAAGTTCGAGAACCTATCCTACCTACTTCATTTTATAAAACATTAGAAAATTAATGCTTTCTGAAATTATCGCGATTAATACGTGAAATAACTACAGAATCATTCGCTTAAGTTTGTTGTCGTACATCTATTGTAATTGAACATAATAATGCTTAAATACACAGACAGACACATTTTAAGTAAGTTTAAATAAATAGATAACGATTAAGTACATTTATTTGCACACATCTAAGCCATATCTTCATTATAAGTACCGATATTTATGTCATTGGTAGTACTTATAGTACTAGGTTTTTGCGATAGACAGCCCTGTGTATCTTACGCACACATTGATGCGTGTACAGACGACATCGTGCCTGTGTTCATTTCAGAACGCGGATTTTGTACGTCGTGGCCGCCGTGTGACTATACCTACAAGCTTCGGCCGGAATGACGATTCCACTCATAAAATAGACTGCCTCGCTGGCGCTTGGCCTTCTAACATTACTCGACCAGCAATCGTCAAAGCTTCGTGCCGGCCGCTGCAGTTGTACATTTTCCTAAGTTTCAACTGCACAAGCCCAAAATACTCTCACAAAGATAGCAGCGTCTCTATAGGCAATTAAGCGACCACCCTCTGATTTTACCGTTGGCCGCAAATTAATTTTGCTACGAACAAAATTCGGGTCAAATTTTACGCTTCGCTGTAAATTGTTCGTTATTGTACGGAAATACTTATCGTGTACGGCCATTAATCGTACCCAGAATCGAGTGCTCAAAGGACTAATTAGAGGCAGCTATTATTAAAGCCGCACGTTTCGAAATATTACTTTTGATGATGCAAAGCTTTGAAACTTTTTTTATTGTACAGTGTACGCAAGGCATGTTGATTTCCATTTTCCGAAAATATTATATATATCTATAATATGCTGTCAATAGCATAACTTGCTGAATTTAGGCTAGCTCTTTGACAGCATATCACTACATAGTATAACAAAGTCGCTTTCCGCTGTTTGTTTATCTGTCAGTCCCTAAGCATACATATGCTTATATCTTTAAAACTACGCAAATGCTTTTGATGCATTTTTAAAAAAATATATTGAGAGGAAGTTTTATATGTATATATTTTTTTTTTTATGGGACAAATTACACCAATGGACCCAGTCCCAAACTAAGCAGAGCTTGTGCTATGGGTACCAGGCAACGGATAAACATACATATATAATGTAGATAAATACATACTTAAATACATACAACATCCATGACTCGGGCACAAACATTCGTATTCATCATACAAATGTCTGCCCCTACCGGGATTCGAACCCGGGACCTCTAGCTTCATAGTCAGGGTCACTAACCACTAGGCTATCCGGTCGTCATTTCTACGCAGACAAAGTGTAAAAATGCATGCCATATCTATCCTATTAAGGCATCCGTGGCAAGGAAAGTTCATAGAAATCTTGACCTAAATACCATGATCATGTTGAACCAGATAATTGAGAACATTTGGCAACATAGCAAAGCTTACGAAAACTTTCGAAAGCTCGATTGCCATAAAAGGTAATTCAGCACTTAGTGCCAAATTACCTTAATATCAGTCAAGGGAGATTTAAATTGAATTTATTTTTATACATACATACATACTATCGTCACGCCTCTTTCCCACAGGGGTAGGCAAAGACTACTTTGTTCCACTTGCTACGATCCTGACATACCTCTTTCGCTTCATCCACATTCATCACTCTCTTCATACATGCTCGTCGGTTTCGGGTACTCTTGACCTGGCCTTTTTCCAAAACGTCCCCAATTTGATCACGGAACGGACGGATTTATTTTTATACATTTTCCTTAGTGGTGTGCCTCAATTAATTTTAATAGGAGAGTGAAAAGAGATTAAAAATATAGTGGTAACAAAAATACTAATATTATTATCCCGTTATTCAGTACTTATTTGTTATTTTTTAGTATTTACATATTTGTACCTACCTGTTCTAATAGTTGTTTTTGAAATCCACGTGTATTTTTTTTACACAAAGGAGGGTTGTATTTCACAGTGTCTATGTTAAAGTAAACTTAAATTAGAAAGTTTAATCTAACTAATATTATAAATGCGAAAGTATGGATGGATGGATGGATGGATGGATGGATGGATGTTTGTTTGTTTGTTACTCAATCACGCCAGAACGGCCTAACGGATCTGGATGAAATTCGGCACATAGATAGAGAAAATCTAACTAATATTATAAATGCGAAAGTATGGATGGATGGATGGATGGATGGATGGATGGATGTTTGTTTGTTTGTTACTCAATCACGCCAGAACGGCCTAACGGATCTGGATGAAATTCGGCACATAGATAGAGAAAAGTCTGGAATAGCACATAGGCTACTTTTTATCCCGGAAAATTGCGTAGTTCCCGCGGGATAGCGATAAACGAATTCTTGGCAGACGAAGTCGCTGGCAACAGCTAGTACATTCTAATTTCACAGTAGGCAATGATAATTATTTTTGCTTAATGGCAACAAATCGGGGTGGTATTTGTAAATATAATATAAGCTTTAGATTTAGAACAACGTAATTTAAGGTTTCTTATAACGGTGTTTATGTAAGACAAATAAAGTATAAAAAAGTGAAGATACATTATTTTTTATGACTTATCCCCATCTGTTGTCCATTCCATTTAATACTTACTTACGTTCTATTAGAATTCATATGAAATTCTATAATAATAATAATATAATAATATAGCCTTTTTTATTCCGAATTCGCTACAATTTCAGTAAGTACATGTTGTTGTTGTTGTTTTTTTTTTATTATTTTATTAAATTGTCGCGTAATTCGGCGTGCCTCATGGCATAGGCCTCCTCCGTGTATTGGAGGGTTTGGACTATAGTTCCCACGCGCGCCCAGTGCGGATTGGGAACTTAACACACACCATTGAATTTCATCGCAGATGTGTGCAGGTTTCCTCGCGATGTTTTCCTTCACCGAAAAGCTCATGGCAAATTTCAAATGTAATTTTCGCACATAAATTCCGAAAAACTCAGAGGTGCGAGCCCGGATTTGAACCCACGACGCTCTGCTTGAGAGGCCACAGGTCAAACCACTAGGCTACCACGGCTTTTTTATTATGAAATTCTAATGCACCATAAATCTTAAGTCAAAATATCCGACACAACCTTTTAATAAAAGAACTTTAAGACTTCGGTACGTCCGTCTTGAAACCCTGTCATTTAACTAGTTTTATGTTTAAGTTGGCAAATGAACATTGCTCCTTTGCTCCAACGAACACAACAGAAAGTCAGCGGTCAGAATTTCCTATTTTAATTCACTCCTTCGTGCGGTTTCCACCTCTTTTGTCAGTGGAATTATTTTTCTGTCGCATAACGCTCTCTTGAAATAGCCTGTATTATTTTAACCGCGATTCTTTCAAACATTTACCTACTATTTATTTTATCACGGCTTTTTGACGTTGTGCGTTATGACTTAAATCTTTACTCTCAATCCTTACACTCTTACTTATGTTACACATAAAAAATACCAGTCCGTAGGCCTTTATCGATTAAAGATCGAAGGATTTTACAAGAAGATATCGAAAATAATTAAGACGGCCGGTGGATCTTTCGGAAACAGGTAAAACTAGGTATAATTAAAATATACTTTATTTGTTATAATTGTGGGAACAGTGATTCTCAGTCTTATTCTACTCAGTAACGGTAGTAGTATTTGAACGAATAGATTTTTTATTTATTTACGATCTCAAAATCTTTATTGGATTAGCGTCGTTTGTTGTCCTTCATTCCGCTACAATATATAATTCAAAAGCCTACCCGCCTGTCAAGTCTGGCTGTTTTACCCAATTTCCTCATTAAATTCCGAACAAACAGAAGTAATGCGGAACTTTAATAATATACCTTGCTCAGCAGCTAACTTGTATTTGTCACATAAAATCCAATTTCGCTAAAATTTCCTTTTAATCAAGGCAAAAATACTATGAAATCTCATCAATTCAAGAAATGTTGGCAAACGCTTACACAAGACAGAGTTAATAAACTCCGTGGAATTAGATTAGGCGCTTGGAATCGTTCAGTCAGAGCGTTAATTACGGACCGACAAGATCTACAAATTGGTATACATTTTCAGGAAAATTATTCGCGTATTACGTACCGCGCCCAAGCCTCGAGTTTCAAGTTATTGTTACAGAATTTTGCTGCATGCTTTGAAGGGGCTGTGTCGAGTAAAGTGGGATATCTGTGGACTCAATTGTTTTAGGCTGGATAAAGTATTTTTCAAGAACTCCTTTACACCAGCGGTTACTGGTTCAACAATGGTCAGTCCACTGTAACTTCAGCTGACTAATATTTTGTGCTGTGTATGACCCGTATAATTGTGACTAGTGTAGGATGCTTTCCAGCTTAAGCGCCTATTACACATGGCTAAATTTAGTCATCCTTATTAGGATGCGCTCTTGAATTAGAACGCTTCTGATTACACCATTCCTGAATTTAGTCACGAATCATGAATCACACGTCCCCCCGCCGTGAGTGGCGATGGCGACTAACTGCACCAAATATTATTAGGTACACTTTCTTAACTAGGGTGCTAACCATTCAGCTGGTCAGAAACCATACTTGTTCCTAATAAGGGTACTTTTTAGGATCCTTACTTCCTAAACGCGATAACACTTTACTAAATTAGGTTTCTTAATCATTTAGCATCCTAAATTTAGCCAAGTGTAATAATAAGCCCTTTAGTGGAGTGGCAAGTTGCGTAAGACTGACAGAGTCTGGATGCGAGCCGGCCTTTGATAGGCATTCTCCATTATTTCTCTTTATTCATAGCACTGCGTGTACCTACATCCAGTAAGGGATATGTTTTATTGTTGAGGTCTCTCCGTCTTGAGTATAATAAGCGACAAGAACTCCTACTATATACTCTTACTATTAGTTGGATTAAAAAAATGAAGGAGGTCCACATCATTTTTTGCAGGCGACAGTTTTTGTTCATGAACTGTTTCCAGATGCGAAAACAATTTGACAAATCACGCACCACCCTTTATTGCTTCGCTTGCCTATGATATTTGTACTATAAAGGTTAAATTCTGCGAACTTCTGTGAACAACAGTGATGTCTGGTAAAACTACGCTTCATCTTAAAAACGTGTGCGTAGCAGAGCTCAGTTTGTTTGGCGTAGTGGTTGTAACAGAGAGTGTGTGTGAGAGAAATCGCACGTTCCAGGAGTAGTTTCATCTGCCTCACTTTGTTGTTAACGGAATTTGGTCTTTATTACGTACCTATTTAAATAGTATGAGAGGCAACATTATAGCCCAAAGAATAAGCTACAAAAGGTTCATAAAAAGTCGGTAGGAAGACATCTCATTATTTCCAATAAATCGGTAGAGTGATATTACTCGTAGTAGTCGCATCAAAGAAAACTGCTTCTTTGAATTTACTGCTGATAATAATAAAATTGGAGTGCAATGACAATAATTTAAAAGTTTCAACTTATCCTCTACGACTATGACTATGAACTTGATATAACCAGCTATAAATAGTAAATGTGCAACTAACAGTGAATCTGTCTTTATCTTAGAGTAGGTATACAATTACAAGGTCTTTATTTTTGTCTTACACTGTGCGCTGCGCTGGCAGAATAATCTCATGATAATTTGATTTGCTAAATTCCGGGT
This sequence comes from Pandemis heparana, assembly GCA_963854515.1. NCBI lineage: Eukaryota > Metazoa > Arthropoda > Insecta > Lepidoptera > Tortricidae > Pandemis > Pandemis heparana. Next base: position 4,477,091 of record OY978016.1, on the reverse strand, counting down.
AAATTAATTACAGGAGTAGCAAGGTTAAATGATTTTGTCCATTAATATGGACCTCGGCAAAGTAACGCCTGATTCAATCGATAACTTGAGGTTAGAAAATAAATTAATCCCTGTTAATAAAACTGTCAAATCCCTGTGACGGCTATATTTGTGTGATACGTCGCCCGCCATTAATCACTTCTGTGGATACCTCTGGAGTTGATTTATTGCATAATTAACTACTTAATGCGCCTTAACTGTGACCCAGTTTGATGTGTTTATATTAAGAAATATTTACACCAGTCTTTACCATATTTTGATAGTTAGATGGATGGCAAAGTGGCTCGAAAGCGGAAAAACTGGTTGAAGGGAAATGTTAATTCTTCGGAATAACAGGGCGTGATCAAGATCGTGCAACATTCAGGCTAGCTCTAGAATAAGGACATATTTAAGAAACTGACTTCTGACTTTTCAGTAATGAAGAGGCACTTAAAGAAGAAGAAAGGCTGGTTTCTACCAAACAGGGACGCAACGCATTCCAGAAAGGTGAAATCAGTAATAGTTGAATGTGAAGATTAATTGACTGATTAATATTCGTACCTCCTACTTACACCGCAGCACCATAAAGATGTGGGCCTAAATCAGTCCCTCAAGATCCCAAACCCTGGCACATCCCCTTGCATCCTTCCGCCACGCCCAACTTGTTCTATGCCGAAAAAGTCCTTGAAACGTCTTATCGATAACGCAAATGACTTGGGTAGCGTGTATAATTTAGCTATTAGCATACCTTAGTTCTTATCCACCTACCCTGCCCACATTGTGTTTCGTACATGTTCGTAAGTCTGACAAGCTATGACAAAACATATTATTTTACTTTTAAAAATAAGTAGAACGACAAATTCTAATCCGACTATTTGGCAATACGTTCAACTGACTAACACATTCTCGAAGGGACTTAAGTACATTCCAATGGAATTTCCAATTTTAACTTTAAGAATTCATGTGTTAAATTCGAAATAAAATGACTCCTAGTTCAAACATCCGATCAGCGAATAACAAGTGAATGTAACGAAGGTCTCCAATATTTTCGAGCCCCAAGCTCCACGAAATGTCAACGCATATCGATCAGGAAGCAATCTCTGTCCTTATTTTCTCGAATCACTTGTAAGAGACAGAACGATTAACTAAGTGTATTCGGAAAAGTTAAGTCTAATTATAATGGGGACCTTCCGAATCACTAGAACAGAGTCAATTTTCCGCCTCACTTGTTTTATTTAATAGCTAGTAGAATTAAAATACGTCCTACATAAAATGAAACACCAGGCTATTCTGCGCGAATCGGTATCATAATTTTGTTATTTTACTTGGAAATTTGAATTGGTCGTAGTTTTATCATGTCTCATAATAAATTCTATTATTTTTGTTTTATTCATCCTGTTCCTTATTTACCGCGCTGGGTAAGAGTGCTGGTTGGTACGAGTACCAGCAGTTTTTCATTCGTGAACGTATTTTCTACGAACATCATCTTTTACTTCTTTGAGTGCCTCTCCAACTGGAGAAGATTGGTTAACTCCAAGTACTTTTTTGTCTTCATTTTTTATACGACAAAGAATAGTTGTGAGGTAGATTAGCTCACAATCTCCGTCCACTTCTATTACCCAATTTTCCTCTTTCGGTCAAATATTTCAATTTTCTAAAGTCAGACAATATAAGTAGGTACCTGACTCTATAAATTTTAATTTTAAATCCGCATCGATAAACTTAACTTCAACTAGATTCTTCGATACTCTGAATCAATTATATACGAAGGCGAATTCCTTTTGAAAATGCCTTGAAGATGCAAAATACTATTAAACATCGCATCAATGTTATTAATCTCAGTAAAGTGACTCCAAAGTCGTGTTGACTTATTATAATTGTGAATGACACCAAAAATGGTTTATTAACTTATTAGGTACCGTTATATGGCACCGTTGATAAAGATAATGAAACAGTCGTAAAAACCCGCGCCCTTTATTATATAGCCCCTTGTAACTAACCCAACCACGGCCTTATTATTTTATTATTATGCCTTTATTACATAAATTTTATTATTACCCCCGGCCTGGCCTGTCCTTCACAATTTATCATAATTTAGTTAGGAACTTCATTTTTAAACTTTGAATTTCTGACGGTCTAATGTATTTCAGAAAATGTGTACGTAATTTTCCCAAATTTTCGCGTAGATATTGATTGATAGTGATTGACATTTTTATTAAACTCAAGTTTTTTAATTGCGATTATGAAGATAATAACACTAAAGTGCAAAAAAAGCCGACGGGCTATAACCGTGATTGATAACAAGGTTAATAAATTGTTGTATACATTTTGAAATTTTTCGAAAGCCCTGGAAATAAAAGATGTAAGGTTTATTTTGTAACGAAAAGTAAAATAAAGTCTTGACCCAATACATAATAATAATATTATTATTCAACAGACTTATTTATCCAGTGGTTTGATGTGTATTTATAAACATTTTGTCAATAAATTAAAAAACTGGAATCTGGAAAATGCTTTTAATATTTTAGCAAACTGAAACGTAAAAAGTATTAGCATACAGTTTCAGAGTCCGTAGCTTAACTAGAACGTTTAATTTGCATAACTGTTCGTTCCCCACACTTAGATCCATTTTAACTGTGATATTTACATTTATAAAGTTTCATATCACTGCACGGTATACATGGCGTCTGCCTTCTTATTATGCTGTTTGAATAAAAACAGTCTCAATAGTTTTATTTACATAAAGATTTTGCTAGCTATCATTTAGATAAACCGGACAAGTGCCAGTCGAACTCGCTTACGCTTACAAAAAGTCCTGTGTGTACTGGAACTTACAGGTTCCTTAGACTAGACCCGCTTTTGTTTTTAATTTTATTTTATTTTTAACAGTCATGCTCATAAAGTTGGTTTTTATGCTGTATTTAGGCTGAGCCAGGTGTGAGGCGAGTAGCTGAATATGAGGCTAAGCCAGTAGGTTAAAAGCGAGTGGCTGAAATTGAGGCTTAGCCAGTAGGTGTGAGGCTAAAATGACTTTTTATGCCCCGCTGCATGAAATAAAGTCTTCTAAAATAATGTCTTCGTCTAAGACCAAGGCAATCAGGCGACAACATTTCGCCGTAAAATGGCGCTTTTTATTCGTTTGTTATTATATGCTATTTTATTCTATTATAGCGGCAATAAAATAGTAAAAACTCTTTCGCAATTGCAAGCCGTGGTAGCCTAGTAGACCTGTGGCTTCTCGAGCAGAGGGTCGTGGTTTCAAATACCGCGCTCGCAGCTCTAAGTTTTTCGAAATTTATGTGCGAAATTATTTTTGAATTTTCCATGAGCTTTTCGGTGAAGGAAAACATCGTGAGGAAACCTGCACACATCTGGCGTGTGTGAAGTTCCCAATCTGCACTGGGCCCGCGTGGGATTTATAGCCCAAGCCCTCTCGTTCTGAGAGGAGGCCTGTGCCCAGCAGTGGGACGTACCTATATAGGCTGGAGGTGATGATATGATGATTGCTGCTAAACACAAGTATACCGCCTCGCAATATTGTAAGCTCTGATCTAACTAATATTATAAATGCGAAAGTATGGATGGATGGATGTTTGTTTGTTACTCAATCACGCCAGAACAGCCCAACGGATCTGGATGAAATTCGGCGCATAGATAGAGAAAAGTCTGGAATAGCACATAGCCTACTTTTTATCCCGGAAAATTGCGTAGTTCCCGCGGGATAGCGATAAACGAATTCTTTGCAGACGAAGTCGCTGGCAACAGCTAGTAAGTATATAAAAACGACTAAGCATGCAGTAGCACAGTAGCGGTACATGGGTAGCAAGGTAACCAGTTTTAGTTCACATGTACAACTTTTTAAACTAATTTAAACTGCCCGTTAAATTTCCACTCAAAAATAAAAGCCACACACAACTTTCAGAACTGCAATACTCACAAATAGCACTTAAATTTCAGTACTAAAGTTCCAGGTAAAACTTCGTCGTCGTATATTGTTTTCCACTTAGCTTCCGAATTATAATATTAATCAAAAAGTTTCCCTTTAATAAACCTTTTATGTAAACGGCTGGCAAGTTGCCAGTGAAGCGATGCTATTTTCAAAAGAAGAAAATTAAAACTCGTCGCCGTAAAGTTGGGTGCTCTTGGGAGTAAAGTGTCCGGTATTTACTAGTGGCCAGGATTTTAAAAATAAAGAATCATGGGTGTTTGCCACGATTAAGTTCCTCGCTAGATTGTTCGTAGGTAGTTGTTATGACACTTTGTTGGTATTTTTATACCTAACTAAAACAGTTGACAGTATAAGCTTTTTTCTTAGATACTTGTAATATCAATCCGTAACTGGGATGTTTCGACAAAAAGATAGGACACGAGTATCCTAAACCGAGATGTTTTAAAGAGATTGACGAATGTGGATGAAGTGGAAGAGTGTCAGGATCGTAGAAAGTGAAACAAAATAGTCTCTGCCTGCATCTATGGGAAAGAGGCGTGACGGTATTGTATCTGTGTAAACACTTTTGAATTATGTATGAATCAATATTTGATTGTCGAGAATATAAACATTTTCTTTTAAAGCCACTCGTCAATTTATGATTCCAGTGTCATCATCATCATCATCTCCAGCCTATATACGTCCCACTGCTGGGCACAGGCCTCCTCTCAGAATGAGAGGGCTTGGGCTATAGTTCCCACGCGGGCCCAGTGCGGATTGGGAACTTCACACACACCATTGAATTGCTTCGCAGTTGTGTGCAGGTTTCCTCACGATGTTTTTCCTTCACCGAAAAGCTCATGGTAAATTTCAAATGAGATATCGCACATAAATTACAAAAAACTCAGAGGTGCGAGCCCGGGATTCGAACCCACGACCCTCTGCTTGAGAGGCCACAGGTCAAACCACTAGGCTACCACGGCTTTTACACGGATTCCAGTGTAACTACTTAAGGTGGTTGCAGAGGAAACAAAAATGAACATATCCCGATAGATGGCGCTGAGGAACAAGATTTGTAGTTTTTGTCAATTATTTCGTAAGTTATTTTAGTTTTAATCAAAATTTGTATATTGGCGAGTCCACGTATTTGTCTTTTACTGGTGTAGTATTAGTATCAGGTCATAAATTGTTTTATTCTTCCATGTATTGGTCAATTGTAGAAAATCAACAAGCATGCACACTAAGAGACACAAATTGTGAGTGTGTGTGTGGGTGATTCATTCATAAAAAGTAGCGTATTATCTGTCAGTGTCAGATTGCTGGTAAGTAGAATAAAAACAGGCATATATTTGATTTTGATGATGAGTTGAAGATTTTTTTTAAAAAAAACCGGCCAAGTGCGAGTCGAACTCAGAGATCCTACAAAGGTTTCGGTTTTTCCTTTTGAGGTACGGCACCCTAAAACTTGTGCAGTTTTTTTCTGAACGAATTTCATTATGGGAGCAACTTCGAAATCACGAAAAAAACAGCTGTTTCATACATTTTGGTCAAGTAGGTATTGAACTTTAGTATGAAACAGCTGATTTCTTTTTCGTGATTCGAAAGTGTCTCCTTCCTATAATGAAAGTTGTTCAGATTGATGGTCTGAACAAGGACACAAAATTAGGCAGGTGATAAAAAGTCACCTATATACCTATTTAATATAGGCTGTGCGTAAATTTGCGATAAATATATTATCGGATTATTGGTGGATTAGTGACCATACTAAAACCAGCCATCAAGAATAGTAGATAGGTACCTACCTAAGTAATTATGTAGTCCCATTGAGATAAAGTATTAGTTTACAATATCTTCATGGAAATAAAAAACAATCATTGTTAGGTGTGGGTTTTATTATTTATAAGTCATAATAACTACCTACTTATGTAATTCTATGTTACATTTTTTAAGATAATATTTTAGGCTTCTTTCTTTTTGCTGCGATTAGTATGGCTGCCTGAAAACGACGGTGGATCTCTGCATATGTGTTTTGCAGGAACACGTATCCTAATACAGTTTCAGGCAACACACATGTTTTGTAAAAAATTACAAGTTTCTGCAGCATTTCTTGGATGAAGATGAAGCCTTCGTCTTTCTGTACTTTTATTGTCAATATAGGTGTTGATAAATCAATAAAGCAAATCATGTAACAGATTATGATATAAGTTGATGATCTGTAAAGAAATTATTCATTAGGTAAATCACAAAAATGCCAGCAATGGAAACAGCTGTGTGCAAGTACGTACTATGTGATTCTCTTACAGGGTGTTAGGGTAAACCTAAAACACTTTTAATCGATAATACCAAAAGGGGTTGGTTTCCAATCATATTGATAACGTAGGTAGGTAGTTGTAGGTATCAGTTCAGCCAGAGAGAGGAAACTATATAATTTACTGACCGTGAATACTATGAATGAACAGCTTTGTTTTTTTTATCATCGCTCAAACCCCTAAGAGTCACCGTGGACTCTAAGCGTTCGCAATCAGTACTTGTGGTTGGTTGCGGTTGTGTTTTTTGGGCATTATCACTGTCATCACGCCAAGCCTGTCTTCGTGTAAAAAGAAAATACTACATAATTTACAGCAGGAAAAGAAGAATAAGAATAAGAATATTTATTTGCAAAAAATGTCGTGGTGAATACAGATGAAGAAGCGTTTTTGAGTGTGAGTGAGGATGCTTTGATATGTAATAATGTAATGTTCACAAACACAATACTTACCCCGCCATTTCTGACCAACAAATTGATATCGCAACATTCCAAGCTCGCGATCGTTTAGTTAGGGTTCACTATATGTCCTGAGTAAACATATTTATTGTAAGCGCGTTTCATTATTTACAATTTACGTAGTAAAAACTCATCAAACGAAAATTGAAAACCATACTTGATTGATTTCTAATACGATACGATTTCCACAATCAAATTGACAATGTCAATTCATTCTCAAAACACGGCCAAAGAGTAAAATAAAAAGGAGTTTTCGTGCTTTCAAAAACTGTTCCACTTTATTGTTATGAACAAAAAAAGCACAATTAGTATCTTTAAAAAACTGAATGTTTATAATATTTTTTACATGTATATTGAAGGGTATGATAAAACTGATAAATTAAAATTAACTGTTTTGCATTCGCATCGAAAAACCAATTTATATTTTACTATGTTAAAACACAAGTAGGTAAAGTAGTATTATATTTCAGAACGCACTGTTCATGAATGGTGTTTATGTATTACTTCCATGTGAATAGCTTTACATGCACTTACGTTTACATGTTGTGTAAAAGTAACGCACACATACATAAGATAGACAATATTTCAACGGGTTTTAAAGCTTTACTAACTTTGTAATTCTACGATTTATATCAAATCTGATTTCATTGGCGAAAATAAGATTTTTTAAGGAATTTTTTGATATTGTTTGATAACTTGAAGCAATAACAGTTTAAGCGTGTATTGGTCAAACGTTTTGTATGAAAATGACAGCTCTGCAACCACCTTAATACTCCTATGATAGACAGAACAAAAAACATATATATATTTTTTAATTCTCAAACAAATTCATGCCTGTGAGACATTGATTACTTAAATACCATTATACTTTTCAGAAGACTAGCCATTTTCGCCTCGTCCAACTTTTAAGTAGTGGCTGTTATAAATGGGACCGGACACTTAAAGTTCTCAGGCAGATAATGTATTAAAATTTAGACCAAATTGTACGACCGAGATGTTTTAAACCTTCAGCTTTTATTATTTGACTAGCTGTTGCCAGCGACTTCATCTGCAAAGAATTAATTTATCGCTATCCCGTGGGAACAACGAAATTTTCCGGGATGTCCTATGTGCTATTCCAGACTTTTCTCTATCTATGTGCCGAATTTCATCCAGATCCGTTGGGCCGTTCTGGCGTGATTGAGTAACAAACAAACATCCATCCATACTTTCGCATTTATAATATTAGTTAGATGCGACTGTTTAAAGAACGCTTCGACAGGTTTAAATTTAGAATTAAGTTCCTGATGCCCATTACTATTGCGGCACGAAGTCCTCCAATGAGTCTGTCAGTTAGATAGGTGATTCCCGAGGAAGGTTTAATTATACAATATTTCAAGGTTTTGTGTAAATTTGGTTGAAATATAAAGATAATTCTTGGAAGTGTCGGTGATATACAATCTGCAAGCAACAGCTAATCGTCGTCTTCTTGCTTCTTCGGCCGATATACGTCCCACTGTGCAGAGACCTTCTCTCAGATTGAGAGGGCTTATGCTATAGTTTTCCCACAACTAATGTCTGAATAAAACCTTTAATATTTTGCTACTAACAGACCTCGCGGGTTTACGTGCGCCATTTTATTTTAATAATAATAATAATAATAATATTAATGGTGTATTAGGGGATAGACCTCCATAGTTGCGCCCATCTCATGTTGATATTATATGGTACCAAAGGCCTCTTCATGTTGGCCTCGGCCCCATGAATGCCTTTCAAATGACCGGGTCCCCATGGGCCCGTGATCGGAAACCCGTACCAACAATAATAATAAAGATATTTATTGCCACAAACACAAAAAACAAGACATGATACAAGTTATCCAAAAGATGCACACAAAAATAATTTTGAAAGACAGAAAAAAAAAAGAACAACATACATACATAACACAAAACAATGCACAACATAAAGGTGGCAAAGGGCTCAGGCTCAGCATGAGCTGCCAGTTATTAAATACAAACTAGCAGCGCTGGTTTTCAGCCTGCGCCCTTCCCACAGCGTGACAGACACATTCAAATAAAAAAGGGCCGGGTAGGGCCAACATCTACAAATAATTATTAATTATGAGTCCCTTCGAACTCGATTAATTGTAATAGTAACAATAATAAAAATAAACAAAATAAACATGACAAAAACCGAAAGCCATGGTGGTAGGGGCATGAGTGCGTTTTCTTTATTTAGGGCTAATTCCGAGTTCGATTCCGATTTTGTTGCTTGTGTTATTATTTTGTGATTCAAACTTAGATAAATGTGACCATGTGTAATTCGTTCGTTTTGTATCCTACTAATATTATAAATGTGAAAGTTTGTGAGTGACGATGTGAGTGAGTGTGTATGTTTGTTCCTTCTTCACGCTGAAACTACTGAACGGATTTGGATAAAATTTGCAACGGAGATAGCTGGTACCCAAGATTGAAACATAGGCTACTTTTGTCCCGGAAAATTGCATAATTCCCGCGGGATAGCGATAAATATGTCAATTGCTAATTTTACGCGGACGAAGTCGCGGGCAGAAGCTAGTTGTTAATAAAATGTAGGTTTGATTATCTGCACTTATTGTTTTAAGCGTCCTTTTTGGTATTCCTTAGAAACACAGTATTACTACTGCGGTGATTATAAAATAACAAGCTATAATGAAAATTCATTTTGTGACTTCTATATCAAGACCCATCTTCAGATCAAGGGCGTTGCCCAATTCATAATTTAATAAAAAAAAAAAAAAAACGTTGTGGTAGTCAGTAAATCTTACTAATACTAGTCTTAACTCAATTGTTACTAACATTCTATGGATCAGTCTGGTCTGAAATAAAGATTTTTTATTTTATTTATTTATAATTAAAACCTTTATTTTTGCTCATCATCAACTTAAGCGTACCTAACCTAATCTAATTGCATTCCTTCAAACTCATAACCAACTCTATCATTCAAATTAAGTTTCATTATTAAAATCTGTACTTTCAATTTAAACTAACCCTGCATTTTAACCTCCAAATTTTAGCCGTAAAACCGCCACATTTGCACAGTTAGTTTCGGCTCCTAATTATGTAAATAATCATAACCACAAGCTTGTGCCAACGTATGCTAATGTTACCAGAGCCAGCCAGCGCAAGGAAATTCGGCTACAATATCTGTGCGTGAATTAGCCAGAATTCAGACTGAATTTGCGCTGTACCTAGGGCGTTAATGGGTGAACTTTTCACTTGAGAGCGCTTCAGGTATTTAAGTAACACGCTTTAACTACTGGCAACATTGGCCTGTCAGATTTTACACGTTCATTTTGAAGTTTTAAAAAGGTCTTAAAAACGGCGAGAGTAATAAACAACCTTTATCTAGATACATATATATCTAATCTAACTAATATTAAAAATGCGAAAGTATGGATGGATGGATGTATGGATGGATGGATGGATGGATGTTTGTTTGTTACTCAATCACGCCAGAACGGCCCAACGGATCTGGATGGAATTCGGCACATAGATAGAGAAAAGTCTGGAATAGCACATATAGGCTACTTTTTATCCCTGAAAATTGCGTAGTTCCCGCGGGATAGCGATAAACGAATTCTTTGCAGACGAAGTCGCTGGCAACAGCTAGTACATACATAAATCACGTCTTTATCCCTTAAGGGGTAGACAGAGCCTAATTCAACAAGACCTAAAAACTAAAGGTCACGTTTAGGATAATTGTGGGCGTGTAGGTGGAAAGGAGAATCAAAATGATGGGTTGCTAGCCGCATCGCCTATAATAATACTGGCTGTTGCCCGCGACTTCGCCTGCAATGAATTCGTTTATCGCTATCCCGCGGGAATTTTCCGGGATAAAAAGTAGCCTATGTGCTATTCCAGACTTTTCTCTATCTATGTGCCGAATTTCATCCAGATTCGTTGGGCCGTTCTGGCGTGATTGAATAACAAACAAACATCCATCCATCCATCCATCCATCCATAATTTCGCATTTATAATATTAGTTAGATATTAGATTAGTTAGATAAATTTGGATCCTTAGGTAGGGTCACGAAAAATATATTTTGCATTAACATCGAGTTTTGTCATTCTTTAGAATTCCAGAAAATTAAAAGAGCCGATTTTTCAGGTTTATTGATTAACTCACTTTTAACTTACTGCGTACTATTCTATTATGATTGATGATTCTATTCACTTGTCAAAGGTGTATTTAATTATAGGTACAAATAATATCTATTTAATTCTATGAAAAGTTCGTACAAACCCAAAATACCCTAGACAAAACCAACTTCCTTACCCCCGGTCGGATATCCAAGATAATATTAAATATCTAGTCGTGTACATAGCTAACTAAAAACAGATCATTCAGTTCGTAGCGCACTGTCCACTGGTTTTTAGGGTTCCGTACCCAAAGGGTAAAAATGGGACCCTATTACTAAGACTTCTCTGTCCGTCCGTCCGTACGTTCGTCTGTCACCAGGCTGTACCTCAAGAACCGTAATAGCTAGACAGTAAAAAAATTGCACAGATTGTATATTTCTGTTGCCGCTATAACTACAAATACTAAAAACAAAATAATAACAATAATTAAGGGGGGCTCCCATACAAAAAACGTGATATTTTAGCCCTTTTTCATGGCTACCACTTGCCGAGCTAGATCTCAAGAACCGTAATAGACAGTTGAAATTTGCACAGATTATGTATTGTTATTGTGGCTACAACAACATATACTAAAATCAAAATAATAATAATAATTAAGGGGGGCTCCCATACAACAGAGTATTTCTGGTACGGAACCCTTCGTGCGCGAGTCCGACTCGCACTTGGCCGGTTTTTTTTTCAATACAATTTGACTATGATATTTAAAAATCTTGCACTTAAAGTATTCTAAATGAAAACGTACCTAATACATTCAATACTAACCACAGACACTGGAATGTGACATTATATTTGTGTAGCTCGTGTTCTTTAGGTCTGGTTACCTAAGGTTCTGTCTGCCCTATATGGGATAAAGACGTAATTTATGTAATGCATGTATGTGTGTATATAGTTGTAACGGACTGTTTTCTCGTTAATGTTAAGCAAAATAAGGAACATAATTTATTATTCAACTTCCATACAATTCAATCCACTTAAAGCCACGAAATCATTGCTGTACTTTTCTCGCTGACATGATGATAACAATAAAACGGTAGGGCAGTACCAATATAAAATACCTTAGCTAACTCAAATTTAAGTTGAAAATTACCAACAACAGCGGTACATGGCCAGAATCTGGGCACATGCCCTAACAACAATAAAATGATAATTAGTTGGCCTAAAAAACTGGATTGTTCACAATAGTGTGTTAGGGCCTACTCTCTGTTAAGTTCCAATTATCTTAAGTGGCAATTACCTGTGATGATGTCTGTGTCCGTTTCGTAGTAAATAATAGAGACGTTATCATAGTAACTATGGTCTGTTGATTATTAGTTGTGGATTCGAAGCAAACAGTCAGTGGACGGCGATAAATCTAACGAGGCGTGGATACGGCTGCTAAGAGCGCAATAAGTACGCTTTTTGCAAGCTCTCTTTCTCTCTCGAGCTCTCTTTTGGAGCTGCGTGACGGCAGCAGTTACGTAACAATGGACAAAAAACAGTAGCCTTCCTTTTCCACAACCACACGTGTAACTTGTTTGGAGACTCCTTTTCCAATGACTATCTTTAAATAAAGTTGACTTAAATTGATTTGTTCACTCCTCTAAGGGGCAGACCTAAATATTTGGTATCAATTTCAACTTTATAGCTCTACGCATTCCTGAGAAAAAAAGGGTCTCGATAGACAGACAGACGGACAACAAATTAATCCTATATAAGGGTTTCGGTTTTTCCGTTTGAGGTACAAAAACTAACAAAAACCAAAACGCGTAAAAATCTAAGGTGGTCCTACGATTAACAAATTATAATACTCTATAAGGGTGCGACCACACCGTCGCTTAAAAAACGGTGACGTTACGGAATCGCAATAAAATGTATGAAGAAACGGTGAGAAAACGTGACGCATACGACACGTCACTGCGTTTACGCGGCGGTTTGGTCGCACTCTAAAACTGTCATATTTTCATCGCGATAGTTTGCGTCTGCCATATCTTCTTTAACTTCTTTTCTCTTTTGCTTTTATCATCAAAGATGGTATTTTATGTCGTTACAAAAAGGCTTCGGGCCAAAATGACTGTCATTACCAAGCTATAATTGCTGACAATGTTCGCAAATTTGGTTCAGTAAACCTCAAAAAGTCAATCTACCCTTCAATAAGGAAAATCAAAGTCTAATTACCTAACTTCGTTGTGTAATAACGGTGAATTTCCTGACTCAGAAAGGTTTTGAAGGTATTTTAAATGTGGTTAAAATAAAGTCAGATGTTTTGATTTTGCTGAAGCGCAAAAAAATATGAATAGGAATGTTCAGTAGGTATTACATAAAACACAAAGTCAGATTAATGGTGTTTATTAATCTGACTTTGTGTTTTATGTAATACCCACTGACGATTCCTATTCATACTTTTCTGCGCTAGAACTCAAGAACGACTGCACCGATTTTTGTCAGCTTTGTTTTGTTGGATTTGTTTCCACTCCAAATAGAAGAATACAGACCTACATACATAAATCACATCTTTAGCCGCATCGCCTAACATGATAACATGATTCCTAAGATTTTCACCCATTCCCTCGATGGGCTTTTACCATCTGCGCGGGAAGAGAAGCAACTGGTATATTCTATGTTTTTTCTTTGCTCCCAGACCAGCATGGAAGAATAACTGATAAAAAAGAACTATTATCAGTCTGTCTGTGACCAAGATGCATGGAACTGCGCCGAAATATCCGGTCTATTACCTACTGTATTAACTATCTCGTTGATAATAATCATTATGTCTTAAGTTGGTATATGATTTCATCAGGTGTCGTGATATTTGTAGTACCTATTCACCAAGAATCTGTTATGATTACTCGCACACTAAGGGCACACTTTAAAATTGGTGACATTAATTAATTGGCTAACATAATAAACAATATTAATCTTAACATTAATAAAAGTTAAAACGATCGCTTTCAAACCCCAACTTTCGACTCAACGAAAAAGGGATTAATTATATTTGATATAAGATAAGAGATTACCATTATCGCACCAACTTTCAAAACAAAGGGGCTGAATTTAAGGGCGTAGAAACAATAAGGGCAGGTGGCCATGTTTGTTCAACTTTGGTGATAATCGGGCGCTTATTAAGGCACGCCGACGCAAATACCCTTCGTAAGGAAGACGAGGGACGGTTGATAATGGCCTTAACAACGTGGTCTTACTGCAAACGATTTTAATTAGAAATTTTATTATAAAGTACTGCGATGTTCTTCCTAACATTGGTTGTGATGAGTTGCGAAGTGGGATACTGGCTGTGGACTTTTTTGTTTACATTTATAGTAGGCTTACTGTTGCCCGCCACTTTTTTTTAATATTTTATATTTGGGAGCAATTCACACAAATTCACCTAGTCCCAAAGTAAGCGCAAGTCCTTGTGTTATGGGTACTAGACAACGATAATTATAATTCGCAGGCAGGGTCACTACCAACTAGGCCAACCGCGTCGTCAAACACTTTATTATATTTATTATATTGTTAGAGTTGTAGCCATGAAGTGACGAAGCCTCATTTTACCAGTAGCAACACTGGACGATGCCGCCATCTTGAGCGATGACGTTTGACAGTGACAGTACGTCACGTACGTCAAGCAGATTCCCTCCAACGGGAGGTCGGATTATGGTTCCTCGAGGCGGAATCGACGCAAAAGAAGCATGGTCTTGGTTACTGTGCTTTGTGAGATCTTGTGTGGCTTTTCCTTTCTGTTATTGTGTGATTATCTGACCAAATTGTGTGTCCCATCATGCTGGGGACTTGGTTGGAATCGTTATAGCCTTTGTTCCTTGTTTGTGAGTTATTTGTAAGACCGCTTGGATACAATTTGCTACTGGAGTCCTGTGTTTTTAATTGAAATAAGAGCATCTTGCCAAAAATATTATTATGTCCTCTAGCATTTCTGGGTTTTTCACTTGATGAGAAGTAGCCAGTGTTACTCAAGGATAGTGTAGCTTTCTATTAGTGTATTGATTTTAAGAACCGGTTTCTTAGTTCCAGCCATTTTACCGTCTAGAACATCAAAATTGAGTCTTCCTTTTATCAAATTACTAGCTACAAAACCCGCAACTTTATTAAAGTAGAATTAGTAATTCATTAACGTTTTTGACTAAAAGATGACCTGAATTGTTTATGCAGTCAAAAGATACATTTTTTTGAAGTTGAGTTTTCATACAAGAATCGTGGGAATTAAAACTTATAAAGGTCCTTCTCGTTGAGAAATATTTTTATATCAAAAGTCAAGATGTTGCGCACAACACAAGTAAAGGAAGTAATCCAAATAAAATACCCATTTATACAGATGTAGGTACTAGGTACTATACAAACTCACCTTTGCTGGCTTATAAATATTTGCTGGCAGACCTCACAGAGAGAGAGAGAGAGTCCGACTCTCATTTTGTCCACACGCTAAGAACACACTAATAAAATAATATACGCGCGTAGAACCGGTTCCTAGAATTATCTTCATTCAAAGATTATCTAGTTCAAAGTGGTACTTAATATGAATATGAATAAACGGTTTATTAGACGCGTGACTCTGAAACACCTCATTTGGAGGGTTCACCTCTTTCACAGTGTCACGGTCTTTCATTTGTTATGGGCCATAAAGGAACACGCGTGAAACAAAAACTTAGGCCAAGCGCGAACGATAGTTTAGCGAGGGATTCCCTTTGTCTCATCTCAACAAAATGAAAAAAAAAAAAAAAACTTTTTTCCGGTAGGTCATTTAAAAATAAGTTGACAAGGATAATTATTTAAAGGAAATTATTGAGCGGACGGTTTTAACAAGGCACTCATTAAAAGCGTAATTAATACAACGTCAATTTTGAGAATAAGGACAATTTTTTTAACTAATTATGCCCTTAAACGGTCAAAGCTTAGCATTTATTACGATAAACAAGTGCAAGGTTGCGAAAAATTTAATTTACGCCAAATTTGACTAATTTTTGTCTCTTTGTAAACTCGGAGGAATAAGACTGGAGTACGCATTGAGTCAAATCTTTAAACAAATTTTTCTGCCATAGTCGGTGGGGGGATGAGGCGATAATGACGTTACTACTACATACGGACCAGCACACATACGCAAAAACTATTTGCGTTGTTACAATTGCACACATACATTTTATCGACACACTATCTGAAAATTCGCACGCACACGCTCGTAATAGTATACTGACGTTCTATCCAAACACAATAACGTGCGGTTGTGCAGGTAAGTAATTAAGGAATTGGAATGATACCAGCATATCGATATCGATAAACTGTTCTGTTAGTAAGCAGTACGCAAATAAATAAAAGGTGTTTCCACAGAACAATCTTAAATAACAACAATCGTATATACGAAAATTAAAATTACCAACTAACACAATATTCACGAAATGTGTTACGAAAGTCATTTAAGCCTGCGCATAAAAAATCCAAATGATTAATTTCTCGAATGTTTCATAACAGGCAAATGCTTTTTTTTCTAATGTCTTTAACTATTCAAAAAGCATTTGCCGTTATCAAATAGTTGGGAATTGAATTATTGGCGAATTATTTCTAAGCGGAAAGGTATTAAGTACATGATACATGACATTTCAGTCACAATGCAGTACTTAGCCGTAGTCACGAGTAAGCAGCTCTTCGATTACCTTAGAAATATTAAAGTCGGGACTAAGACTCCAGTGTGTTTTATCTACTACTTATCTCTCTGTAAAAATCCCATCAAAACAAAACCATTTGTCTATAAAGTCGGTTTACGGACGATAGTTTTGCGTGATAACGATAAATGGTCGCTTTTGGGGGTAGGTACGAGTGCGGCCGGCGTTCATCGATCTATAAGACGTTATCACGTCAAAAAATGTTAAATCATGTTCAATAGATACCCATGCGTATCGTTGCTGATTTCGCCGACAAAATAATTGATATACCTCTATATATTTGCTATATGAATTAGCATGAATCACCTCGTATTAGATAGGTTACGCCTGCTTAGCGACATTTTATATTTTGAACTAAAATCTCACAGTCAGGCTTCTGTAACATGTTTATAAAAATACATATTTAATTATTTTTTTTAATATCCACAGGATTAATTACAGCCTTCTAAATCTTCAATATCGATATTTGATCGATACTTTGAAGTCACTATATCATGCGTCAGAGTAACGTAGGTAGTGCGTATTAAATACCCATGCTTTGACAGGTATCTATCTCTGTCTAGCGCTGCAGCGAGAAAAGAGATAGAGAGTAATTAGTCTCGTGGGGAGTGGGTAATAACTACCTGACGCGAGTGGGCTTGAGGACTCATTAAAACTCAAAATTATGAATTAAAAAATGTTTTAAACTATATAAATTTTACTCAAAAATGGAAAGTGATTCCGTCTCTTTGCAAACTAGATTTTTTTGTATTTTTAGTGCAGCTGAAAACGGTACAGGCTGGCATTTTTTACGAGCTGTGTTCGCCACGACGGTCCCGACATTGTGAGTGGCGATGACAGCTCAACTAGTTTTATATAACGTACAAGCATCGGATGCTTACACTTTTGGCTGAGGGGGAACGCATGTCAAGGCGTCTCCAGTCTTATTCCTCCGAGTTTGTAAAGCATTAAAAGTTGCCATTTGACTTGTTTCTCTCGCGTTTCTTCTTAATAGCTCGATGGTTTTGTTATATAGGGCCATTAAATCAAACAAAGTGACCCGTAGCAGTGCCTCAACACTATAGATGTAAAAAATGGTTGACAACGAAATACAACAACGAATAAGCAACAGTTTGTTTATTTTGTTAGTTAGTTAAAAAATGCGATACACTACTTACATAATAGGTAAATAAGTATTTGCTGTGACCAAGACCAATGTTTATTTTGGCATTACCTTTCATAGATTTTAAAGCGCGTGATCATAGATCGATATGCTTTTAGTTTGGTCTAGAATGTTTTGCTCAAATTTAGCATCCAAACCTGTAGGCATGATTACATTTTATATTTCAATTTGATCTCTCAATTATTAAACTTTCACCAGTTTCTTTCAGTTTGAACAACAAAGTAAAATACGTAACTTTTTATGACAGCCCTACGCTTATTTGGATCACGTCGAAATCGTAATCTGAAGTTAAATTTCCAAATCAAAAACATTATTCCGACAATAATCTCCTTCGGGATTAACCGTAACGTGCGGAACGAAATTACATTATTTGGGTTTGCGTTTTATTATGGACAGGTAAATACTAGGAATGGATATCTAGTATTAAATACCCGTCAATAAAGTCACTGTGTACAAGACTCGCTGCGAACTTTTAGTATCGGTACCTTAGTTCCAAGTTTTTCAAACCCAATCATTACAAATTGGAGCATGGCAGCTTACTATTTAGAGGTTTACGTCAGTAGTAACATACCGTTTCGAAATCTGACGCATAGTCGTCTTAATAACCTTTAAAAAGTCGACAAAACTGTTAGTATTTAGTGCAAATCGTCAACAAACTGTTTTCAACACCTCATTAACGCGAAGTTTGCAACGATAAAAAACTTACTTATTCTAAAGATTTTAGTGCCCTTAAGCATTTCGCGTTGGATTTTTCGACTGCTAACATTTTTTTTTCTTTCATTTGTACCTATTTTGTTCGTTCAGAGCAACGTTTCGTACATACTTTAATAGGGTGAGCTGAGCATAAGTTAAGTAATGTAACGTCGTTAGCTAAATAACCTTACCGACATGCACTTGTTTTTCCTAGTTTACCCGTATAAATATTTCAGTGCTAGGAAAACGCCTCTATCCACCACTATTCCTTGCACGTTACATTACTGCCAATTTATTTAAAATGCGTAAGATGTATAGTGCCTTACCGAGTACGGGTGTTATTTAACACAAGTATTTAGCACGTACCTAATAGTCGATATTACCCGCGCAAAATACTTCGTCGCCATGCGTGACTTACGGTTTTAATCCGTGCAAAATATCAGCATTTTAATAACAGTCGGGCCCCTAATACATTTGCATATGATACGAGTATACGAGTGACACACAAGCATAAATTGTGACATTGCCTCAGATTAAAATATTATGTACGTATTTACGTTTCACGTTATAACTTTTTTGCAATAAAACGTCGGTCGTTAACGGTTTGCGAACTCGAAATCGGTTTTGTTTGATGATATTAATGCTGTTGTCTTTGGTTTTCATTGTAACCTTTTTCACCCCCGACGCAAAAAGAGGGGTGTTATAAGTTTGACGTCAATATCCGTGTGTGTGTGTGTGTGTGTCTATCTATCTGTGGCATCGTAGCGCTCAAATGGATGGAACGATTTCAATGTGGTTTGTTTCATTGAAAGCTAGTTTCTTTGCGGTGTCGGTGGTTCTTAGCCATGTTTGGTAAAAATCGGTCGAGTAGTTTGAAGGGTATCAGCTCTTTTCCAAAATGATGTAAATAAATATCATAGGACAAATTACACCAATTGACCTAGTCCCAAACTAAGCAAAGCTTTTACTATGGGTACCAGGCAACAGATAAACATACATATATAATGTAGATAAATACATACAACATCCATGACTCAGACACAAACATTCGTATTCATCATAAAAATATCTGCCCCTACCGGGATTCGAACCCGGGACCTCTAGCTTCATAGTCAGGTATGTAAGGCATTTTTGGTATATAAAGTTGTTTTTTTTTTATTTATGCATGATTACTCGATTATGCGTGGGGGTTTCTTTTATTTATTTAATGTTATTAATCGTAATATTTGCTCAGCTGCGGGTAATTGGGACGGATTTTTTCGTACAAGCCTTAATGCTATAATGTTCTGATGCTATGTTTTCTTTTGCAAATAAGTCCTATTAAAAGTTGCCCCGACTCGAATATAAAACTTCGAAGCTACAAAAATATACTTCGTTTTCCACATCATTCTTTGGAATCTATTAGAGATGAAAATAGAATAAGCGTACATAAAATATACCGAGATATTCATAGGCTCTCAATCACAGATAGCGAATGAGGGTTCAAAGTATGACACATCACGTTTCGAAGTGATGGATGGAAGATATCTGGACACTGTGATTAGTCATGTTCCCCTCCATATCTCTCGTCTCATGGACGTAATTATTTATCTATCAGGTTTGTAGGTTTGTTTGGAACACCTGGAATCTCCCACAAAACCATAAATTAAAATTACAGACTCATATTTAGTAACATCTTTCGCAAGTTTTTTTAAACTTCTAATTTGCTTCGTTTGTACATTTGTTTCTTAGGTAAGTCAATAGCGAAAACCACAAAAATAATGCTTAACTTGGTGCCTCTCTGTCTGTTACCTCTGCACGCCTAAACACGCAAAAACAAACACATCATATTATGAACTGATTCATACGAAATTAGGCGTGAATAAAGTTATGGTCTCGGGGAAGGACATAGAATAGTTTTTACTACGGAATTCATCTTTTACGGAGATGAAATTTACTATGCTACGATACCCTATGAGTATAATTTGTGCTCTTATTGAAATGTTTGCCAGTAACTTTTTTATAGGCGTTTTACTAACAACTATTCGATGACTAAGACGCGAGTACGTGTAAATCTGGATTTCTAATATAATAAAATACCCATAGTCCAAAATAGTATTAATTTCAGGCAGACGAAGTCGCTGGCAGAAGCTAATGTTAAATAAAAACTACCTACTAGGTGCTTTTACCCGAGTTTGTATCACAATGCTGCCAACGGAAGGATACTAACGTACATATCGATAGAATCGAACTCACCCCACCAAGATTTGTTACATTCGGAAACATTGTAATGAACCATGAATAATTCAAAATCCAAACGTAATTTCAGCACTGAAACAGCCGAATCGACTGGATTGATTAAATGTGTTAAAATAATATTTTGCTAACTAGTTTGAATTTCAATAGTGTTTCATAGTGCTCTGAAAACTTTTGCTATTAGTGGCCGCTGTTGTACAAGAGTATTACTTTTAGTGATCTGTTTCGATGCTAAAGTAAATTTCTAGGTAAATGAATTTATTTGTTGAAATCTTGAATGTGAAACGAAAGTTATGAATAATTTGCGGCTATTTATTATGAAATACAATAACATCGACGTTCAGCACTTTAATTATTTTGCATTCTGGTATTAACGTTAACAAAGGAAACTTTGGATGCTGAATTTGAAGACAGTGAAAATATTTTGTTGTTACTAGATCTTGATATCGGGGAAAATTTGAAGTCAGCAAGATAAGCAAAATATCAAAATTGTTACTGTAATAGACATCCTTTATTCGGGTTACTTATCTACTGATCAATTGAATAGTAACTAAAAATAAAACGGGTTAAGTCAACTCACGGCTATAAGTCGGGAAGAGTCCAAAATAGTCGTTTTCGGAAAACTGTCACGTCTGAAAAAGGTCTTCCATAAAGGCTGGAAATAGTCGTACCGTTCTCAACTTAACACAATCATGAGTTAAGCAGTTTATTTTTTATTAAAATCATGTGCCAATAGTAAAAAATAAATAAAATAAATATTAAGGGTCAAGGAAAGCAACAAAGTAGTTGTAGTAGTAGGGTAGGGGTAGTAGTGGTAAGGGTTAGTTTTGTAGCAAGTGGAGCAAAGTAGTCTCTGCCTACCCCTGTGGGAAAGAGGCGTGACGGTATGTATGTAATTTACACTAATTGACCTAGATTTGAACTAAGCAACAGATAACATACCTACTTAAATACATGTCATATTAAAAAAATTCTAGACTCTACCAACGAGTGCGGGTGGTAGGGCCTTGTGCAAGGTCCGTCCGGATCGCTACCACCATCTTACTCGCTAATCCTGCCACTAAGCAGCAGTGCTTGCACTGCTGTGTTCCGGGGTGGAGAGTAAGACAGCCGGGGAAATTACGAGCACAAGAGGCATTTCACCTAAGTCGTCTAGGTTGGCATCGCATCTGCAATCCCTCCGGGGTTGCGGGTGTCTATGGGCAGTGGTGATCGCTTACCATCAGGTGACCCACTTGCTCGTTTGCCTTCCTATACACATAAAAAAAAAAAAAACGATGTTATGTAATTATATTTATGTTCTACTATTGGACTCTACAAAGAACATTCTAACTTTGTATACGGTCATACGGTGCACGTACGAGCATCTGTTTTCAAAAAACCTTTCCATTCATACGATGCGAATACCGTATAAGTTGCTCTAGTCAAGTGTGTTGAAGCTACGCAAGAACGTAGCTACCGTAGTACCTAGTAAAATGGAAACTCGCGAGCATTTAGGCCATGTTCATTATAATCAAGACAAAAAAACTCCAGGGCCCTATTTTATAAAGGAACGTTGAAGTCTCTTTCTGATCCTATGTGTTAGATAGAGACTTTCGCTTCTAAATTTTACCTTGTAGCTTTATAAAGTAGGGTCCGGTTAGCACTCCGGGAGTGCCGGCAGAAGTGAAACTACACACACGCACACTCGCGCAAAAAGAAAAAAAAACTTTTACTACACGAAATTCGAACTGCGGTCACTTGAGAGAACGTATTGTAATTCCATATCTTATTTCACTAGGCCAAACGACCGGTGTGAAGTTAGCAGCCTAAAGTTAGCAGCCTAAGGTAACCCGACCAAATAAAGAAGTGTTGTTTTCTAAACGCCACAAAATCAAAAATTAATCGTTTATTTGGCCTAATATATCAAAAAAACATTACTTTAATGGCAAATAAAAGCTTTAATAATGTACAGCAGAGACGACAATGAAAATAAAATTTAATTATCAGGTAAGTCATACTTGTCCCATTTCAGCAAAACAGAAGCAAAGCCAGGAGTAACAGCTATACGTATCGTGTGCTATACGTAACAGAGGTCTAAGAACTGGTGACTCCTGAGTGATACCTAACTTGGTTTTGGAAGGAGGAGCCGGCAAAAGTTAGCAGCCTAAATTAGTCGAACCAATAAAACCGTATTTCTGCCAAACAGAAGTAAAGCCAGGAGTCACTGCTATACGTGTCCTATAGCTTAGATACATGAGTTTCAAACATGCTAAAGCCTGGAGTGATACCTACCTCCATGAAACAAATCAGAGGAGGAAACTTAAAAAAAACTGATTTTGCTTCGTTCCTCTGAATGGTATCCTATTTCTGCAAAACAGAAGTTAAGCCAGGAGTAGTGGTCATATAGACCGTGTGCCTACACTACTAAGTATATAGAAACAGCCATGTCCTGAGTGATACCTAACTTGGTTTAGAAGAAACGGGAGTGTTAATTATGAATTCCGCAAAAATCTGCAGAAATTAAGGGGTAATGTCATATTTCAGCACAACAGAAGTAAAGCCAGGAGCAACGGCTATATGTGCCGTATGGCTACACTACCAGAGGTCTAAGAACTGGTGACTCCTGAGTGATACCTAACTCGGTTTTGGATAGAGGAGCCGGCAAAAGTTAGCAGCCTAAATTAGTCGAACCAATAAAACCGTATTTCTGCCAAACAGAAGTAAAGCCAGGAGTAACTGCTATACGTGTCATATAGCTTAAAAACATGAGTTTCAAACATGCTAAAGCCTGGAGTGATACCTACCTCCATGAAACAAATCAGAGGAGGAAATTAAAAAAAAACTCTTTTTGCTTCGTTCCTCTGAATGGTATCCTATTTCTGCAAAACAGAAGTTAAGCCAGGAGTAGTGATCATAATAGACCGTGTGCCTACACTACTAAGTAAATAGAAACAGCCATGTTCTGAGTGATACCTAACTTGGTTTAGAAGAAACGGGAGTGTCAATTATGAATTCCGCAAAAATCTGCAGAAATTAAGGGGTAATGTCATATTTCAGCACAACAGAAGTAAAGCCAGGAGCAACGGCTATATGTGCCGTATGGCTAAACTACCAGAAGTCTAAGAACTGGTGACTCCTGAGTGATACCTAACTCGGTTTTGGATAGAGGAGCAGGCAAAAGTTAGCAGCCTAAATTAGTCGAACCAATAAAACCGTATTTCTGCCAAACAGAAGTAAAGCCAGGAGTCACTGCTATACGTGTCCTATAGCTTAGATACATGAGTTTCAAACATGCTAAAGCCTGGAGTGATACCTACCTCCATGAAACAAATCAGAGGAGGAAACTTAAAAAAAAACTGATTTTGCTTCGTTCCTCTGAATGGTATCCTATTTCTGCAAAACAGAAGTTAAGCCAGGAGTAGTGGTCATATAGACCGTGTGCCTACACTACTAAGTATATAGAAACAGCCATGTCCTGAGTGATACCTAACTTGGTTTGGAAGAAACGGGAGTGTTAATTATGAATTCCGCAAAAATCTGCAGAAATTAAGGGGTAATGTCATATTTCAGCACAACAGAAGTAAAGCCAGGAGCAACGGCTATATGTGCCGTATGGCTACACTACCAGAGGTCTAAGAACTGGTGACTCCTGAGTGATACCTAACTCGGTTTTGGATAGAGGAGCCGGCAAAAGTTAGCAGCCTAAATTAGTCGAACCAATAAAACCGTATTTCTGCCAAACAGAAGTAAAGCCAGGAGTAACTGCTATACGTGTCATATAGCTTAAAAACATGAGTTTCAAACATGCTAAAGCCTGGAGTGATACCTACCTCCATGAAACAAATCAGAGGAGGAAATTTAAAAAAAACTCTTTTTGCTTCGTTCCTCTGAATGGTATCCTATTTCTGCAAAACAGAAGTTAAGCCAGGAGTAGTGATCATAATAGACCGTGTGCCTACACTACTAAGTAAATAGAAACAGCCATGTTCTGAGTGATACCTAACTTGGTTTAGAAGAAACGGGAGTGTCAATTATGAATTCCGCAAAAATCTGCAGAAATTAAGGGGTAATGTCATATTTCAGCACAACAGAAGTAAAGCCAGGAGCAACGGCTATATGTGCCGTATGGCTAAACTACCAGAAGTCTAAGAACTGGTGACTCCTGAGTGATACCTAACTCGGTTTTGGATAGAGGAGCAGGCAAAAGTTAGCAGCCTAAATTAGTCGAACCAATAAAACCGTATTTCTGCCAAACAGAAGTAAAGCCAGGAGTCACTGCTATACGTGTCCTATAGCTTAGATACATGAGTTTCAAACATGCTAAAGCCTGGAGTGATACCTACCTCCATGAAACAAATCAGAGGAGGAAACTTAAAAAAAAACTGATTTTGCTTCGTTCCTCTGAATGGTATCCTATTTCTGCAAAACAGAAGTTAAGCCAGGAGTAGTGGTCATATAGACCGTGTGCCTACACTACTAAGTATATAGAAACAGCCATGTCCTGAGTGATACCTAACTTGGTTTGGAAGAAACGGGAGTGTTAATTATGAATTCCGCAAAAATCTGCAGAAATTAAGGGGTAATGTCATATTTCAGCACAACAGAAGTAAAGCCAGGAGCAACGGCTATATGTGCCGTATGGCTACACTACCAGAGGTCTAAGAACTGGTGACTCCTGAGTGATACCTAACTCGGTTTTGGATAGAGGAGCCGGCAAAAGTTAGCAGCCTAAATTAGTCGAACCAATAAAACCGTATTTCTGCCAAACAGAAGTAAAGCCAGGAGTAACTGCTATACGTGTCATATAGCTTAAAAACATGAGTTTCAAACATGCTAAAGCCTGGAGTGATACCTACATCCATGAAACAAATCAGAGGAGGAAATTTAAAAAAAACTCTTTTTGCTTCGTTCCTCTGAATGGTATCCTATTTCTGCAAAACAGAAGTTAAGCCAGGAGTAGTGATCATAATAGACCGTGTGCCTACACTACTAAGTAAATAGAAACAGCCATGTTCTGAGTGATACCTAACTTGGTTTAGAAGAAACGGGAGTGTCAATTATGAATTCCGCAAAAATCTGCAGAAATTAAGGGGTAATGTCATATTTCAGCACAACAGAAGTAAAGCCAGGAGCAACGGCTATATGTGCCGTATGGCTAAACTACCAGAAGTCTAAGAACTGGTGACTCCTGAGTGATACCTAACTCGGTTTTGGATAGAGGAGCAGGCAAAAGTTAGCAGCCTAAATTAGTCGAACCAATAAAACCGTATTTCTGCCAAACAGAAGTAAAGCCAGGAGTCACTGCTATACGTGTCCTATAGCTTAGATACATGAGTTTCAAACATGCTAAAGCCTGGAGTGATACCTACCTCCATGAAACAAATCAGAGGAGGAAACTTAAAAAAAAATCTGATTTTGCTTCGTTCCTCTGAATGGTATCCTATTTCTGCAAAACAGAAGTTAAGCCAGGAGTAGTGGTCATATAGACCGTGTGCCTACACTACTAAGTATATAGAAACAGCCATGTCCTGAGTGATACCTAACTTGGTTTAGAAGAGACGGGAGTGTCAATTATGAATTCCGCAAAAATCTGCAGAAATTAAGAGGTAATGTCATATTTCAGCAAAACAGAAGTAAAGCCAGGAGCAATGGCTATATGTGCCGTATGGCTGCACTACCAGAGGTCTTAGAACCGGTGACTCCTGAGTGATACCTAACTCGGTTTTGGATAGAGGAGCCGGCAAAAGTTAGCAGCCTAAATTAGTCGAACCAATAAAACCGTATTTCTGCCAAACAGAAGTAAAACCAGGAGTATCTGCTATACGTGTCATTAAGGTTAAAAACATGAGTTTCAAACATGCTAAAGCCTGGAGTGATACCTACCTCCCATGAAACAAATCAGAGGAGGAAACTTAAAAAACTCATTTTGCTTCGTTCCTCTGAATGGTATCCTTTTTCTGCAAAACAGAAGTTAAGCCAGGAGTAGTGATCATATAGACCGTGTGCCTACACTACTAAGTAAATAGAAACAGCCATGTCCTGAGTGATATCTAACTTGGTTTAGAAGAAACGGGAGTGTCAATTATGAATTCCGCAAAAATCTGCAGAAATTAAGAGGTAATGTCATATTTCAGCAAAACAGAAGTAAAGCCAGGAGCAACGGCTATATGTGCCGTATGGCTACACTACCAGAGGTCTAAGAACTGGTGACTCCTGAGTGATACCTAACTCGGTTTTGGATAGAGGAGCAGGCAAAAGTTAGCAGCCTAAATTAGTCGAACCAATAAAACCGTATTTCTGCCAAACAGAAGTAAAGCCAGGAGTCACTGCTATACGTGTCATATAGCTTAGATACATGAGTTTCAAACATGCTAAAGCCTGGAGTGATACCTACCTCCATGAAACAAATCAGAGGAGGAAACTTAAAAAAAAACTGATTTTGCTTCGTTCCTCTGAATGGTATCCTATTTCTGCAAAACAGAAGTTAAGCCAGGAGTAGTGGTCATATAGACCGTGTGCCTACACTACTAAGTATATAGAAACAGCCATGTCCTGAGTGATACCTAACTTGGTTTAGAAGAGACGGGAGTGTCAATTATGAATTCCGCAAAAATCTGCAGAAATTAAGAGGTAATGTCATATTTCAGCAAAACAGAAGTAAAGCCAGGAGCAATGGCTATATGTGCCGTATGGCTACACTACCAGAGGTCTTAGAACCGGTGACTCCTGAGTGATACCTAACTCGGTTTTGGATAGAGGAGCCGGCAAAAGTTAGCAGCCTAAATTAGTCGAACCAATAAAACCGTATTTCTGCCAAACAGAAGTAAAGCCAGGAGTCACTGCTATACGTGTCATATAGCTTAGATACATGAGTTTCAAACATGCTAAAGCCTGGAGTAATACTTACCTCCATGAAACAAATCAGAGGAGGAAACTTAAAAAAAAAACTGATTTTGCTTCGTTCCTCTGAATGGTATCCTATTTCTGCAAAACAGAAGTTAAGCCAGGAGTAGTGGTCATATAGACCGTGTGCCTACACTACTAAGTATATAGAAACAGCCATGTCCTGAGTGATACCTAACTTGGTTTAGAAGAGACGGGAGTGTCAATTATGAATTCCGCAAAAATCTGCAGAAATTAAGAGGTAATGTCATATTTCAGCAAAACAGAAGTAAAGCCAGGAGCAATGGCTATATGTGCCGTATGGCTACACTACCAGAAGTCTTAGAACCGGTGACTCCTGAGTGATACCTAACTCGGTTTTGGATAGAGGAGCCGGCAAAAGTTAGCAGCCTAAATTAGTCGAACCAATAAAACCGTATTTCTGCCAAACAGAAGTAAAGCCAGGAGTAACTGCTATACGTGTCATAAAGGTTAAAAACATGAGTTTCAAACATGCTAAAGCCTGGAGTGATACCTACCTCCCATGAAACAAATCAGAGGAGGAAACTTAAAAAACTCATTTTGCTTCGTTCCTCTGAATGGTATCCTTTTTCTGCAAAACAGAAGTTAAGCCAGGAGTAGTGATCATATAGACCGTGTGCCTACACTACTAAGTAAATAGAAACAGCCATGTCCTGAGTGATACCTAACTTGGTTTAGAAGAAACGGGAGTGTCAATTATGAATTCCGCAAAAATCTGCAGAAATTAAGAGGTAACGTCATATTTCAGCAAAACAGAAGTAAAGCCAGGAGCAACGGCTATATGTGCCGTATGGCTACACTACCAGAGGTCTAAGAACTGGTGACTCCTGAGTGATACCTAACTCGGTTTTGGATAGAGGAGCAGGCAAAAGTTAGCAGCCTAAATTAGTCGAACCAATAAAACCGTATTTCTGTCAAACAGAAGTAAAGCCAGGAGTCACTGCTATACGTGTCATATAGCTTAGGTACATGAGTTTCAAACATGCTAAAGCCTGGAGTGATACCTACCTCCATGAAACAAATCAGAGGAGGAAACTTAAAAAAAAACTCATTTTGCTTCGTTCCTCTGAATGGTATCCTATTTCTGCAAAACAGAAGTTAAGCCAGGAGTAGTGGTCATATAGACCGTGTGCCTACACTACTAAGTATATAGAAACAGCCATGTCCTGAGTGATACCTAACTTGGTTTAGAAGAGACGGGAGTGTCAATTATGAATTCCGCAAAAATCTGCAGAAATTAAGAGGTAATGTCATATTTCAGCAAAACAGAAGTAAAGCCAGGAGTAGTGGTCATATAGACCGTGTGCCTACACTACTAAGTAAATAGAAACAGCCATGTCCTGAGTGATACCTAACTTGGTTTAGAAGAAACGGGAGTGTCAATTATGAATTCCGCAAAAATCTGCAGAAATTAAGGGGTAGTGTCATATTTCAGCAAAACAGAAGTAAAGCCAGGAGTAACCGCTATATGTGCCGTATGGCTACACTACCAGAGGTCTAAGAACTGGTGACTCCTGAGTGATACCTAACTCGGTTTTGGATAGAGAAGCCGGCAAAAGTTAGCAGCCTAAATTAGTCGAACCAATAAAACCGTATTTCTGCCAAACAGAAGTAAAGCCAGGAGTCACTGCTATACGTGTCATATAGCTTAAGTACATGAGTTTTAAACATGCTAAAGCCTGGAGTAATACCTACCTCCCATGAAACAAATCAGAGGAGGAAATTTAAAAAAAACTCTTTTTGCTTCGTTCCTCTGAATGGTATCCTTTTTCTGCAAAACAGAAGTTAAGCCAGGAGTAGTGGTCATATGGACCGTGTGCCTACACTACTAAGTATATAGAAACAGCCATGTCCTGAGTGATACCTAACTTGGTTTAGAAGAAACGGGAGTGTCAATTATGAATTCCGCAAAAATCTGCAGAAATTAAGAGGTAATGTCATATTTCAGCAAAACAGAAGTAAAGCCAGGAGCAACGGCTATATGTGCCGTATGGCTACACTACCAGAGGTCTAAGAACTGATGACTCCTGAGTGATACCTAACTCGATTTTGGATAGAGGAGCAGGCAAAAGTTAGCAGCCTAAATTAGTCGAACCAATAAAACCGTATTTCTGCCAAACAGAAGTAAAGCCAGGAGTCACTGCTATACGTGTCATATAGCTTAAGTACATGAGTTTTAAACATGCTTAAGCCTGGAGTGATACCTACCTCCATGAAACAAACCAGAGGAGGAAACTTAAAAAAAAACTCATTTTGCTTCGTTCCTCTGAATGGTATCCTTTTTCTGCAAAACAGAAGTTAAGCCAGGAGTAGTGGTCATATAGACCGTGTGCCTACACTACTAAGTATATAGAAACAGCCATGTCCTGAGTGATACCTAACTTGGTTTAGAAGAGACGGGAGTGTCAATTATGAATTCCGCAAAAATCTGCAGAAATTAAGGGGTAATGTCATATTTCAGCAAAACAGAAGTAAATCCAGGAGCAACGGCTATATGTGCCGTATGGCTACACTACCAGAGGTCTAAGAACTGGTGACTCCTAAGTGATACCTAACTCGGTTTTGCATAGAGGAGCCGGCAAAAGTTAGCAGCCTAAATTAATCGAATCATTAAAACCGTGATTCTGCCAAATTCAAGTCAAGCCAGGTGTAACTGCTATACGTGTCATATAGCTTAAGTACATGAGTTTCAAACATGATAAAGCCTGGAGTGATACCTACCTCCCATGAAACAAATCAGAGGAGGAAACTTAAAAAAAACTCATTTTGCTTCGTTCCTCTGAATGGTATCCTTTTTCTGCAAAACAGAAGTTAAGCCAGGAGTAGTGGTCATATAGACCGTGTGCCTACACTACTTAGTAAATAGAAACAGCCATGTCCTGAGTGATACCTAACTTTGTTTAGAAGAAACGGGAGTGTCAATTATGAATTCCGCAAAAATCTGCAGAATTTAAGGGGTAATGTCATATTTCAGCAAGATAGAAGTAAAGCCAGAAGCAACGGCTATATGTGCCGTATGGCTACACTACCAGAGGTCTAAGAACTGGTGAGTCCTGAGTGATACCTAACTCGGTTTTGGATAGAGGAGCCGGCAAAAGTTAGCAGCCTAAATTAGTCGAACCAATAAAACCGCGATAACATGCAGCAACGTTGTTTGTTTTGCGGTAAAAGTAATAAAAAAATGCATGACAAACTTTTCGTTAAAGTAACGAGCGATACTAATCGACATAAAAATTAATTTAAGTACACTTTTTTTTCATATAAGTTGCAGTGACATTTGTAAGAAAATGTATCGATCTCTTATTCCCTATCTAGTGGAAAGTATAAAAAAAAATCTTTCTCAGAACACCTCTGTGATTCTCAAGAAATAATTTTTATAAATATATGTATTATGAATTATGAGTATCCCATGGGAAATTTAAAAAAAGAATTCTTAGTGCTACTTTACTCAATGACTCTCACGGAATTTACGTCACCCTCTATATAATCATATAATCACTCTATATGACAAAGACAGCAGTTACTCCTGGCATGAATCATCATTGATCAGCCTTTACACTATTATAAATTTGCAATACACAAATCACATTTTCCATTGTATTTCTCTTTTTTCTTCAATATGTCTATATTGTGTTTTCTCTCGTCCATTGATATGTAGCAACTGTCATGAATAATTCTTCGACACAGGGTGCAGTTAAAACCATCTCTCGGCTTAACTTTTGTACCGCAAAACAAACAACGTTGCTGCATGTTATCGCTTTTTTGTATTAATAATTTTTTAAGCTGTTTTCGGTAAGTATTGTAATTTTTTTTCTTTATCTTATCTTTTCCTTCTACAATGTTTTTGAATGTGTCGACCAGTATGGGCCCGCAATTAAAGCTATCATTTTGGATGAAGTGATTTGTTTTAATACATTTTTCTATTTCGAAATTGATGCCTTTGAGCTTTAATAGTGCGTTAATTTTACTTTTGTACAGGTTTTCATATTGATCTTCATTGCCTTGAGGGTCAATTATTAGAAGCTCTTTATTTTTTATTGTCAAAATGACCATTGTGTAATGATAGTGGCGGCATAGAGGAAAAACCGTATCTTTATCGTAATCTATGTTGATTGTGTCTAGGAAAGATTTGCTGACAGTGTTTTTTTCGAATATATAATAACATTTTTCTATTGAAATTAGGTGAAATTTAAATTTGTTAAAAATGTGAAGAACATGGTCAATGACGGAATCTACTACGTATTTCTGTCCGTCTAATGTCAGAAAGTCATCTATTAAAAGACTTTTATATGTTGTGTTTGTCATTCCTTCCATGTAATTGACTACATAACCCCTCCCAATCTCTTTGTAATACTTAACGTCTTCGATTAAGCCGTTACAAAGAATCGGCCCAATCAATCCCGTTTCTTGAGAAAATTGGCTTGTGGGTTCTTTCTTTGCAGTACCACTACAATGTTGGCAAACAAAATCTTTTTCAACAAAATCCGGTGAAGTGTAACCATCAATTTCTTTAGCGCATTTTTGGTGGATCCACATATCACAAGTGTCACATAGCACCCAATTCGTGTACTGTGAATTCTGCCATGCGCCACGACCACAGTACAGGCAATTAATTATGACTTCACTTTTTGTTTCTGCTTCTACAGGTGGGCACAAGTTTTTGAGAAACCGGCCTTCGAAGTGGCTAAAAGGTTTCTTTATTTTCTTATTCCAAGTCTCTTCCTCGACTTCCATTTTATTGCTAATCTGTTGAGACTCCGAGTACTCATTTTGCTTACATAAACCAGTCTTTGACAAATTTAGTGTATGCTCTTTGGCCAGTGCCAACACCTCGGAACGTAACATTCGGAGAAGTTGGGAACATTTCAGCTTGGTGCGGCCATTTAAAGTGTGTCCTTTTAACTGGCCGAAATAATTTTCAACGGGAGCGTTACTCAATCTGCTATCTTTTAACAAATTAGACCACATGGGTATGTACGGTAAATATTTTTTTAAAAGCTTTTCACATAATTCAATGCAAAAAAAATCATTCTTTCGCGTTTCCCCGTTTTCTTCACATGTTTTGATATCGTCATAAACGTTTTTAAAGTGGTCATAAAAGAGATTTTGTTTATAATTACAATTATAACTATCTTTACTTTGTCCAAATTTAGTAGGTTTAGCCTCTAATTTCATTAAAAATGGAATTTCTTCGCAATTTGTTTTACTTCCTAAAATTTGTTTTGCTTGGGCAACGTCATCGTTTAAGAACTTAGATTTAAATAGAATGAACATACTTTGAACGTGTAATGATATTTCTTCTAAATTATTTAAAATGAAACATTTTGCAATTATTTCTTTTGCAGTGATTTTAGTTATGTTGGGAAGAGTAGTCTGATCAACATCTGTGCATACACATTTCATTAAATGGGCAACACATAAATAAAGCGGAACGTATTCAAATTTATTTACACGACTTTCTGTCAAATGTATGAAGCAATAATTGAGGTATTCCAGCAAAGAGCTCTGATTAAATGCTTGACATGATGCATTTATCAACGCGAAACTGAAATCCGTAACTATTCCCGAGAAAGATGGCCAGCAATTTTGGTTGATACAGAATTTTTTAAAGTCATTTAACATTTTAAATATGCTATTTGTGTCATGTAATGCAGAAATCATATGGAAAACGGGGAAAAGACGGTGTGTGAATTCAAATTGAATAATGCCAGAATATAGCAATGTCCTCCTCGTTTTTTTCTTGTCCTGTGTGACATCGCGGACAACACTCCCAGTTGCGTCTAAATATAGTAAAGTGGGAGCTTCTCTTTTCAGACACGCTACTTGTTCTAGACTGTACGTTTTGATATTTAAAGGGAACGAAACTTCTTTGACATGTTCCATGTGGGCATCTTGATATGAAATCAAGTCTATTATATCGTTTTTGCTCCTGTCGTTAGTTGATAGTGCTTCCGATCTTATTTTCCTGAGAGTACAGTCCGATTTAATGCTTTTCAGGTCACGTGTCTCTGATAAACATTTTTCGCTAAATTTAAGTAGTTGATGTTTTTTGTACCCGAACGCTTTTTCACCAATCAGTTTCCTTTTTAAAATTGTTCTTCCGACTCCCCTTACCTGCATTGTCACATTTTCCAAGTGACAGTAGTTAATATTTTCACTAAAAACGCTTACCTGTCTATCTTTGTCCAAGTAAATTTTAAACTTTTTACAATTCCTATGGTTACACCACGCTTTTATTACGACTTTGCCGTCTTTTAAATATTTGGCGTATTTAAATATGACTTGACACGTATTGTTTATTTGGTCTCTTATTACGTTACGCAAAATGAATGGGTAATTCTTAGTTACAAGTTTCCCCTCTTTTATTATTTCGCTCCAGAGCCCTTCACTTATTATTGTTGTTCCCTCATTTACGTGAAATTTTGACCTATTATCTATGGACGGAACATTGATCGTGCCAATTGGTAGCAATAATCGGGATGATTCCTCGCTGGAACTTGACCGGTCGAGAGCCATTATGTTTTTTGGTACTTTTTCGGTGAGTGGGGAAACTTTTTGTGCAAATTGTGGCAATTCATTAAAGTCTCGACATTCTTGACACTCTTCTGGTTCTTCATAAAATGGACTTACAGCTGCAGTCATAGGCACCGGCGAAAGATTGCAATTATGCGTGGCCAGAGGATTATATTCACCTGCTTCCTCATAGACTGGACTTTCGGCAGCAGTCATAGGAACCGGAGAAAGATTACAATTATGCGTGGCCAGAGGATTATATTCGTCTGCTTCCTCATAGGCTGGACTTTCGGCAGCAGTCATAAGCACCGGAGAAAGATTGCAATTATGTGAGGCCAGAGGATGATATTTGCAAATTTCCAACCAGGTTTTGTAAATATTTAAGCGATTCCGCAAGTTATTAGTTTTATTTAACTTCTCACAAAGTATTTTATAGTATCGATCCGACTGTCTATAAGAAGTCGGTTTAGACGGATAAAAATCGTCTGATAAAATATCTTTTAATTTTATTAATTGGCCAGACGGATGAATCGCCAAAAAGTTTTGAAATTTTTTTGATGCAATTATTTTTTTAATAGCACTTTTATAAGCCCATTTAGATGGTTTAAGGGCTTTTATAATGCCATCAATGTCGTATTCACCACATTTTTTGTGATGAAGTATAATATTATAAATATTATTTTTCTTTCCCATTTTCAACTAAAATTAATGGAAAAGTATTAAACGGGTTAAAGCAAAAAATATTAGTTTGCCGCGTAGATTAGGAAACCTAAACCTGAACCTAATAACTGTACTTACTTAAGTCACTATTTATATTATATACAAAGTTAGAACAAGCTACCTGACTAACCTTAACAACCTAGTAGCTAGGCTACTCTACGGTTTAATATCTAATGTAGGTACCTGATGGTACAGAGCTAAAGATAAATTGAAGCAGTTTTTAACTTACAGAAAAATAAAACACGACATGAACTGTCGCGTAGATTAGCGATCCTAGAACTAAACCTAATAACTATATAACTAACTATACTAAACACAAATAAAAGCAATATTTTAATCTACAGAAAAATAAAAAAAGACATTAATTGTCACGCAGATAAGCGAACCTAGATAAGAACTAAACCTAATTACTATAGCTACCTATACTAAAGCCAAATGAATGCAATATTTAAATCTGCAGAAAAATAAAAAAATACATTAATTGTCGCGTAGATTAGCGAACCTAGAACTAAACCTAATTAATATAGCTACCTATACTAAAGACAAATGAAAGCAATATTTAATCTGCAGAAAGAAAAGACATTAATTGTCGCGTAGATTAGCGAACCTAGAACTAAACCTAATCACTATAGCTACCTATACTAAAGACAAATGAAAGCAATATTTAATCTGCAGAAAGAAAATACATTAATTGTCGCGTAGATTAGCGAACCTAGAACTAAACCTAATCACTATAGCTACCTATACTAAAGACAAATGAAAGCAATATTTAATCTGCAGAAAGAAAAGACATTAATTGTCGCGTAGATTAGCGAACCTAGAACTAAACCGAATACCTATGTGTTATTTAAGACAAAAGACAAACAATAAAACAAATGAAAGAAATTTTTAACCATTTAACTTTAACAACCAATCTGCGTACAATAATTTCAAACGATAATCTCTAAGAAACAGCGTAAAAATCGCAATTCGCATGTGACAATAGAGAATGTAATCTTAAAATTTGCATCGCTAAGGTAAACTTTCGACAACAAAGTTAAAACCAAACGTTACCATGTAAATCGCATGTGACATCGCCATCTAGCGCACCTACGTACAACTTACATCAAAACTTACCTCTTTCTTTGTTCATTAGATGGCGCCAGATGCACTCATTTTTTGGAGTATCGTTACTATTACATAATTAATTATCATGCCAAAAAAGAGTACAGGTAACGCCATCTTATCGATAAAGCAAAATGTACGTAGTTGTACGTAGGTGCGCTAGATGGCGATGTCACATGCGATTTACATGGTAACGTTTGGTTTTAACTTTGTTGTCGAAAGTTTACCTTAGCGATGCAAATTTTAAGATTACATTCTCTATTGTCACATGCGAATTGCGATTTTTACGCTGTTTCTTAGAGATTATCGTTTGAAATTATTGTACGCAGATTGGTTGTTAAAGTTAAATGGTTAAAAATTTCTTTCATTTGTTTTATTGTTTGTCTTTTGTCTTAAATAACACATAGGTATTCGGTTTAGTTCTAGGTTCGCTAATCTACGCGACAATTAATGTCTTTTCTTTCTGCAGATTAAATATTGCTTTCATTTGTCTTTAGTATAGGTAGCTATAGTGATTAGGTTTAGTTCTAGGTTCGCTAATCTACGCGACAATTAATGTATTTTCTTTCTGCAGATTAAATATTGCTTTCATTTGTCTTTAGTATAGGTAGCTATAGTGATTAGGTTTAGTTCTAGGTTCGCTAATCTACGCGACAATTAATGTCTTTTCTTTCTGCAGATTAAATATTGCTTTCATTTGTCTTTAGTATAGGTAGCTATATTAATTAGGTTTAGTTCTAGGTTCGCTAATCTACGCGACAATTAATGTATTTTTTTATTTTTCTGCAGATTTAAATATTGCATTCATTTGGCTTTAGTATAGGTAGCTATAGTAATTAGGTTTAGTTCTTATCTAGGTTCGCTTATCTGCGTGACAATTAATGTCTTTTTTTATTTTTCTGTAGATTAAAATATTGCTTTTATTTGTGTTTAGTATAGTTAGTTATATAGTTATTAGGTTTAGTTCTAGGATCGCTAATCTACGCGACAGTTCATGTCGTGTTTTATTTTTCTGTAAGTTAAAAACTGCTTCAATTTATCTTTAGCTCTGTACCATCAGGTACCTACATTAGATATTAAACCGTAGAGTAGCCTAGCTACTAGGTTGTTAAGGTTAGTCAGGTAGCTTGTTCTAACTTTGTATATAATATAAATAGTGACTTAAGTAAGTACAGTTATTAGGTTCAGGTTTAGGTTTCCTAATCTACGCGGCAAACTAATATTTTTTGCTTTAACCCGTTTAATACTTTTCCATTAATTTTAGTTGAAAATGGGAAAGAAAAATAATATTTATAATATTATACTTCATCACAAAAAATGTGGTGAATACGACATTGATGGCATTATAAAAGCCCTTAAACCATCTAAATGGGCTTATAAAAGTGCTATTAAAAAAATAATTGCATCAAAAAAATTTCAAAACTTTTTGGCGATTCATCCGTCTGGCCAATTAATAAAATTAAAAGATATTTTATCAGACGATTTTTATCCGTCTAAACCGACTTCTTATAGACAGTCGGATCGATACTATAAAATACTTTGTGAGAAGTTAAATAAAACTAATAACTTGCGGAATCGCTTAAATATTTACAAAACCTGGTTGGAAATTTGCAAATATCATCCTCTGGCCTCACATAATTGCAATCTTTCTCCGGTGCTTATGACTGCTGCCGAAAGTCCAGCCTATGAGGAAGCAGACGAATATAATCCTCTGGCCACGCATAATTGTAATCTTTCTCCGGTTCCTATGACTGCTGCCGAAAGTCCAGTCTATGAGGAAGCAGGTGAATATAATCCTCTGGCCACGCATAATTGCAATCTTTCGCCGGTGCCTATGACTGCAGCTGTAAGTCCATTTTATGAAGAACCAGAAGAGTGTCAAGAATGTCGAGACTTTAATGAATTGCCACAATTTGCACAAAAAGTTTCCCCACTCACCGAAAAAGTACCAAAAAACATAATGGCTCTCGACCGGTCAAGTTCCAGCGAGGAATCATCCCGATTATTGCTACCAATTGGCACGATCAATGTTCCGTCCATAGATAATAGGTCAAAATTTCACGTAAATGAGGGAACAACAATAATAAGTGAAGGGCTCTGGAGCGAAATAATAAAAGAGGGGAAACTTGTAACTAAGAATTACCCATTCATTTTGCGTAACGTAATAAGAGACCAAATAAACAATACGTGTCAAGTCATATTTAAATACGCCAAATATTTAAAAGACGGCAAAGTCGTAATAAAAGCGTGGTGTAACCATAGGAATTGTAAAAAGTTTAAAATTTACTTGGACAAAGATAGACAGGTAAGCGTTTTTAGTGAAAATATTAACTACTGTCACTTGGAAAATGTGACAATGCAGGTAAGGGGAGTCGGAAGAACAATTTTAAAAAGGAAACTGATTGGTGAAAAAGCGTTCGGGTACAAAAAACATCAACTACTTAAATTTAGCGAAAAATGTTTATCAGAGACACGTGACCTGAAAAGCATTAAATCGGACTGTACTCTCAGGAAAATAAGATCGGAAGCACTATCAACTAACGACAGGAGCAAAAACGATATAATAGACTTGATTTCATATCAAGATGCCCACATGGAACATGTCAAAGAAGTTTCGTTCCCTTTAAATATCAAAACGTACAGTCTAGAACAAGTAGCGTGTCTGAAAAGAGAAGCTCCCACTTTACTATATTTAGACGCAACTGGGAGTGTTGTCCGCGATGTCACACAGGACAAGAAAAAAACGAGGAGGACATTGCTATATTCTGGCATTATTCAATTTGAATTCACACACCGTCTTTTCCCCGTTTTCCATATGATTTCTGCATTACATGACACAAATAGCATATTTAAAATGTTAAATGACTTTAAAAAATTCTGTATCAACCAAAATTGCTGGCCATCTTTCTCGGGAATAGTTACGGATTTCAGTTTCGCGTTGATAAATGCATCATGTCAAGCATTTAATCAGAGCTCTTTGCTGGAATACCTCAATTATTGCTTCATACATTTGACAGAAAGTCGTGTAAATAAATTTGAATACGTTCCGCTTTATTTATGTGTTGCCCATTTAATGAAATGTGTATGCACAGATGTTGATCAGACTACTCTTCCCAACATAACTAAAATCACTGCAAAAGAAATAATTGCAAAATGTTTCATTTTAAATAATTTAGAAGAAATATCATTACACGTTCAAAGTATGTTCATTCTATTTAAATCTAAGTTCTTAAACGATGACGTTGCCCAAGCAAAACAAATTTTAGGAAGTAAAACAAATTGCGAAGAAATTCCATTTTTAATGAAATTAGAGGCTAAACCTACTAAATTTGGACAAAGTAAAGATAGTTATAATTGTAATTATAAACAAAATCTCTTTTATGACCACTTTAAAAACGTTTATGACGATATCAAAACATGTGAAGAAAACGGGGAAACGCGAAAGAATGATTTTTTTTGCATTGAATTATGTGAAAAGCTTTTAAAAAAATATTTACCGTACATACCCATGTGGTCTAATTTGTTAAAAGATAGCAGATTGAGTAACGCTCCCGTTGAAAATTATTTCGGCCAGTTAAAAGGACACACTTTAAATGGCCGCACCAAGCTGAAATGTTCCCAACTTCTCCGAATGTTACGTTCCGAGGTGTTGGCACTGGCCAAAGAGCATACACTAAATTTGTCAAAGACTGGTTTATGTAAGCAAAATGAGTACTCGGAGTCTCAACAGATTAGCAATAAAATGGAAGTCGAGGAAGAGACTTGGAATAAGAAAATAAAGAAACCTTTTAGCCACTTCGAAGGCCGGTTTCTCAAAAACTTGTGCCCACCTGTAGAAGCAGAAACAAAAAGTGAAGTCATAATTAATTGCCTGTACTGTGGTCGTGGCGCATGGCAGAATTCACAGTACACGAATTGGGTGCTATGTGACACTTGTGATATGTGGATCCACCAAAAATGCGCTAAAGAAATTGATGGTTACACTTCACCGGATTTTGTTGAAAAAGATTTTGTTTGCCAACATTGTAGTGGTACTGCAAAGAAAGAACCCACAAGCCAATTTTCTCAAGAAACGGGATTGATTGGGCCGATTCTTTGTAACGGCTTAATCGAAGACGTTAAGTATTACAAAGAGATTGGGAGGGGTTATGTAGTCAATTACATGGAAGGAATGACAAACACAACATATAAAAGTCTTTTAATAGATGACTTTCTGACATTAGACGGACAGAAATACGTAGTAGATTCCGTCATTGACCATGTTCTTCACATTTTTAACAAATTTAAATTTCACCTAATTTCAATAGAAAAATGTTATTATATATTCGAAAAAAACACTGTCAGCAAATCTTTCCTAGACACAATCAACATAGATTACGATAAAGATACGGTTTTTCCTCTATGCCGCCACTATCATTACACAATGGTCATTTTGTCAATAAAAAATAAAGAGCTTCTAATAATTGACCCTCAAGGCAATGAAGATCAATATGAAAACCTGTACAAAAGTAAAATTAACGCACTATTAAAGCTCAAAGGCATCAATTTCGAAATAGAAAAATGTATTAAAACAAATCACTTCATCCAAAATGATAGCTTTAATTGCGGGCCCATACTGGTCGACACATTCAAAAACATTGTAGAAGGAAAAGATAAGATAAAGAAAAAAAATTACAATACTTACCGAAAACAGCTTAAAAAATTATTAATACAAAAAAGCGATAACATGCAGCAACGTTGTTTGTTTTGCGGTACAAAAGTTAAGCCGAGAGATGGTTTTAACTGCACCCTGTGTCGAAGAATTATTCATGACAGTTGCTACATATCAATGGACGAGAGAAAACACAATATAGACATATTGAAGAAAAAAGAGAAATACAATGGAAAATGTGATTTGTGTATTGCAAATTTATAATAGTGTAAAGGCTGATCAATGATGATTCATGCCAGGAGTAACTGCTGTCTTTGTCATATAGAGTGATTATATGATTATATAGAGGGTGACGTAAATTCCGTGAGAGTCATTGAGTAAAGTAGCACTAAGAATTCTTTTTTTAAATTTCCCATGGGATACTCATAATTCATAATACATATATTTATAAAAATTATTTCTTGAGAATCACAGAGGTGTTCTGAGAAAGATTTTTTTTTATACTTTCCACTAGATAGGGAATAAGAGATCGATACATTTTCTTACAAATGTCACTGCAACTTATATGAAAAAAAAGTGTACTTAAATTAATTTTTATGTCGATTAGTATCGCTCGTTACTTTAACGAAAAGTTTGTCATGCATTTTTTTATTACTTTTACCGCAAAACAAACAACGTTGCTGCATGTTATCGCGGTTTTATTGGTTCGACTAATTTAGGCTGCTAACTTTTGCCGGCTCCTCTATCCAAAACCGAGTTAGGTATCACTCAGGACTCACCAGTTCTTAGACCTCTGGTAGTGTAGCCATACGGCACATATAGCCGTTGCTTCTGGCTTTACTTCTATCTTGCTGAAATATGACATTACCCCTTAAATTCTGCAGATTTTTGCGGAATTCATAATTGACACTCCCGTTTCTTCTAAACAAAGTTAGGTATCACTCAGGACATGGCTGTTTCTATTTACTAAGTAGTGTAGGCACACGGTCTATATGACCACTACTCCTGGCTTAACTTCTGTTTTGCAGAAAAAGGATACCATTCAGAGGAACGAAGCAAAATGAGTTTTTTTTAAGTTTCCTCCTCTGATTTGTTTCATGGGAGGTAGGTATCACTCCAGGCTTTATCATGTTTGAAACTCATGTACTTAAGCTATATGACACGTATAGCAGTTACACCTGGCTTGACTTGAATTTGGCAGAATCACGGTTTTAATGATTCGATTAATTTAGGCTGCTAACTTTTGCCGGCTCCTCTATGCAAAACCGAGTTAGGTATCACTTAGGAGTCACCAGTTCTTAGACCTCTGGTAGTGTAGCCATACGGCACATATAGCCGTTGCTCCTGGATTTACTTCTGTTTTGCTGAAATATGACATTACCTCTTAATTTCTGCAGATTTTTGCGGAATTCATAATTGACACTCCCGTTTCTTCTAAACCAAGTTAGGTATCACTCAGGACATGGCTGTTTCTATATACTTAGTAGTGTAGGCACACGGTCCATATGACCACTACTCCTGGCTTAACTTCTGTTTTGCAGAAAAAGGATACCATTCAGAGGAACGAAGCAAAAAGAGTTTTTTTTAAATTTCCTCCTCTGATTTGTTTCATGGGAGGTAGGTATTACTCCAGGCTTTAGCATGTTTAAAACTCATGTACTTAAGCTATATGACACGTATAGCAGTGACTCCTGGCTTTACTTCTGTTTGGCAGAAATACGGTTTTATTGGTTCGACTAATTTAGGCTGCTAACTTTTGCCGGCTTCTCTATCCAAAACCGAGTTAGGTATCACTCAGGAGTCACCAGTTCTTAGACCTCTGGTAGTGTAGCCATACGGCACATATAGCGGTTACTCCTGGCTTTACTTCTGTTTTGCTGAAATATGACACTACCCCTTAATTTCTGCAGATTTTTGCGGAATTCATAATTGACACTCCCGTTTCTTCTAAACCAAGTTAGGTATCACTCAGGACATGGCTGTTTCTATTTACTTAGTAGTGTAGGCACACGGTCTATATGACCACTACTCCTGGCTTTACTTCTGTTTTGCTGAAATATGACATTACCTCTTAATTTCTGCAGATTTTTGCGGAATTCATAATTGACACTCCCGTCTCTTCTAAACCAAGTTAGGTATCACTCAGGACATGGCTGTTTCTATATACTTAGTAGTGTAGGCACACGGTCTATATGACCACTACTCCTGGCTTAACTTCTGTTTTGCAGAAATAGGATACCATTCAGAGGAACGAAGCAAAATGAGTTTTTTTTTAAGTTTCCTCCTCTGATTTGTTTCATGGAGGTAGGTATCACTCCAGGCTTTAGCATGTTTGAAACTCATGTACCTAAGCTATATGACACGTATAGCAGTGACTCCTGGCTTTACTTCTGTTTGACAGAAATACGGTTTTATTGGTTCGACTAATTTAGGCTGCTAACTTTTGCCTGCTCCTCTATCCAAAACCGAGTTAGGTATCACTCAGGAGTCACCAGTTCTTAGACCTCTGGTAGTGTAGCCATACGGCACATATAGCCGTTGCTCCTGGCTTTACTTCTGTTTTGCTGAAATATGACGTTACCTCTTAATTTCTGCAGATTTTTGCGGAATTCATAATTGACACTCCCGTTTCTTCTAAACCAAGTTAGGTATCACTCAGGACATGGCTGTTTCTATTTACTTAGTAGTGTAGGCACACGGTCTATATGATCACTACTCCTGGCTTAACTTCTGTTTTGCAGAAAAAGGATACCATTCAGAGGAACGAAGCAAAATGAGTTTTTTAAGTTTCCTCCTCTGATTTGTTTCATGGGAGGTAGGTATCACTCCAGGCTTTAGCATGTTTGAAACTCATGTTTTTAACCTTTATGACACGTATAGCAGTTACTCCTGGCTTTACTTCTGTTTGG
Organism: Pandemis heparana; assembly: GCA_963854515.1. Classification (NCBI taxonomy): domain Eukaryota; kingdom Metazoa; phylum Arthropoda; class Insecta; order Lepidoptera; family Tortricidae; genus Pandemis; species Pandemis heparana. Next base: position 4,433,679 of record OY978016.1, on the reverse strand, counting down.
CAGAAATACGGTTTTATTGGTTCGACTAATTTAGGCTGCTAACTTTTGCCGGCTCCTCTATCCAAAACCGAGTTAGGTATCACTCAGGAGTCACCGGTTCTAAGACTTCTGGTAGTGTGGCCATACGGCACATATAGCCATTGCTCCTGGCTTTACTTCTGTTTTGCTGAAATATGACATTACCTCTTAATTTCTGCAGATTTTTGCGGAATTCATAATTGACACTCCCGTCTCTTCTAAACCAAGTTAGGTATCACTCAGGACATGGCTGTTTCTATATACTTAGTAGTGTAGGCACACGGTCTATATGACCACTACTCCTGGCTTAACTTCTGTTTTGCAGAAATAGGATACCATTCAGAGGAACGAAGCAAAATCAGTTTTTTTTTTAAGTTTCCTCCTCTGATTTGTTTCATGGAGGTAAGTATTACTCCAGGCTTTAGCATGTTTGAAACTCATGTATCTAAGCTATATGACACGTATAGCAGTGACTCCTGGCTTTACTTCTGTTTGGCAGAAATACGGTTTTATTGGTTCGACTAATTTAGGCTGCTAACTTTTGCCGGCTCCTCTATCCAAAACCGAGTTAGGTATCACTCAGGAGTCACCGGTTCTAAGACCTCTGGTAGTGTAGCCATACGGCACATATAGCCATTGCTCCTGGCTTTACTTCTGTTTTGCTGAAATATGACATTACCTCTTAATTTCTGCAGATTTTTGCGGAATTCATAATTGACACTCCCGTCTCTTCTAAACCAAGTTAGGTATCACTCAGGACATGGCTGTTTCTATATACTTAGTAGTGTAGGCACACGGTCTATATGACCACTACTCCTGGCTTAACTTCTGTTTTGCAGAAATAGGATACCATTCAGAGGAACGAAGCAAAATCAGTTTTTTTTTAAGTTTCCTCCTCTGATTTGTTTCATGGAGGTAGGTATCACTCCAGGCTTTAGCATGTTTGAAACTCATGTATCTAAGCTATATGACACGTATAGCAGTGACTCCTGGCTTTACTTCTGTTTGGCAGAAATACGGTTTTATTGGTTCGACTAATTTAGGCTGCTAACTTTTGCCTGCTCCTCTATCCAAAACCGAGTTAGGTATCACTCAGGAGTCACCAGTTCTTAGACCTCTGGTAGTGTAGCCATACGGCACATATAGCCGTTGCTCCTGGCTTTACTTCTGTTTTGCTGAAATATGACATTACCTCTTAATTTCTGCAGATTTTTGCGGAATTCATAATTGACACTCCCGTTTCTTCTAAACCAAGTTAGATATCACTCAGGACATGGCTGTTTCTATTTACTTAGTAGTGTAGGCACACGGTCTATATGATCACTACTCCTGGCTTAACTTCTGTTTTGCAGAAAAAGGATACCATTCAGAGGAACGAAGCAAAATGAGTTTTTTAAGTTTCCTCCTCTGATTTGTTTCATGGGAGGTAGGTATCACTCCAGGCTTTAGCATGTTTGAAACTCATGTTTTTAACCTTAATGACACGTATAGCAGATACTCCTGGTTTTACTTCTGTTTGGCAGAAATACGGTTTTATTGGTTCGACTAATTTAGGCTGCTAACTTTTGCCGGCTCCTCTATCCAAAACCGAGTTAGGTATCACTCAGGAGTCACCGGTTCTAAGACCTCTGGTAGTGCAGCCATACGGCACATATAGCCATTGCTCCTGGCTTTACTTCTGTTTTGCTGAAATATGACATTACCTCTTAATTTCTGCAGATTTTTGCGGAATTCATAATTGACACTCCCGTCTCTTCTAAACCAAGTTAGGTATCACTCAGGACATGGCTGTTTCTATATACTTAGTAGTGTAGGCACACGGTCTATATGACCACTACTCCTGGCTTAACTTCTGTTTTGCAGAAATAGGATACCATTCAGAGGAACGAAGCAAAATCAGATTTTTTTTTAAGTTTCCTCCTCTGATTTGTTTCATGGAGGTAGGTATCACTCCAGGCTTTAGCATGTTTGAAACTCATGTATCTAAGCTATAGGACACGTATAGCAGTGACTCCTGGCTTTACTTCTGTTTGGCAGAAATACGGTTTTATTGGTTCGACTAATTTAGGCTGCTAACTTTTGCCTGCTCCTCTATCCAAAACCGAGTTAGGTATCACTCAGGAGTCACCAGTTCTTAGACTTCTGGTAGTTTAGCCATACGGCACATATAGCCGTTGCTCCTGGCTTTACTTCTGTTGTGCTGAAATATGACATTACCCCTTAATTTCTGCAGATTTTTGCGGAATTCATAATTGACACTCCCGTTTCTTCTAAACCAAGTTAGGTATCACTCAGAACATGGCTGTTTCTATTTACTTAGTAGTGTAGGCACACGGTCTATTATGATCACTACTCCTGGCTTAACTTCTGTTTTGCAGAAATAGGATACCATTCAGAGGAACGAAGCAAAAAGAGTTTTTTTTAAATTTCCTCCTCTGATTTGTTTCATGGAGGTAGGTATCACTCCAGGCTTTAGCATGTTTGAAACTCATGTTTTTAAGCTATATGACACGTATAGCAGTTACTCCTGGCTTTACTTCTGTTTGGCAGAAATACGGTTTTATTGGTTCGACTAATTTAGGCTGCTAACTTTTGCCGGCTCCTCTATCCAAAACCGAGTTAGGTATCACTCAGGAGTCACCAGTTCTTAGACCTCTGGTAGTGTAGCCATACGGCACATATAGCCGTTGCTCCTGGCTTTACTTCTGTTGTGCTGAAATATGACATTACCCCTTAATTTCTGCAGATTTTTGCGGAATTCATAATTAACACTCCCGTTTCTTCCAAACCAAGTTAGGTATCACTCAGGACATGGCTGTTTCTATATACTTAGTAGTGTAGGCACACGGTCTATTATGATCACTACTCCTGGCTTAACTTCTGTTTTGCAGAAATAGGATACCATTCAGAGGAACGAAGCAAAAAGAGTTTTTTTTAAATTTCCTCCTCTGATTTGTTTCATGGAGGTAGGTATCACTCCAGGCTTTAGCATGTTTGAAACTCATGTTTTTAAGCTATATGACACGTATAGCAGTTACTCCTGGCTTTACTTCTGTTTGGCAGAAATACGGTTTTATTGGTTCGACTAATTTAGGCTGCTAACTTTTGCCGGCTCCTCTATCCAAAACCGAGTTAGGTATCACTCAGGAGTCACCAGTTCTTAGACCTCTGGTAGTGTAGCCATACGGCACATATAGCCGTTGCTCCTGGCTTTACTTCTGTTGTGCTGAAATATGACATTACCCCTTAATTTCTGCAGATTTTTGCGGAATTCATAATTAACACTCCCGTTTCTTCCAAACCAAGTTAGGTATCACTCAGGACATGGCTGTTTCTATATACTTAGTAGTGTAGGCACACGGTCTATATGACCACTACTCCTGGCTTAACTTCTGTTTTGCAGAAATAGGATACCATTCAGAGGAACGAAGCAAAATCAGTTTTTTTTTAAGTTTCCTCCTCTGATTTGTTTCATGGAGGTAGGTATCACTCCAGGCTTTAGCATGTTTGAAACTCATGTATCTAAGCTATAGGACACGTATAGCAGTGACTCCTGGCTTTACTTCTGTTTGGCAGAAATACGGTTTTATTGGTTCGACTAATTTAGGCTGCTAACTTTTGCCTGCTCCTCTATCCAAAACCGAGTTAGGTATCACTCAGGAGTCACCAGTTCTTAGACTTCTGGTAGTTTAGCCATACGGCACATATAGCCGTTGCTCCTGGCTTTACTTCTGTTGTGCTGAAATATGACATTACCCCTTAATTTCTGCAGATTTTTGCGGAATTCATAATTGACACTCCCGTTTCTTCTAAACCAAGTTAGGTATCACTCAGAACATGGCTGTTTCTATTTACTTAGTAGTGTAGGCACACGGTCTATTATGATCACTACTCCTGGCTTAACTTCTGTTTTGCAGAAATAGGATACCATTCAGAGGAACGAAGCAAAAAGAGTTTTTTTTAAATTTCCTCCTCTGATTTGTTTCATGGAGGTAGGTATCACTCCAGGCTTTAGCATGTTTGAAACTCATGTTTTTAAGCTATATGACACGTATAGCAGTTACTCCTGGCTTTACTTCTGTTTGGCAGAAATACGGTTTTATTGGTTCGACTAATTTAGGCTGCTAACTTTTGCCGGCTCCTCTATCCAAAACCGAGTTAGGTATCACTCAGGAGTCACCAGTTCTTAGACCTCTGGTAGTGTAGCCATACGGCACATATAGCCGTTGCTCCTGGCTTTACTTCTGTTGTGCTGAAATATGACATTACCCCTTAATTTCTGCAGATTTTTGCGGAATTCATAATTAACACTCCCGTTTCTTCTAAACCAAGTTAGGTATCACTCAGGACATGGCTGTTTCTATATACTTAGTAGTGTAGGCACACGGTCTATATGACCACTACTCCTGGCTTAACTTCTGTTTTGCAGAAATAGGATACCATTCAGAGGAACGAAGCAAAATCAGTTTTTTTTTAAGTTTCCTCCTCTGATTTGTTTCATGGAGGTAGGTATCACTCCAGGCTTTAGCATGTTTGAAACTCATGTATCTAAGCTATAGGACACGTATAGCAGTGACTCCTGGCTTTACTTCTGTTTGGCAGAAATACGGTTTTATTGGTTCGACTAATTTAGGCTGCTAACTTTTGCCTGCTCCTCTATCCAAAACCGAGTTAGGTATCACTCAGGAGTCACCAGTTCTTAGACTTCTGGTAGTTTAGCCATACGGCACATATAGCCGTTGCTCCTGGCTTTACTTCTGTTGTGCTGAAATATGACATTACCCCTTAATTTCTGCAGATTTTTGCGGAATTCATAATTGACACTCCCGTTACTTCTAAACCAAGTTAGGTATCACTCAGAACATGGCTGTTTCTATTTACTTAGTAGTGTAGGCACACGGTCTATTATGATCACTACTCCTGGCTTAACTTCTGTTTTGCAGAAATAGGATACCATTCAGAGGAACGAAGCAAAAAGAGTTTTTTTTAAATTTCCTCCTCTGATTTGTTTCATGGAGGTAGGTATCACTCCAGGCTTTAGCATGTTTGAAACTCATGTTTTTAAGCTATATGACACGTATAGCAGTTACTCCTGGCTTTACTTCTGTTTGGCAGAAATACGGTTTTATTGGTTCGACTAATTTAGGCTGCTAACTTTTGCCGGCTCCTCTATCCAAAACCGAGTTAGATATCACTCAGGAGTCACCAGTTCTTAGACCTCTGGTAGTTTAGCCATACGGCACATATAGCCGTTGCTCCTGGCTTTACTTCTGTTGTGCTGAAATATGACATTACCCCTTAATTTCTGCAGATTTTTGCGGAATTCATAATTAACACTCCCGTTTCTTCTAAACCAAGTTAGGTATCACTCAGGACATGGCTGTTTCTATATACTTAGTAGTGTAGGCACACGGTCTATATGACCACTACTCCTGGCTTAACTTCTGTTTTGCAGAAATAGGATACCATTCAGAGGAACGAAGCAAAAAGAGTTTTTTTTAAATTTCCTCCTCTGATTTGTTTCATGGAGGTAGGTATCACTCCAGGCTTTAGCATGTTTGAAACTCATGTTTTTAAGCTATATGACACGTATAGCAGTTACTCCTGGCTTTACTTCTGTTTGGCAGAAATACGGTTTTATTGGTTCGACTAATTTAGGCTGCTAACTTTTGCCGGCTCCTCTATCCAAAACCGAGTTAGGTATCACTCAGGAGTCACCAGTTCTTAGACCTCTGGTAGTGTAGCCATACGGCACATATAGCCGTTGCTCCTGGCTTTACTTCTGTTGTGCTGAAATATGACATTACCCCTTAATTTCTGCAGATTTTTGCGGAATTCATAATTGACACTCCCGTTTCTTCTAAACCAAGTTAGGTATCACTCAGGACATGGCTGTAATAAAAACTCAGAGTATCCACGACCAACACACTTTTATTTTCAGTTCAACACGTACAGTAATTAGTTTAGAATAGTTGTCACTGGCTCGTTCTTCCACCGAATGGGCTCGTCTGTCCTGACACCAGGTTTTATCCAATCATCCCTACCACTAAGGGAGAGGGGAGTGGTAGGGCAAAAACTGGCGTCAGCACAGTATTCTTTTAGAAATACCGTATATTATTTGATAAAGTTAAATTACTACAAATAAGTCCACCTCCAATTAAACAAAAATCATCACATTCGGCCATCAGACAACGTGCTGACTCCGGCGCACGTGTATAAATTATCGAAAATTTACATGATCCGGTTTGTTTATACCTTGGTACCCACACTAGTTTCGTACACTAAGTCATCAGTAATTACAATCAACACCCAAACAACTCGCTCAATTAACAATGGTTAACAATACAATACACATACTCTTCATTGAATGTATACCACAAATCAACATCAACCAGTACATAATAGAAATAAGTCAGAGCAAATAATTAAGTAGGTATGCTTAACTTGTGTTAATAACACTTAAAATATAATTCATAATAAATTGTGTCAAGTGGCAATCGAATTTAAATTTAAAATCATCACATTTGGTTGAACATTACAGCTAAATACTTATCTATGGAAGTAAGTACATAGTATCTTATTCTTATTAATAAATAAATGGAAGTAATCAAAGCACGATTTCAATACTGGTCTTAATTATTATTTGAGTAAGCAATCAAGAGAGACTACCAATTAAATAATTTTACTAAGGAAAGACATATTTCTGATTCATGACTATTCACTGTTTTGACTTTGTTCGCTGGAAGTGCTAACGTCACTATCATGTACTTCAAGGGCTTTAATGTTTATCCATGGTCTTATTCTATCAGCTGAAACTACAGTATCGTAAGGTTTACCCTTTTTATTGAAACCAGGGACGTCTACTACTCTATATCTATCATTGCCCAGGATGTCTTCTATTTTGAAAGGGCCCACAAACTTTGACAGAAGCTTAGTACTTTGGCCATTGTTATTGTAGTTATTACGAGCAATTTTTACAAGATCACCGACATGGTATTTGGTCGCAGGCACTCTCTTGTTATCATGTACAAGTTTTTGCTTTAATTGACTTTTCTCTATAGTATTGCTTATGTCATTTCTTAGTTCATTTAAATCCAGATTAGATGGGTTAGTTTCAATACCGAGTTTGTTTGTCAATTCATCACGCATTTTAACACCAAATAAAGCTTCTGTCGCAGTTTTGTGGGTGGTGGCATTAACAGTGTTGTTAATGCCCCACTGTACTTTTCCCAGACACTTGTCCCAGTCCCGTTCATTACCAGCAGAGTTCTGTGCTGCTAAAGAATGTAATATAGTCTGGTTGAATCTTTCGGCTTGGCCGTTAGCTCTGGGACAAGCGACTGCATTAAGTACATGTTTTATCCCATGACGTTCACAATATGTTTTAAAAGCTGTCGATGTAAAGGATGTACCACGGTCAGATATGATTCGAACTGGAATACCGAAATCATAGAAAATAGTTTCAAGAACTTTAAGCGTGCTTTTAGTTTTCGTATCTCTGACAGCTTTAACAAAGACATACTTCGAGAACCCATCGACTATGGTAAGTATGTGAGTATTACCTTTCCTGCTCTTTACGAATGGTCCTAGGTGATCGATATGAATTGTGTGGAACGGAATTTCAATTTTCTCAATAGGATATAGGTAACCACTTTTTTGTCTACTGGCAGTATCTTTATTGTAAGCGCACTCTATACACGCCCCTACGTACTTCTTGACAAATTTTCGTAGTTTAGGGAACCAAAAAAGTTCCTGAATTCTTTCTAATGTTTTAGAGTAACCTAGATGGCCTATATCGTCATGGTTGGCTCTGCATACTTGCCACCGTGCACTACGAGGAACTACTAAACACAACCGATCATCAACTCTCCTATACAATGTATGATTTTTAACTGTGTAATTTTTCTGTATATCTTTATACTCTTCGTCTTGTTCTGGTTTGAGAATCTTGATAATTCGCGAGATATCAGGGTCAGCTAACTGAAGACTCAAAAGCCAATTTTCCTTCTCTAAAGTATAAACCATGACATTTGACTCACTACCGGTGGGATCTGGGGAAAGAGTTGCGTTTCTACTAAGTGCATCAGCGTGCGCCATTCGGACGCCAGGGCGGTACTCGATTTCAAACGTGTATTCGCTAATTTGAAGCCACCATCTAGCGATCCTAGGAATCAGGTCACGTTTAGTTAACGTAGTTCTTAAGGCAGCGCAGTCTGTAAGAACCTTAAAGTGTAGTCCTAACAGATATACCCTAAACTTCTTGAGAGAACCTACGACCGCTAGTGTCTCCAATTCATAAGAGTGCAGGTGTTTTTCCTCCGGTGTGGTTTGTCTGCTAAAATAAGCAACGGGCTTTAGGACCCTCGGAGAGTTTTGCCACTGCATTAATATCCCCCCTATACCCATAGCGCTCGCGTCACAATGCACTTCGGTCTCTAATTTTGGGTCATAAAGTGCCAATACTGGTCTAGTCATTAAACTCTCTTTTAGCTTTGAGAAAGCCCTTTCTTCCCTGTCAGTCCATTGCCAAGTAACATCCCTTTTAAGCAAATTCGTCAAAGGGTGTGCTATTTCTCCATCTCCCTTGACGAATTTGCGGAAGTAACCAGTAAGTCCGAGAAATTGACGAACGTCGTGAATGTTTTGAGGTATCGGAAAATCTTTAACTGCCACTATTTTTGCCCCGCCAGGCTGTATTCCAGCGGATGATATCTCGTACCCAAGATAGTCTATTGAAGTGTCAAAGAAACGACATTTAGAAAGTTTTAGTGTGAGTCCAAACTCCCTCAGAAGCTGCAATATGCTTTCCAATCGAGTAAACATTTCTTCTACGCTTTTAGAAGGAATAAGGACATCATCCAAGTATGCCAGAGCATACTCGAATCGTTTACTACCGAGCATTTTATTGATCATCCTCTGAAATACAGCCGGTGCATTGGCGAGTCCAAACGGCATTCGTTTGAATTGGTAATGACCATCTGGAGTAACAAAACCAGTCAAATGTCTACTTTCAGCGGCCATAGGGATCTGATAATAACCCGACGCGAGGTCAAGTGTGGTAAAAAACGTGCTGCCACTGAGATTCGTGATTTGATCCTCTATTAATGGCAATGGAAACCGATCTTTTATAGTTTTATTGTTCAAAGCTCGAAAGTCCACGCACAACCTCTGATCGCCGGTTTTCTTTTTTACCATGAGGATGGGACTGGCATAGTTAGAATTAGACTCTTCGATGATATTGTTTTTCAATAGATCATCGATAGTCTCGCGTACCTTTTCTCGCTCGGCAAAAGACAAACGATAAGGACGGTATATTACCGGTTTGTCATCCAGAAGGTCAATACTCATCTCTATATCTACTGCGCAACCTATCTCAGCTAAGTTATTTGCGAAACAGTCGCGATATTCTTGAAGCAATGCATGTAACTTATTTATTTCATTCTCCTCAAGTTCCTGACCAACTTTGATGTCGGATTTATTAAGGGGTTCCAGAGTTGACACGTCTATTTGTATACGGTTAACCTGACAGCTGTTTGTTTCTACAAAAGGCAATGACCGTGCAATTACAGTGTTAGTCTCAATTGTTAACATTTGTTTCGACAAATTAGCAACCACTACAGACCCTTTCCCTTCAGATATGTGGTACGCGCCTGAAAGTAACCGATACTCCTTCCCGGGTTCGTTGCTATTGTAGCCTTCGACCAATACGTCACCCGTGAAAGTGGTGTCTTTGACATGAATGGATATAGTGCCGCTTGCAGCAATGGAAACCGATTCGGTTACGTACAGTTTTAATAGCTTGTCTTGGTCATCAGAAGATGCACCAAGAGGAGTTCCGTAGAAAATCAACCGGGTACTATCTTTCAATACGGTAACATATGGTAATTCCGTGAAGTTTTGACCAATTAATAACGCGGTTTGTAAATATGTGTCATGAACAACAAGGACCTCAATAGAAGCCTCAACTTCATCAACCTTCACTTCAAGGACCGATTTATAAATCGGGGTAATTGCAGAGTTTCCAAAACCTCTAACGACGGGGATGTTATCATAGATCCTATCCAAGTTCAGTCTTTCCGCTTCAGCATTCCGAATGAGGCTGCATTCACTGCCAAAATCTACGTACGCGGACATCACTAAGTCATTTACGTGAATAGATTTAAAGAACTTCTCGTTTGCGTTGTTTTCAGTTTCGATTTCCAAGGTCTTTCTACTGGGCTCGATACTGTTACGTTGATTAGTGTCTACTTTCAAAGGTTCTAATCTGCAATTGTCATTATCATGACCTACCCTATTACATTTTCTACACTTGGTCAATGGCTTGGGGCATTTGTGATAGGGGTGGCCTTTTGTCCTGCAGTTGAAGCAAGTAATTGTAGTCTCATTTGGAGCAGCATGTGAGCTACTAACGTTACTAGTACTTGTACTATTCCTAACTACATGTCGCTCACGTCCCCTACTATAACCTGATGTTTGTGGTTGTGATATAGTACGCTGAGAACTGAGATAGTTAAGCAAATCTTCAGGTTCCGTACAATTCTGGGCTTGTGCCCCACTCCTAACTGATCGATCACCTATGCCATGCACAATACAATCGACAGCCTTTTTTTCTTTGATATCACACCTGTTTAATAGTCCTAATTTATCATAGAAATATTCTCTAAAACTTTCATCATGACGGGATGTACGTGCTAGCATTTCCTCAAGCAGGCGTCCATAATTCTCTTCACTAGGAAACGCCTTCTTGAGTTTATGCTGCCATTCCTCCCAATTATATACGACTGACGGGAGGGTTTCATACCATTTCTTCGCAAGTCCACTTAGCTTTTGTAACGAGAAGTGTATGGTTTGTTTCTCGCCCCAGCCGTATATAACTGCGCATTCATTAACTTTCTTTATCCAATTTTCTATACTTTGAGCCCTATTAGCAGGGTCAAATTCAGGTACAACGTTATTCATACTACTACCAGTAATTAAAGACTTCTTACTTGAATCATCCTTCCACGTGGTTAACAGCTTGATCACGTCTTCCGTTGTCATCCGACTAGACTTGCGCGGTGGACTGCCTTCACCTGATGACGTAGACGTTTTCCTTCGTCGCCTTCGTCTCCTTCGTCTGCTTTTTCGTGGTGGTGGTGTATGTGACTGTTCAACATCATTATCAGATGCCATTTTTGACTGAAATGTGACAATAAATTCATTATGTACTGTTTCTTTCAAATAACTTATAAATGTAACCCCAAGTGCCGTTTTACTGCTGTACTACAACTTGAAATTATATCGGAATGATTCTGTCATATATAAATTCACTATCTATTGTGTGACAACCCGTTTCCGGGGTTTCGCGTTAATCGTTAGGGAACAGCCTTAAAGAGACCGAATGTTTCTATTACCTCTGTCTTTGCATAATTAGAAACCATAACTTAATATACAATTACGAATAGCACAGCGTACTTATAGTCATTTATTATCCTTAATCAAAACCTGAGCACACATAAATAAATTGCGTACAGTGCACATGACTATTAAAACACGGCATACTGAGTCATCACTACATAGTATAAAACATTCACTATAAATCAAACCAAAGCACACATATGCAGCACACATGGCTGTTAATGCACGGCATACTTCGCCATTCACTTAAACAAAATTTAAGTATACATAGCTTAACTGCAGCACACATGGCTGTTAAAATACGGCATACTTAGCCATTTACTTAAACGAAATTTAAGCATACATAGCTTAACTGCAGCACACATGGCTTTTTTTAAAAAACGGCATACTTAGCCATTTACTTGAACGAAATTTAAGCATACATAGCTTAACTGCAGCACACATGGCTGTTAAAACACGGCATACTTAGCCATTTACTTAAACGAAATTTAAGCATACATAGCTTAACTGCAGCACACATGGCTGTTAAAACACGGCATACTTAGCCATTTACTTAAACGAAATTTAAGCATACATAGCTTAACTGCAGCACACATGGCTGTTAAAACACGGCATACTTAGCCATTTACTTAAACGAAATTTAAGCATACATAGCTTAACTGCAGCACACATGGCTGTTAAAACACGGCATACTTAGCCATTTACTTAAACGAAATTTAAGCATACATAGCTTAACTGCAGCACACATGGCTGTTAAAACACGGCATACTTAGCCATTTACTTAAATGAAATTTAAGCATACATAGCTCAACTGCAGCACACATGGCTGTTAAAATACGACATACTTAGCTACTCACTTAAACGAAACGTTTCTTGGGTCCACACTTCTGAATTAATAAAAACTCAGAGTATCCACGACCAACACACTTTTATTTTCAGTTCAACACGTACAGTAATTAGTTTAGAATAGTTGTCACTGGCTCGTTCTTCCACCGAATGGGCTCGTCTGTCCTGACACCAGGTTTTATCCAATCATCCCTACCACTAAGGGAGAGGGGAGTGGTAGGGCAAAAACTGGCGTCAGCACAGTATTCTTTTAGAAATACCGTATATTATTTGATAAAGTTAAATTACTACAAATAAGTCCACCTCCAATTAAACAAAAATCATCACACTCAGGACATGGCTGTTTCTATTTACTTAGTAGTGTAGGCACACGGTCCATATCACCACTACTCCTGGCTTAACTTCTGTTTTGCAGAAATAGGATACCATTCAGAGGAACGAAGCAAAATCAGTTTTTTTTTAAGTTTCCTCCTCTGATTTGTTTCATGGAGGTAGGTATCACTCCAGGCTTTAGCATGTTTGAAACTCATGTATCTAAGCTATAGGACACGTATAGCAGTGACTCCTGGCTTTACTTCTGTTTGGCAGAAATACGGTTTTATTGGTTCGACTAATTTAGGCTGCTAACTTTTGCCGGCTCCTCCTTCCAAAACCGAGTTAGGTATCACTCAGGAGTCACCAGTTCTTAGACCTCTGTTACGTATAGCACACGATACGTATAGCTGTTACTCCTGGCTTTGCTTCTGTTTTGCTGAAATGGGACAAGTATGACTTACCTGATAATTAAATTTTATTTTCATTGTCGTCTCTGCTGTACATTATTAAAGCTTTTATTTGCCATTAAAGTAATGTTTTTTTGATATATTAGGCCAAATAAACGATTAATTTTTGATTTTGTGGCGTTTAGAAAACAACACTTCTTTATTTGGTCGGGTTACCTTAGGCTGCTAACTTTAGGCTGCTAACTTCACACCGGTGGCCAAACGCACATACGTAAAGCGACGAAATTAACGTACAAATCAAAAATCGAACTCTACTAGATTTATTCGTATTTCAAAATAAGCTCTTAGAGGATCCTGATATCCTGGTACTTAAACTCTCCCTTCGTCTTACGTCTGACGCGAGTTTAACACTTTTTACCCATCTCAAAAGACGTCCAACGCCGCCAAAGAAGTTTTCATTTTTACTTCAAAACAAAAAAAAACATTATAAAGACGCTGGAACTACGTTGTCCTAAGTTTGAGTAGCTTGTCATTTTTAATGCTTTTCTAGTTAGACGTCAATCATCAAAGGAATGGTCGTGATTGGTGTTCGTATTGTAAATCCATTGAATTAAAGCTTCAAAAACATTTTGTTTTGCCTTGATAGCATAAGCCAGTTGACAGATTCCTTAATGACTTCTCAAGTAAGAAATTTGTCAGTTTAAATAGTACATTACAGACCTAGGGTGGTGAATTCGTAATTGTCCCAGATCGCAGATGTTTGTGGCCCGAACCGAAGATGAGGGCCATAAATATGCGATCTGGGGCTTTACGAATTACCGCCCGCGGTTTGTATAAAGTTTTACGTCTTGCCTTGGCCAGGAAGTGAGATTTTCTGTCCGCGAAGCGGGTGTAAAATCCCAATTACTGCCAACGGCGACGTAAAGATAGTAGGTATCCGAAAAAGCGCCAAGAACTTGTTACTTAAGACCTTGATATCCAACTCGTACAAAGTTTGTATCATATTCGCGTCTTGTGTGGTGGTGTAAGCAGAGCAGTGTCGATGTCTGTGATATAAGTCATGTTGATTTACGTTGAAACAGTAAGTTGTTTGAAAATACATGACTTTGAGTCGCTCAGACGTAGCAATGGTAAGCTTAGACTTGAGGAATAGATGTTTTAGAGTCGTCGCAAAATAAAAGGCCCGTTTTGACATTTTGTCTTCCCGACGTAACTAGTGATGTCACCGTACGACTCGGAACTCAATACTCACGATAAATCGATTCAAGTTTGCATGAGTATTTGATCGATTTAAATATGTATTGTAAAGTGGCATTGGATTAAAGTTCTGATTAGAAAGTGAATCTTCAGTCAATCATTTTCTTCAGATGATGAAAACAAGCCATTCTATTGAAATCAGTGTTGCCATTGTTTACGGCTTTGAGCTTCAAGGTCATAATTTTCAGTAAAGATCACTACACAGCTGGTGAAATGCAGTAATTAATTGGTCTAAATAAGATAAATAAAACCGGCCAAGTGACAGTCAGCATTAAAAAAATATCTAGATCGATTTATTTTTTCCATAACCGATTATTAATAGTTTGTGGACAATTATGAAAAAATCGTTATGCACAGCACTAAGCTGAGTGAGCGATACCCATCAATGAAAAATGCAAATTACCTTCAGAACAGAACACAACATCAGGGCGTGAACTGTCAAAACGGGCCTTTTAAATTGTGACGACTTTAGTTTAGTTAGTACCTAGTTTTGCCACAATGCACCCAGAGCGGTGGGTACATCCTCTCAGTGGATGCCCCAATATGGACATCATGGGCGCCGCCGCAGGCCGAGGTTGAGGTGGCGAGTCTGGTGACCTAAAGTCGTCGCAAAATAAAAGGCCCGTTTTGACATTTGTCTTCCCGACGTAACAAGTGATGTAACCATATGACTCGGTACTCGATACTCACGGTAAATCGATTCAAGTTTGCATGAGTATTTGATCGATTTGAATATGTATTGTAAAGTGCATTGGATTAAAGTTCTGATTAGAAAATTTAACTTAAATTGATATTATAGGTATTTTGAAATGATACAATGTTACGAAAAGTCAATTTTCTTTCATTTAATATTTTGATTACAATAACATTCACTCAATCACAAAAAAAACGAGAAAAAGTGAATCATCAGTCAATCATTTTCTTCAGATGATGAAGACGAGCCTTTCTATAGAAATCAGTGTTGCCATTGTTTACGGCTTTGAGCTCCAAAGTCATAATTTTCAGTAAATATCACTACACAGCTGGTGAAATTCAGTAATTAATTGGTCTAAATAAAATAAATAAGACCGGCCAAGTGCGAGTCAGCAATCTAGATCGATTTATTTTTTCCTTAACCGATTATTAATAGTCTGTGGACAATATAAAAAAATCGTTATGCACAGCAAGCACTTCGCTGAGTGAGCGATACCCATCAATGAAAAGTGCAATTACCTTCAGAACATTTCGATTGGTAAAAAATTTAGAACTTCATGGGCGTGAACTGTCAAAACGGGCCTTTTAAATTGAGACGACTTTAGGACGCGTTCTAGAGTGACTGGCCGCTAGTACAGACAGGGTGAGCTGGAAGTCTAGGGGAGAGGCCTTTGCCCAGCAGTGTAAAAATAGTTAATTTCGATGCTAGTGCGGAAAGTATGTCATTACTTTCACGAGCCCAAGGGAGACTCTTTTTAGCGGAGACTGTTTTTACGGAACATAATTACTGCAACTGCCGCTATAATAAGAAACAATAAAAAATCTATAGGCGGATTTAGGCTACATTTAAAGGCTGTCCAATTTTTTTTATTTAAGTAATTTTTTCATTAAGTATTAATAGCAGTAAGCACTTTGATTATTTATTTTTATTAAGGGTTTCTTTGATTTTACTTATATTTATTTAACAAGAGATATAAATATGTGTTTATATTGGGAAATGGACCCCGTTCTCGTTTTAACGTCATGGAGCGAACTATCAACTGAATATGAAAGTTATACGTTTGCTTAGCAAGTTATTTAATGTTCGAGCCAGGCTGAAACGGAACTCTTGAACTCATGAAATTCAAATTTGCTACAGAAACTACCAGACGGCGAAGATACATGATTTTATTTGAAAATGTATGAACATATTAAATTTGTCTCAAGTGAGCTCGTTACTTTACCTTGCCGGTAGTGTCGAGGTATATACATGACACTTTTAGTTCTTCTACATTCTTTCCTTTTATTAAGTAGTACAAGTTGTCACGAAGTATTTAACAATGACGGGAGTTGCCTTAAACTACCAACACTAACAAAGCACGCTGCAAGCAGCTCTGCTATCGGCCTACCTTCACTAGTTGGAGATTTACTAAAAGAAGAAGGATAATACCAAGGTAAAGGTACCTATACAGGTAAAGTATTGGGTTGGTGCTAAAAATGCCTCATTTAAAAAAGTTCTTATAGAGTAATTCTTGACATTGGCCCTAATTTTGCTCCGTACCGAAATTGTAGAGTAATTTTACTCTCTCTTAGTTTTAAGTAAGATTTTACTTTCGAGATTTGTGACTCTTTTTCTCGATCAAAATTGTCAATTAAGGTGTTGTAAGTTTCTTTAGGATACCTACTTACTCCTAACAATATTCAATTTTAATCCTTGTATCATTATTTATTTTTGTTACTAAAAAAGTTAAAAAGTAATTTCGATTTTTATCTTGCTAAGTGAGCGCAGCCAAGACAGTTCTAGAACCTATGACGAAAGTGTATGTATGTATGTATGTACTCTTTATTGTGCAAAATAAACAAGACAAATACAATTGATAAACACTGAGATACATGCGCAACTGGCGGACTTATCCCTTTAAGGGATCTCTTTCAGATTAAAGAGGTCTGTACCCGCCATTTCTATTGCAAAGGGAAAAGTACTCTTTGCCGTCTCCCGTCGTAAATACTTTTTCATCCTGTACTTGCTTCTAAAATGAACTGTAAGCGACATCTTTTAGTCATTTTCATAAAATGCGATAGTTCGTTGACTGAAAGAAAATATTATAATGAAATATTTGGCTAGAATATTTTTTTGCTTATAATGTTTTTCTCGCGAAGAGGTTCCTAAGCCCTACATTACTCAGGCAGGGCTCGGGTTTCATTACATTTGTTCAGATTTACGAGTATTGTTTTAAGAATAAACCTTGCAACAAAATTGTTAGTTTACGTGTAGTTACTTAAGTTTTTCTAAACCTTCCTCATTTGTAAACTCCTTTCTAAGTAACATGTATACTTTTTGAATCACAAGTTGTTGTCCACGACTCCATCTATACAGAAGCTTGTAGTTATCCTGTGGAAACTCATCGATTTTCTAAAATAAAAACTATCCTATGCCGTTCCCCGGGACTGAAACTACCTTTACATCAAATCCAACTAAATCGATTTAAGTGTGAAGAGGTCACAAACAGACAGACACACTTTTGCGTTTAACATACTAGCTGTTGCCAGCGACTTCGTCTGCAAAGAATTCGTTTATCGCTATCCCGCGGGAACTACGCAATTTTCCGGGATGAAAAGTAGCCTATGCGCTATTCCACACTTTTCTCTATCTATGTGCCGAATGTCATCCAGATCCGTTGGGCAGTTCTGGCATGATTGAGTAACAAACAAACATCCATCCATCCATCCATCCATCTATCCATCCATCCATCCATACTTTCGCATTTATAATATTAGTTAGAAGTATGGATTTGGTTGTCAATATTCGAGCTCATAGTAAAAATGAAATTTGGCAACTTAATTCAGTTGTCCACTTTTTTGCGGCTGTCATGGGGTCAAGTGGGATGTAACAAAAAACTTCTAAAAGATGACCGCGCTAGAAACTTTATCCGTAGAGTTAGAATGTCCTCGAGTATCTAGTGTGACTTTAATAGGTACGCGAATACTTATCCTATAAATTAAAGAAGCGCTTGCACTTAGCTTGCAGGACTATTGTGTAAGGTGGAAAAAGCCACAATAAATTATTATCATAAAAACAAAAAAAGAAATAAAGAAAAATCATTTTTAATATCTCAAACTTTATCCTGACTGGGCTTATGTGTCATGAAAACGCTGTTCTACTTGAAAAAAGGATTTTAAGGCTTCTATTTTTCAAATAAAATTGGTTGTAAGTATCCAGATTACATATTTTAATCATTCTGCGATTTCTGAACTTAAGTGAAATCAATTTTGACGTGACAACGTCTTATAAATTGGTTTGCCGGGTGACACTTCAAGAAACTGCGTTACGCTCCGCTCACGTTATGCGCTCACAATGAGAGCGAGTGAGAGGCACGCGTCCCTTCCACTCGGGCATGGTTAGCCCGCCTAAGAGCGAGAGAGACAGACATAAAAAGTGAAAGGCACGCGTCCCTTCCACTCGAGCACAGTTAGTGTTAAATATAATTCTTTGTATAAATAAATGTTTTAAATTGTTACTATTATTTCATCCTTCTTCCTACTATACGAATGAATATTCACATTAAAATTATTTTACCACTCAAAGTCGTTGTCACGTAAAACTTTCGCCCGTATACCGACTTTACAGGCAACCAATTTTTTCAATAACAATTTAGTACCTACCTATGTATTTTTTTGCAATGAACATAAAGCGAAGTAATACAAACTAGCTTAAAATGGCTGGTTATGCCACAAAGCGATTTGGGTTTGAAACTGATTTTCAGTAACACCAGTTGATAATGTTAATGTTTATTTTGTATTTAATTGTGTATTAATACCAGCATGATCGTGTCAAACTAGTCTAACACTACTCCTATTCTAGTATGAATTATAGGTATATCTAATAAGTTCGACAAATATCCCGCTCGTGACGATAACGAAGCTCTCATAACTCAAAGCTAACAATGGAGATAAAGGGTCTAATGCTAATTGCTGTCACCGAATTGTGGCCGCTATCTCGATCGATTCAGAATAGCCCCATTAATTCGGAACAGTTGCGAAATAAAGTTGGGTGTTAAGTGGTTTTCTCACAAGTCGTCTAGTTCCAGGGTGTTCTTTTTCTTTAATATTTTTCCATTTTTATGGTTACTTTGCGGAGAAGAGTTCATGTAAGGAGGCTCTGTAAAAGTAACTTATTTGATTTCTTGATTTTCTTGATTCAAGAAAATTACACCTTTAGTTAATATATTTTGTAAATTATTGGATAACTAGCTGTTGCCAGCGACTTCGTCTGTAAATAATTAGTTAATCGCTATACCGCGGGAACTACGAAATTTTCCGGAATAAAAAGTAGCCTATGTGCTATTCCAGACTATTCTCTATCTATGTGCCAAATTTCATCCAGAACCGTTGGGCCGTTCTGGCGTGATTGAGTAACAAACAAACATCCATCCATCCATCCATCCATCCATCCATACTTTCTCACATTTTTATAATATATCTTTATTTAACAAAACTCCTAAAATACAACTTAAATTATAAATAACAGGATAAATTAATTTAACTAAAACTAAAATAAATCTAATATTAGTTATATAAATATTTTTGTAATATTAGTTGGATATTAGTTAGATTCAATTTGAGCCGTAGTTTTCTAGTAATACACAGATTTTACCAGCTTCGAGTGGTACTTTCGTGTGATTATGCTTTCAAAAATTGAGCACAAAATGTTAGGAAAATCGTTAATACAAATATCGGTTGCCTTTGCACTTAACAGTGCACAGGTATATTACTCGCAATTTCAGTATTCGTGTAGGCAAAGGCCTGCGCAAGACATACAGGGTGTTGTTAATTAGAGCCTGTCACGGGTTGCGGCACATCCCTCCTGTATAACCAGGGCGGCCAACCGCACGGCAAACTCATGCAAATCAGCGCGGTGCAATCATAAGGTGTCATTAGGACAGGGTGATTACTGTGTAATACGTATGCTGATTTATGCTTGAGATCGGAATATATGACGACACTATTTAGACACACATTCAGTGTCTACATAAGTGAAACGCTAAGAAACTAGATGTATAATACAGGCTGGAAAATTAACGACGATTTACTCAAAGGATATTATTCGTCTTACATGGATTTCTTGTGTATTATTACATTCTGTGTATTTAAATTGCGATGGAATCTATTTGATTGTGTTATTTTGTAATGCATTTCATCACAATCACGCGCGGAGTGGTGAAGATTGTACCTACTCACCCTTGATTTGACGGCCGTATTGTAAAGTTAAGGAAATGAAAGAGGCTGGCAAAGATTATCAGTTTATTAATAGTGACAGTTTAATAGAACTTTTCAACTATCATCACTATTTCATTTCCCTGTTCACCTATAGGAACGCTTACGACCACGCTAAACATGGCCTTAGTTCTTGCGACCCTCTACCACATAAGGTTAATTTTTATGCCATGAATTGACTAAGATACAGAAGCCCAATTTGTAAAGGTTATTAAAAAAAATAACAAATATTTACTGAAAGGCAAAAAATATACGTTTTTAAAAACTTTTGGAATTCGGTACACCAAATAAGCGAAACTTCCAAATTAATAAACATTAATTTAATTTTTAATCACAAATAGCGTCGGAATAATTGTCTTTTTGTTTGCAGCTGAAACGTATCAACATAAATTAAAGCGCTTTACCGATCACAGAATAATGTTGGAAAATCTCATCATACAAAACCGCTATGCCCTTTGCATTCATTAATTAAAAATACATTTTTAATGAATGTACAGAGCGAGTCTGAAAATTACTCGATGAATATTGTACGGCTTAATAACTAGGCTTGTGACAATCGATGTTGATTTTTTTGTGTAAATAATAATGGTTTTTGTTCTTGGACACCCTATATTTATAGTGATTTGTCGTATTTTCCAAGTTTAGCCGATACAAAATATGTATAACATGACAACACACTCCAAAGCGTTTCGGTTTCTACATACGCTAGGCGTTGTTGCCTAACAAACTATTATTAGCCAAATCGTCTAAAAATCTGATTGCACCGTCCAGTGCTACAAACCCTTTATGACTTCGTGTTCGTAATTTTTGTTTAGCAGAAATAATTATGTTACGTAATGTTGCTATACATAATGCTGTTGTATGTACCTATATCAATTCCATATTAGCTTTATTAACAGGAGATAATGATTTAATTTACTCGTACTGAACCAAAATTAATCTATTATCAAATTGATGTGGCGTGCTTCTTTTAACTAACAATTAACCCATGACTTCAATGTAAATCAATTAATATTCTCATCAAGTTTCAGTTCAACGCTTCAATATAGTAGTCTCACAAACCAAGTCCCATTTCGAACTACTAAAAACAATCATTGTAAAATCTCAGACACCCAAATCAAATTTCATTTTCAACTCGAGATTCTTCGTAAAATTAAACTGTCAACTCGTCTGCAGGTGGTCGGAACACCGCTTGTTACGTTTTGCATTTAATTCCTGAATCCTCAAACTTTATTACTTGCGCAGGCTGTTCTGAACTTACTTTTTGAGAAACCGCAGAATAAGTTGCAAGGGAAATATTGTATTCCGGAGTTACGATCTAGTTAAAAACTTAGGGGAATCGGCGAGTCTTTAGCGTTCTGAGCGCCATCACTGTCTTGAAGGGCATCTGTATACTTAGTGTAGGTTTTCGGTCTCAAAATACGTCTCGAACGCGGTTTGCGTTAAAATGTTAAATGCTAGAGAACAGTTTGTTGCCGTTTCGTTCCGCAAGTGGCGCTGCCAATTTTTCCATAGTAATTGAGACGTTTACGTGAACGCGTTCGAGACGTTTTTATATGCGAAAACTTCAACTACTTAGAGGCTCTGAATGCTGAGTGTAAGTTTTTGATCACAAAATAGGCTTCGGGCGTAGTTAGTCGCTTCAACTGTTTCTCCATACGCTCCCAAAAAAATTGTTTGACAGACATGAGGTGACCTTTACCGGTTTTTCGTTTCGAGACACAGAAACCAACAACTTAACATTAAACACCGTCTCTGAGTGTCGCAGTTGAGTAAATAAGCCACTAAAAGTGCCTTGACCGCACGTAAGTTTAATACTAAAGCTGAATCTATGTACATCTTAGTACCTAAGTTAACAATACACAATACATATAGGAGTATATTATGCACGGCATAGATGAATTAACTAATAGAGTGTTAATACGGGTTACCCAATTCCGCAAAAAGTTGGTGATTGTTTTTCCTTTATCTCGCATGAAAAAATGCCATAAAAGTTACTAGAACTTTCATTATCGAGTAATACCATTTATTCAGCAACAATATACAAGATACAATCAACAGTTTCAAATCCATTACAGATAAAAATACAAAAAAAAACATATCCGCACTAGGCTTCATCAAAATAAATTTGTTTACTATTTTGTTTGTGTAAAAATGAAGCGTGTTTCATTCACTATTTAATGTTAACTGTCAATATAGGGTCAATCATAATCATAATAGATGCTTGGCAAACTCTAATCGTACAGATCGGTCTAAAACGGAAGACAACTTTACTCAGCATTGGGTAGATCAAGGTTGAAGAAAGAGAGAGAGGGAGAAACTCTAATCAACTTCTAGATTTTTAATTTAACAAAAACCTACTGTGAGATTGAAACATTGCCATGCAATCGAATTTAAAAATTGCATCCATCTCAACAAACAAAAAACATTTACTCGTACCTTGCTACTCCTTGCTCGAGTATTTTGTGTGGTGTTGGGGATAGTTTAATTTATGTATGTTTCGTATGTGGGTAGACCTCTACGGACGGGAGGGATTGCATATATGAAAACATTATAATATCTGGCACAGGCTTGGCTATCTTGCACGTGAGTAGCGTAGTAGCAAGGCAATGTTTTTCTTATTCATGAAAATGAATGTAATTTTCCTAGTCTATTAGTTAATTAGTCTATGATACCTAACGATGCACTGCGACAAAGACCAAACTACGTGAGCCAGTATCTCATGATGTAGTTGGTAGTAAAATTTTGCACCTTTTGAACGTCTTCTCGGAGGAGATAAGACACGAAGGAGTGGTCCAGAATTTGTAATACGCTTCTGAGGTAAAACGAGGCAATGGCATCTTACTGTATGTAGTCGTTTAGTTGGATAGTAACTGCTTTAAAAGGAACTGGTGTACATTATGTCTACCTACTATATTGTGAGTATTGTGACCCATTATGATTTTTGTATAATGATCGTTGTAGAAACAGACCGTAACCAATACTCTAAGAGCAATATCGAAAAACTAAATGTTTTTGTTTTAGGTCGCAGAGCCAAGGGCTCTTGTAAAAATGATTATCTTTTTAATGCTAACAGCGCATAGCTATCTTTTTCTAACTATCTTCTTCTCTCTCTTCTTCTTCAGCCCAAATTAACCCATTGTTGGGCGTAGGCCTCCTCATCAACACGCCATCCGGTTCGGTCCCGGGCTTTGTGAAACCAGCATGCTTATTACGTACGTAGAGTTCCGTAACTTCGCCTGGGTTTTGACACTTTTTTGAAAATTCCTCTCAGATTTACACGTATTTTTGCTCGTTAAGATCAAAAAACTAATTAACCTACCTAGGGCCATAGATTACTGTAGCATAAGGTCTAAATTTCGCTAAGGGATGGCTACAATTGGACTCCAAAGGTGGTAGGCGAAGTATAGACAAAATGCCCTGTCTTCGCCTACATATGGTTGGGGCGTCAATTATAGACGAAATTTGAAATTGCCTCCAGCAATCTTATGCATTTTTAACGTGTATTTCGATTATGAGCCTTAACCATTCCAAAATAGGTCACATTTAAAAGAAAACGATGGTAGGCGAAGACAGGTACGAATCTGAAGCTAGTTTCATACATTTGCTGTATTTTCGATAGGGTTGTCAAAAATCACGCTGACTTACTCGACTACAAAAAAAAAGGGTAATGGTTTAGGACTAATGAAAAATACAAATAAATTAGAAAATTGAGTAGGTATCTATTTTTTCTTATACTAAATCACAATCAGATTAGGTAAGTCACATTTAATTCTGTATTTTGCTTTATTTTCTGGATTTTTTTGTATTTTTGTTTCAATTCAAAAATATTTTTAAATTGATTTTGACGGGAAAACCGTAAAAATAATTATTAAATTACTGGAAAAATATTTACAAAAGGAATTCTCCAATCTTGATTGAGATTTTAAATATGTCACACACTTTGATTGACAACCCTAGGGGTAGGCGAAGTATAGCTACAAGGGAGCCGGAAAATTACCTCAATTACATATTAATTGATTGCGACGTAAATATATAGCTTAGTTAAAAAATACTAAAACCATAAGAAAGAGCATTAGTTGTAGATTATAATACAATGAAGAGGCAATGGAAACAAAGTTTTTGGGGCTGATAGTGGATCAGTGTTGCAGCTGGAAATCGCACGTTAAAGGCGTATGCTCTAGGTTGGAAAGTTTTAGGTATGCATTAAGGCGACTAAAACATATAGCCGGTCAGAAGGCAGCAATTACAGCTTACCATGGATATGTAGCGTCTGTGTTAAGATACGGCCTGATTGTTTGGGGTAATTCTATTGACATAAAGCAAGCATTTATTGCACAAAAGAAATGTATCAGGGCTATTTTTGATGTCGGTAACATGGAGCCATGTAAACCCTTGTATAAAGAAATAAATGTACTCACTGTAACCTGCATGTATATATTTGAGATATCTGTCTTTGTCTTGATGAACTCGCATAATTTCAAAAAACAGGCAATCAATCCAAGATTAAGGTACAGAGATCCGAGTAAGTTGCTGGTCCCACAATGTAAAAGTGCACTGTACTCGAGAAATTGTTACGTAATGTCAATTAAGATCTTTAACCATCTACCCCAGCGCATAAGACAAGACACGCAGACCACACAATTTAAACGATCGCTGTACTTGTGGCTTATTGACATGTGTTTTTACTCATTGAAGGAATTTTTTGATTGCAACACGTAACATGATTGATGTAAGACTGACATTATTAGGTAGTATGAATTTTTGACATTGCTGTATTTTTATCTTTGTGTATTAGTTATTGATTTATCTAAAACATACTTTATTTTAAATATACTTAGACTTAATTAAATAATCATACTTAGTACCTAACTAAAAGTTTGCATGCTAAAATTAGCTAAGTGTGCGATATCTTTCAATGCCTCAATTTAAAACCTTTGTCACCACACTTAAGGCAAATAAACATTTCATTTCATTTCATTTCATTTCAAGAAAAAACTTTCCTTTATCTCTTCTTTAGCGCTACTTATAGCAAAGTTCCGCAGAGGTAAAAAAAAACACGTGCTGCCACGTCAACGAAAAAACCGCACTGATCGTAAACGGCGTTAAGTTAGCCACAATTAATGCGAGAATATGGTCCAGTATAAAAAACACTTTCTATTTAGCAGTTTTGTGTGGAACCTGCCCTAAAAACTAGGCGGGAATTTCAACTTTTATGAAAATAGGCGAAGATAGGTATACTAGGCGAATAGACGGGGTTTTACGTAACTCATTCGCGATCACCATCGTGTTCATTTTGACAGTTCATGTATGGGCTGACAATTGGCATCGGAATCAGCTAACTGTCACATTCATACAAGAACTGTCAAAATGAACACGATGGCGATTGCGAGCGAGTTACGTAATAAGCTAGCAGTTCTTCCCGCACACTTTGGCTATTATCGTCCGCCCATCTGGCTGGTTGGCGACCAACACTTCTGCTTCCCATTCTCGGTGTCAGTTCCAACAGTTTCCGGCTCCATCTCCCGTCCGTTCGGCAACTCACTAA
This sequence comes from Pandemis heparana, assembly GCA_963854515.1. Lineage (NCBI taxonomy): Eukaryota > Metazoa > Arthropoda > Insecta > Lepidoptera > Tortricidae > Pandemis > Pandemis heparana. The sequence goes on along the minus strand of OY978016.1, from coordinate 4,407,945 downwards.
CTTTCTAACTATACTCGAGAGCAAAAAAACCGAGTCACTTCCCGTAGAAAATTGTATGAAAGTGACCCGTTTTTTTTTGCTCCCGAGTATAGTTTTGAAGAAAACAGTTAGTCGTTTTCACAGTAAATACCAGTATTCTATCGATTTATACCACTACTACTATAGCTTCCCTTGTCAGAGATTTAAACACACCTTTTGCTTGTACATTGATCCTCTGTAATTAGAAAGGCACTGAAATAAAAAGGAATCAGCATTTTTAATTCCACAGAGATCAAACTGCGGGAAAAGCGGGCAATTAAAAAAATCGTAAAAAGCGATCTTCAAAATGCAGTAAAGCTATGATGTGGAAGACAAAACTTAAGATAAAGTTAAGAAACTTAATTACATACAGCGTGCAACCTCAAGTGAAGTATTTAAGACTCTTAAGCTCTTCAGTTAATTACATACGAGGATGCCCCACGGTTGGTACAGTTTAGATAAACATAATATATTACTAGCTTAAGCCTGCAGCGGCGTACTTCGCTGCAATCCCTATCCCGCAGGAAGTTCGTGAAATCCTTTTCTGTTCCTTGACCATGTCATAAAGGATAAATGTGGAAAAAAATTACAGCTTTTACCCCCTTATTCATAAACGCTCTATATAGTAGTTATGGCAAATGATCATTATGGCAAACAATACATTTATGGCATATGAAATGCGGGCAAACGATAGCGAATCATTTAGTAGACACATCACCACAGACTACACTCGGTTTCAATAAGGAAGGGTTGTATGTGACATTAACATTGACAAATCTAGAGGTGAGGCTTCCTTGTGACACCTTTCACATGAAACGATTATCGATTATATCTTAGTACTAGTAACAATCGATTCCATAAAAATAACGACTGCATATTTAATTCATAAATAAATGCTATTTCGATAAAATAATATTCAAGTCAGACCTAAGATGTAATAATTATAATTCCTATTTTACGCTTTTTGCCAAGTTGTGTTTTTTGCAAAATAGGTTGAATAAAATATTATTTAACTTCATTATGTAATTGAAGTTCTGAGGAATCTGTTTATCTAACTAATATTATAAATGCGAAAGTATGAATGGATAGATGGATGGATGGATGGATGGATGTTTGTTTGTTACTCAATCACGCCAGAACGGCCCAACGGATCTGGATGAAATTCGGCACATAGATAGAGAAAGTCTGGAATAGCACATAGGCTACTTTTAATCCCGGAAAATTGCGTAGTTCCCGCGGGATAGCAATAAACGAATTCTTTGCAGACGAAGTCGCTGGCAGCAGCTAGTTACCAATAAAATCGATTGGTATTGTGTGGTATGTAAAATACTCACTTCATAATTTTTGTAGGCTGTCTTTGGATTTTCGATTATACGCGATTTTAAGCGATTACCCAATTATACATAGTCACCTCTCTATATTTAATGACCTTAGAACGTAACCTAGCAACGTCTCGTCAATAGTGACATATATTGAAAATTATGCTAACGCAAAAAACATCGCCGTGATTCTTTTTAGAACTTAATTAATGTACAGTACCAAGTATTGATTTATTTCTAAGTAATTCAATTTAGTATTTATTTTGCTGTCAAAACTTTCGTGAACGCTAACAGTTACATTCTATGGATCTGTCACACAACCCTTTCTTATTGAAACCGACCGTAGGAAGGTTTTTATTTTATCTCCACCAAAACAGATACCTATTTAAATACTTTCTTAAGATTTAACTAAAAACCATACCTTTTCAAATTGAAATTCCATTTACCACAATAAAAGCAAAAGAGAAAAATATTTCTATTCATGAGTGTTTGCGTCCCGGCGCAGTAAGTGAGCCAAAATAGTAGTTTCTCGCACATTAAATACGGATTTTTTGGGTACATTTTATCTCTGCTACCGATGTTATTAGATTTCGCAGCTGCAGCTGGTACGAACCGCAAATGAAATAGGGGTGCTTATTGTGAATAATTTCGTATCTTTTTGCCCTTGCCTCGTCCTAGAGGTCAATGTCAAATGAACAGTTTAATTCACGCGTTGGCAAATCTAGTTTACTTTAGACAATTGCTTGCCTAGATTTTTGTTTCATTTGTACGTCGAAATTGAATGAACACTTAAAACCTACTTCTACAAGAACTAGCTTTTGCCGAAATAAGCTTTAAAGCGAAGGTCTTCAACCCACATTAATCCCGCCTTTTCGCTAAATCGTTTTTTAACGAAAGTTTAGGTACGTCATAATGTGCATCAGCATTGGAACGTCTCCTGCAACGCCTCTTTGCGAAGGTGGAAGCAGCTTCACACCGCGTTATAATTTGTCTTGTTTGTTATATTTATTGTATTTAATTACGTTACTAATACTAGTGCCTAAGAACTCTCAGATGTGTATGTACATACACGTTTAACGTTATACAAGAATTTGATAGGCTGATGGACAGCGGTAGCGTAGTAATGTTTTAATCAAGACTTGGAAACACGGGGGGTTTTACTATGCCTCGATATGTATGTTCGAAGACAATTTACGCTAAGTATACTTCAAAACCCCACAACATTTTGATACAATTTAACAACACACTGCTTTTGTGATTAACCAAAGTGTGTCAGTAAAAGTATGTCTAACTTCAACGAAGCGTATTCATGAAGTTAGATAAAGAAACAATAAATTCGGGCAAACATGCAGATAGCATTGTCACGGGCTCAGAATAGACCCGCACTCTATACGAGGCTCGTAACAAAGTTTGGAGCGTCTATCTTCAAATCGGTGACATCGTTCAGGAACAATAGCTATTCGGGAATGTTCGCTTGTCGACCAAATAAAACGAGACAGTTTACGATGTAAAGCCGCCATGGCCGTCGACGTGTTAACTGTATGTATGAAAAATGTAGATGTAGGTATTTCTTTTTAGGGTGTCGTACCTAATTATGGAATAAATACTCTTAGAGGATCACTTCGCTCTCCATCGGGCAGTCAAGTTCTTTTTTCAGACAGAGCTCAAATGTTTTAAAAAGCAACTAGCTACCTCTAAGACCTTACTGCGCAAAACGCAACAAAGCATTTGAATTGAATTTTAAAATCTAGTCACGTGCATCGAAAATAAGTACCTGTAATAATATCAGTTGTTTTTATATCATTCATTTTGCAAATAAACAAACAAATTGGAAGTGGTTTATGCAAACAGGCATCTAGGCTTAAAGCGGAAATATGGTTTGAACATGTGCCAAGAACGCGATTAGCTTTTGCAAGATGTACTACTCTCTACCCGGATATCGGTCTCTAGATGACGATTAATATTAATGAAATTTATAATCTTCCATGCTGGGTACCAACTGTAAAATGTAGGACAAACCATGGTTAATCGGTGATAGTTAGGTTTTTTGCTAATATGACAGAAGTTTTTTTTCTTAATTTTGACGGATGCGTTCGGATACTCGCTCATGTTGAATGACAGTGCCGCCACCTACTGGAAATTGTTACAAGCCGTAAAAATATCGAGTAATTCCGCTCTTAGATCATAAAGTAACTATCTACGAGTTACTTCATAATATTACCGACTTCATTAGCCAAGGTTTTCCCTACCTATTTATTTATTTATGGAAAATGGAATAATGGGTGTACCAACCTACTTTTAATAAGACTTAGGTGCTGTCTTGCACACTCAGATCTCGTTAGCTTAAAATTGGCTAAAATTATTACTTTAAATGTAACGGCCGGTGGCACAATTATGTTTCTGTTGACTAATTAAACTAAGTTAGCTGATCTTTTTCTCATTATTAAATGATTTATTGAATAACTCTAATGAAAAACAACTTTATGTCAAAATTATCATTGTGGAAAACTAACATTAATAAAATATTAAATAAATATGGAGGAATACCACAGAAACATTTTATAACAATGTATTTTTTAAACTCACTTTTTTACCACTAAAATACTGGCCAGTTTTACGTACTAAAGGTGTATACACACTTATTAAGATTGCGATTTTATTCAGCTTTCGGTCCTCGTGGTGGATCGGTTTATTATTAACCCACTTCCGCTGGGGGAAACTCCGTTTATTTTTAGAATAAGCTGTTGTCAGATTATTTAAAGTAGGTAGTAGTAGGTACCTAATAGTAGCCGGTGAAAAAGTTACTAACGAAGATTTCTATTACTATTGTTGCTTTATAAAATATTTTATGTTTTAAGTGAAAACTTCTTTAACGACGCTGAGCGCTTTTTGGGATGGGTAAAAAATGATAGTTTCGCGACAGACGGAAGACGGAGGGAGAGTTTAAGTACTAGGATATCAGGATCCTCTAAGAGCTTATTTTGAAATACGAAGAGCGTTTGATATTTGAAGTGTTTTTTTGTTGAGTCGTGGAGCAAAAGTACTAGGGCATCAGCACATGCTGGTCTGGGAGTAAAGAAAAAACAGAATGTACCAGTGGTTCTCTTCCCGCGCAGATAGTAAAAGCCCATCGAGGGAATGCGTGAAAATCTTAGGAATCAAGTTACAGGCGATGTGGCTACCAACCCATCACTATTTTTATTACCCTTTCCACCTTTACGCCGACAAGCATGCTAAACGTGGCCTTTAGGTCTTGTTACCTTAGGCACTGTTTATCTCGTAAGGAATAAAGACGTGATTTATATATGTATGTACTAGCTGTTGCCAGCGACTTCGTCTGCAAAGAATTCTTTTATCGCTATCCCGCGAGACCTACGCAATTTTCCGGGATAAAAAGTAGCCTATGTGCTATTCCAGACTTTTTTCTATCTATGTGCCAAATTTCATCCAGATCCGTTGGGCCGTTCTGGCGTGATTGAGTAACAAACAAACATCCATCCATCCATCCATCCATCCATCCGTCCATCCATATTTTCGCATTTATAGTATTAGTTAGATTATTTATTCTGGACTTCTAACATTATGTGTGCAAAATTTCATTGTAAGCGGAACAAACAAAGAAACTCACTTTCGCATAGGTATAATAATATAAAGAGTGAGTAGAATGAATGAGTAGATCAGACGAGTCACAAAAGTTCGAGACGTGGTGGAAGAGATCGAGAGGAATAAGTGGAGATGGGCAGGGCACATTGCCGGGATAAACCACGATCGTTGGGCGAGGAGAACACTCGAGTGGAGACCTCGTGAAAACACTCGTAGTAGAGGGAGACCACCAATGAGGTGGAAGGACGATATCTGCCGTCAGGCGGGTGGAGGATGGATGCGTATGGCTGTCGATCTACTGTTGGCTACTTTTTATCCCGGAAAATTGCGTAGTTCCCGCGGGATAGCGATAAAAGAATTCTTTGCAGACGAAGTCGCTGGCAACAGCTAGTAATATAATATTTCTAAGGATTGCCAGGAGTACCTACCCTTAAGGTGTATTTGTAGTATTTGAAACTAAAACAAATTAGCGCCTGGCAACTTAAACTCAAAAATATGTGTTAACTACATGTGCTTCTCCAAATGTAACGATTTATTACCAACATTTTCTTGGCAACAGCGCGAGTAACATGAAACTATAAGTAATCCCTAAAGCTTATCATTTTGTTGTTTTGTGGTCGGAGTGTGCTTTTTCGATACGAGCTTTTCACTCAACATGATCGATTACTGAGCTCTGAGGCCTTACCATGACGTCTTGATGCGATTCAATTTCGATTCAGTTTAGGTTCGCTCGCTGTCAGAACCTTACTAAAAATGACAGCTAAAACCCGAACTGAGTCGGAATTTATTCGCTTTAAGACGTCAAGGTTGCCCTGTTCTATTTTATCGGTGTTTTTTATTTCATTGTATTTATTTTTAAAAAGCTTTTGTTGGCTTTACTTGGAACTAATTAACTAATCCCCTTGTTCATAAGTTACAAACCTGTTGTGAGAAAAATGGGTTGTTATCGGGTCGGGTGGTCCAATATTTTTTTGGCCTAATCATAGCCTATATTATAGTATGGACGAATAATAGTTTCGTCTAATCGAATTTATAATAAGTTTCAATACGTTTTTTTTATATATAAAGAAACTCACTTAACCTAGCCCGTAAGTTGAATGATTTTGAGCTTGTACAAAAATTAAACCAAAATGATCACTGTCTGGCAAAAGCAAACGTATAATTATAATTAATATAAGTACTTCCAGCTGACCCGCCAAACTTTATTTCGCCTTAGAATCTTGTTCTGTCATGTCATCAGAGATGGCATGGCTTACGATTTTTTGCAACAATTTTTCATAAAAAAAATGACCAGTTTTTCTGCTATTCGGGGTGGCAACAAATCCAACAAATCAACGATCATAGAAATTGGTGCTGCCGTTATTCAGTTATAAATGATGTAAATAACCTGACTTTGTTATATACATAAAAGGTTTCTGTTTACGTTATCTTTAGAAAGCTGTAATATATTTTCCCTACGTCGGAGGTATTGAAGCGGGTTCAAGGTTGCAACGATCTTAATTAACGCCCCCGATTACCTCGACTAAGGCACGATAAAAAGCAATTAGTGATGTGTCTCCGTCTTTATCCGCCTTCAATATATATTTTAGTCCCTTCAGTAGCTAATTAGAAACCTTTCTAACAGAGATTCAGGAAAAGGTTACTTAGTATAATTTAATTTTAATACAGTTCGCTTGGAATTTCTTTTTATCATTCCTCTGATCTTTCAGTGGAAGGTGTCACACTTCAGTGGAGTAAAGTATCATTATCATCATCTCCAGCCTATACACGTCTCACTGCTAGGCACAGGCATCCTTTCAGAACGAGAGAGCTAGGGCTATAGTTCCCACGTGGGCCCGGTATGGATTGGGAACTTTAAACACACGATTCCTCACGATGTTTTCCTTCACCCAAATGCTCATGGTAAATTTTATTTCAAATGTAATTTCGCACATAAATTCGAGCCCGGGATTCGAATCCACGACCCTCTGTGTGACAGGCTACTGGTCAAACCACTAGGCTTTTCGGCTTTAGACTTTAAATACTGTGTTTATTTGATGTCGTATAACATTTTTAGACCCGATTCGATGATTGCGGGTCGTTTGGTAGAAATTATAGTTAGGATCTAATAAAAGTGCCAGCAGCGCGAGCAACATAAAATATACATAAGTTTCGTTTGATTTGTTATTTGGCTACCGTAAAACTACACAAACTATAGTACAAAAGCTCCTAACTATGGTCCAAATCTGACTCAAAATATTTTCATTTAGATGTGACTTTTATTAGAACGAAGAAGATCAATGATTAAATATGTTCATTAACGGAAAGAATTTTTTTAATAAAACAAAAAATAATAAACGTAGGGATAGGTACTTAAAGTTGTCTTGAAGTTATGGACCATAGTTATAGTACTTACTAGACTAATAGTTGGGTAGTTTTACGGTACCTACCATAAATGTTCACATTCCACCATTCCCTTGACCAAAAATCATTCGACCAAAAATTATATTAGAACAAAAAATATTCGACACCTAATAAAACAAAAACAAAATCGTTGAACATACTCAAAACATAACGAGACAAAACATAATGTTTTATTAAGGATCGTTACTAAATTATAAATAAAGTAGGTCGGTACGGACTGGAGTGCTTAAATATTACAATGGGTTGCAAACAATGAATGGAAATAATCATGGCGGACGAGCGAAGATCACGCGAGTTGGGGAGGCTTAACGCGTTGGGAGCTACAGACTCCAGATTTTGCGACTGATTAGTCGCAATTGCAGACTTAAAAATTGGTACGTAATTCCTTTTAACCTTAATTCCTAGGGTTGCATACTGAAACAGCGGCCAGCGGAACATTATCACGGCTTCGCTGTATATCCAAAAATAATCGTTTAGACAGTATTATTGTAGTAATGGAAGTCATAACAGAAATTATTTTGATAAAATTCATATTTTGTGAGGAACACAACCAAAATCATCTTTTTAAGTCGGACCTAAGTTGTTGAATTTACACACACACACACACATACACACACACGCAGAGAGACATCGACGTCAAACTTATAACACCCCTTATTTTGCGTCGAAGGTTAAAAAAGACTCAACAAAAATACAAAAATAAATAGTTTTAATCAATCTTGACTGTCTCTCGTTTTAGTCTAACTTGGTGCTTGAACTAAAACTTAATTTGTGCTGGAGTTTTTGAGCAATACGCAGATTTTTTATATATACATACCTAGATACACAAATCACGCCTATATCGGGGTAGACAGAGCCTAAGGTAACAAGACCTAAAGGCCACGTTTAGCATGATTGTGGGCGTATAGTTGGAAAGGGGAATCAAAATAGTGATGGGTTGGTAACCGCATCGCCTATAACAATACATGATTCCTAAGATTTTCGCCCGTTCCCTCGATAGGCTTTTACCATCTGAAGAAGGGAAGAGAAGCCTGGAGCCTTCAGTCTATCCCAGACCAGCATAAAAGTATTTTTAGTACTTTAAATTTCGTCAAGCTATTTCTTATTATTAGCTTAAAAAAAAGACTGTTAAATCGCACATAAATCGCACACGGCTGTTACACCTAAGTCCATAGCAGTGTCTGTTGATATGCAAATGTAAAAACGCATTTTGATGAATAAGTTTCGTTCGAAACTAGACAGCCAGGATATTAACTCTCTCTTCCGCTATACATACTAGTATTTTGCATGGAAATGTAATGAATATTTTGTATAGTCAAATCACAGTTGGAAGCAGGTAAATGTAAATTTGGATTTTGTTTCGTGAGATCGTATCATGATAGATAACTCACATTGGTTTTTCATAAAAGTTTTGTTTTTAATACGTCCTTTTTATGACGATACACTTATAAAAATACTATAAACCTCTTAGAATGGGAAGGCCTGGGCTATAGTTCCCACGTTGGCCCAGTATAGATTAGGAACATCACAGACACCATTGAATTGCGTCGCATTGTGATATTTTCAGTCACCGAAAAACTCACGGTAAATTTGAAAGGTACGAGCCCTGGGTTAGAACCCACGACTTACTTGAGAGGCAATAGGTCTCCTGGCCGGCTTGACCCGCAGTCTTTGCAGAGGGATGTTGCATCCCTGTGCGTCTTGTACCGTATTTATCACGGGGAGCGCTCCGATGAATCGTTCGGTTTGTTGCCTGCTGCTGTGTGTCAATAAATGTTTTTCTCTCTCTCTATCTCTCTCTCTTTCTCTCTCTCTCTAAATATTGCTATTATATCACTTGTAACCCACTTTCTTTCCACCCTCACTACATCAACAGCTGGCAGTCCACGGCCGTTCGTTTCTCGCGGAAATTCTTAATCGGCTAGCGGCACCAATTTTTCTGGACCGTTACAGCTTGGAGATCTTCTAAAAACGAGCCTATTTTATTTTGTAAAGGGCCAGCAAAACACTTTTAGCCCATGAGTGTCCTATGGGCGGAGGTGTCTCCTTTCCATCGTTTGGGCTATCACATAAAAAAAAACACTAGGCTACCACGGCCATTCTGTCTTCTGGACATGCCTAAAATAACAAGTTGCCTTCTGATCATTGCCTTAGTTTTCGTAGCAACACTGGTAACATTCAATGCAAAGCTCTGTTTGAAAACAATTCCATTAACTATACTGGCAATTTAATTAAAAACGACATCCACTGCTCGCAGTTCGGTTGACGAAATGAAAATATATGGGAATGTTAATGAAATGAATTTAAATGGGCGAGCGTGTACTCGATAGGTATTCGTTTATTTACCGTAAAATAGTGGCCATTTATTTTAGGACGCGCTTTTCTAAGTAAGTTTCCACATACACATACATAAAAGTGGAGAGAGGCCACAATAATAGAGCTCTGTTCTCTCTCCAGGCAGATATGTTGTGCCTGGAGACCGAAGTCAGAAGGAAGACAGTAGGAAATTGTATTTACGCATGGCGCGATGTAGGACATTGTGACGTCACTGGCGCTACTCATAGCAGATTATCTGGTCTATGTCCTAGGTGGCGCTAAGATTGCTATACATACATAATTATCACGTCTTTATCCGAAGGCTACAAGACGTATAGAGTAATTGTGGGAGCATACATGGAACAATCAAAATAGTGAAGGGTTGCTAGACTTGCTAGCCGCGTCGCCTTTAATATGATTCCTCAGATTTACGAAAGGAAAAGAAGCAGCTGGTACATAGTATGTTTTTTTTTGCTACCAGACCAGTATGGAAGTAGTTTTAAAAATAGTTATTTATTAAATTTGGGATCCGTTGTAAAAAAAAGCAAAAAGGAAGCCTTATAGTTTTGCCGCTTTTATTCATCCGTCTGTCCGCAGCTGAAGACAGAGATTCTTAATGTCACCAAGCTCTTATATGGCATTGACATACATAATAATTACCCTGACAAAATATTAGAATAATAATTTTGGTAGTCTGCAGGTGAATGCTGGTTTCCTCATAATATTATCGTTCACCGAAAAGTTTACGGTAAATTTCAAATTATTTTTGCGCATTATACACCCGTATTAACCCGAATTCGAACTCTCTGCTTAAGAGGCCATAGGTCAAACCACTGGGCTTATACGGATTAAAAAAAACAAATTATTTCTTAAACATGTCTTGGAACTTTATATAAATAGGAGTTAAAGTTGCACCGCGTTAAAATGTGATTTAGGATTTCATTTTGAGCTTCGCACAGAAAAATCTGCAAAAGCTTTTGCAGTAAAAAGTGAATTATTTCCAGCTGCGAGTAAATTGAGCACCATATAATATGTTATTATTGCTCTTAAAATGAAACAACCGTTAACGTGGTTTTTAGAAGAACTGACTTTATTTTTTTATTAATACCACAGACATAATAATGTTTACAATATATGCCAATAGATGGAGCTACAGAAGAGTGAGTTTGTTTGTTTTGATATTAAACCCATAATTGCCAGTAAATTCAACTTAGCACAAAATCTAAATAAAAAACCGGAAAAGACCTTCCGAAAACCGGTTGTCCTAAAAGCATAAAAAGCTAATGTTAAAGTTAGCTTAAGTTTTATAAAGCATTACTTACTTACTTTTTGATACTTCAAACCACAGTGTGGGAGCTCAGTTACACTCGCCTGCTATCACTCGAAAAAGTAAGTGGTAATTTTATCTACCTACCTACTAACGCAACTTTACTTTCCTTTTTTCTGTGTACTTTTGTATTTTTAAAATTTTATGTGCAATAAAGAGTTTACGTTCATACAAACATACATACTTTCACGCTGTGTAACTTTTTTATCCTCACCCAATATGCGTTACACATACGTATATTGTCTAACAACTTACTAAATATCTAACATTTGTACATAACGTTTCTTCCTGACTCATGATACGGGACATTCGCTATTATAGATCTAGGAAGGTAAGAGACGTTATGATATTCTACCCGAGCTCTCGCCACTTGTGTTAAAATGGCTTGGCATAGCTTTACGTCGCATGATAGCTGGTCTTGGAGCAAGTGATAAGGGGAAGACTTACTAAAATCGAATACAAGGGTTTGTCACGTATTTGTACAAAGAAGTGTACAAATATTTTAGTGACCTGTGTATTACGGGCTGTCGTTTAATATCATAAAATGTTTGTTTTCTCGTTTGTTAAATCAAATTTGACATTTGTTTTGCCATTGCTATTTTGTTTTGTAGACAGGTGTTTTACTCCAGTGTAAATTATTATAAAGAATAGTCTATGGCGCTTATAACTCACACAAGCCCTCACCAGCTACTAAAATAATACCGTACGTGATAAATCCCTCTGCACCTCTTCCAGCGATGTGCTAATTTAGTGGAATTATCCGTCTAAATAATGCGTGCTAAGGGGATCATTTTCGAGAATTTAGCAGCGACCTTTTTATTATCATACATTGCTCGATACCTAGGATTTGGATTTTTTTTCGTGAAAGTAATCCTTTTCCCGGTTAGGGTAAAAGCGTTAGGTTTTGCCACCTTTTTGTCCACTTTAAGTCTGGACAGCCAGGCAAATCATAGCTGTACTATTATTCTAATAATTCCTATGATCTTGTTATAGTACCTACGATTACGAAATAAATGTATTTGTATTGCTTTTTATAATATATTTTTTTGTTTTTATAGTTATTAATGTGTGTGTGTTATTTATGGGTATTTAATTTCAATTGTTGTTGTGTTTTTTATGGGTTAACTGGCCTGAAATAAATCATTTTTTTTTTACTATACATCATAATCAATCACGACGGATGACAGTTAAAGTCGTTAATTCGTAAATGTGGCGTTCAAGGTCAATGCAATGCAAGCCGCTTCAACCAAGGCAACTGGAGGCCGATGTCTAACAGTGGACGTCCTATGGCTGAGGACGTCCACTGTTAGACATCGGTGATGATGACGATGATGATGATATTCCATCATGTCTCTTCGTAATGCCATATAACAAGTATTTAGGATTCATTATCATTATAGAAGGTAATAAAGTAACATAACATAAAATTAAAGATGGACATTCCGCGACCAAAATGACGTATTGACAAAAGGCCAGGAGAACACTAAAACTTAAAATAAACATCAGAATGTGTATTAAATACGTCTACCTTCAATTACCTGCCCTTTAGTACTAAATGTTTACTTACAATTAGTTTAACAATGTCGTTTAATATACCAATAGGCGAGTGATTAGCATATTAAGTGAATACCAATAGGTAATCTAGTTAGTCCTCCATTGTGCAAAAGCTAACAAAGGATTTCATAATTACAATAATGGCTTGGCTCCGGCCAAATCTGCTTTGATTATTTGATAGACTTAGCGAATTTTTAAATATATTATGTGAGATCATGTGAGATCTTTAGACGTTTACCGTAAAAACTATGCTAATAATATCCACGACAAAAAGAGATGATTTATCTTAAGAGATGATTTTTCTAAAAAATGAGGAACGTAAGTTTAAAGTTTAATTCTTACAAGCTTTTGTCAGTACGAGTATACTAAACTTAATGTTTCTTATTTTGTTCTTGTACATCCTTAATCTTCGCTTTACATTATGACTGACGTATGAACTGAAGAAACACGAAGTTTGCTGGGAGATGAAAATACAAGCACTGTAACTTAAAAAAGATAAAGCTGGGTACTGACCAACATTACGCCTATTGTATACTTTGTTCTGTGTTTCTGTATTGTTTTGTACTGATTTGTGGTGTTCAATAAAGAGTATTTGTATTGTATTGTATTGTTACGAGGTTTAATGTAACATGTGACACAGAACTCACAGAACTTCATACAATCACTGCATATAATCCTCTAGCGACTCGTACTAGCAAATATATCAGAGTCAGGTGCTGATGCTAGAAGCGCGTTAAGATTTCGCATAATAGATGGATAGTAACCTACTTAAAGTAAACTATTTGGGCTAAGTGGAGCGCAGATTTTATTTTATTTTAGACTAGCGACCCGGCCCGGCTTCGCACGATATATTATGCATCTATTATAAACACTCTATCTATTAAAAAAAACCGCATCAAAATCCGTTGCGTAGGTAGTTTTAAAGATTTAAGCATACATAGGGGCATAGGAACAGAGAAAGCGACTTTGTTTTATACTATGTAGTGATAAAGGGCGCGTAATAAGTATGTTAAGGAACTCCTGCTTTAAATGTTGTAAAAGTTTCAATAGCCTTGTAAATCATGTAACTATTCAAGCTTTTGTTAGAACTCGAATTGGTTTCCAAAACCATTCAACTTCTCTATCATCCATCTTTTCGTTAACAGTTACATTCTTGGTTCGCGTTCGTTTGTAGATAAGGTGTAATTTGCACGCAACTCAACGTAAATCAAATTAAAAGTTTTTCGATTTGTGCCGGGATCAACGGAAATCATTACAGCCATATAAACGTAGAAATATTGTTTGGATTTCAGATAAATTTCTATTGTTCACAAAAATCTGGCGGTTTGTTTTTGTTAAAGCCTGGTAAATTCTAATAGACTGGTACTACATATTATTTATTAGCTCGGGGACATTCGGAATACCTGTCTATCGCCGTATATGAAACTCACATTGTTGCAAAACTGCTCGGTGATTGGAAGCCCGTACTGCGCAAGTCTCCTGTGTTTTTAGTTTAGTAATTAATGTTCTAAATTAATGAATAGTTGCATTATCATTATCAACTATAAACGTACATACATACATACATACAGTCACGTCTCTTTCCCAGAGCGGTAGACAGAGACTACTTTGTTCCGCTTGCTACGATTCTGACATCATACCTCTTTCGCTTCATCCACATTCATCAATCTCTTCATACATGCTCGTCGGTTTCGGGTACTCATGAGTGTCATGACTATAAACGTACATAATTGTGTATTATTTCTAAAACATTTTGAATTTTGTGTTGTTAATCGTTAAAACAAGTCAATATCCAAAATGTTGTTTATTCATTGTCAAAAATACGTTTACCACACACATACGTTGGCTACGGTCGATTGATCCTAAAATAGTAGGTAGTCATGACATTGTTTTTTCAAATCATACCAGCATCACGCACACATTGAAATGGCTCCCCTAGAGCCTTCAAGGCCAGTGTCCTGACAATGGAGCCTTGTTTTGAATCCAATCAAATTGGGCACAATCCTGAGTCCCGCGGGTAGAAAGTTGCCTTGTCTTATTCGGCTTATACCTCACTTAGATCGATACTGAATTTCGCATTGATTCCGTTGCCTTGTCTAAAGTGGTGGGTGGTTTTGATTTATTAATGTTAAAAAGTAAATAAAATGTGAAGGTGTTCTGCTTCTGCCTTTTCGCCGAATTTTTGGCAACCAACATTTCACCGAATGTTCAATTTGACAACTACTTATTGGCAAATTTTTGTATGCCAACCTCTCATTTGGCCGAATTTTCATGAAGACGAATATCATTTTGATTTTCACACATGGCAAATGTTACACTAGGCCGAAAAACTCTTATGATTAATTTGGATTAGTTTAGGTTTAGGTGCGGCGGGGTGGCCCTTAGCTGCGAACATGTTTGTTTTAATTTATAAACAGTCTTTATTTTACCTTAGAATGTCTTATTTTTATTAACTGTTATGTAGTACTATTTGGCTACATAAAAAATTACATTTTAATAAGTGTCCATGTAAAACAAAAAACAAACGTTAAGTCGGCAATCGTGAGGTTGGGAAATGATACTAATCATTTTAACAAGTTGCCATATGATGATTCGGCTAAATGAAATTCGGCCAAACGTTGGTTGGGAAGTGAAATTCGGCAATAAAATTTTCGGCAAATCAATAGAGAATATATGTGAAGAGTTGGCTTGTAACATAAGTTCTAATCGAATTACCATTAATTTGAAAAAAGCGTTACACTCAGGGTGTTTAGGTACTCCAAAATTCCCCCTCGAGAAACTCTCTCACCCGTGTATCAACGACTATTTAGCCTGACCGAAACTGGTACGAATCGAACTTCGACTTTCTAACTTCGGGAGCAGCCCTGAGCTTGTAATATTCTAATATGCTTCATGTGAAGGCCAAATAGAGCGGCACTCGAGTCTGACGTTAGCTGTCTAAATCTCAGGGCTGGTCAATATTTATGCCTACGATCTGGGGCCGTCACATGTTGCTAACAGCTTAAACTTGATTGATGTACGTCGCCATCCCTAACGGTTGTCCGCAGTGCGTAACATCGTAAAAGTGGTTTATTACGAGTATTATCATTGCTTCGTATATTTAATGAAACAATTAAATGCAAATTATAGTTTATTTTTTGGTTAATCGTGTTCACGGAACGCTGCAGAAGTTTTAAGAGCCACAGACAATTAAAAAATGTCAAATAATTTAAGATCATAATACCATGTTAACTTAGTGTACTGCGTAATTCAATAGCACCGTTTTCTACTAAGTTAAAAGATAACAAGATCTCATAGTAAAGTTAATATAACTTATGAAATTCTAATTTAACAATGCAGACATCTATTATCAACTTTCTTCATTTTCTTTTCATATTATTTGATCAGTCCGAGCCGTAAACCACCCACTTTAATTCAACATAAAGTAACAGAATACCTACTCAACATGTGCTAATATCATCGATGTAGCGATATTATGTCACACCCTACAGCTTTATCTAGCATCAAATACAAAGGTGCATCATCTGCTTAAAACAAAGAAGGCAACACGAACATTGACAATGACAACCGTAAAGAAAAATATTCTATTAAATACATTTTATTTGTGCTGTCGATTTGTTTGATTATTTTTCCGAATCAACCCCGCAGAGTCTGTATCAACTTTAATAGCAGTCTATTTATACGACCGATTAAACTCGAACAAATTTTTATGATCAGGCTTTATTACCGCAGCAAATTTCCTCGAGTCGAATATAATACAGGCGGGTATTAAACCCCTTTCAACTTACCATAATCTCATTCTTTGGGGTTGAGTTTACTCTTAGCTAAACGCTTTTGCTATTGGCACTTCTCACGTCTTTGAATGAACTTTTGCGGGTACACGGTTTTAATCGCGTTGTGTATAGTCTATTCTAATCCATTTGAACGCTTTTGTAAAGAAACAAGACCCCCAAGTTCAAGTAAAATATAATAGTTACTAGTATAATTTTTATAATAAATATATCATGATAATAATGAGCGACTTTGAATAATACTAATTCGATTAGTCGATTATTTTGTAATCATTCGACTTAGTCGACTAATTCCAAAATCATTCGAATATTAGTAGTGTATTCAAAATCCCCTTCGAGTTGACGTTGATATAACTAACAAGCTAACAACTAACGCGAGCACCGCGCCGAGTCGACACGAAGATTCCCGATTCGGCCCGAGCAGTCCGAATCGGTAATCTTCGTGTCGACTCGGCGCAGTGTTCGCGTTAGTTGCCGCGACCGATTAGTTACTAATATTAGTAGTCGTTATTCGATTATCGGCATTAGTTAATTTCAAATTCGAATTATAATATTAGTAATGAATAATCGTTCGAATCAGCAAATTAGTCGAAGTCACCCATCACTATATCATGAGATATCAGGTGTAATCGTGAGATAGGGAAAGACGTCAAGGTAATAGAAAAGGTAAGGTAAATAAATACCTCCAGTCAAAAATAGCCCAGTGAATTGCGGCACCTTAGCAAGCTTAGGTTTAATGAACGACCAAGCCATAAAGGGAAGTGGAAGGAGATTAAAGAGGCCTATATTATGTCCGGGGACAAACGAATTACAGTTTGCTAATGATCCCAGTGAAAAATAACGAAGGTAAAAAATTAAAAAATAGAACCATTTCTGTGAACAGCGTATTTTTAATACGTATTTAGTATGTTGGTATCATGGAGCATACCATAACAGAGGTAATGCCATTTTCAGAACAGTCTTAAACAGTCTATATACCTATAGTCTATATGCCTATAGGCATGATATAATATATTACTGAAAATTCAGGGTCCTAACTTTAGCAAGCACAAAATTGCAGCACAGCTGCAGGAGGTTTAAAATAGCCTGAATGGCTCGAAAAAAGTCTGGTACGGCAATGCCTTTGTTTTGTTTGACTTTGCTACCACACTACCTTGCTCCCAGATGTAGTGATCGCTAAGTTGACGCTCAACTTGTTGATTTTGACACCATAATAATGTTATTACAATATTCGTGCTCATCACACAAATAAATGTATTTACGGTTAAAGTAACTTTATAGAAGCTGATATATGCCAAAAGTGATAAAGTAGAAGTAAACACCCAAAATTGAATTATTCAGGACTTGTTTATTGCTTCATCGCAGTTAAAATGGATAGTACCTAAAATATTTTAAGAGCAGAGGCGGGATATTCATAAAATTATTTATTTAATTTAGGCCTCTCATAATAATTGAGAGAAAAATAATGTCTGTGAACACGCAATTGGATTAGTTATTACAAATGTCTAAAAAAGTCTTGTCTTGTTGACTGGAAAATAAACACAAAATATTGGAAAGCATATTTCGAATATATTAGAGGCTTTGGATTTAAATGTCTTTGAATTAACCTTGTCACCGGCAAGCATCTCATCATAAAAGAAGAAGATACAAGTCAATGACGGCGAAAAAGTTAACAGCAAACAACCGCATCTCAATCGACTCACCGTAAACGTCACAAAGGGTCTGTGACATCAACTGCACATTACAATTGACCACGCCATCTGTTGACAGATCTACAACTCGACTCTTTCAAAGCTGCATTTAATCCGACTTGACTATTTCCAATTCCCAGCAGCTTACCGCTTATCTCAGCGGGACAAAGCAGGGACGCCCAAGCAAAATTAGAATCTACGCGTCTGCTGTAGACGTTAGTTCTGATTGATAGTTCAACACTTGAGCATTAAATTATTAGCTGCCAGAGCCTAAATAGGGATCACATCGTTAAGTTTAATCTATATTCTAAACTGTTTTGCCGTCGGTGCGTTTGTTCGCGGATAATACCGGATTAAGTGTAAATGGCGGTAATTTGGGAGACAAGGTCTGTTTTAAGCGCAATTGGCTAGTAAAGTCAAATTTCACAGCTTGCGGTTTTGAATATTTACAGATAACCTACGTCTAGAGTCTTGACAGAAGCTTTGACAAGTACTAGGTAACTTTCATGAAACCGATTTTGAAAATTCTTTTACCAATAACAAGCCAAATTTGTGAATCACATATTAATTTTGATTTTTATACCGGTACATCGCATAGTTCCCGTGGGATAGCGATTAGTAAATTTTCCGCAGTCTGAGTCACTATCACCGAGAGTTAAATTTACTTAATTTAACTCTCGAAACTATAACGTAGAAAGTCCGAATTTGTGAGTACTACTTTTTTATTTGAGGATTTTAATTTTTCACTATTCACACGTTGAGATTTTATACTACGAATTCGATTTGGACCGGTTTTGACGGACACTTTTATTTTTGTCAGAACAACAGAACAGAAGGACAAGCTGCAACAACTTTGGATAAGCTAAATGCAGCATCGAAACTGTGTTTCGTTGTCATAAAAAGTTAATTCTCAGCATCATCTCTTTTTTAAAGGTATATAAGACAGGTGAAAAAGATTTTATTCAATAGACAAAAATGAAGGCCCCATGTCGAGAATTTCCCGGTTCTGGATCCCGCGAATAGTATTATATTAGTATAGTAGTTATGTTTTTATTTCTTTTTTTTTAGTTTTTTGTGTCAATTTGTCACCGTTAATTTAAAAACGTTAATTTTAATTTTTAATTCGCACCTGGCAGGACTGTAGGAGCATAGTCAGGGTGTCGGCTGAAAACCAGCGCTGTGAGCGTCGCCCTCGGGACCGGCACCAGCTGCTTATGCTGACCCCGACATCTTTTGTCACAAACAATTTTGAGTATTTTTACTTAATTTGTAGTTTTTGTAAACCTGTTTTTTATTGTTTTTTCTTTCTTTTCTTTCTTTCTATGCTGAGACGATAATGACGAAAAAAAAACGCCGAAAAAACGCTGAATATTCGCCGAACCAATAAAAATTATCTTCAAATTGATTGATACACTCACACATATATAAATGTTGTCTTTATTCTTTTAGGGGTAGACAGAGCCTAGGATAATAAAGCCAACGTCCACGTTTATCATGATTGAGGGCGTAAAGGTGGAAAACGTTTATAGATCGACCGATTGAATTAGTCCTCGCCCGGCCGCTACAGGGGCGCGGGATAGGACGACTAAGGGGACCGAGAGAGGTGCGGGCGGGTAGCGCGTCTGCCGCCCCCCCTCCCGCGTTCCTGCACCGCGCGGGCGAGGACTCGTTTAAGCGGTCGGGCTTTAGCATGGAAGGGAATAAAATTAATCTTCAAATTGGTTGATTGCTTTTATTCAGTATAATAATATTATACTAGCTGTTGCCCTGTTGCCAGCGACTTCGTCTGCAAAGAATTCATTTATCGCTATCCCGCGGGAATTTACCCGGATAAAAAGTAGCCTATGTGCTATTCCAGCCTTTACTCTATCTATGTGCCGAATTTCGTCCAGATTCGTTGGTCCGTTCTGGCGTGATTGAGTAACAAACATACATCCATCCATCCATCCATCCATCCATAGGTACTTTCGCATTTATAATATTAGTGAGATAGTACTACACTACCTATATTTTAACGTATTTGCGGTTGCCGACGCGTGAATTATTCACGGACGTTGTCACACCTCTATACTTTGGTTCAAAACCACGAACAGCGTCAGCATTATGTTATGTTCCTAAAACATTCTCAGCACTTAACTCATTTATCACTGAGATCAACCGAGCATTTTAAAGCATTCATATATTATGAACTAAGGCACTAGAGAGAATTTTCAGTGCTAAAGCGAGCCAATTTTTACATAAGTACTTTTCGCTCGCGCTGAGAACCTCAAAATCTGATCTGGCGTTGGTTTTGAGATGGGAAGCAAATTTCGTCGACTCGTTTATGGCTTGAAGGAAAATTTAGGGAAATTTTAGAGGGTAGTATGAACTCGTTTGGAAATTATTAGGTAATTTATTACAGATAAAGTAGAAATCCATAGTTAAATCGAATTTTGCTGTTGAGAAATTACTGTCCCCTTGCAGGGTCGATAATGTCTTAAAACATTTGATTAAAATAGGTACTTACTTTGTCCGTTACTATATTTTTTTAATGAGGCTGTACTCTGTCCTAATATTTATTTAATCACTGTGTTTGTATAGATTATTAAATACCTAATCTAAATTTTTTACAGTGGCTAAGTGCAAGGGCTAGTGAGTAAATTTGGTTCGATATCATGTTTGATGCCGACAAAATGCTATTTATAACGTGAAATTCCAATGACATGTACATATTTTCGTACATAATGTTTATGAGAACATAAGCATGGTGACATAAGCTTACATCACCTGCGTGCTATATTTACATTTCCAAGACTCAACAGAATCAGACAAGCGTGAAATATATTTTCCCTCGTACGAAACTGACTTCGAATATAGAAGTTTGCGAAAACAACCTGATTTACAACTGAAAGGACTTTTTATGGGCTATTTTTAAAAATTATTACAGTTTAAACGTTTCTTATTTAAATAAAATAAGTTCAGCTAATTTGAAAATTAATCACAACCAAGAAGAGGCGAATAAAATAACTTAGAACATGGAAAGGATTGACAAAATTTAACCAAGATCAGGGAGAGAAAGAATAGAGTAGATTAAAAAGAAGACTTGCTAAGAAGTAGAACATCACAGTGCATGGTATCCAAAAGGAAAGACACCATACCTACAACCTACCAGTTTCATACCTACAAGTTTCAGTCAGTAGGGCTCCAATATCACTTCAAATCTACCCAGACCATAAATAGCTACAGAGTTGTAACAGCTAGTACAGCCAAGTTGGACGACCAAATGACATGACCAAATTCCTCTAATCCTACTAATATTATAAATGCGAAAGTTTGTGACGATGTGACAAAGTGAGTGAGTGTTTGTTCCTTCTTCACGCTGAAACTATTGGACAGATTTGGATAACATTTGGAACGAAGATAGCTGGTGCTCTATATTAAAACATAGGCTACTTTTTATCCCGGGATAGCGATAAACATATAAAAGGTCGTAACTGTCTAGAATTGCTTTGTAAATAATTATTACAGAATGCACTATAAATTTTTTAAGTTTAATAAAATTCGACGCGGACGAAGTCGCGAACAGAAGCTAGTAGTGAATAACTTCTAATTTCAAGAGAATTTCAGCGAACATTTTTAAACACAAACGCCCAATGCAAGCTCAATTCACGGATATCATCCAAATATTCTGTAACCGAAAAGCACATTGCAAATATCATCACTGTTTAGGTACATTCACTCGTATTTTTCTCTGTATGCAAATGTCTAGATAACGCCAAACGGATTCTGGTATCTGATCTGAACTCGGCGATGGAATGATTTCTGATGTCATTTGGGATATCAATTGTATTATCGGAAATTCAACTTCGACACTGTCATGTTACGCATGACTGTGTGACGTCATGCTGCAAGGCACCTCAAGGATTTCAATATTGATGAGGTGTTCTGTATTCATTTTCCGTATCTACCGTGGTGTTTTGAAATTGTTCCGGAATAGGAATAGGTAGGTGGTGGTGGGTAGTAGGTTAGACACTAAGGCATAGAATAGATAGTCATTTATTTCACAACAGTTAATTTAAAACCGTATTATCATCTTTAAATTAATAATGAAGTGGTTACTGGTGCTTGTCAGCTTAAAGTGTCCAAGACTGGTGCCGTCACTAGTAATTAACCACCTTTTTTATCGAAAGTAACAAGAAATACCCAAAGAGCAATCAACAAAGCCACCGCAAAGGAGGTGCCGATTGGGTGCGAATGTCTTTCCCAAGTCATAAATCGCCGATTATAGGCCGAAGTAATTAAGTTCGGAATTTATAATGCCGCCAGAATCTAAATAAAACCGCTCGGCCGGAACGTGATTCAATGAAATATCACAGGTATTGTTCGATCATTAACTTGGAAAATGGAGGTGTGATTAATTTTGACGAACTATATTTAGGAAGCACAATAATGAAGCGATTACAAATAGAAACTAAAGCTAACACGCGCGCCAGTGTTTGTGTGGTGATAGATTAATTAAGTTTGTGGGATTTGTGTGCGTTTTGTGTGGCAGTAGTGGTGGGAGGGCTTGCATGCAAAACGTATATATTTCGCACAAGCTTGGTTACCTTGCACGTAAGTAGCGGAGTAGCAAGGTAAATATTTTGTGTTCACTAAAGCTAACTTAAAAATAACTTAATAAAAATAAAACTTATGCTAAAAATAATAATGAAGCACGGTGGAGCTTCACGAGTATGTTTATTCTTATTATGTTTGTGAGTATAATCTTTGATACCAAATGAAATGAATTTATACCTACTATGAAATGGAGTGACAGATTAATTTATTAGAAAACGTTAGTTTATTTATATCGCAGTAGTTGTTTTCTAATTGCAATACTTAAAAAAAAAACTGCCAAAGAACATAGCTGTATTCCTTTGAAGAAAATTCAGAATTAAGCTTATTTAATGGCTTAAAGACAAAACATTTTACTCAATCAAAGTACTAACAACATATTATTATGTGTCACTTAGTTACATGAAATAAATTTATTTATTTATTTATTTATTTATTTAAAGAATATCTAGGTACCTAATTGTAATAATAGTATTTAACATAGGTACGAGTACCTATTAAATTGCATTTAAATTGAATATAATGTATTTTAGTTATAATAATAAAGAATAATTTTAATATAATCATTTGATAGTATTATTCAGTTCTGACAAAATTGATGGATATAACTTACTCGTAAAAAAGTAGTTTAAATAAACTTCTGGCTTCAACGATTTGAAAAATAAATGCTGTTTTTAAATGCAATAAATTAAACACCGCTTGTTGATTTTCGAACTAATATGTCTACTGGTTAACGTTTAAATTTAAAATCGAGTGTTTTTAGCGGCTTTCTGTAAGAATTACTAAATCGTCATCATCATCATAGCAATATAATAGCTGACATGTTATTTTTGACAGGGTAGGTAATTAAGGCAATTAACGTTTTCCAGGCAATTATTTTTATCGTTCCCATTGACATTTTGTAATCCATACCTAATTAATATTATGAGTAAAAAGAGGCAAAGTTTGTGAGTTTGTAGGGGACAATTTCGGGATCTAAGTAATCTCTGGATATATGTCGGTACACGCTGTAAGCCCATAACGTAAAGCCTTGTTTCGATATAATTGTATACTCCCCGTTTTCATATCTGACGCTACTAAACTAACTAAATAGGTAACAACAGTCCAATAATTGACCAGAGAATCATTAACTAGATGAATCACTCCTATTTCACGGCTATCTAATTTTTAAACAGTTCGGTTTTTTGTTCAGCTGTCAATTTTATCCATTGAACACTGGAGTAGGGAGACCAAGTTTTTTGCAATTCTGAGCAGGTCGTACTGAGCGCAAAACGTCCTGTGATGCATTTAGTCTGCTAGGCATAATGTCCGTTAGGGCCAAAACACAATTACACGCTGCGATGTCGTGTCGTGGCAGCGTGTGATAAACAGATTAACAGACAAAAATTCTATAAACTGTTGGAACGTGTTCAGTTATTGATTCTAAGTATCCCCAGCCTACTTTTTTTTTAATATCTTCCATGTGCAGACTTTCGACCCTCTTCAGCTTTATTATATGTATAGATACAGTATATCCTACAAATATTATAAATACGACAGTTTGTGAGGATGGATGGATGGATGGATGTGACGATGTAAGTGTGTATGTTTGTTCCTACTTCACGCTGAAACGACTGGACGGATTTAGATAAAATTTGGAACGGAGATTGTTGGTATCCTAGATTAGCACATAGGTTACTTTTTATCCTAGAAAATTTTAAAGTTCTCGAGGGATAGAGATAAATATGTCAATTACTAATTCTACGCGGACGAAGTCGCGGGCAAAAGCTAGCAATAATTATTTACGTTGTGACTCTAGCCCGCTATAGCCTTTTAAATGTTAATCGGTATCCCGTAGGAACTATGCAATTGTCCGGGATAAAAAATAGCTTTTGTTTTAATTTAGGGTACCAGCTATCTCCGTTACAAATTTGATTTAAATCCGTCCCGTCGTTTCAGCGCGAAGAAGGAACAAACATACACACTCACTCACATCGTCACAAACGTTCGCATTTATAATATTAGTAGGTAGTAGTTATTCGGGTTTTTACTGACAGGCTACACAATTCAAGTGTGTAATTAAACACGCATTCAGTTCTCCACGTTTTCTCTCTCTTATCCTCAGCCAAAATCACATTTCAAGCAAACAAGCTTTAGAAATGTACGGTCCATTTTCAAAGTGAAGTAATGGTCACCCTATTAAGAGCACTTTTCCGTTGACTACGTTTCGATTAGTTCTTTTCAACCGTGGCTGCCGCCGGCGCTACTTTTGCCAATGCCAATGCAGTGGGATACATTTTCAAGCTTTGCAAGTGTTTTTGACGTACGTGCGCCTTTGTGGCACCTTTTAACAACAAAATAAATGTGTAGGATTATAACCTCGTAAGTCCCGTTTTTTTTTAATCGCGCAGTACTTCAGACCGAGCCACCGAGTCCCAGATTCAACATTATGTAAAGACCTTTTTTCATTTAACAATTTGTACTTCATGCAGTACATTCGGCAGTTATTCTTGCTATTAATTTGTACTTCAGGAAGTACCTACGCGAGGTTTGAGAGAGAGATAGAGACGAACACGAACGAGTGTTCGTTTCGCTGCCGCCGGGGCGAGCGCTCCAGGAGGAAGGACTACGAAGTAGTCCGAAACATGTCGAGCATTAGGTACTCGACTTTTATACGTGAGTTATCCGTGTGTATGTTTGAGTTTCACGGTAGTTTCATGTTGAAAGAGGTAAATGTACCTACCTATGCTATGTAAATAAAAGTGGTTCTTAAAATAAATATAAAACTTGTAATATTGAGGAACAGCAGATTATTTAATTTTATTGTGAATTTAAAAATACTTTTATTGCTCACAGTTAATTTTGCTGACTAAATAGAAAGATGGTAGCCTAGTCAGCCAAGTCAAAACCTGTGGCTTCTCAAGCAGAGGGTCGTGAGTTCGAATCCCGGGCTTGCACCTCTGAGTTTTTCGAAATTTATGTGCGATCTCGTTTCAAATTTACCATGAGCTTTTCGGTGAAGGAAAACATCGTGAGGAAACTCTGAGAGGAGCCCTGTGCCCAGCAGTGGGACGTATATAGGCTGGAGATAATGATGATGATAGCCAGACCACAACGTTGTGTGTCATCCATTCTATAGGTATACCAAATTTCAAATCAATCCAGAGCCTAGAAGTAAAACTTGAAAAATAATAATGAGTCGTTTCTAAAATAATATTTCCTAGAATGTCCTAGATGTCAGAAAATTTTTAAGTCAATTTTTTTATGGAATTTACTTAAGAAAAAACCTTACGTTCTGGCAGCAATCAAGTAAAATTACGACCTTTATGAATAAACGTTAGAAAAAATGCTCTTTTTCTTCTCTTCCAATGCTATCAGTGGATTTGGAAAACGATGGGTTTGTGTATACAAATCCTGCCATTTTCGTTGGATAATACAGCTAACACAATATTGTGTACGCTCAAGAGAAAAAATGCAAAAGTTTAATAAAAATCTTTTTATTTACATCAACTTCAAATTTGAGAACAATCGGTATGACTAATCTTATTTGCTAACTACAATTTGATTTATTGTTTCACCTCGTACTGTACAATATTCTGAGATTAATGAGAATGATTTGATAGAAATCCTTAAATATTATTAGACATTTCACATTATTTTAATTTACAGCAGCAATCGACGGTCGGTCCCAAAAATGAAACAAAAAAAAATATTTTCTTGTAGGTATCTTTCATTAAAAAATGCATAAACTTTCTTAACCGTGGTAACATTACAATTGTCATTTTGATCAGTGTATTCATATTTTAATAATTATTTACAAATTACCCTGATAATTAGGATATATTTGCATTGACACAGGCCTTCGGCATTTCGATGTCTCACATCCCGCTTAGCTCTAGAATTTTAAACTTTACAAAACTTTATTTACACTAAAACACTCTTACGTTACATTTGTCCATTTGGCTATTAACACTTTTTTACTCACTGTACTTAATATTACACAGTCACTTTGAGTAGCGATACAGTTAGGAAGAAAAGGGCGGGTAGTCGCAAACTACTCGGCCAATGCGCACTGCCTTGCATTGCTGCCGGTGTCTCGCCTGTAAAGATAAACATTGTTTTAACACCCAAAACTCAGTGCAAATAAATATACGTCATTTTTATGAGGTATGGCGGACGAGCGAGTTGGGCTCTCGATTGTAAATGAGCACTACCCATGGACAAACGCAATAAGAGAAGCTTACAGATACGTTTTTGTTCGCGTTGCGCTATTGGCATCTTCGTTGCATACGCTAGAAACAATATAGTGCATCCGAAATATTATAAACGGGATGTGAACCGCGATTACCTTTATTGAGTTCCCGATATTTCGATACAGTTGCATGCATCATGATCACGGGCAATTCCACCCGAAATTTCGTCAGTCTACCCGTGACCATGATATCGGGAACTCAATAAAGGTAATCGCGGTTCACATCCCGTTTATAATATTTCGAATGAACTAAACCGTGAATCATTAAAAACTCTTAATATAGTGCATCCCCTTCACTCACGCAAATATTTGAATAAATACGCCAAGTGGCGTGCCAGTATCAGATAGAATAATTCATGTTCAGGCATCTTAGTTCACGTCTTAAACAAGGACAGAAAATAGTGTGAGCTGCTTTAATTAAAAGTGCAGTAATAATTCTCAATTCGGGAACCTTTCCAACATCAATATCATAATTATAGTGCCATCGACCACCTGACAAGTAGGTACAATTCCAAAGACATCTACTGACTGCGAGAATGTTCGAGAAGGTAATTTTCCAACTGGGCCCTGTTTTATAAAACTACAATTTACAAGCGGAAGTCTCTGTCTAACCCTATGTGCCAGATAGAGACTTCCGCTTTTAAATTGTAAGTTGTAGCTTTATAAAATAGGGCCCTGACCAGTGGTGTAACTGTTTTACTGTATTAATAAACCCCAAATTTGAATCACAAGATTGAATTTGCTATTTGAATTCTCTTTAAACTTCTGAGATTCCAATCGAAACGTTTTCATAAAATGTAATATTAATGAAACCATCGGAAAAGTAATTTGAGATTTCATTTCTATGAAATACTGGAGTCGTTTTATAAGATGGAATTAAAATAAGAGATTTTTTAAAGTAAGTACAAAAGTATATTTTGTTCAAAAAATATTTGAACGTGTCTGTACTTATGTTGTATTTATTATTGTGTGCTTTTACTTAAAAGACGCAAGTACAAAGTACAAAGTAAGATCTTTTCTGTAGAATTTAATTTATAAGTCTTCATAATAAGTAGTTCATTGGAACAGAACTTTTTCAAGACAATTTCGACCTTTTTATCACGATCAGGTACCTACCTACACGAGAGCTATTTTCTTAGAGCTTTGTCGAAATCTTGCCTTGGCTATACCTATCAATAGTAATTATGCTCAACTACTGGCAAAATAACTTCTGGAGCCAATGCTTACCTATTTACCTACGTATTCTGCGAGTGTACCAGCATCTTACTGCTACTGCTTACATAATGTAACTCTTCGACACTCACCAGTAAGCACATGTACTCTAGCAGTAGCCAACAGGGCGTCATCAGGCGCGCACTGGTAAGAACCAGCGTCTGACGTTCTCGCTGACTGCACCAGCAGCCTACTACTGCTTACATAGTGTAAATCTTCGACACTCACCAGTAAGTACATGCACTCTAGCAGTAGCCGACAGGGCGTTATCAGGCGCGCACTGGTAAGAACCAGCGTCTGACGTTCTCGCTGACTGCACCAGTAGTCTACTGCTACTGTGTGTCCCTTTTTCCGTCACCAGCGAAATGCCGCCGCGCGTCGAGTCGAAATTTATAGTCTGTTACACAGAAAAGGCATACAAAAGTGTGAAATTAAGATCTATGTGCGGTTTCCTTGCCGTCTTATGAGGTAATTAATTTTCTTTGTATAACACAGCCAAACATGATGTTTAATATGGTGCCTAGATTCGACTGAGGTGATGTTGTTTATAAAATGTAATGAAATAACATGAACAGCCAAGCCAGTATACTTATTAACGATAATTAAGGAAATTACATTCTTAATTGTAATGTTACTACACACTAGCTGTTACGTTATCGCTTCCCCGCAGAAATACTGTAGTTCTATGATAAATAGTATTAATTCAAAAATATTCATCGTCAACGAGCTCTGCTCTATGACTATCAATCCAATTATGTATTTGTATGTAGGTAAGTCTACTCTCGCTCTTGATGTGAATACTTAATACGTGATACAAAAGCTGCGCTAAACGCTATGCATGCTACTTTGCTAAGTAGACATGGTTACCATTTAACCAGACCAATATCCAATAAGCTTGAAAACGAAAAGCCAACAGGCGTCCCGGCGGCTCAATTCGGCAAACCCCGTGTAAATCAAACGCATTCGACCATCATCACGCACGCTCGACAGGGACTTCATTATATATTCCATGCGAGCCAATACTATCCGCATCCCTCGTTTAGTGTTGTAGAGGATTCAACTGTCGATAAAATTCGACACTCGTTGCGTTATGCGTGCTGAGACTGTTGCAGGTGTTTCACCATTACATTGGGATACCAGTATCCAATAAATTAAAAGCAATATTCGAAATATTATAAACGGGATGTGAACCGCGATTACCTTTATTGAGCACCCAATATTCACATCCCGTTTATAATATTTCGAATGAACTTAACTGTGAATCATTAAAAACTCTTATTAAAAGCAATATGTTTTAGTTTAATGCTGTTTTTAGTTAATAAAATGTGGTTAATAAATAATTTAAGCTCGATCAAAAAAGAAGAAAGGTAACTTTAATTCAATGATGTTAGCTTTTGGCAAGTGAAAATACAACTCTTATTACTTATTCTGTATACAATCAGCTCCAATAAAATATGCAAGAAAAAATACATTTCTCTAATTAAAAACGCGCGTTTCCACAAAAGATTATCGTAAAATACTTGACATTCCTTGGTAATTGCCTATAGTTACCTTATCACTTCTCTATACCTTTTTTCTGTTTTGATTGTTATATGTGGTGTTCAATAAAGAGTTATTGTATTGTATTTTGTATTGTATTGTAATTCTCGCAATGCAATTCTACCGACCGTAATTCAAATCCACTGACACCATGTTTCATGACAAAACTATCGACAGTAATACAAGGAAACGGCTATCGATACCACCGATAGTCTATTGATTTTCTCACAGCACTAAAATTGATGTTCCGCAAAGCAATGAATACTTGAATCGCGGCGTAACAAACCTTTGTCCGCCCGGTTCTGCCTTCTGAGTGTACTTTGGGATGATATATCTGTTGCTTGTTCGAAAAATGTTGTTCAAAATTTTCTTTCGACAGAACATCCGAAGTATCTGATGGCAATTGCTGCTGCTTCAAAGACACGACACCAGAAGGATTGAAGATGCGTCGAAAACCTTTACTGTTAAACAGGTATACTCTGTCAGCTCTGAGAACGAAATCGAAGTTTCGGGTACCGTCAGACGATTCAAGTATCAAACCAGGCCCTTATTCCACTAACTCTACAATACGTGTTAAATTATGAAGGCAATCGGCATAGGTTCCTGTCGAGTTTGTAATGTAAACAGAATCGTCACTTGTCACTGTCGAGATGGTGAAATAGGGGCCAGAGTGAGCGAGACATAAAGACACACCCCATTGTTGTTCTAGTCTAGGAGCTCACGCATTGTATGCTGTTTGATAGTGCTCATGTTGCTACCACCAAGGCAAACGCTCTACGGAGGATTAGTCTGAAACATGTCGAGGAGTAGGTACTCGACTTTGATACTTTAGTGACCCGTTAATATCATAATGTTTGAATCTGTCGGTAGTTTTGCAACCGTCAAATAATCATTAAAAAAACCGGTTGTCTATAAAATCGGTTTACGGTCGATAGTTTAACGCGTTAAAGAAACATAATTCGAACTGCTAGCTCTGACGTCACGCGAGAAGATCGTGCCTCTCTATCGCTTGTTCCGCGCTCTCGCTTGCAAACTCTGATGTTACGCGAAACGTGACAATGAGTCATGCTTTTTCGTGAGTGTAGCCAGCGTTCATCGATTTATAAGACGTTATCACGTCAAAAAAGTAATAATAGCTGATGATTTTCTTTATTTCCCTTGATTTCCCTAGATTGTGTACACTGTACATACTTTTCAACTACAGCACTAAAGGAATTTAGAGCGGCATATGGTTTCTAAATTGACACAAACATTTCTTAACCCTTACCTTGCCTCTGTGGGTCCAATTAATCGTGTTGGGGGGTTCCGGTGTGTGCTTCACTATACACGTGAGATTTATCGTGGAACCCGCATAGATGAACAAGTCTGGCCCGCCAAGGATTTCCGTTTCTGGTTCTGAGAATTAATACATAAGTTTGCAGTGCGTATATTTCCTTACATCTATAATTTGTACCATTAAATTAAAGTTCCGAGTGTCTATTTGGACATAATTTTCGTTAGTCATGAAGCGTTTTATTTCTGAAAAAGTAAGTATATTTTTTAGAACATTGATAGGTAGTAACCTTACGTAACCCACTGTCAAAAGTAGATTTCATTGTTTATAAAAAAAATACTAATGAATATTACAACCAATAAAAATTATAGGACAATAACTTAACCTAAAAATGACATTTTTGATGCCGGCATTTTGCTGATTGTACGTTTTGCTGACTGTACTTACATTGCCGTCCGTCCTACATAATGTCTATCAAAATGAGGAGTTTTTAGAGACAAACTTACACAGCCTAATGGTGGTGTTAATGATGTAAACACAAGTCTAATGGTGGTGTGTGTAAAGTTTTCTATCCAAATTAGGTTTACTCCGCAGTGCAGTAAAATGCTCGTAAAACTACAAATTATTGTCATTCTTATTAGTGTATGAAAAATGACCCACTGACATTCCGTTATCCATTCCTCCCAATTGAGTGCTATTTCACTAGTTGTCAAGGAATCTACCTAGATCATCCTGCCGTCGCCGCCAAGCTAAAATTAATATTAATTGGACCGCATACTCTAGAGTGGTAATAGTGTGACCAAAAACAGAGCGAAGACGTACCTACCTCGACGTACAATGACATGGCTAAAATAGTTAGTCGTATTTTAAGACACAAGGCTGTAGCATCGCTCTTTGAGGGTTAAAGTAGGTGTTCACTAGTTGATCATGATGACAATTAAAATTTAATTGGACCCGTGATGCTCTCGAGTTCCCGTTTGCTTAGTTAAGAGCTTTGAGGGATATGTACCTAAGAATTTATTAAACTGTCCAAAAGAACATTAGAGACATCAAAATCAAAAAATATATTATAATATTCAGCCAGGTAAGATACGGTGTAGATAGAAAGACGAAGTGTTAAGATTTTTGACATAATATTTTTTATCATTATAAAATCAAGCCACATTCTTCGGTCATACCTAATATTGCATTGTCATCATCATACTCGAAGTATCAGCTGAAAGCCATTGCAAAAACGCTGGTAGGCTTTCCCAAAAGAACTCCACTAAATTCGTTTTGTGCTACCGCCAGCCGCGCCAACGTCTACTACAAAATTGCCACTAAATCTGATACAAATACCTGCACAGAAACCGGCACGCTCCGGCACTAAAATTTAACGTCACGTTTAAATAAAATCTGCAATCTTTGCGAGCAAACATCGAATGTAAGATTAGCTCTTTGACACGAGCACATAGGCAAACACGGTGTGTCGGTGACAGAGTGGAAGTAAACAATACCCCGTCGGGTAAAGCGTCCCATTTAACTCCGCCTCTAGTACATTACGTAAGCATTAAGGAATTACTTTCCCTTCAATTTTTCGCTCCACTTTCCCCTTTGATGTATGAGCGACTGCGAAACATAATCCAGGATACGACTTGAATCTTTGCAGGTAAATAGCAACGGTTTATGTTAAATGTTTCATGAGATTTTGTATTTGACAAAGGTTTTTTTATAATGAGGCAGTTTGAGAGTAAATGTTGAAAGTTAACTTATTTTGAAAGCTTAAAATGCAATTGAAAATGTTTTGTCTAGGAGTGATATTTTATAAAAAATAATAACTGAAATGGGTTTACATCCATGTACTACATTTCTCCGAGTTGATATTTATAAGCCACTATTGGTTGCCCGCGACTCCGTCTGCGCTGAATTAACGCTATCCCACGGGAACTATGCAAATTTCCGGGATATAAACTATTTTTATGTCCTTTCTCGGAACAAAAACTGTCTCCGTACCAAATTTCATTTAAAATCGGTTGACAGGTTTAAGTGTGAAAACATAACAGACAGACAGACAAAGTTACTTTCGTATTTGTAATATTAAGTAGAGATTTAGCTTCTTTTTTGAAGTGCGCCAGGAATAGTTATATTACGTTATGAATAAGGATAGAATCGTGCAGATTTACTTTTGTATTCGCTTACTTATTTACGGAAATCACACACGTTGGAACCATGAATTTATCGAAACCATGTTTAATCCTACTGACAATCCATTGATTAAAACGACACTATTTGAAGCAATGGGGCCCTGGCAGCCGCTTCACCAGACTTGCCAACCTTTTAATTGGAATCGTATCCGGTTTGAACCGGTTCGTTCCAGTTAAGCCAGCACTACCAGGAAGCTCGCCACTTGATATCCGTGTAACTTGTCACACTTAAGACTTAGTTTTCCGGTGGATTACTAATCTTGTGAATTACCTACGCCGTTAACTGATTTGTGAGTAGTTTATCTAGTATGCAACGTACGAGTATGTCATTGAGCAAGAGAAAGGAAGGGCACACTGGATACCTAAAGAAAAGACGTCTGCAGCGAAATAGTGGCGTTATTTAGCTGTCAGATTCTTGCTTAGAGTATTGACGTAGTTACTAAACATCATTGAAGGAAACAAGGTAGCCGTAGCGGAATTCTGATGTGGCTGAAATCAGTTGTGGACGAGATGCTCTCACAATGGCCAGAAGGAGTTTACCCCGGCAGAGAGTACACTGTATGATATAGTGAATAAGTCCAAAGATTAAGTTTGACTTTTGCACGCTGTACTATAGCTTACTGACGATATCGACGGCGTTGCTGACAGTTAGCACGAAGAGATTTGGCACGGCGACATTAAATCAGATATTAAGGTGTGTAGTGTAAAATGTAGCGATCCATATTTATTAAAGTATTTCGGGAATAAACCGAGTAAAAATTGCTATAATTACCTCGACGTTTCGGCCACGATGCAGTGGCCTTGGTCACGAGCAGACTGAGTGACTGAGACTGAGTCTGCTTGTGACCACGGCCACTGCATCGTGGCCGTAAACGTTGAGGTAATTATAGCAATTTTTACGCAGTTAATTCCCGAAATACTTTAATAAATAGTAGCGATCCAACTAAAGAGAACTAGAAAGACTATGTTAAGGAAGACAGAAGGAATGGTGGAAATTTGTCTCTAGTATCGTCTGAACTATCTGCCCTGAAGATAGTAATTTGTAGTCTAACCAGTGCCACAGTAAAACCTACCGACGATGTTGAGGAAGACGGCATGTCCGACTGGAGGCGTGGTGGAGATCTGGCACTCGTATTGTCCGGAGTCTCGGCGCTGCGGGCTGCGGATGCGCAGCGCCCACTCCTCGGAGCGCGGCTTGTGCTGCGCCTCGAAGCGCTGGTCCGACGTGTACGTATAGCGCCCCACGGTCAGCAGGTGGATGTCGCGGTGGCGCACCCATGACACCTTCACAGCAACAAAAGATGACAAAATACTTTTAATTTCTGGGACGTTAATGGATGCTAAAAAGTGGCCAGCATTAGAAAAAGTCTAACTTCATTGATAATAACACAAATTTCCACACAACATTTAAAAAAATATTCAAACCACAACGCTGTTCTTCCAATTTCAAGTTTCAAAACGTTTGTTACTAACGGACCACGTTGTGTTAGTTCTCATATTCGTAAAGAACTAAGAATGTACCTACAAAAACCAGATTCTCGCGGTTAAAAATGCTAAAAAAACGTACTAAATCAAAGTACCAAAACAGAAGCTCGAAAAGCAAAACAAGTAAGCAACTTCCAAAATACGTGCGAGCGCGCGCGAATATAATTTTATCATAGAGTTTATCAAATTGTAACTTTGAGCGAATTCCATACCATTTGAGAATGTTCCGGGTTCAACTTTAAATGCTTATGGACCGGAGATTGTACTGTTTTAACCTGAAACGTTTTCACTCTCGGTTTTGGAGCAAAAAGTTGGTGCAATTAAAACTTATGAGCTCAAAGCGTTTGTGTCACATAAAGGGTTTAAAGAAATTTAACGGGTACTG